>JAWNOE010000151.1:0-600000 GCA_035046095.1 Drosophila pseudotakahashii | reverse complement strand
AAATGCAAATTTAACAAATGTCGAGTTTGTGGACGCTCGCATCACGTTTTACTGCATAGATATACAGTTTCCGAGAACAGTTTAGCGTTGCCACCACCCCAAGAGATTCTTACTCCTCCTTTAAATCAAGATCAGCCTTCCACGTCACATGTTATGCATGCGACATCATCGGACAGGGTGATTTTGGCCACGTCGATCGTAAGTGTACGAACCAAAAACGGTGAATATATTTTGGCCCGAGCACTTCTTGACTCTGGGTCCCAAACTAACTTTATAACAGAGGACCTTGCTCACCGCTTACAGATCCGTAAAGAGGAGTCGTGTATCAACTTACTTGGTATTGGCGAGTCCAATTCTCAAGTTAAGAAAAAGGTACATACAGTGGTGAAGTCGCGTATAAATGGTAGTGAGTTCTCATTCGATTTTTGGATTTTAAAATCAATATCAGGATACCATCCTGACCAGTCTGTTAATATCAATGACTGGAAAATTCCAAAGAACCTACCTTTAGCGGACCCATATTTCTACAAGCCACAAAGAATAGATTTGTTAATAGGAGCAGAATCTTTTTTCGAATTATTAGCTGTTGGACAAATTAGACAAGGTCCCGACTTTCCAACTTTGCAGAAAACCCTCCTAGGATGGGTTGTATCAGGAAGATATAAGGCATCTTCCCCTACAGAAGTTGTGAAAAGTTTTAGTTGTAGTGAAGAGCTGTTAGTATCTATTGACAGCACACTACAGAAGTTTTGGTCACTGGAAGAAATGCCGTCTCTAAAGAAAATTCTGTCGCCTGAGCAAAAGTTATGTGAAGAACACTACCGGAAGACTACTCAGGTTTTGCCATCAGGTCGGTTTGAAGTAAGGCTGCCGTTTAAATCTGATCCAAATGGGTTGGGAAACTCCTTTGAAGTTGCAAAACGGCGGTTTTTGTCGCTTGAAAGAAGGTTGTCTCGAGACCCTGACATGAAGAAAATGTATTTTGAATTTATGGAAGAGTACCTTTCCTTAGGTCATATGTCTCCTACAGATAGAATTCCTTCTGCTCCACATTATGTTATCCCACACCAATGCGTTCTGAGACCCCAAAGTACGTCAACCAAGTTACGTGTCGTTTTCGATGCCTCTTGTAAATCGTCAACTCAGATCTCTCTAAATGATATTTTGATGGTTGGGCCGACAATCCAAGATGAGTTGTACTCAACGCTACTTCGCTTCCGGCTGCATAGGTTCGCCTTGACCGCCGATGTAAAGAAAATGTATCGCCAAGTGATGGTAAATGAAGCGGATAGGCAGTTTCAACTTATAGTGTGGAGAAGAGACCCCTCTGAGTCCTTGAGATTATATAAGCTCAACACCGTAACATATGGGACTGAACCAGCCCCATTTCTGGCAATTCGGTGTTTAAAAAGGTTAAGCGAGTCTGCTAAACTTTCTTTTCCTAGAGCTGCTGAAGTTATTGAATCCGACTTTTATGTCGATGACATGTTGACTGGTGCTGCATGCATAGAGGAGTTAAAGACTATTAAGTCTGAAGTGTCACAGGTTCTTCAAACTGCAGGTTTTGAATTGACAAAGTGGTTTTCAAACTCACCTGACGTCACCGCATCTGAGAGCACAGCTAAATCCATACCCATCTCGGACTCAGAGTCTACAAAGGCGTTAGGAATATCGTGGTTGCCCAACGAACATGCCTTTAAGTTCCAAATTGACAATGCTGTCATGGGTCTCCGAGCGACAAAACGAAACATACTATCGGTGACATCGAAGCTGTTTGACCCCCTCGGCTTATTAAGTCCAATTGTAATTAGAGGAAAGATCCTGTTGCAGGAACTCTGGCTCAATAAGTTAGATTGGGATGAGTCGATTCCAATGCATTTGGAAACAGAATGGAATATGATAAAAAATACACTGTCTAATTACGAAGAAATATCAATTCCTCGGTTTGTGCATACCGATCCGATGTCACCGGTCCAATTACATGCCTTTGCCGACGCATCCTTAAGAGCTTACGGAGCTTGCGTCTACATTCGTAGCAAAGCTGCAGAAGGTTATAAAGTATCATTGTTGACGTCAAAGTCAAAAGTAGCGCCGCTCAAGACTAAGACTCTTCCAAGACTTGAGTTATGTGCCGCTCACCTTCTCGCAGATCTCTGTCACAGAATCAAGCCCCTATTAAAGGTACCTATCGAACAAATTGTTTATTGGTCGGATTCTGAAGTTACGCTTCATTGGATCCGGTCTCATCCGTCTTCGTTGTCCACATTTGTATCGAATAGAGTTGCGGAGATTCAAGAGTGGTCAGGTGAAGCTACATGGCGGCATGTCCCCACGAAACAGAACCCAGCAGATATCGTATCAAGAGGTTGTGACGTTGACGAAATCATACAGTCGATATGGTTTACTGGACCAGCGTATCTAACGGAAGGAAAAGAAAACTGGCCCCAAAATGCACACTTTGACCTAGATGAACAAGTCCTACTGCAAGAATCGAGGAAGACTGCGGTCGGGCTGACCGCTGCTGTACAAAATTCGGACTTGGTAGATGTCATCGAGGGATTTTCGTCACACCTTAAACTGCTTAGGGTATTCGTTTATATGTTCCGCTTCATTAGAAAATGCTAAGACAAAAGTAAAGTATTTGAAAAAACTTTGTCACCCACTGAATATAATGAAGCCTTTTTAAAAATTGTCGAGGTATTACAAAAACACGAGTATCACGAAGAAAGGGAAAAAGTCCGTAAAGGCTCCAGAGTTGGCCCAAGTCTTCAGCGATTGAATCCATTCATTCATGAAGAAAAGGGGACTTGGTGTCACTTTTCGTTGTTGCGAGTTGGGGGGCGACTAGCTAACGCTCCTATATCATACGATGCCAAGTTTCCATTGTTGTTGACGAAACGCTCCCAATTTGTGCAGAGCTATGTCCGGCATCTGCACCATTCTAATTTTCATGTTGGTCCACGAGCACTTGTGAGTCTCCTTCGACAGCGAATTTGGATCGTAAACGCTCAGGAGGTCTGCAGTCAGACAGTTCGATCATGTATCCGCTGCTTCAAGTGCAAGCCTCGACTGATGACACAAATTATGGGAAATTTACCCGCAGATCGTCTCCGTGCTCTCCGCCCATTTGCTATATGTGGCGTTGATTTTTGTGGCCCTGTCTATACAACACTGAAAATTCGTGGTAGGCCTCCGTATAAGTCCTACATTGCGCTCTTTGTTTGTTTCGCGTCCAAGGCGGTTCATCTAGAAGTTGTTTCAGATTTAACCACAGATTCCTTTTTATTGGCTTTTCAAAGGTTCGTTGGGCGCCGAGGATGTCCCCAAGTCGTCCATTGCGACAACGGGACGAACTTCGTCGGAGCCAGTCGCCACTTCCAGGCCCTTCGAGAGCGGATCGAGGTGGAAGCCGACGCGATACGCGAATTCGCATCAAGAAGCGGATGCGAGTTTGCGTTCACACCGCCTCGGGCTCCGCACATGGGCGGACTATGGGAGGCAGGTGTCAAAACTGCCAAGAACCTACTCCTACGGGCGGTGGGCAGCGCGCTCCTAAGCGCAGAAGAGCTGGCGACAGTGCTCGTCGGAATCGAGGCGGTGATGAACTCCCGCCCGCTCGGAGCGATCAGCCAGGACCCAAGCGACGGAGAGGCGCTGACTCCCGGGCACCTGCTGACAGGCGGGCCGCTGCTCGCCACACCAGCACTCCGGACCCCGGACCAGGAGGGTCTCAGCTGCTTACGGCGATGGCGGCTTGTCTCGTCAGTCAGGCAAATGTTCTGGCGGCGATGGTCCCGGGAATATGTCCTGGGCCTACAAATTCGGGGCAAGTGGCACCAGGAGCAGCCGAACATCAGCGAGGGAGATCTCGTCGTCGTGGCCGAGGACAACCTTCCGCCCCAACAATGGCTCCTGGGGAGAATCATAGCCAGGCACGCAGGGGAGGACGGCATGGTCAGGGTCGTCGACGTTAGGACGGGCGCAGGAGGCGTTTATCGGCGAGCCATCCATAAATTGGCGCCGCTTCCCATTTGTTGAAGCCTGAAGCGTTCAACAGGGCCGGTGTTGAGAGATTTTGAAATTGTACTTGAAGTTTGAAGTTTAGTGTAAGTTAGTTTAGGACGAAGGCGGGTGCACAATAAAGTTCTCTCTCGCTCTCTGCGAATTCGCCCCGTCTTCGTCAACTGTTGTTAAGCTAGGCTCTAAGAACTTTGTTAAAATATAGTCGTGCAATCGTTGAAATTGATTTAGATCGACCACACGTATTTTCTCATTTTCGTTTTTCGCTTTGCCTAAAATTAAAGTTTATTGCCACAAGTTTTTCGGTTTTCTTGATATATATTTAGAAAAACTATTCTAAATTTTTCAGGTCCAGAAGAACGCCTAAATCATTTACTGAATATATACGGTCAAGTGGCAAGTTCTGAAGCAAATAACTTATAAACGTAGGAGTACCCCTTTGAAAGGTCATTACGTTACATTTCAGGCAGTTCAAATTTAAGAGGTTATACTCACACCATACTTGAAAATTATCAATGTCTGATTGTAAGCTGAAACCAGGCTCTATATTATTGTATGTCAAACAGAGCTTAATTTCATCAGCATATATTAGTACGCGAGAATTTGTTATGATAGAGGGAAGATCGTTAATAAACAAAGTAAACAGCAAAGGGCCTAGATGACTACCCTGGGGCACTCCAGATGTCACGCGGATCATTTTAGAAACAGCGTTCTTAAATATAACCCACTGAGTCCTCCCATTTAAATAACTTGAAATCCAAGTTAAAAGATTACATGGAAACCCAAGCAAGTCTAGTTTGAATAAAAGAAGAGAGTGGTTAACGGAGTCAAAGGCTTTACTGAAATCTGTATATATAACGTCGGTCTGCATTTTATTGTTAAATCCATTAATTACAATAGATGACAATTCATGTAGGTTGGTGGTAGTCGATCTTCGCTTAACGAAACCAAGCTGACACAGTGATATTAGCGAGGAACATAAATGTTGCAAATGGGATGTGATGAGACGTTCAAAGGCTTTTGGAATTGCCGACAGTTTAGAAATACCTCTATAATTCTGGGCATCCGCCTTTGCACCCTTTTTGTGAAGTGGAATAATAAAAGAGTCCTTCCAGATAGTTGGAAAAACTGATGATGAAATAGACAAATGAAAAAGTTTAAGAATAGGTTTGCAAATGATTGATGCACAGAACTTAAGCACACACCCAGGAAATCCATCAGGACCGGGAGAGTAAGTTGGCGTTGTTGTTGTTAAATCTCTGAAGAGAGAACTTTCGGTAATTATAGGTGAAAAAATACAATTTGCCCCTTTTAAGGGATTACGGTAGTTTGATTCTGACCATGAAGAAGAGCTATAAGTAGTTTGGAAAAAGTCGGAAAATAAATCTGCAATTTCAGAGTCAGTCGATGCCTCCATTGAGATAAATCGGACCGATGAAGGCAAAGCTGATGACTTACGCTTTGCGTTGACAAAGTTATAAAACTGCTTCGGATCATTTGTAAATTCAAATTTACAACGATTTAAATACATGGAATAGCAATGACTGTTAAGAACATTAAAATCAGATCGAGCCACCACATATTTCGAAAAATCAGATGGCTTACCCGATTTTTGATACTTTTTATAAGTGTGTGTTTTAAGATTTTTTAGTCTTTGAAGCGCATTTGTAAACCTGGGGGGCCTGTTCGGCTTTGGAGGAAGCCTATCAGGAACGCATTCATTAAAAAAAGTGTTTAGAACGCTATAGAAAAGTTCAGTTGCACTTTCGATGTCCACACAGTTATAAAGATCTGTCCAATCGTATTGCGAAATCATTAAATTAAGTTTATTATAGTCACATTTCCGAAAGCATATCATTTTAGTTGGAGAAACTAAAGGAGAGAGGGTATCAAGGTAGGGGAGGCAAATTGTCAATTCCATAGTTGGATGGTATCGGTCTTCTGGTACCACAAGAGCGTCAATTCTAGATACTGTGACTTCAGACGGCTCTGAAACAAACACAAGATCTAATTGTTTATTTAATGAATTTCGTATAAAGCTAACCTGCTGTAACGATAATTCTAAAAGGCCATCCACAAAATCATGGGTGGATATAGGTAAAGCGACAAGTGAGTCAGAAGGGGGAGACCAAGATATATCAGGGAGATTAAAGTCACCCAAAACAATGAAAAGGTCTCTATTGGAAAAAAAGGACAGAATAGATTTAATAGCAAAGAGATGTTGCTCATAAATTATTAGGTCAGAGCCAGGCGGAATATACGAACATGTAATAAAAATAGACAAGGATTGCAGGGAAACTTTCACACAAACAAATTCAATGTCATTAGAGGCATAAGAGTGAATTCTCTCAGAACTTATGGTGGAGGTGAAGGCAATTAAAACGCCGCCCCCCCTACGGGAAAGGCGATCGGTTCTATAGGTATTAAAATTGTTAGACAGAACTTCAGAGTCGGTTATCTCTGGTTTCAGCCAAGTTTCAGTAAAAGCCAAGATATCGTCCGTAAATGCCGAGGAGTCAGCATAAAGCTTGGGTAGCTTCATGTTAAGTCCTCTAACATTTTGGTAAGCCAAAAATAAACTTTTTAGTTTTTTGGCGCCATGGAAGGCCTGTTAATTGTTCTTGGTTTATTTGGAACAAATTCTTTGATTACTAGATCATCATTAAGCCAAAAGCTTTCAGAAAGTAGTATATTAAACACATCAGGCGGGGCAAAAATTTTGAATGACGATATCCTACGGGCATATGAAAATCTAAATTGTTCCACCGCAATATCCTCGGATGGGAATTTTTCTCGAATAAATTCCATAACATCCTCAGATGTGGTATCAGGCGTAAATCTTGAAACAAACAATTGCTTCCTATGTGGGACAACTGAGAGTATCTTACGCCCCCCAGCAGCGGTCTGAACATTTTCCAGCTGTGAGCCAGAAACGCCTCGTTTGGGTACAACTGGGAGTTTCTTCCGCCCCAAAGCGGCAGTCTGAACGTCACTCGGCTGAGAGACAGAAACAGCACCTACTGAACCTGTGGGCATGGTCGGCACCGAATTGATTGACTCCGCCGGCTCTGAGGATTTTATTGGAGCCTGACTTTCAGCTATAGGGATTACACCGGAACTAGCTGAGTCTATTGGCACAGGTTGTTCACTTACCCCTGTGTCAGCTGAAGCGGGTGCAGCTACCAGGTTAGGATTTAAGGTGGCTTCTACATTTGCATTTACTGGCGTTGAGCTAGCTTTTTTTCGTTTGGGCGACTCGGTTAAAAGTTTTTTGTTATTAAATTGGTCGCAAACGGAATTGAACCCGTCATTAAGCTGTTTAAAAACTCGTGAAAGGTTCAATAGGCCGTCTCGAGTCTGCCCCATAAAGCTGCCCATCTCAGTTGTCAATTCCCTGCAGGACTCACATGTCCACATGAGATGTCCACATGAGGCTTGCTTGACATCATCTGAGAATTGCCTATATATTGTATTTTTATACCCGTCAATCGTAGAGTAAAAAAAAAACTTCGTGAAGTCTAAGCCGGATGACCTCGAGTTAGCTAAAAACTTCACTATAACAAATGAAGGTCGTGCTGAAAGCCAATCTTTGGACAAAAAACGGTCAACATGCGCTGGCTGCTATATGGAAGCCTAAAAGTGTGCATTAATGCATTTTCTTTACAATTTGTCACGGAACTCTGATAGAGATTCAAGACAGAACAAAGTCCAGCACACACTAAGGGCTCGATCAGCTTTTCGAAGTTTACCGCTCTGGCGACGCTATAATTCCCAACCAGTTATGGTGCATGTACAGTGAAGCCTCTTCGCTCTTCGTGTTGCCGACGCACAGTGGCGCCTTGGGCCAAAAAACCCACAAAAATCGATACGCCTCTTCGAAGTTGACCAATTTTTAGCTTTAAAAAAAACACAATTTTTAGCCAATTTAGGCCACTTCTAGGTGGAATATCTTAAAAATTGAGTATCGAATGGTCTTGGTGTTTGGTTTCCCTAATTGGTGTGTTCATTAAGTTAAAACTACGTAAAAACAAATAACAGTTCGATATCCGAATCTCATGGTTATTCGCTATTTGCTAAAGATCAATGTTCATACTCAATGTTGCTAAACATAACCAGCTCCAACAAATCAAGCAGTATCCAAATTGGTATCAGTATCAGGAGCCCAGTTGCACCCACGTCTGGTAATAATAACTGATCAGCATATTCTACAAAGTCAGACCCGCCAAGCAGCCAGCACTTTCTGCAGTGTCAGCCGAATCCGCAATCCGTTAGCGTAATCAATTTCACTTACCTACTCTAGAACACACCTGACTCTGCTATTTCGTCCACTAAAACTTCTGTGTTTCCAAGTAGTATAAAAGCATGTATCAACTTCACAATAAATCAGTTATCATTTCACTTTATAACTACGTGGTTCTACTTTCTGTCCTCCGGAAAGAGGCCTCGTAAGTCCAATGCGACTCCGTGTATCTACACAGAATACACAACTTTATTCAACTTCACTGGATCGACCACCCAATTTGGGAACCACAGCTTCTTATCCAGCTTCAGCGGATACCCAGCTTATCCAGCTGCATAGGATTAATCACCCCATTTGGCTTCCAGCTTCCTAGGATATCTTCATAAACACATAACTGCAAATACTATGTACTACGAAATAAGTCAAAGCAGAGTCGATTTACATAATCGTCTGCTTGACGATCAAAATGAGGTACAAGGGCAAATCCAACGGATCATAAAGAATTAAAGCAAGGATTATGCCGGTAGGCTAAGTCAGTTGAATGATCTCTGGCAGAAGTTCTGTGACCTAGAAGAAGAGGTCGAGAAAGCAGCATTTCCAACTGGAGATGAGTATGCCTCAAGATTAGTGGCAGTGAAGGAGCTGGTAGAGAAATATCAGAAAATGTTTAAATACAACATCCCACCAGGAAGCGGCCCTCAGCAAGTTCCGCGGCGAACACAAAACAACACAAAGAGCCCGATAGTCAAACACATAAACACTTACTCATCGATTGACTTTGCTATCCGACAACTACAGAGACGATGCAACGAATTAGAATCGTCTCTAATTCTGACATCAACGGCGCCAACCATCACCCCAGCACTACAAGGACATAAGGATCTCCAATGGAAAATATTGAGACAGGCCCATGATGAAGTCGACAATATACCTGGAGCAGTGGCCACCGCCATGACCTTACTTCGGGAAAACGACGCTCAAAGGAGCCTAAATCTATCGCTCCCACCAATCAAGATTCCTGAATTTGATGGCGAATATATTAGTGTTTGCAGCAATAGGGAAAATAGTCGATCACATGCCCATCAACGGACTGCACAACAGCTTCGAGCACTACACGATACAGTGCAGATGACTTTAAGCACACTTAAAATTCTCGATATCAGCACGAAATCATGGGATCCAATCCTGGGTTTTCTTATCAGGAGCAAACTAGACCATGAGACCCTAGCCGCACTGGAAAACTTAGCCGATGCACCAACTGAAATTCCAGCCCTAAAAGGTGTACTGACGTTTTTTGAGCGCCGCGCTTGTATGTTGGAGACATAAAACGCACAACCTACAACCACACTTCGCAATCCATCAATCAACCCCAAAGAGAGCTGCAAGAATATATAATTTATTTTTATACTTTCCTAAAACGTTTTTTAACATTCCTCTTGATTTTTGGTAAGTGCCAGCTGCGTCTGTTTGCGATTTCAGCTGTTTGAGGCGATTTGAGTCAAAATCTCCCAAGTGGGCCACCCCCGATTAGAAGGTCCGGATTTCGTCAAACTTGTTTACTTTTCCGGTTCACAACGACAAAAAAAAAACTTAATTTGGACGGTTTTGAGAAATTTAGAGTTTCAACGGAGTTATTGTGGTCAGAAAATGGAATTTTTGGCACTTTTTCAAAAAAGGTGCACTCACTCCTTATGATATAACTTTATAACCGTGAAAGATATCTTTATGATGTTTTCACTAATTGATCAAGAATTGTATTTTCTTCTAAAAATATATTTTTTTTTTATTAAATTTATTTATTTTTTTATTAACAATAAAAACATTTAGTTTTTTTGAGTGTATTTTTTCAGTGTTCTTCACCAGTTACAGACTTTAAAACCATTCAGAAATGAAGGTTGTTTCTGTTGGGCCACTATTGAATCTTGATAAAAACATGAAGTATTGATCTTTCTTGAAGTGTATTGATCTAATTTGTTAACCTAAGCTGCGCTCTCAGTGGTAAGCTTCAGTTCACGCTCTCATGTAATTCACCACACTGACCACGAATGCTATTATACGAAGTACGAATAAAGAGTTCAATTTTGGTACTGCGATAAGACGGTTGTACGCACCACGCACCAGAAGCTCTAATTTATAATTACACACACTTTACAAGGGCGTATTGTAAGTGATCCACAATAACCATGTGTCCCAAAAGCGATCCAACATCCGCAGGACCATTTCCCGCATTGGAACATCAGTCGCCAAGACGGAAAAGGTTGAGAAGCAAAATGCCGCGCTGACCAACCGCCTAAACCAACATCGTCTCTTAAGCTTCCAACTCTTGCGCTCCCGACCTTTGCTGGCGAGTACTCGGAATACAGAAATTTCATTACTACGTTCCAGCAAGTTGTAGACCAGCAGGAAGCGTTATCGCCGATCGAGAAGTTTAACCACCTCATAAACTGCCTCAAAGGTGCCGCGCAAACGTGTCCTATATTCTCTGGTAGGGATCATCGGATTTTTAGATGTTCGCGACTTCAAAACATGACGCCTGCCCAACGCCTAGAAACTGTCCGGACCAAATCGCTGTGCACAAACTGCCTTGGAAAGTCTTATCATCCATCAAATTGTCCATCTTCAAATAGGTGCAGAATATGTTCACGGCTGCATCACACTATGCTTCATCTCGATCCGTCAGGACAGGAATCAAGGAGTCCTAGGCGGTCAAGTCCGATTAACGCGCCACCTCAGCACCATGTCGCTGAGGCCGTCACTCACGCACACGTGGATACCCAACATGACCAAATCATTCTGGCCACAGCCATAATAATAGTGCAGGATGCTGTGGGCAACTACGTACCAGGACGTGCCCTACTGGACTCGTGCTCTCAAGTTAACTTTATGTCCGAAGACTTCGCTCAACAACTTCGCTTGTCCCGAAGCAAGGGACACATTGACATTCGAAGCATCGGTGATTCTTTCACCCGCATCAAGCATCGCACTTCGACCGTTGTCAAGTCGCGATTCGGTGAAGCAGAATAACCCGTCGAATGTTGTATAACCTCGAGAATCGCCTATCAACCTGATGCAGAAATCGACATTTCATCATGGAAATGTTTTATCAGTCTCGCCATATCGACCTACTTCTTGGCACGGAAACGTTCATCACCGCTTTGTCTATTGGCCAGATCAATGTGGGTCCCCATCTCCCCATGTTGCAAAAGACGATCTTTGGATGGGTAGTATCAGGGCGCACTGGCAATCAAGGCCATGCCGCCCAAGCCCATAGTTTCCTTTCATCAGAGGATTCAATAAACCCTGAACTTGGAGCGCTTATGGCGCATTGAGAAAGTTTCTACTACGCCATTAACACTTACTCCATCGCAAGCTAAATGCGAATCGATGTTCAAAAAATCTATCTGTCAAGTAGCGGATGGAAGACTGATGGTTCAACTGCCCTTCAAGGATGACCCTAATCTGTTGGGACGGTCTCTTGAAACAGCACGGATAAGATTTGCATCGTTGGAACGACGCTTAAGCCGAAACTCGAATTTGCGAGCCGAATACAAAAAATTCATAGAAGGGTCACATGGAATTAGTAACCAGCCCACTCCTCAACGAACCCTCTACAAACCACACCACTGCGTGTTTAAGCTCAACAGCACGTCAACGGAGCACGTATGTAATAACTGCTGACGTCGTCAAGATGTACCGGCAGGTATTAATCGACCCAGCGCATCGTTAATTTCAGTACATCTTATGGAGAAGCCACATCGACCAGGAGATTCGCACATACCAGCTGAAAACCGTTACTTACGGCACCGCATCAGCGCCGTATCTAGCAATTCGAAGCCTGTCTCACCTCGCCGATCAACATGCAAATTCACATCAAATTGGAGCTGAAGCCATAAAATCGTGTTTTTACGTGGATGACTTTCTCTGTGGAGCAGATACGCTAGATAAATTGAACCAAATCACGGCCGGCAAGATGGAACTGGCAAAATGGCATTCGAACCATCAGGATTTCGTCAATGATACAACGGTCAAGGAGCTAAATCTCGACGACTACGCCACGACAAGCACATTGGGACTGAAGTGGGACCAACGAGAAGACGTTGGGACTTGTTTCGCCAGTTAGTATGGTGGCAAAAATACTTCAACAGGCAGTTTGGCTTCTTAGACTACATTAGGATGAATCAGTCCCAACGACACTCAAAAATGCGTGGCTATCGTTCGTGTCGACGTTACAGCATTTTGACTCTTTACATGTCGTATCTTCAGAAAAACGCAAATCAACATTCCTTGCATCGACATCGCCTTCCAGAAATAGTGTCTTGGAAGCCCTCCACAACAAGGGATCACACCTAAGACTAGTAGCATGGATGCTTCGATTTTGCGACCGATGTCGAAAGAAAAAACCCTTAACTACGAGGTCACTTTCCCCACTGGAACTGCGAAGAGCCATGCTTTGCATCGCGTGGAACCTACAGCAACGATATTTCATCAAGGAAATAACTCTTTTGCAAAGAGGCGCGCCGGTTCGTAGACACCTTAAATTCTTATCGCCCTACTTGCAGATCACAGATGGATTCAGCCTACTTCTCGTCGGAGGACGATTGGAACTCGCATCGATCCCAGACACTCATAAGCATCCCATATTGCTTCCCACCAAGGATGTTGCTGTCGTCAACTACGTACGTCATCTACACCTGTGGAACTACCACGCTGGTCCAAAGGTCCTGGTGGGACTAATGAGGCTGGAGTTTTGGGTCGTGAATGCCCGAGATGTCGCTCGTCGTGTTGTACGCAACTGTGTCCACTGTGTGCGCTACAGGCCTAAGTTGATGCAATAACTTATGGGCAACCTTCCAGTCGCGAGATTTACCCTGTCGAGACCATTTGCTCGGTGTGGGATAGACTTCTGCGGGCCGGTTCATACCTATCTACGCGTTCGAGGAAAGATGCCCGTTAAAAGCTACATCGCAATATTTGTGTGCTTCGCCACGAAGGCGGCGCATATCGAAATCGTCGCAGAACTGTCAACTGATTCGTTCTTGGGTGCTCTGAAGCGGATGATCGCCAGACGTGGGCTGCCCTCAGGCATTTTTTGCGACAATGCGACAAATTTTGTCGGCGCGAGCAACAAGTTGAAAGACCTGAAGGACTTTTTCTTCAGCACCAAGAACCAGTAAGACATTACATCGTACTGTACAAATAAATTTGTAACGTTCCATTTTATACCTCCTAGGGCTCCAAACTTTGGCGGCCTCTGGGAGGCTGCTGTGAAGAGCGCCAAGAATCTCTTGTGCCGCACGCTCGAGGATGCCCGACTGACCTTGGAGGAGCTCTTAACTGTCGCTGCTGTGACTGAGGCGATACTCAACTCCCGCCCGCTCTCTCAACACTCATCGGATCCTAGCGATTTGGCCTGGCCATTTCTTAACCGGGGACTCTCTTCGAGCACTTCCAGACTGGCCTGTCAAGGATGATCAGCTCAACTGCTCTCAACGATGGAATCGTGTCAACGCCATCAAGCAACACATCTGGAGGCGCTGGTCTACAGAGTATCTTCATGAGCTTCAGGCCAAATCAAACTGGACGACTGGATCTTCGGATATTGCAGTCAACGAAAAGGTCCTAATCCACGAAGACCATGTCCCGCCTCATCGATGGCTGTTAGGTCGCATCGAAGCAACTATACCAGGTCAGGATAACCACGTCCGAGTTGCGGATGTCCGGACGTCGAAAGGAATTATAAGGCGACCGATTCACAAAATGGCACGTTTACCAATTAATTTAAATTAACTAGGTACTAGGTATTGATCTTTCTTGAAGTGTATTGATCTAATTTGTTAACCTGAGCTGCGCTCTCAGTGGTAAGCTTCAGTTCACGCTCTCATGTAATTCACCACACTGACCACGAAGGCTATCATACGAAGTACGAATAAAGAGTTAAATTTTGGTACTGCGACAAGACGGTTGTATTTGCTTCACTAACTTCCATATCCCCCCGATTCCCTACAGTCTCATGTGGGTCAGGAAAACGCTCCTGTTCCATCAAACAGATTCATTACGAAGATCCAAAAAAAAAAAATTGGGGTCGGACAAAGGTTTTTCGCAATTCGAAATTTTCAGTGGGCGCACAGCTGTTTTCCATATAAAAGTTTTAATAGCGCGCGCTTATAAATGTGTTTATAACAAAGTGAAAAAAGTGCAAGCCACTTGGAGTGCTCAATTCTTGCCCTTTCATGGGAAATTTGATTGCCAGACTTGTATAAGGCAAATACGAAATGACGCTCACGATAAGGATAAGGAAAATAACAGTAAAGATGATGTCCGACAAGATCCACGCTTTAAAAAAAACAATAGTGGCAAAAAACATAACAGGAAGTGAACAATTTAATCATAGAACACGGTCATATTCCATTAAAAAAGCTGTGTTCCGTCAACTCAAAGCCCAGAGATGAGGCCACAGACAGTCTTGCGCTGCTTAATGATTGGGTCTTAGATTTAAAAACCGCTTTTGCCAAAGAAAATTCGGCTAAATAATAAAATTTCGTTGCTGACAACAGTTCCTTCTGACTGGAGTGTGCAGAAACATCGAATAAACTTAACGTTTCACGAAGAATGGCTTCACGAGCTAAGAATTTTCAGAAGACTTATGGATTTGCATCAATACCTCCACCAATTTTTTTTTTTTTGGATCTTCTTCGTAATGAGTTAATCTTCATTTCTGAATGGTTTTAAAGCAGCGGTCGGCAGCGCCCTATTAGGTGAGCATAGGGTTTTGTTCTGCTAATCCTGTGCCCTCACTTATACTGTAAAACTGCGGTCTGCACACGGACACTGTATAGCTGCCCCGTGCAATTTACTCACACAAATATAAAACAAAATGTCATTGTATGTGTGTGCCGACCGCTGTTTTAAAGTCTGTAACTGGTAAAAAACACTAAAAAAAATACACTCAAAAAACTAAATGTTTTTATTTTTAATAAAAAAAATATTTTTAATTACAAAAAATATATTTTTAGAAGCAAATACAATTCTTGATCAATTAGTGAAAACATCATAAAGATATCTTTCACGGTTACAAAGTTATATCATATGAAAAAGGGCCAAAAATGCCATTTTCTGAACCGTATAACTCCGTTGAAACTCAAAATTTCTCAAAGCCGTTCAAATGAAGTTTTTTTTTTGTCATTGTGAACCGGAAAAGTAAACAAGTTTGACGAAAATCGGACCTTCTAATCGGGGGTGGCCCAATTGGGAGATTTTGACTCATTTGTTTATAAATTTTTACTTTGCCGGTTTGAAAGTACGTCTCTGCCATGCCCACTCCCTGTCTCAAACACTAAACGAAAAATTTTTTAACTTTGAAGTGGCGTATCTTTTTCAATTATCTGTCGGCACAAGAAAAATTATTTCATGAAATTTTTCATCTAGATAGGTTTTCTATCAGGGACCGTAACAGTTATAAGTCATCGATTAATCGTTATTCAGCACCTTTTATTTATAAGTCATGGAATAACTGTTATTTCAGATATTTAGATATTTATTTACAAAAACTACATAGCCAAATATATTGCATACTTACACGTATCGATTTCGACTGTACAGTTAAATTTTTCACAGAAATTTAAAACAACTCGAGTTTCAGTGCCATCAATGTAAACATTTCTTAAATCGGACTCCTCGCTCACACCTATGTCTCGTGCATTGCTGTTAGTATTCTGAAAATGGGTTACAATATCAGTATTAACGAGAAATGAAGTTACCCTGCAGGAAAAAAGCAAACTAGCCTGAAAATCAACTAGTTGTAGAACTAGTAAAAAGGCTACCGGAATTTGTCTGGATGCATTTGGACTACACAGGGCTTAGAAAATTTGTGCTAGTCGAAAAAATTAATAGTACAAAACTAGTGAAAAAACCAATTGTCTCGGATTGGTACCTTTCTGACAAGAAAAACCCTAAAAACATTTAATTGGTAAAACAAATACATATTAAAGTATAGTTAAAAGGCAACTGGAATTCAACTAGTTGCAATTGAACTAAATATGATTCAAAAATATAGCCCAGAATCTTGGGAAATTTAACACCAGACAAATCAAACAGACGAGGTCCTCGGTTCAATCCCCAGTCTTTGAAAATTTTTTTTTTGTTTTTTGTTTGCTATGTGATGCTTTAGTTTTATTTTAAACTTAATTCAAGTAAAATCAAATGATTTAATCTCTAAAGATTATAAAATGAACGACCGATTTTTAAGGGGATACGACTACAGCCCAAACCGTAAGAGCTAGAGCAGCCAAATTTTTGCCAGCGACTGCGCTGCCCCAACCCACAGCTTAGATCAGGGTATTCTTAAGTAAAGTAGAATCAGTTCCGTTTTGAACATCAAATAAAATACAACGTGAAACTTAAATTTGGGTTTTAATATCCTGGAAGTTAACTGGCGCCCGAACAGGGACCAGCGCGAGAAAATCCGATTAAGTTCGATAAAGTGCAAAATTAATTCGCGCAACTCTAAAATTGTGGAAATCCGATTAAGTTCGATCCGCGCAAATTATATTTACTGTGCAACTCCGCTGGCCCAACTTTAAGTCAAATTCAGAGGGACTCCTTCGCGAAATAATTTCGGAAGCTGAAGACGACAACCGGTTGGTAAATTAAATTTTACTGATCCATCGGTGGACTACAAGTACTGTCTGGTACGCCCGCAGGACAACCTCTATATTGTGTGAGTCGCAGGATCCCTAGTAGGCGACAAAAAGGAAGACATCCGGACCACCGGGAGGAGTGGCCACATCAAGTTAAGTTAAGTGAGATAGTGAATAAGTGAACAACAAAAGGAAATGCAAATCAATCCAATTAATTAAAAAGTATAAAGTAAGAAAATTTCAAAGTTAAAATTAATATTTTTAAAATTAAAAATCTACATTAAAAAAATAAATTTAAAGAAAATTTAAAATTAAATCAAATAAAACTTAAAGTTTAATTCTACAACATTTTAAATATCAAAATATTAAAATTTGCCAATAATTAAAATAAGTTTAAAAATAAAAATCAATTTTATAATTAAAAGTAATTTTAAATTTTTTACCACTTAAATTTAAAACGATTTTAAAATATTTATATTTGTAATTTCCATAATTTTATTAACATTTAAAATAATTTTAAGATGGACTTTACTGTAAGACAGACCCATAAATTTATTCCCCTTTTCTAAAAATTTTAACAAATGGCCAATCAGAGAAATTTATTGAGACCCCCAATCCTTAATATTGAACAACAACAAATCATAGCCCAGGCAGAACAAAATCAAGCAATCTTAGAGCAACAACAGGAATTAGTACAGGAAAATCAATAAGAGCATGAAGAAATTCAAATAAATCAAAATCAAGCGCCTTTAGATCAGCAACAACAAAGACAAGCCCAAAGACAAGAATTATTCCAAAGAAATAGAAACATGGCATTAAATGAATTGCAAGATGCCATTAGGCAGATACTAGCAGAACAATTCCCAATTTTGTTACAACAGGCACAGAACCCAGGTTTTGACTTTGCACGTGCCCCAAATCAGGAAATTGCCCCCGAAAATCGAGCTAATCTCGAAGGTCTAGAGTACAAGTACCAGATTTAGTAGAAGCGATTGCTAACTACCCATGTCCCAAAACGGTTAAGGAATTAAGATCATTCCTTGGATTATCTGGGTATTATAGGAGATTTATCTTGGGTTATGCCGCTTTAGCTAAACCTCTCACAACTCTACTTAGAGGGGAGGATGGGCGAATTTCAAAGGCAACTTCATCAAGGAAAACTATACACCTAAATGATTAAGCCATGCAGGCTTTCATCAGCCTGAAAAATACCCTCATATCAAAAGACGTAATATTGCAATATCCCAATTTTAACGAAGAATTTGTATTGACAACGGTCGCTTCTGACCACGCAATAGGAGCCGTACTTTCACAAAAAGACAGACCCATAGCTTTTATTTCTAGAACCTTATCGCAAACAGAAGAAAACTACGAAACCGCGAAAAAAGAAATGCTGGCCATACCTTGGGCTGTAAAATCGCTTAGGGGATACCTTTACGGTGGTACTAAAGTAAAAATTTACACCGCTCATGAACCTCTTACTCATGATTGTAATTAGAAGGGAGGAATAGCGATTAAGAGATGGAAATCATACCTCGACGAATATAATAAAGAATTACTTTACAAACCTGGAAAGGAAAATGTAGTAGCAGACGCCTTATCCAGAATCCCAAAAGGTAATGACATTAACACACTGACAACAACACAACACAGCGCTGAGAGCTCTGGACACAGCCTCATTCCTAGCGTTGAAGCCCCAATAAATGCCTTTAAGAACCAAATTTTTATTTATAAAAAAAATCCACCGTACTTCAAATTTACTATTCCATTCCCCACTTTCCATAGACACACTGTTACTCGACCAGACTTTAATAAAGACATCCTTATTGAAATATTAAAGAAATACTTAAACCCTTCTGTTTTAAACGGCATTTTTACGACAGAAGAGATAATGGGAGATACAAAAAATTTACCCAGATCATTTTAGTTCCATTTAAATCAGGTTTACCCAAAACAAAGTAGAAGATTTAACAAAAGATTCAGATCAGGAGGAAATAATATTACAAATTCAAAAATAGAGCACATAGAAACTCCGAAGAAAATAAAAACCAATTAACCGAAAGATGCTACTTCCCTAAAATGAAACAAAAAAAGTAAAAACAATAGTAAAACAATGCAGGGTATGTAAGGAAGGAAAATATGATAGGCACCCGCCTAACCCGGAAGTTTCCGAAACACCAATCCCAGAGTACCCCGGACATATAATCCATATTGACATTTTTTCAACAGAAAAGAAATTGGTATTAACTGCAATAGACAAATTTTCAAAATTAGCACAGGCCAAAATTATAAAATCTAAATCAACAGAAGATAAAGAAACAATTACACGACATCTTATTCTACTACGGAGTCCCAAAATTCGTAGTTATGGATAATGAAAAATCCTTCAATTCAGCAACCATTACATTTATGATGAAAGATCAATTAAATATTCAAATATTCAAAGCTCCTCCATACAAAAGTTCTGTTAACGGCCAAATTGAAAGATTTCATTCCACCCTTTCCGAAATAATGAGGTGCCTTAAAACAAAACAAATATACAACACTTTTGAGGAACTATTAAACAGGGCAATTTACGAATATAATTATACAATACATTCCGTGACAAAGAAACGACCTTAGAAATTTTTTTTGGTAGAAATATAACCACTGACCCAGAACAATATGAAAAAAGCAGGCAAAATAATATAGAAAATCTTAAGAAAAAACAAATGATCGATTTAGAAAATCATAACAAACAAAGAAAAACCAAAAATATAAAAAAAAAACAAGGGAGAACGCTATAGTCGAGTACTTCGACTATTAGATACCCGTTACTCAGCTAAAGGGAGTGGGAGAGAGATTAATATAAGCACGCGTCAAAGCTACTAGCGCCATCTAGTGGCTGTTTTGTTTTTTGCTCATAACTTTTTAATGGATTGTCCGATTTGAAAAATTTCTTCTACAATTCGATAGATATTGATAATCACAATCAAACTGCATTTTTACTTTTCCAAAATATTTAAAGGTGTGGGCACCAGACACCTTTCAAAAAATGGTTTAGGGCGATTGAGGGCGTTAGAGGGGGCGTGGCACCTTTTTGAAATAAACTTGCGCTGCGTAGGAACTCCAAGAATATACATGCAAAATGCCAATCCTCTAGCTTTTATAGTTTCCGAGATCTCAGCGTTCATATGCACGAATACAATATACCCTTTTACTCTACGAGTAACGGGTATAAATATATATAATAATAATTAAAAACAAAATACCCATAACATTCACAGATGTTGTCCGCTTGGGGTTTTCAGTCCGTTCGTGAGGGATCGGCCCATAACCCTAAAAAACCGTTGTTTAATGTCGCACCTTTATCATTACAGGATGTTGTTCTTAATTATCTTATTACCAATGGCACTCGCGACCACCGAAATAACGAACTATACCGATGCCCACACCATAACAATTTATAAGGGTATAGGAAAACTACAGATATCATCAATAAAATTAATCCATTTAATTAATTTAGAACATATTGAAAGCGAACTACTGAAAATAAGGGAACACACTATAACCAAATTAAGACATAATTACCATTACCATACTCTAACGCATGAAATAACACAATCACTGTCCGCTCTTAGTACACTCATATTAACACCAAAAACTCGACAGACTAGATCTATAAACATGATTGGTTCAGCATGGAAATATATCGCAGGCAGCCCAGATCACGATGATCTAGTAATGATAGGCAAGAATCTTAACAATTTAATTACGAACAGCAATGACCAAATAATCATAAACAATCAACTTCAGGACAGAATTAATAATTTAACAACAATATCAAATATGCTAGCAAACACAATTCAGAAATACAATCATTTCAGTAACGACATTGCTTTAAGCTTACAAAATCAGGTTAGACTCATTAAAGAAGAAATAGGTAATATAAAATTTGCAATCCAATGGGCCAAAATTAACGTAATCAATACTCCCTTGTTAAACGAATTTGAATTAATTGAAAAAAATAAAATTCTCCAAAAAAATAATATTACCTCATTTTCAATAGAGGAAATGTTAGAATTTGTTGATGTGTCTGTCTTACACAATAAAACCACCATAATCTATATGGTTAAAATACCTTAACTTGAGCCAGACAATTATGAACATCTTTGTATAAAACCTGTTATTAAAAACAACTCAATAATTCACCTAGAAATTAACGAAATTTTAGTATCAAACAATGTAATTTTAGCCTTACCCAAAGATTGTAAAAATTCAAACCACATTAAAATTTGTAATTGTTGACCTGTCAGAATCACAATGTATTCCTAAGTTAGTTCAGGGAAAGGAAGCGCTGTGTGACTATAGCAACTCGGACCACATCGACGCAATAGATGAACTGGATGACGGCATAATACTACTAAACAACTTTAACGAAAAACTAATAACAAATAATATTTCTCATCATCTGAAGGGCACATTTATGGTACACTTTTTAAACGACACTTTAAATATAAATGGCAAAAATTTCACCAATAGAGAAAATTCAATAATGAAACCAGAAATACCAAGAATCCAAATAACCCCATTAGAAGCGGAACGTCTGCAAATTTTATCTTTGGAATCATTAAAAGCCCTGCACATAGAAAATATAAATCACTTGCAAACGCTAGAAAACGATTCCAATATAAATCGAATAACCACACTTGAACTTATTTGCGCCATTGTCATTACTCTGATTATATTTAAAACCTCTTTCCACCGAAAAGAGAAAGTAATTCTACAAATTCAAGGAACGATCCCAAAAGTTTTAAACAACAAAACCAACATTATATCAACTCCAAAATCAATAATACCGGAATTTAATAATATTCCCCATTTCTAATTCCTCTTGAGGACAAGTAGGATTTTGAGGAGGGAGAGTTGAGCACAGCAATATTTTATATAATTTTCCAAGAAATATTGCAACATTGTTAACCAACAACATTGCAACATTGTGACAATTTCGTCCAGAGTCAGATCTTAGAGTTCAATAACATAAACACGAGCATCCGGTCAGTTGCCACAACGAAAATCCATAAATACCAATTCTGCCGATCTTGCAGTTTCTGCAGCTCAGCCAGAAGTATGCCGCCACCGCAATTCGGCTCTGCCGATATGAACGTTGCCTCTGCCGACATCAACGCCGCTGCCAGCGACTGCGCTGCCCCAACCCACAGCTTATATCAGGGCATTCTTAAGTAAAGTAGAATCAGTCCCGTTTTGAACATCAAATAAAATACAACGTGAAACTTAAATTTGGGTTTTAATATCCTGGAAGTTAACTTATATATATATATACAATAAGTGATTGTGTTTAAGAACCAACTTTTTTTTTGTGTCTTTCAACGATAGTGTTTCGCACGTATATATATATATATATTTCTAATTTCTTCAAAAACCCAGGATCCAGTGCGTCGAGATCTCATCGCCCAGGACAAAAAGGGGTAAGTTTGTCGGAACACGGTTCCTTTTCATATACCAAATATATGTATATCCGTGCACCATGATTAACCATCAGGCCCTAGCGGTCACTCTTAGAAAGGAACCCCATTTTCATATTAAAGTCCAGTATCTATTGTCTAAAGTAAATTCGCCTATTACTATAAATGATTTAGAACTTCTATACATTGAGACCTTAAGTCTGGATTTTTCCCCACTTTTACATTGTACTAAAGTAGAAAAAGCCATAGTTTGTGCCACGGTACCCAAGACTACTGTTTATTATAAATACTTCTCTAATAAATTTCTTGGGGAGGTTAGCACCTTTGTCATCCATCTGATGAACTAATTAGATAAATAATACAATAATTGAAAAGACACACAAATACATAACCAGCTATTGTTAACTATATCTTTACCTAAGTTAATCTTTTATACACTCATAAAAATGTATTTCTCAATTTTAGAAATCTCGCCATTGAATCGGCTTACCCTTGAAAATGGAAAAAAAATTTCTTGTAATTAGAAAATTTTCCTTTAAATATAGAAAACCTTTCTTGATGGAAAAAATTCAAGAAATAATTTTTCTTGAAAATAGAAAAATGAAAATCTCATATGTTTGTTTTGCCGTCGCAGCCAAAACATTTTCTACGTATTTAATGGCGAAATCGCCTTTGAATATGTGAAAGAAATGTCCCTTGAATATAAGAAAGTAGCCATTGACATCCTTCGGCTACCGAATGTTGACGACAGAAAAAAACGAAGTAGGACGAAGGGCCTACTCGGCCCGACTACTACCCGGCTACCGACTTCTCTGATCATCCGAGCGTCAGTTGTGAAAAAAGATTCGTAAGTGATGGACGTGATTTTCAAGCGGATAAAGAGTGAAGCCTTTTCCAATTATTCAAAGGTATGTACATATATATTTTTTTGTATAGCGCGCATACAAATGTATGTATCTAAATAAAGGAAAAATTCGAAATCTCTTAACCAAGTTTTACACAAACTTAGTTAAATTGTTTTCTAGCTAAAAGCTACTTACATACATACATTTGTACATATATTTGTAGGTGTAGAGTTATATAATAACTTAGCCTTATTACTTGCATTATATTTATTTTTCAGAGTGAAACATGTCGGAGAAATCTCTAAAATACCAGCAGTGAGAGCAGTTGCATCTGCCAAATAAATGGTTTGGCGAAGCTGTAATTTTGTTTTAAAACCTTCTAAGGTAAGTATATCAAAAAGAGAAATATGTTGTATTTGTTTGACATACTTAGGCATGTTAATATGTATGCAGGTACGCGATTCACCCGATCTGAAAGCCGATTTTCAACCCTTTTATCTTTTGCTCCTCTCTCTCGCTCTTTTGACCGACGTTTCTCTCTTCTACTTCTTCAAACTGGCATGATCTGGCCTGCTTACATTCGGTCTTCCTTCGCTCGTACGTGTCTCTCCCGTGTCTCTCTCTCTCAGAACTTCGATTTTCAACCCCCATCTTCGAGTTCTATCTGCCTTGCCTCTCTCTCTCGGTCTTTTGACCAACGGTTTTTGTATTTTGGCTATTATTAACATTACATTATTTCAAAGAATGTTGTGTATCTAAAAAAAAATATTTTATATCCCAATAACTCTTTTTTTTCCAGATGAAGGATGGCGAAGAAAATGGTTTTTATTCCTGTAACGAGATACTGAGTTTTGTGATCACCTTATGTCATATGAAGTTCAAAAGGCCATGGGGTGTACAATAGTTAAATTATGTGAATTAAATACACCACCAATAATAACTCATATGCTAATATAGTCATATATATTAACATAACGTATATATTAACATATTGTCATCCCTAGATATTAAGACAGCTGATTATTAAAAAGCTCTTGTTAAAGTAAGCCCATCTCTGGGAAGTTACTTACTTACTTACTTACTTACTGGGAAGTTAAAACTTACTTAAAAGACACGCTTGTATTTTGCGCTAACGATTGCGTATATTTGGCAACCGAAGAAGGCTGCCAAATTTAACAAGGATTCCGGCAACGAGGCCTTTCCTGATTCCCGCAACACGAGATTGCGAACTTGTGGCCTTAGCATTGTTAAACCTTTCGCCACCTAAAAGACCAAAGTGGTTGGAAACGTAAACCCTAAAATTCCACGGTTTGCGAACTAGGTTGCAACAATCATCAATGGCTACATAACTGGCGACGAGGATTAAACAAAACATCAACAATTTATACAAGTTGCATGCAGCAAAACACTCACTGGAGAGCACATGGTTTCGTCATCTGCATCTGTATAGCATCGCATCATTGCCTACTGCACAACTGTACGTCATCGCAAAGCTCCATCAACGCCGACAGCCTATTATCTTGGCACCAAGCAGCACCATCGGTTAACCGTACAGTCAGACAGCGAGAACTCTTATCTCAAAAATTAACCGTTCATCGAAATACACCGCGCATTGCAGCCAGCCAGCTTCGAGAAGTCTACAAAATCGGTACTGAATTCTGAAGTCTTAGTGTATGCGTGTATTTTTTTTTCCTATACGTAAGTTCTATATTAACCAATCAACTTAAATTGTAAACGTACACAATGGACAACAATAGCATAGCAGCATTTAATTTAACGCTTAACTGCATTAAAGCAATTCAGGACTTTGATGGATCTGATAAAAACCAATTGCCAGATTTTCTAGCTCAGCTTGATTATATGAATGCAGCTCTTAACTCGTTCGACGAACCCCAAAAAAAGTTATTATTTACTTATATGAAAGGAAAATGCGTTGGATTAACTAGACCAATTCTTCATAGGTACGGTAATATAGAAACTCCCGCCAAACTTAAAGAGATATTAATTAAACATTTCGGTGAAAAGGAAAATAGCTATGATCTTATGGATATGTTAAAACTTTGCAGGGTAGAGTCAACAATAGAACAGTATTATGATAAAATCAATGAAGTTTGTAATAGGCTACACAATCGAATTCTTTTGGGCATGGATGACTCATATAGCACATCTGAGGTAAACAGAATTGCCTTACACGTTTTCAGAGACAATTTACCAGAACCTACAAAAACTATGATATTTACAAGAAACCCAAACTCCCTTGATGACGCTTATAAAATTATTGAGGAAGCCCGCCACCAAAGCTACACTGTGTACGGTCCTATAAGAAAATTCAGACATGTTAAACAATCACTTAGAACACAATTTAGTGACAACTGTCATAACTTTAACGACCATATCACAACTGACCCAGAGAGCCAGGCAATTTATAGGAGTAACCCAAAACCCCACAATAATAATTCATACAACGATAAAATCCATTCACCTAATCAAACTGCCCACAACCAGCAAGCAGTCCAGCCCTCCGAGGTTACACGAATGTCTACTAAAACGAGCTATTCTCGACCATCTGGTCAAAACAAAAATCCTAACGCTCCAATGGACATAGGTCAGTTTGACTCCGATCGTGGACAGATCGACTCTGACGTAGGTTCCTTAGAATATGATGAAAATTTTCTACTAGAAGGGCCAAATCACTTCCCTATATAAAAATTGAAACTGAAATTAGGCCACTCCTTTTTATTATTGATACGGGAGCCGAATTTAGCGTTATTAATAATAACGTATGCCATCCTAAATGGAAAAAAAACATTAACATCTCTGTCAAAGCCATGGGAAACCTAATTAATATACACAAATTATGCAGGTTTCCAGCTTTTAAGGAATTTAAGTCAAAAGACTATTTTTGCGAATTTTTGGAATATAACTTTCATGCGGAGTACGATGGCCTAATCGGGGGTAACATTTTGAACGACCTTAACGCCGTTATAGATTATCCAAAACAACAAATTATTCTCAACAATAATAAAATTGGACTTTTCATAAAGAAACCCAAAAAATCGCTTAGTCCCGAATCTAATCTGCTTCAAATCGATTCAAACGCCAAAAAAATTTTGGCGCCTATTATTGAAAAGTTTAAATCAGTTTTTTATATCGAAGGAGATAATTTAACATTTACAAACGCCATCAAGCATACCATACCAACAAAGAACGACATTCCAATCTACTCCAAAGCGTACAGGTATCCAGAAACACACAAATCGGAAGTGGATAGGCAAATTCAAGAAATGCTTGATCAAAATATTATAAGGCATTCTACTAGCCCTTACAATAGTCCGCTGTGGGTCGTGCAAAAGAAACTAGACGCCTCCAATAAGGAAAAATGGCGCCTCGTTATAGATTACAGAAAGTTAAATAGCCAAACAATCGAAGATCGTTATCCAATCCCCAACATGGATGAAATTTTTGATAAGCTAGGGGGCTGCAAGCTTTTTTCTATACTAGATCTTGCGAAGGGTTTTCACCAAATAGAGATGAGCCCAGATGATATCCATAAAACGGCATTTTCTACAGCTAGCGGTCACTATGAGTTTCTTCGCATGCCGTTCGGTTTGCGCAACGCCCCGTCAACTTTCCAGCGGCTCATGAATAACTTGCTCAACCCATACATTGGTCATATCTGTCTGGTCTATATGGACGACATTCTCATCTTTTCGAAAAGTGTAGAAAAGCATGTTGAAGACGTCACGACAATATTTAGTTGCCTAGCCAAAGCTAATCTCAAACTTCAAGTCGACAAATGTGAATTTGCCAAAACCGAAGTTCAGTTTCTAGGTCACGTCATAGACGAAAATGGGCTAAGACCTAGTGAAAAAAAAGTCGAGGCTATAGATAGAATACCGCTACCCACGAACCAAAAACAAATCCAGAGTTTTCTAGGCATGACAGGATTCTTGAGAAGATACATACGAGATTACTCAAAAATAGCCCAGAATCTTAACAAATATTTAAAAAAAAATATCAGGGTAAACGTTAATGACATCGAGTATAGGGAAGCCTTCGAAAAACTTAAAACCCTTATTAAAAGCGACCCTGTCGTAATCTATCCCGATTTTGCCAAGAGATTCACACTCGTCACAGACGCCAGTAATGTAGCATTGGGGGGAGTACTAATGCAGAGTGAGCGCGTTATTTGCTACGCAAGCCGCAAGCTAAAGGCTGCAGAGCTTAACTACAGCCCAATTGAAAAAGAGCTATTGGCAATAGTTTGGGCTATCAAACATTTTAAGTACTACCTTTATGGTCGTAGGTTTACAGTTAGAACTGATCATCGTCCCCTAGTTTGGCTACATAACCTTAAAGAACCTAACCTTAAGCTTCAAAGATGGAAAATTCAGCTTAACGAGTTCGATTTTGATATCGAGTTTATCAAAGGGAAGGAAAATGCGCTAGCAGACGGTTTGAGCAGAATAGTGCTGGGCGATCCTAAGGTGGGGGATTTTTTAAACGAAAGGGCGAGTTCCGAACCTATAAAAATTTATAATAAAGACATATTTTTCCTTGAATATGGGAACTCCGAACAAGTGGTAGAATCGAACAAAGATGATGCAGATTACTCGGATGATTTATTAAAGCTTTTTTCAAGCGAGCTAGAAGATTTGGAAACCATTCACAGCGCTGATTCTGACGATTACAACTTTATAAAAATATCAGAAAAGGCTGTCAATGTTTTTAAAATACAAATAATCATATATGAGTCAGAGACAGAAATTCAAACTATAAAAATACTTTTCAGGAATAAAATAAGGCATTTGTTTAAAACCAACGGTAGTCACGAAAATTTATTAAAATTTATGCAAGAAACGCTGCCAGAGAAAGGCTTGGTTGTTGTCTTTTGTGAAAACGTTAGGATATATCTCAAATTTCAAGAGATTTATAGGCAACACTTTGCTAACAATAAAAATCTTGTAGTACTTAAGTCTTGTATCTTATTAAATGATATAACTGATAAGGAACAACTTGTAAAAATCATAAAAAGAGAACACTACAAAAACAATCACAGGGGTATAAGCGAAGTGTTTGCAGAAATGAAACTATTATACTACTATCCAAATTTACAAAGAGAAATCCATTCATTTATCAATAACTGTAAAATCTGTAACCTAGCTAAGTTTGATCGTAGTCCAACTAAATATAAGCTAAATATAACTGAAACACCTAGAAAACATAATGAAATATTACATGTAGATATATGGTACCCCCAAAGAAACATAACTTATCTTACAACTATTGATAAGCTAACCAAATATGCTACAGTACACTTCTTAAAAGATCGATCGTGGACCTCACTGTTAGGCGCACTTAAAGAAAGAATTCAGCATCTAGGAAAACCAGAAAAAATTATCACAGATAACGAATTTAACATGGGATGTATTAAAGAATTTCTGATCGACAATGAAATCGAACTACACCTAACAACACCGTACAAGAAAACCGGGAATTCTGACGTAGAAAGGCTTCACTCTACCCTAAATAAACACATACGCCTTTTTAATGCCGATGAAGGCAACAAAGATTCCGTATCAAGCAAGGTTTTTAAAGCCATTATTTACTACAATAACACAATTCATTCTAGTACTAATAAAAGACCAATAGACTTACTTAATAATATACTTAGCCAAGAAGAGATATTGCAACTCTCAGAAAAAGCAGCAATTTATAAACTTAAAATGTATACAAATAACAAAAATGAAGAAGAAAACTTTGAAAATAACTATATTAAGAATAATCAAATAGGAAAGTCTAAGACAAAATACCGTGAAATCGATGGGTACAGGAGAGAAGGAAATTATCTGCTACTAGATGACAATCCCCAAAAAAAGATTTATAAAGACCAAGTAAAACGAAAATTTTAGTACCAAAATACAAACAAACAAAATGTGACAGAACAATAGCTAGCTTTTGAATATCCATCCTGTAATACATTTTTATTTCCTTTATAAACTAATTTATATTCAACAATTATTGTTGAATCTTGCGGTGGGGGAGTCATATATATTAACATAACGTATATATTAACATATTGTCATCCCTAGATATTAAGACAGCTGATTATTAAAAAGCTCTTGTTAAAGTAAGCCCATCTCTGGGAAGTTAGTCTTATAAGAAACACGACGAAGTGGAGTTGAATAAAACTTACTTAAAAGACACGCTTGTATTTTGCGCTAACGATTGCGTATATTTGGCAACCGAAGAAGGCTGCCAAATTTAACAAGGATTCCGGCAACGAGGCCTTTCCTGATTCCCGCAACACGAGATTGCGAACTCGTGGCCTTAGCATTGTTAAACCTTTCGCCACCTAAAAGACCAAAGTGGTTGGAAACGTAAACCCTAAAATTCCACGGTTTGCGAACTAGGTTGCAACAATCATCAATGGCTACATAACTATATGCAAAAATTTGATAATTAAGTGTTAAATGTTTCAAAATGTAATTAAATAAAATATGCAAAATCAAAAAAAAAAAACGAAGTTACATTTTATTTTATATTTCAGGGTTAATGTAAAACTTCCATTCAAGAAATGTTATTTCTTAAATCAAGAAATAAAATTTCTTGAAAGGAAATTTTACATTTTTTAACAAGAAAGAATCCACCTTTAAAACAAGAATTTACTTTCTTGTTTTAAGAAATATTTTTCCTTGTTTGAAAGGTGCCTTTTTAAAAAACTATTTCTTGTTTTAAGAAGTTTAATTTCTTGAAACAAGAAATAAACCACCTTTGAAACAAGAATCGCCTTTCTTGTTTCAAGAAATATTTTTTCTTCTTTTAATGGTGGCTTTCCAAAAAACCCTTTCTTGTTTTAAGAAATTTAATTTCTTGTTTCAAGAAATATTTTTTATGGTTTTAAAGGTGCCTTTCAAAAAAAACATTTCCTAAAACAAAGGTGAGGTCGCCTTTGGCAAAAATTCAAGAAAGAATTTCCTTGATTTAATGGAAATTCTTCGCTTTTTTTTATAAGTGTAATATAATAAACATTGACTTTTCAGCGGCGAGGATCAGCCTTGTGTTTGTATGAACAATCACAAGAGCCCTCAGAGCGACGTTTGTAGTCGTGAATAGTCAGCAATTTGCTGACGTGTGCACCCTGTACGGGTGGTAAATTCGATACTCTCCGCTAACAAACTTTGTTGGTCAATTACAATTAAATTCATATGTATTCTCCATAATAATATTACTCATAAATGGCACTAGCCAATATTTTATTCAATAAATTTGTAATGTGAAAACGAACTTAAATCATGCTGTGCTAAGTTTTCAAGCGGGGGGGTTGCTGACGCGATAAGTGGAGTAGGTGAAGAATCGTATTGCGCGGCCCGCGACGATCCATTTGGCGCACGATTGTGTGAAGGGGAGGGAATGTGGCCGAAACATTGCCCGATCATATTACGATAAATTTAAAGTCCGCAACTCTTGCGACAGTCAGATTTGATCAGTCAGGAACTTGTCCCAGAATAGGGGGTGACTTTATACATTGTTTCCTTTTTAAAATCATAGATATCCTTTGTTTTATTATGGGTAAAGTAACTAAGAAAAATTCTTTAAAGCAAATACGAGGTTTCCTTTTATAATGCTATATAACAATGTGCCGACTGACCTTTCTTTTTTGACCTTGCTTTTTGGCGCTACACGACGTACTAGGCAAAGCCCGGTCGTTTGATAGGCTCGAGTCCAGAAAGAGCAGGAGCGCAGACGTTACGGTAACGCATTTAGCCATTGCGGTGCGGATCTATTGTGCGATTGTCGATCCAGGACAGAAAAGGTGGGTGGGGAACCTGACAGGAAACGAAAAGCCGACGCTACACGACGTACTAGGCCAAGAGTCTGGTCGTTTGATAGGCTCGAGTCTTTACGGCATCCTTTGACACATTTGGGCGGGGGACGTACGAGTATTTTAGTTTCTCTGGCCGACGCTACACGACGATGGTCCGGTCGTTTGATAGGCTCGAGTCCAGAGAAATAGGAAAACTGCTGTGGATCCCCAGAATAATCGGTCAAATAACCTGATTTCCGACGACTGGCGGGAGGGGGATTTCGGACAGACTTTTCTTCTAGGCGCAGCTAGTTCCCATAGTGAACGTTAAAGCTGACTAGAAGGGGAGACGAGCTGTTAGTTCAGTGGAACCCAGTTGTGTAGAAGCTGCTAATACCTCTAGTTAGGGATATTAGTTATTTGTTTGTGGTGCTTAAATATCGGACGGATTCTTCACCAAAGAGATACTTAGTAATCGCAAAACAGCACCCCCCCCCCCCCCATTATCTTTGAGTTATATTCGCTACCCTTAGTCAGCAGTACGTGGCTGATCGCGCGTGGATGAACGTTTGGTGGAAAATAGTCAAGTGTAAAGTGTGAAGGACACAAGTAAACTCGCGAGTAAAAATATATTTTTGAGACAAGATAACAGGATCTTTGGCCCAAATGAAGGGGGCAAAGAAGAAAGTGCTTTTCCAATCCACGACGGGAAGAATTACCCGATCGGCAACACGGGGAGCAAATCAGACACACAGGAGTGCAAGTGCTGACGCCACGCCACGGAGAACCAGTTCTCTCGACAGAGACAACCTAAGTATGTTCCGCGAGTCGGAAGGGCAAGAAGAAAGTAGATCCATAGAAGACAACATGGATCAGTTAGACGAAACCGAAGGAGCTGTAGGGGGAGAAAATTTTCCCCTGGGTCAGCCAAAGGGACGCTCAAGTATGCTCCCACAGTATGAGGCCAACCCGACAAGCAGTTTAGAAGCTGCCGAGAGAAGAGAGCATATAATGCGATCGGTGATTAAACAAAAAAATGAGACACAGGTAGCCCTGCAAGCGCAGATAGAAGCGTTAAAGGCGCAAGTAGTGGAACTGCGATCCTCACAATCCATGAGGGTGGAGCAGCCAGTATTACCACCACCACTTCGGTTCCCGGCACACCCATCTGACAGTTTCTTGTGTTACCAAGAGACGCCGCCTCTCGAACCGCTTTCGCAGGAGACTCTCAACAGCCAGAGGCATCGGCATCGAGATCCCCGGCGCCCCGACACATCCCAACACCACCAATCCCGAAATAACGGCCCGGACACAAGTTATCCACGACACCCAGAGTACGACCGAAGCCCCGGATTCCAGGCGTCGAAACTAGACAAATGGAATCTGAAGTTTGATGGAAACAGCAGCAGTACGACGGTCGAAAGTTTCTTGTTCCGCGTCGAACGGTTGCAAGAACTTTATGGAATAGACCAGCGGCAAGTGTTCCGAGAATTCCATAACTTGTTGGTAGGAGTTGCCAGCAAGTGGTATTGGCAGCTGATTTAAGATCGAGCCGAGGACTACGAGTTTGACTACTACTCGTTAACCAGGGAAATGAAACGCGCTTTTTCCTCCTCCGGGAGTGACTTGATGAAGATCAAGGAGTTGATGGAGCGGCGACAAGGGCAAAACGAATCTTTTAGCGACTATGTATCTGATATGCATAACTTGCATTTCCGATTGCAGAACAAGCTAGAAGAAGATAAATTTGTGGAGCTTATCAAGGACAATCTAAATGCCCAGATGGGAAGCTTGTTGCTGACATCCCCGATTAGGTCGCTAGCGGATCTGAAAAAGGAAGGACTTAGAGTGGACCGCTGGTTAAGGAGTAACGGCAGGGCCGCGCGAAGCAGGCCGGTCAGTGACCTCGAGGATCATCAAACACCACAGGATTTTCCGTACGCTGTGACTGTGGAAGAATTTAACCGGAAGCGAAGAGACACCCGATCGGGGCTAGAAAATGGACAGGGATGCCGAGAACCACTCCACGAATTAGTCTGCTATAAATGCGGCAAATCAGCGGACTTCTATAGAAAACATCCAAAAGAAGATCCCTGCCATAGGAGATTCCATGACGCCACCTGCCGATTGTGTGAGAGAATCGAAGGCGATGCAGACGCTAACCCAGCGGCTTTTCCGCGGAGTCCGTCAGGCCAGACCGGGACAGCCGGGCGGATCAAGTCAGTCACATTCCCGTAGAGACAACCATTCCCAGACAGATCTCTCCCTATAAGAGCCTAGAACAACGAGAGAGGGAGTATGAACTGACAAGACAGCGTATCTTCCAAGGCTCAGAAGATACGGACAACACGACACGGGACACACGGAAGATGCAGAGACTATATGATGCCCGCGCAGAATATCGCAAGCTCAAGCAGAAAGTAGTAGACACGGTAGTGAGCATACAAAACGATAACCGTTTCTTTGCCAAAACCAAAGTTGACGGAGAAGAAATACTAGCGTTACTGGATACAGGCGCTAGTGCGAATTGTATTGGCAGAGGAGCGGAAGCCTTCCTAAGGAACCGGATGCGGCCCATAAGAAGCTCAACGAAGAATGTGTGCGCACCGCTAGTGGCGGCGAAATCCGAGTAGTCGGAGCCATAACCCTACCCGTGGAATGGGAAGGAGAGACCAAGAACCTGGAATTTTTGATAGTACCAGGTCTGACACAACGTTTTTATTTCTGAATTAACTTCTGGGATACGTTTGGCCTAACATTCCTTGGTAAGGGCATAACCGAGTTTGCAGCCATCGAAGCACCACCAAAGTACGACTTAATGACCGGAGACTTGGATATGAACGACCCTCCTAAGCCCGAAACCGCTTACATGCCTCATCAGCTATCTCCAGAACAACACAGTAGGTTGAGACGAGTAATTGAGACATACCCATCATGTCTGGATAAAGGTTTAGGAAAGACCAGCTTGGAGCAACATATAATAGAAGTAACCGACGAAGACCTGCCGATCAAGCAGCGGCATTATCCGATTTCCCCAGCCAAGCAAAAGCTGGTGTATGCCGAGCTAGATCGCATGATTGGCCTAGGTGTGATCGAAGAGAGCAACAGCAGCTGGAGTTCACCAGTGACTCTAGTACAAAAAGGACAGAAAAATCGCCTTTGCCTCGACGCACGGAAAGTCAATGCCCGGACAATCAAAGATGCATACCCGTTGCCACACATCGAAGGCCTGTTAAGTCGTTTACAGTAAACATACTATATTTCCGCAATCGATTTAAAAGACGCTTTTTGGCAAATACCCCTGGAAACAAAAAGTAGAGAGAAAACCGCATTTTCAGTACCCGGCAGACCACTATATCAGTTTACAGTCATGCCGTTCGGCCTGTGCTATGCAGCACAAAGAATGTGCCGACTAATGGATAAAGTAATACCGGCGTCGATTCGCGAGAATGTATTCGAGTACCTCGATGACCTACTGGTTTGTTCACCTACTTTTGAAAAACACCTAGATATGTTGAGGCAGGTCAGTGACTGCCTGCAGCGCGCAAAACTGACAATAAATGTCGACAAAAGTAAGTATTGCTATAGCCAGGCCAGATATCTAGGCTATGTAGTAGGAGGGGGATGCATACGAACTGACGATTCAAAAATCCAGTCGACCCAAGAATTTCCTCAACCAAGCTCTCCCAAACAGATGCGGAGGTTTTTGGGGATGACTGGCTGCTACAGGAGGTTTATTCAAAACTATGCTCAAACAGCGGCACCTCTTCATGATTGTTTGAAGAAAGACCGCGTTAAGAAATTTGAATTGTCCGAAGAGGCAATTCAGGCATTTGAAGAACTAAAAGCTAACATGGCATCAGCACCTGTACTTGTCACCCCTGACTTTAAAAAGCCCTTCACCATTCAGTGCGATGCATCAACAACTGGAGTAGGAGGAGTTTTGTTTCAGACGGATGACTCAGGCGGCGAACACCCGATTGCCTACATGTCCGCCAAACTGAACAAGGCACAGCGGAATTATAGCATAACAGTGCTCGAATGCTATGCCGCCCTTCTTAGCATCACCCAATTCCGCGCTTACGTAGAAGGCATGCCGTTCAAAGTGATCACCGATCATGCTAGTCTAAAATGGCTGATGAGTCAAAAGGATTTATCCGGCACGATTAGCACGATGGAGTCTGAAGATGCAAGCGATCGACTTTACCATCGAACATCGTAAAGGAGCACTTAACGTCGTACCCGATGCCCTCTCACGAGTGTATATGGACGAGCTACAGAAAGATAAAGCAGAGGAACAGGATGTCCAGATAGACTTAGACTCACCAGCGTTCCAATCCCCGGAATATGTAAAATTGGTGCACGCAGTAAACCAGAACAGTTTTACTACTGGCCAGGGATGGCAGTAAATGTGCAAAAGGTAGTGAAAGAGTGCGAAGTCTGTAAGATCAGCAAGACCACCAATAAAAATATCCGACCACCCATGGGAGAACAAAGGGTCACGGAACGGGCTGGTCAAAGGTTGTTTATCGACTTTATGGGGCTGTATCCGAGAACCAAAACTGGAAACTCGGTGATTTTTGTATGCCTCGATCACTTCTCCAAAAAAACTACCGGCAGAGTAACAAAGCGGAGGGATACAATGCCAAGCTCGGCCCGAATCGGGTTCGCTGTGTTGTACTTCAGCGCCAAGGCAAGGCGTTATACGAGCTGGGAAATGTCGGTGGGAAAAGCGTTGGCATATTCCATGCCAAAGACCTCTATTTCGCTTGAACTCTCTCTGGATGAAATCCGAGGATCATTCCTATTCCAAGAGAGGAAAAAAAAAAAAAAACTAGCACTAATTCGTTGGTCGTACGAAAATTCTTTTTGCGAAGTCATTCCATGCGTGACCGTATCGATCACTTCGAGCCTGTTACGTACGCCCTCTCCTTCAATTTATTTGATGAAGAAAGATGCACGTAGAAAAACAACATCGAATCTCAAGAAGCTGAGAAAAATAGAGATGAACTATCCTTCATGAAGCAACTCTCACCAAATAGCAAAAGATATCCACTGTGGAAAGCTAAGTCAGGCATATGTCCACCAATAGAAAGTGAATCACCCCTACATACGCAAACAGGAACTTGGGCCCGCAGCAACGAAGAGAGGGCGAATACATTTGCCCACCACTTAGAAAATGTCTTCAAACCACTTCCAGCAACGAATAGCTTTGTGCTGCCATTAATCTCCAATCCTGAAGCTAGCCCGCAAATTATATACCATCCAGAAGAAGTTACAAGAATCATACAGTCCCAAGACAAAAAGAAAGCGCCGGGTCACGATCTTATCACCCCAAAAATGATTGTAGCACTGCCAAACTGTGCAATACATCTTCTAACCAAAATATTTAACAGCATGATGAATTTGGGATATTATCCTCAACAATGGAGGAAGTCTGTCATCATAATGATCCATAAAGCCGGAAAGGACAAGTCCCAGCCATCGTCATATAGGCCAATAAGCCTTCTGCCGTGCCTATCAAAGATATTTGAAAAGCTGCTCCTCAGTCGTATCAAGCAATACTTACAAGCCCACAATGCAATACCAATGCACCAATTCGGATTTCGTGAAAAACACGGAACTATTGAACAAGTGAACCGGATAACCTCCGAGATACGAAATGCATTTGAAAGGCGAGAATATTGCTCCGCTGTCTTTCTGGATGTCGCACAGGCCTTCGACCGCGTGTGGCTGGACGGCTTAATTCATAAAATCAGATTAATACTTCCACAAAGTACGCATACAATTTTGGAGTCCTACCTACAAAAAAGAAGCTTCGCAGTGCGATGCAAAGATTTCATCTCTGATTATCATCCAATAAAAGCTGGAGTACCCCAAGGAAGTGTGCTTGGGCCGACATTGTATATTATTTATACTGCAGACCTCCCGACATCCACTCTTACAACAACCTCAACCTTCGCCGATGATACTGCCATCCTAAGTCGGTCTAAATGTCCTCTTAGAGCAACGCAACACCTAGCAGATCACCTCGTGCTTCTAGAACAATGGCTAGCAGACTGGCGCATAAAAGTTAACGAACAAAAATGTAAACATGTTACTTTTACCCTAAACAGGCAAACCTGCCCTTCACTATCCCTGAACAACATTATTATGCCACAAACAACTGAAGTAACATATCTAGGAGTCCACCTGGATAGACGACTCACTTGGCGCAAACATATCGAAGCTAAGAGAAATCATTTAAAATTTAAAGCCAGCAATCTACATTGGCTTATTAACGCCCGCTCGCCATTAAAATTAGAATACAAAATACTCTTGTATAATGCAGTCCTAAAACCAATTTGGACATATGGGTCCGAGCTATGGGGAAACGCATGTGTCAGCAACTTAGAAATAATCCAGAGAGCTCAATCAAAGATACTGAGAACTATAACAGGAGCGCCGTGGTATATACGGAATGAAAATATCCATAAAGATCTAAACATAGGCTTAGTTAAAGACGAACTCGACAAAGCGAAAACAAAGTATAATCTCAAGCTCCAGGCCCATCCTAATGACCTTGCGCGGTCTCTAATCTGGACCACAAGCTATACACGACTCCGGCGAAGAGACCTCCCCACCCAGCAGCAATAGTTAGGGCCATTATTCCAAAAAAAAAAAAAAAAAAAAAAATAACAAAAAAAAATTATTAATTTGTAATTAATTAAAATATATAAACTAGATTAAGATTTGCAAACTTGTCGTTAGTCTCTAAGAGAGAAGATTCGATAAATAAAATACGGTTAAAAAAAAAAAAAAAAAAAAAAAAATCTCAAGGCCAAGGGAGAGGGGCGATCGACACGTTGACTCACCGAACACAAGCAAAGGAATGTGCAACTTGACGATCTTTTGAATGGCATATAGTCAGAACAACGACCGTAACCCTACACCAGTAGCTGGCAAAGTGCATCAGTCGGGCATTGACACTACCGATAGGGGAAATCATAGGTGGGAACACCTAAATATCCAAACCTATCACGGGGGCCGAGGAAAAAGCTATATAGTGGTAAAAGACCGTACCACCAATGACTACAGCCAAGACCAGGAATCCTGAAGATAGTCCTGTTTACCATTGATGAACCACAACATATCCTGAAGGAAGGCCTATTACAGTGGCTGAATAAATCAACGTCCTCGAAGGAAGTCCAATTTAAGTCCAAAATAATAGACCACAAGGACAACATTCAGGACGTGAACCATAATCTGAAGATCGTCATCGCTATATTTGTTTTCTTAATCATCCTTAAATTGGTCAAGATGTACAAGCGATTTGTACAAGGACTTCGGGACCAAAAACACGCACTGGAACAGGCGATATGTCGCCGGGTCTAAAGAAAGATAAAGTGCCAGAACAAGACCCAAAAACTATAACAAAGTGACAAGAATAAAGGCAATTAAATGCCTTGATTACAGACAAACGTGAATCAAAACAAAAAGATAAACAAATTGTGAACTCAAGCATTTATGAATGCAAGTGCAACAACAACGATACAAAGTGAAGTGAGCAAGACATCGGAGACGCCGCTGCCCGCAACTCAACTCAGCAGAGAAGACGTGTGCCGCCGTGGGATACACCGACATACATGCACAAAACATGCATATCTATCTATATATATATATATATACAATAAGTGATTGTGTTTAAGAACCAACTTTTTTTTTGTGTCTTTCAACGATAGTGTTTTGCACGTATATATATATATATATTTCTAATTTCTTCAAAAACCCAGGATCCAGTGCGTCGAGATCTCATCGCCCAGGACAAAAAGGGGTAAGTTTGTCGGAACACGGTTCCTTTTCATATACCAAATATATGTATATCCGTGCACCATGATTAACCATCAGGCCCTAGCGGTCACTCTTAGAAAGGAACCCCATTTTCATATTAAAGTCCAGTATCTATTGTCTAAAGTAAATTCGCCTATTACTATAAATGATTTAGGACTTTTATACATTGAGACCTTCAGTCTGGATTTTTCCCCACTTTTACATTGTACTAAAGTAGAAAAAGCCATAGTTTGTGCCACGGTACCCAAGACTACTGTTTATTATAAATACTTCTCTAATAAATTTCTTGGGGAGGTTAGCACCTTTGTCATCCATCTGATGAACTAATTAGATAAATAATACAATAATTGAAAAGACACACTAATACATTACCAGCTATTGTTAACTATATCTTTACCTAAGTTAATCTTTTATAATATAATAAACATTGACTTTTCAGCGGCGAGTATCAGCCTTGTGTTTGTATGAACAATCACAAGAGCCCTCAGAGCGACGTTTGTAGTCGTGAATAGTCAGCAATTTGCTGACGTGTGCACCCTGTACGGGTGGTAAATTCGATACTCTCCGCTAACAAACTTTTTTGGTCAATTACAATTAAATTCATATGTATTCTCCATAATAATATTACTCATAAATGGCACTAGCCAATATTTTATTCAATAAATTTGTAATGTGAAAACGAACTTAAATCATGCTGTGCTAAGTTTTCAAGCGGGGGGGTTGCTGACGCGATAAGTGGAGTAGGTGAAGAATCGTATTGCGCGGCCCGCGACGATCCATTTGGCGCACGATTGTGTGAAGGGGAGGGAATGTGGCCGAAACATTGCCCGATCGTATTACGATCAAGCAAAAGCTTAGCTTGTGGGGCAATGTAGACTGATGACCGACGGACTTTACAACTCTTACTATTTTTCAGGCATCTTTAATATTTATTCTTGTTATGTTGGAGAGGAGAAAGGCTTACCAAGAACCCACCCCATCCGGCGAGCTTATGCCGGCAAAATTGGTGCCTGAACGTCGGATGTCTTTCCTTTCAGGACTAGGGCACTAATATGCCCACGTAACAGGCCTAATTAGAAACGTAACTGAAATTTCGATATCCCCTATAATTTGGGGGCTACATTTAATGTTAACTTTTCGATTTAAAAATTCTAAACCGCTGCTCCGATCAAGATGATTTTCAGATCATTAGTTATTCTATGACCCAAATGCTTAAGTTTAATTTTTCAAGTTTTTAACATTTTTTTAGTATTTTTAAAGAATTTATTTAGATTTGCTAAGTTATTGCGTTTAATTTTGCGGGAGCCTGCTGAGAGAGCGAAATCCAGAGAGCGAATGCCAAGAGAGCGACGGCCGAGAGAGCAACAGCCAAGAGAGCGACGGCCGAGAGAGCAACAGCCAAGAAAACTGATGAGGGGGAGGGGGAAGTGCTGTGTGGAAAGGGAGGGGAAAGGGGCAATTTAAGTTACAATTTGTTTTGGATTTTAAAATCTTATACTGCTGCTCTGATCAATATGATTTTTGATCAATAGTCAGTTCTGTGGATCAAATGCTTAGGTTTTTTTTTTAAAAAGTAGTTTTCATTTTGTAGAAAAAGTAGAGCCCTATTTAAAGTCGGCCATGGAAGAAAATAGACAAACTAACTACATATTCTGAAAGCAAAGGCAAAATCTGAAAATTCAAATTTCTGAACAAGTACGGAAGTTTGATCTGTAAGCATTCAAATACGTTACTTCTTCAGCTATGGACATTTCCAGGGTGACGGACGCGACATTTTTTTAACCTAACCTTTAAAAATAAGAGTGACGCAATATAAATTTTTTACTTTTTATTTTTTTGTTCGATAGTTCAGACGCTTTTGTATTTATGGAGAAAAAATGAAAGTTTTCTGTCCAGCCAGTTCTTAATAATAAAATAAAATAAGTGAAATACGGACGCGACAAAAATAGAACTGCAATATTGAAAACTTTAGAAAAATCTTAAATTCTGCTATACTGGAGGGCGTATTTTTTTGGCTTTTTTTTCCAGTATACCTACTGAGTAACAGAACACAACAAAGCAAGTTCGGTGGCAAACCATTCAGCCGTTTTTTTTCTAAACATAGTGCAAGAATACGGACGCGACAATTACGGACGCGACAATTACGGACGCGACATGTTTGTTTTGTCAAAATGTTGCAGAGCTATTTATGTGTTACTAAAGTTCCTACTGTAAAGTTTGGTTAAATTATTTTAGCGTTATCCACCTTTTTTTTAATAGAAACATAGTTTTTATATAGCTCGTTCTATAAAAGCTATACGACGCAGTGGTTAGAATTAAATTGAAATTTATTCAAAACATAACTGGTAAGGAATATATCCCTATATTAAAAAAATAAATTAATCTTAGAATTATGTTGCACGTATAAAGTATTCTATTAAATTTTTATTTTAGTTGAAAAGGCTGTAAGACGCATACTAATTTCGGATTTTTTTTAAATGGATGCATGGTGCGTTTTGGAATCTGTGTAACACTTTTCCACTTTATCTTGTAGTGGTAATGCAAATTCCTCCACTTCCTTGGCACCAATGTAGAAAAGCTGTACTCCCTATACATTTTCTTGAGCATATTGAAACGATTCTAAGGGACTGGATAAGTGTTTTCTCTTCAATGGCAAAATTGTTTGTGAATAATACAAATATTAAAAAATAAAGTAGATGACAAGAAAAAGCAAGGCCTTCGACGTTTTTCATAGCTGCGGACGCGACAGACTTAAAAATTTCTTTAAAAATATTAATACGCTCATTTTTATTGTCAAAAAATTATAATTAATTTGTTCCAACTACACATGCTTTACGCATAAAAGGTCGTTTATATGTGTCGCGAATTGGACGAGTGCAAAGAAAAAAAAAGGGTTTTGATTACGGACGCGACATTAAAAATGTTTAAAAATAAACTTCAATAAAGACATCTATTTCATTAATATTAAACAAGTCTTAATTTTTTCCTGATAGCAATTGCCTTAAACTAATTTGTAGGATTGGTTGCTTGAACTTGAGACTTCCACAGAAGGCATAGCAATATTACGAAAACACAACAAAATGTTGCTGAGATAAACAGTATGTGTTGCTCGTGTTTCAAAGCTGCATATCTTCGCGTAAGAAATTTAATTTGGAAGGAAATGTAATTGATTTACAAAATATAGATACCAATGCTATTTTTAAACCAAAAAAGACAATTTTCCTCCAACTTTTGATTTTTGGGTTTTGGTTGACTTTTTTCTGGAAATGCCAATATGTATGCATGTAGGTATGAATATTTGGTTATGTTTTGATTTGTATTGTGTGTGTGTGTGTTTCTATTTGAAAGTGGATGATTAAATACATATAAAATGATTACCTTCCTTTCAGCCAATGCTAAATCTTTCTAAGTTATTTGTAATGTTTAAAACTAATAATTATCGATCATATGTGGAACCTGGAAAAATAAGTTACTTCGCTACTTTTGCATGGGATGGCAATTTTTGCGTGTTTGTACAAAAGTTTTCATTTCATTAAAAACTAAAAAATTTGAAAAAACAAATATTTTTGTGTGCTCAATAAAATTGCATTGATAACATTGTGACTGAAAGCAAGTACTAAAATTCGCGACTTTCACATGGATTACATTCATTTATTATATGTTTTTCATTTTTATTGATTCGACAAGGATTAGATCACAAGTTAGAAGAGGGCTATACCAAAAAATGCACTTGCTTTTCTTTGCCACAATTCGTTTTTTGGGAGTGAGAAGGATATAATGATAATCAGCGTTAGGACAGTAGCAAGAGTACAAAATAGGGACGATCAAGCGCACAATGAACTCTCTGAGAGAGCTTGCCTAAAGAAAGAGAAACAAGCACAAGATTGACCGTGGTGTGGCAAGGGGGTAGGATTTAAATTTACAATTATGATTTCTATTTTGGTTAAAAAAAACTTTCTTTAGTACACATTTTGATAATTGTTTTGAGTTTATTTTAAATCCCCCATTTTACGACCCATTTGGGCAAAAATTTAAATTATGTGACCCCCTCTAGAAATTTTAAGTACGCCTATGTGCTAAGCACAAGCCAAAAAAGGGTTCTTTGTTTTTCTAACACATCATGAAATGTTAAGATAGGCTATCTGAGCGCTCCAACCGGTACCAATAATTTATTGCAAAACTCATTTGATGGTCGACTCGGTCTACTCTGTCCCTGATGTTGACAATGCGTTTCATTACCCTGTTGAATTTTTAAATTCTTTACATCTAGCAGGGATACCGCAGCATAATCTGTCTCTTAAGATTGGAGCACCCGAAATGTTATTGCGAAATTTAGGTCCCTCAAAGTTATGAAATGGGACACGATTGCAGATAAAAGGTCTTCATAAGAATGTAATCGAAGCAACAGTTTTTACGGGATCCGCGAAGGGGAAAACAGGATCATATTAATACCGTCCGGTCTATTGCTTTGCAATAACTATAAATTAATCGCAGTTGCAGACTTGGAAGCTGGCTGGACTAGATCTTAGAGAAGATTGCTTTCCTCATTAGCTCTGCCAGTAGCCTTATTCTCGATCCTTAAGGATCTTCTAAAAATGTTGTTTACACAGAAGTTTTAAAGTAATCATTTTTAAAAAAACGCGACAATTTTTCTGGAAATAAAAAAGTCCTGACAACCGTACTCCAAACTAATTTTAAGCGAACGAATTCGCTTTGGGTATAGCTAGTAGTTAATAGACCAGTTTTTAGATTTATCGAAAAACAATTTTTTTTAGTGTATTTTAACAGCTGTAACCGTAAATTGGTTAACAGAAACTAGTGCAAAACTAGTAACAAATGAACTAGTTGTTTCCGATGACAAGCCTATGAAAAATGGACCAGTTCGTTACAAGGGAATGGACATAACTTGAACTAGTTAACTGTCCTACCCCAAGTAGTATTTTACTGGCCCAAAACTGGGCCCGTTTCCTGCAGGGTAGCATCGGCAATCCAGCCCCGGATTGCGCCGCAGCAGTACTAATGTTGCGCTTGTGCTGGCACCTTCGATAAATAGCTCTCACACATCCCTCTCTCTCTCACACATCCCTCTCTCTCTCACACATCCCTCTCTCTCTCACACAAGCCGACCTCAATCTTATTTCCGAGTTAACAAATAACTCAGTCTGGAACGGTGAGCTCAGGAAAGTGGCGGCCGCCTGTTCTAACATGACATGTACCTTCTCCACATCACGTGAGAATAACTATGGAAAATCTAAATAACAAAGAAAAAGCACTAGAGTCTGTCACTCCTAAAAAGTCGGAACGCGCAACCAGCGTCGATCACAAGCAAGTCACGGCTAACCAGCTAACCATCTTGCTATGGGCTAAGAGTTCAAGAGGGTACCACACAAACAAGCAGGACTTTTGGAACGTAATAAGGATTACCGCACCCTTGAATGTCTGGCTACCAAACCCATTAGAAAGGACCAAACAATCCAAAATGAGCCAGGGAAAATGCGGTCGTACCAGACTTTGACATCGCTAAGATACCAAGCGCAACCAGCTAGCAGGAAGGCCAAAACGACCAACCACGGCACATGGTCACGACGGCGAAACTGAACACGAAGAGACCAACCAAACAGCATACGTGACAACCGACATTGAGCCCGACACAAACGCCCAAGATGGTGCAGTACAAGCAAATTTATCTGCAAACAGCAAGGCAGCATCTGCTGCACTTCTCATACGCCTGGTAACAGGCAACATAGACGTTGTCATTATAGAAGAGCCACGGATTGCTGTGGTTTATCAACCCCAAGAAATTATTCCTCATCAAGGAACATGCACTCTAATTAAAACACACTTGTTTGATCTTAAGTTTAACTTGTAGACCAAGATATGTTCGTATCATTATACGGTCCTAATAGATCACTATGGACGGCAGTCCATGTAGTGACGAAGCGCACAAGGAGAGTGTGCGAAGGCGACTACTATATATAGCCGCAGAATTGAAAATCTGCTGTGATGGTCCGATACACCAACACTAACAGGATTACATACCAATACTTTAAGAAAATTAATTGGCTTGGAAGAGAGAGCGGAGAAAAGCTGTCGGAGCTGTTGAGGATACATGCCTCCTCGCATTATTTTAGTTGTGTTCCAATTGAAAATACGCGTCGAATGAGGGGTCATATGATAAAATCCGATGCTTCGTTCAAAAGTTATACTGAAAACAAATTTATGGGGGTCTAGTCCAAATGAAAATTTAATTCTGTTTGTCTATGTGTCCCAAAAGGAAGGCCGTAACTTCTGTACTACTAAAGCTACAGACTACCTCGTTTTAAAGGTATTTTGAAATACTATAAACGCCTTCTGAACGTAATTTAATTATATGCATAATTTTAAAAATTATGGCAAAACAAAAATTTTTTTAAACCTTATTTTTTTTTTGTGTTTTTCTCAAAAACGGCTCTTTCTTTTAAACTTTAAACTGAATAGACCTTGAGATTCCTTATATTTTGTTATATAACACATTAAATTGAAAAGTCACCTTTAAACGTTATTCAGGAACAAAAATAGCCACTTTTGCAAGCTCAGAAGAATAAACCTGCGAATAAGAGACCTGCACGATACGATGCCGGTGCCGATTCCACGAGTAAAAAATAATCAAGTTGGCGATGCCACGATTATTTTTTGTAATCATTTAATCGTGTCAAACGATGCCGAGTATACACGGCATGGTAGAATCGTACGAGTAGCATCGTAGCATGGCCAACAAATGTCGAATTTGACATTTGAATATAAATTTTCATAAAATGTCCTCTTCTGAAGAATTCGAGGGTACATTTTTTTTTGAATTGAATGGAAAAACCATTGTTAAAGTCAACAAATCCATACGTGGTCTTGGTCAAAAGTTCGTGTATGTCGGGTTCCGGGACGGTAAAACAAAACAAAAAATCCTTTTGTTCTAAAGAATTCGCGGTGTCATAGTTAAATAATAAATCTATGGTCCTAAGTGGATCAGAAATTGGTTTACTGGTTTTATTGGTATATATTGGTTTCTCTTGTTCTTTCAAGAATTTTGGTTTAATAAAAAACACGAGTTAGATATGAGTAAAACGATGCCGATTCCTACGATTCTACTATGCCACGATGCCAGTTTTGACAGTTATAATCGGCATCGCCGAGTACTACTCGAGTATATTTTTACTTACTCGTGCAGGTCTCTAGTGCGTATCCAAACTGTATTTTAGGGTCATGGAATCATTTAAATTCTTTTAAAGAGTTCCGAATAGGAAACTTTTGTATTACGACTTTTGGAAAAACCCGCTGCTTTAGCGGGAAAAAAGCTAAAAATAGCTAGATTTCGTTAGTTTTTATGTTCTGCACTACTAAAGCTAAAGACATGTGCTATACCTCGATTAAAAGTTATTTTGAAATACATGAACGCCTTTTTAAGTTGATTCGTTTAAATACAATAGTTTAAAAACAAGAGAGAACGCTATAGTCGGGTGCCCCGACTATCAGATACCCGTTACTCAGCTAAAGGGAGTGCGAGGAAGATGGATATTAAAACTTTGATAGAGCACAACTTTTTAACGAATGGTCCGATTTGAAAAATTTCTTCTACATTTCGATAGGTATTGATAAACACAATAAAACTGCATTTTTACTTTAAGGCGATTGTGGGCGTTAGAGGGGGCGTGGCCATCGTCTGAAACATACTTGCGCTGCGTAGGAAGCCCAAGAATATGTGTGGGTAATCCCAACTTTCTAACTTGAGTAGTTTCCGAGATCTCAGCGTTCATACAGACGGACAGACAGACAGACAGACAGACAGACAGACAGACAGACAGACAGACAGACAGACAGACAGACAGACAGACAGACAGACAGACAGACAGACAGACAGACAGACAGACAGACAGACAGACAGACAGACAGACAGACAGACAGACAGACAGACAGACAGACAGACAGACAGACAGACAGACAGACAGACAGACAGACAGACAGACAGACAGACAGACAGACAGACAGACAGACAGACAGACAGACAGACAGACAGACAGACAGACAGACAGACAGACAGACAGACAGACAGACAGACAGACAGACAGACAGACAGACAGACAGACAGACAGACAGACAGACAGACAGACAGACAGACAGACAGACAGACAGACAGACAGACAGACAGACAGACAGACAGACAGACAGACAGACAGACAGACAGACAGACAGACAGACAGACAGACAGACAGACAGACAGACAGACAGACAGACAGACAGACAGACAGACAGACAGACAGACAGACAGACAGACAGACAGACAGACAGACAGACAGACAGACAGACAGACAGACAGACAGACAGACAGACAGACAGACAGACAGACAGACAGACAGACAGACAGACAGACAGACAGACAGACAGACAGACAGACAGACAGACAGACAGACAGACAGACAGACAGACAGACAGACAGACAGACAGACAGACAGACAGACAGACAGACAGACAGACAGACAGACAGACAGACAGACAGACAGACAGACAGACAGACAGACAGACAGACAGACAGACAGACAGACAGACAGACAGACAGACAGACAGACAGACAGACAGACAGACAGACAGACAGACAGACAGACAGACAGACAGACAGACAGACAGACAGACAGACAGACAGACAGACAGACAGACAGACAGACAGACAGACAGACAGACAGACAGACAGACAGACAGACAGACAGACAGACAGACAGACAGACAGACAGACAGACAGACAGACAGACAGACAGACAGACAGACAGACAGACAGACAGACAGACAGACAGACAGACAGACAGACAGACAGACAGACAGACAGACAGACAGACAGACAGACAGACAGACAGACAGACAGACAGACAGACAGAAAAAAGAAGAAACAGACAGACAGACAGACAGACAGACAGACAGACAGACAGACAGACAGACAGACAGACAGACAGACAGACAGACAGACAGACAGACAGACAGACAGACAGACAGACAGACAGACAGACAGACAGACAGACAGACAGACAGACAGACAGACAGACAGACAGACAGACAGACAGACAGACAGACAGACAGACAGACAGACAGACAGACAGACAGACAGACAGACAGACAGACAGACAGACAGACAGACAGACAGACAGACAGACAGACAGACAGACAGACAGACAGACAGACAGACAGACAGACAGACAGACAGACAGACAGACAGACAGACAGACACCTGACTTTGTGAAAAGAAAAACAATCTACAAATTAATTACAATTGTAATTCTTTCCAAATAAATAATAAATAAAATGAATAACCAAACCCAAAAAATATTGCGAGTCGTGCCGTCGTTTCATCCCGGTGGGAGTTCAATGGAATCACCATGCTCGCACCGCCGAGCACAAAATGAATGCTGTGATACCTTTGGATGGAAGAATCAAAAAGATTTCGGATGGATTCAAGGGTCGAATCCTTCATTATATGTTTGTTAATGAAGGAGAGGAATTAAGATACCCGGAAGAGTTCCTCTTCGAAGCAGGAGGGGCTTTAAAATCTCATTTATTTAATGTGCTTCAAAGCTACGTGTCCGGTAAAGTTAATTTTGAGCTTTTTGCGGAATATATGCTAGTGAAAGATGATGATTTAAAAACGGAGACTAAACAATTCCGAAGTTTTTACTAGCCACTCGGATTTAGACCGCATATTCGCCAATCACTCAGACCATCTGAAAATAAAAATGGAAGAGTTTCAGGAAAGGGATAGCGGGTGGACCCTACTCCGCATAATTCGATTGGAAATGAATTTCAATAAATATAAGCCGCTTTCTGGATCCTCATATATCCCAACACCACCCAAGCTTTTTGCGAAAAATAATTAATGTCCAAAATAAAAATGTCTCATACTGCTTTAAATGGACTTTGATTTCGGCGCTTACAAATGTAGAAAGTAACCCTAGTATATGCTACACATATAAAGTTGATATAAGGGCCGAAAAATTTGTTTTAACATCTGGAATAAATTTGGACTTCAGTGGGTTGATATTCCCGCTCAAAATAAAGGACATAGACATTTTCATTCAAAAAAACGTTACATTGAGCATTAACGTTTTTGGATACGACGAGGAAAGTGAAACTATAATTGGACCTCTTTATCAATCTGGAGTTGAAAAGCCGACGCACATAAATATACTCTTCCTGGAAGGAAACGGATTCGGTCACTATACATGGATAAAAAATATTACAAAGTATGAATTTTTACTCGTTATAGATTTACTTTTACTTATTATTTTTTCATTATTTGCTTTATTTTCTTTTTTTTAATAGACTTACGTCTGCACAAAAAAGTCTACATAAGGGACAGACATGGTTTTGCAATACCTGCTTAAATTTTTCATCAAGTGCAAGTCGCGCACTTCGTCACAAGGAGCTTTGCAGTGGAAAGGTTGCCACTCTCCCAAACCCATATAAGTCGACATTAAAGTATACGGCACTGCGTTATCAACTAAAAGTACCGTTCGCAGTGTATGCAGATTTCGAGTGCATACTTCGTCGTATAAATATTGATGTAAGTCCTAAACTATTTAATCTAAATGAACATGTACCAATTTCATACGCTTACTTTATAAAGTTTTCATATCATTTTAGTTTAGATAAATTCGTAATGGAAACGGGAGGTAATTCAGATATAAATTTTGTCAATTCCCTTGTAAATAACTTAAAAACTATTCATTTAAAATATTTGAGTAAAGTTGTTCCCATAGTAATGTATCCAGAGGATGAATATGATTTTGAGGATGCCCTTAATTGTCATATTTGTGAAAAGGCTTTAGCGGATGATAGGGTTCGAGATCATTGTCATTATACAGGTAGTTACAGGGGTGCAGCTCATTCTAAATGTAATTTAGATTTGAAAACGTCTAATTTTATTCCAGTTTTCTTCCACAATTTTTCCAAGTATGATTGTCACTTGTTTATCAAAGAATTGACACTTTTACCTGGAGAAATTAAAGGTATTCCCATAAATAAGGAACACTTTATTTCAGTAATGAAAACAATTGAAAATGAATGTGGAAAGAGTTTTGAGATAAGGTTTCTAGACACATTTAGATTTATGACATCTAGTCTAGATGCCTTAGCAGCCAATTTAGAAGATGATGATGAATTTAGACTTATGCGGAAGAAGGGTGTATTCCCATATGAATATCTTGATTTAGAGCATAGACTGGAGGAAACTAGTTTACCATCAAGACATCAATTTTATAATCAGTTTACTGAAAAGCAATGTTCTCAAGAGAATTACAGTCATGCTGTTAAAGTTTGGACACAATTTTCCTGTAAATCTCTAAAGGATTATCTAGAGATTTATTTAAAAGCTGATGTATTATTATTAACTGACGTTTTTGAAAACTTCCGTTTAATTTGCATGAAAATTTATTCTCTTGACCCAGCTCATTTTTATACAACACCAGGTTTATCTTGGCAGGCAATGCTGAAAACCACACAAATTGAGTTAGAGTTAATAACTGATATTGATATGTATAAATTTATACAAAGTGGAATTCGGGGTGGTTTGGTTTAAGTGACTACGATGATAGTAAAGAGTCATCATTTTTAATGTATTTAGATGCAAATAATTTGTATGGTTGGGCAATGTCTCAACCTTTACCTTACCAAGGGTTTAGGTGGCTGTCTCACATAGACATGGAAAATTGAATAGTAGAAAATATTCCAAGCGATGGACATTATGGTTATATTTTCCATGATTTACATAGTGATTTACCGTTTTGTTCAACAACAAAGTTAGCCACTAATAGCGAAAAAGTAAAAAAATTAATTGCCGACCTCGGAAATAAAAAAAAGTATATCATTCATTATAAAAATGTACAGCAATGTTTGCTTAAAGGGTTGCAGTTAAAAAAAATTCATAGAGGGATACGTTTTGAGCAAAAACCTTGGCTCAAAACGTATATAGACCTTAACACCCAATATCGTCAAAAAGCTAAAAATTCATTTGAAAAAGATTTTTTTAAATTATTAAATAATGCAGTCTACGCTTAAGCCCTCGAAAATATCGAGAAACGGGTTGACATTAAAATAGTTTGTGATTGGGATCCTCCACATTTACTGTCGCGAATATATGTTTGGAGGGTGGCGACAAATCTTCATACTCATCATACATTTGAAAATTAGCTGGTGGTTGATGTTGCTTCTGTTGTTCTTGTTGCTTCTGTTGTTGTTGTTGTTCCTTCTGTTGTTGTTGTTGCTTCTGTTGTTGATGTTGCTTCTGTTGTTGTTGTTGTTGCTTCTGTTCATTAATTTTTTTTATTGTTATTGCTTCTGTTCATTCATTTTTATTGTTATTGATATTCTTACCTTGTGAGGTTTTTAAATTACTCTCTATCTCATCAATGATTTGGATATTTGCTAGTGAACTGTTCTTATATAGATACAGCTTCAGCTGAATATCCAAAACATTATCGTTTGGGAGTAGGGTTCGTCATATCTCGTCAGATTTGTAGTCAGGGTGGTAGTGGGTATTACACCCATTTCCACTACTGCTATTCCACAAACTATTATCAAAAATAGTTTCACTATTTTATTACTTTCCATTTTGACACTCGCAATTATTAAATCAAGTTTGAGTTTTAAATTTTGTACTTTTATACGAGCAATTAGATTTCACCGTCTCGTCTTGGTTGCGTTCGCTACTGAAAAAATCATGAACGCCCCAGCGATATTTATACAAGATTTTCAGTATATAACTCTAATGTAAACGAATAAAGGGATGAGGCAATTATACATACATATGCTGGCGAACCAGTCCAACAAACAAAAACAATATATACCAACCTTGACTAAACATTCTTATCGCCCTCCACACGCCCTCCACACGCCCTCCACAGAAAGTAAAACATTCTATCAGTCTTTGCGTGTGCGTATGTGGAAACTATTTTTGACTTTGTACACGTAGGGTGCTGCCTTTCGATGGGGGCGATTGTGTCTGGAAACAATTTTTGATGTTGTGTACGTACATGAGCATGCGAGTCTGATCATAATTATAGAAACCACCTTGTATTGGATTACCTTCGAAGTCTTTGCGTGTGCGTATTTGTATACGTATGGTGGATTTTGACTGGAAACTATTTTGATTTTGTACATAAGCTGATACATGAGCATGGCGGCCTGAACATATTTTTCTGTTGCTGAGTTGATTAGTATATGCTGTATATATTTTTTTGTTTTGTTTATTTTCAATCCGAATAAGAGTTGCTCTATGAAATATTATCTTAGATTCCCAGCTGTCATATTTTTTTGAAAACCCCAACCAACGTACCCGGACTCTATTCCCGTCTCTCTTTAATATTTTTTCCACTAAATATTTGTCTGGGTAGCGAGTTTTTTTTCAGTTCTTCTTTGTAGAAACCACCTTGTATTGGATTACCTTCGAAATCTTCCAACAAGTAGGTGGTGGTGGTAGGTGTTTCTCACATTTATTATTTTAAAAATTTCTGTAGTCCAATTCGGCGTATAGCCCTTTTCAAACACATGTTTATATTTACTGATGCGTACATAATCTCCATTACGCAATTTCCCCACACTAAACATTTTGAGATGATTGTAGGCTGTTTTTTAAATGTGTTTTTCATTGGAAGAATTGACGTCAATTGGGGCGACCTTAATTGTTCTATGTGGTCGTTTGTTATATATATCAATTAATTTTTTATACATATCAACCCACTTGTATGTTCCGCTAAAGCTAAATTCCCGCCACATAAGTTCCTTCAAACTTCTGTTGAAGCGTTCCACAATTGAAGCTTTTACAATTGAAAAGCTAGAATAATGGTTAATTCCATATGATGAAACACATCAACGCGTTAAATTGTTTGTTAAAAAATTCAGTTCCATTATCCGATTGTAAATTCTTTGGTGTCCCACGTCCAGATTTGAAAATTTTGTCCATTGGCATTGAGACATCTTTAGCGCCTTTTGATTTTATTGCTTCTCCCCAGGCATATTTGCTAAAACAATCCACAATATTCAAAATATAAAAATATCCTCCGTTAAGCTTTGAATACTTTCCCATTTCCACTAAATCTGCTTGCCAGAGATCATTTATACACTTTGTCACTACCCATCGACGTTTAAAATTAAGTCGACACGGAGCATGAATTTCTTTAACAATACCCAATTTATCACTCATAGTTTTTGCTACTAGATTTTAAGACTGATTTCGGTTGAGTAACATATTTATAAACATAGTTTTCAACACTAGTAATCTTTGTTAACATATTGGATAGAATTTTATCAACATTATCAATCCTCCCATTATTAACTTTAACTAAATTTTCCAAAGAAGTTATTTTAGAAAGTCTTCGATTAAGGGATGTATTTATTTTCGAATTAAGGACTCTCTTTAACGTCTCCAAGTTTTCATCGACATATTTTTTCGTTGTTGCATTCGAGTAATCTATTGGGTTCCCGCAATTTTTAATTCGTTTCTGTTGGGTATTCAGGTTATCGTCACCATCAATGTACAGCCCCACAACAGTTTTAATGTCTCTTTTTAAAATATCTGAATGCTCTTTTTCGTCTGAAAAGTGACCAAACTTGTCGACAGACATTTTGTTTATAAGGGAATTCAAAGTTTGTTAACCTTATTTATTCAATTAATATATAATTTTAGCCTCTCGCAGTTCTTCTATTATAGACATGATCTCGTTATTGTGATTAGTGTTGCCAGCGGCCTTTGAGGCTATTAAAAGCTGCAATCTTTCAACTAATTCATTGACGTCATCCCAATAAATATAATTGGGGTTTGCTCGTTGTAGGGTCATGTAACCAAATCCCTTTTTATTTGATTTTTTTTTGTTTTGATTGAATTGGGGTGGATATAGCTGAAGGAGGTATATTTTCATTGCTCATGAACTTTTTAATAATGTTTGTATACTTATAACCTCTAGTTCCTTGTATTCGCTTATTTGGATCAAAATCTATTCTATGTGCACTTGTCTCAGTAATGATTTCTTTATAATTTTTCAAGTCTGTGGCACTGAATTGTGTTGGTTTATTATGAACAACCAGAGTATAAAGCCCAGGAGTCAAATCCCACGTGCTTCCACTTGATAATTGAACTTTATTATTACTTATATGTAATTCACTATTTCCCAAATTTAAGGATTTGGGGGTTGATGATTTTTCTAGGTCCATAAGCGTTATCCAGAACTTTTTTTCTCGATAGACTGCTAATACTAAAATCATAGTCTGCATGTATTAGACTGCTAGCATCTGCTTCGCCTGGCAATTCTAGGCCATGTGGCTGCCTTACATGGAAATCCGCCAGCACTGTCGGACCAAGTTATGTGGCCGGCTGAGCCTGACCTCTGACAAAACATCTTGTTAAACAAATCGGGGAAGGGGGTGTTAACGTTGGAGGGCATTTTGAGCCGGTTCAAGTGTGGGCAAGAAAAATATAGTGGGTTTTCTAGGTTTCAAGTTGATCTTAGCTGTTTATTAGGATCTTGAACATTTTTCTTTAAATATTTGCTTTGACAAAGATATGTATAAATACTCGTGGTATTCTGGATTTATTAAAATGTATACATTATTTGGTATGTGGGCTCCGCATGTTTGGCTACAGTGTTTTATATTTCACATTTGTCGTTTTGAGGTTAGGTTTTCAGTCCCATTAGAGTTACATGTGTTAGGGTTTTTTTTATTTAAGCAAGGTTTATGGCTAAGCTAGCCGGATTCTACCAAGCGATACCGCATCGAGGCCTGCCGAAATTTCTAAATACTCACACAGCCCTTTTGGCCGGACTGGCTTCGTTGGTCACTCGTTGCGGTCTCACTGACTTGGCACTCACCCGTCTCGCTCTCGCACACCCACACACGCTGGTCCTGGGCCGTCACTCGACGACTGGGTTTTCCGCCGCCTTCAGGTGGGGCGGGTATCCTGCAGGTTTTCCTTGCCGTCCACGTGGGGTTCGTTGAGCCTTGGCTTCTCCTTGTTTTGCTAGATTCACTCCAGGAGTGGCAAAAATCGCCCACTCTTTCCGCACTACAAATTCTCCGTCCGTATCACTCGACCTCTTCCAAAGATCTCTCGAGTTTCGTTTCCCGAAACTTCTCGCCGTTCTGTTTTCCTGGCTTCTCGAAGTTTCGGCATATCTTCCGCTCGCTCTCCCTCATGGGCGCGTGCCAGTTTTCGGGGGTTGATTTCCAACGCGATCATGCGTTCTCTCGCTCGCTCTTATGTGAAGCTGGGTCATGTGACCGCTTTTCGTGGTGAATTTCTCGTTTCTGCACTGGTATGTGTGTGTCGGTGTGGGGTAAGCCTTCCAGGCTAGCGATGCAAATCTTGGTGGTGATGATAGTTTTATTAACTATCGTGTGGCAGCCTTAAACCTAACTTATAATACTATTTTACATTATCGCTATCCTTATGTAATTACTTAGATTCTATATACATTTATGTAGAGGGGTGGCTACTTGTGTGGATCCAATCGACTCCTCACAGCTTGTAACGAACTGATTTTTATAGTTTGCTCGATACGAAGCTCGTGCGGCTAACTCAGTAGATTGTGTGTTCGTCCCACCAAATTTAGATAAATGTGACCGCCCGGTTAACAGTAACAACACTTCAAAATTCGGACGCTCACTCAGTTTCCTTTGACGCTCCGGTACTACGGCCAGATTACGTCAGCAGTCCCTGTAGCTAACGCCCAGAGAAAGACGAACGTTCCACCCTAGCCTTCCCTCCTGGCAGTTGTGATCGTACCTGAAGCTTTGCTCTTGGTGACCGCCAAGGATGCTTGTCTTCGTCGACGTCCTGCGCGACTAGCTACGGCGTTGTTCCACGCTGCTCCCTTGAAGCCCGCTGTTCGTGCTCTTCACTGTGCTGGTGGTGATGCACGTGCCAAGTCTGCCTGTAATTAGACGTTGTTCACTCGCGATTTGATGCTCGATGACTGGTCCTGTTTCCCGCGCTGGGCCCACTTATATTGGCCTCCGAGTCCCGTTAATCCTTGGCCTCCCCTTTTCGTCTCTCCAATCCAGGGTCGAAAGTCCGCGGTTTTACCGTTCCACCTTTCGCCCTCTGCGCACGGCACCACACTGAAGTCCAAAGTGCAGCGCTGTACCGTTCCTTCCTTGCTCATGCGCTGCCCTGCGCTCTCGCTCTGACTAGTGCCGTCTCGCTCCGACACCTCTCTCCACTCCGCCTGTCGCAATCTCTCCAAACTTTTTTTGGGTTCGTTCTCTGCCAACTATCTCTCCTCGTACTCTCCAAACTCTCTCCACTCTCTCTTTAACTGCTTTCTCCAAAATCTCCTTTCCTGCGTTGCCGTTACTACGCGAATTATTTGCGTAAGTACTGGCAGTTATTCCTGGGTTTATTTGTGCGGAGTTATTTAACTCCTCACATCTCCCCTTTCTTCGGATAACGAAAGCAAGTTCGATCCTCCTTTCCGGCTGTTACCTTGTGTATCCTTGTAGCCTTTGAGTCCTCTCGCTCTTCTCCTCGCTCTGGTTTCCTCCTTAGCAGTACGAATTTTCGTTGTTCCTCTCCGGCTTTTATCCTGTGTATCCTTGTAGCCTTCGAGTCCTCTCGACCCTCCTATCGACGCCTGCACCTCCTTGTTGAGTTAGACTGCGCTGATCCGTCTGTCTCGCTTTTCTCCCACGATGCTCCCCTCGTCGACGCAACATTTCTGGGTTCCTAAGGTTGTCGTTGAAATTTGAATCGTCCGCTCCAGTATGATTCGCGGTCGTTTTGGTCACACTAATCTTTAAGACACTAATCGATAACACGACTTGCATATCGATATAGCCTTGGGGCGGCGTTGCCACCTAGTCATCGCGATGTTTATCAGTGTGACCCTTCTATGCTGATAATTCCATTGTTTCGTGCCCATCGATCGACTGTTATACGATAGTGCCAATCGACCGCCAAATATCTGTGGCGCCCCCTTCCATAAACATATGGTGAATTGGCAAAATGACTTGGTAAGTGCACTTTTCTGGTTGTTTGTTTTTGTGTTTTAATTGTTGCATCCCTTTTCAGCTCAAGCCATCTTGCCCTCATGCCCTTCGCTGCCCTTGGGGTCAATGCCCCGGACGGTTGTAGTTGTCTGTTGATCTGGTTTTTTGTTGCTTTGTCCGTGGGTTTGTTTGCTGTAGTAAGTTGGTCCTCGCGGTAGGCTTGTATTCAATCCCTGCTTTTCTTTCATATTTTTGGACAAGATGTTTTTTTTTTCATTGTGAATGCGTGATTTGTCTGGTTTGAATCTGGCAGGCTACAGTAGCTATTGAGCTTTACTGTCTCCCCCATTTCTTCGGATGACGAGTGAATCCTTGGACCGTGGCTTTTAGCACAGAGTTATGGCTTAAAATATGTCTTTCACGCTTCTACAACTGTGTTCAAATGTAGCGGCTTGGCTTGGGCCGTTGACTCCGGCTTCGGCCTGACGAAGAAACGGCCGACTTTGCCTGTTACATCCCTGGACCCGGTTGTTTTTGGTGGTCACCTAGAAACGGCTTCCGCATCTGCATCCAGCTGGCTACTCCTTCCGTTGACTCCGGCTGCTGCCTGACGATTAAACGGCTACTTGTAATCCTGTTCCTTTGTTCGTCGATGACACAGGTGTGCGCTCGAACGATCAGCGTCTTAGTGTGTAGCGTGACCCGTTGACTCCGGCTTTTGGTCTGACGATTAAACGGATGTACTGTCTCATGCGGTTTTGGACAATGGTGGTTGTGTACTCGCTTGACGATTAAACGATTGTTTTCCTGTCCGCCCACCTCATCTTTCCGTTTACTTAGGCTTGTCCTGACGATTTAACGGTTGGCCATTGCTGCATGTATTTCCGGACCGTGGTTCCTCGCTCTGTTCCATCAGCTGTGCTTCGTTGTTCTCGCTTGCTTCGTCCGCAGTTCCTTACTGTTTTAGATCGCTGATGTGCACGGTGCGTTTCTTCTTGCTTCTTTGATATCGAATTTTGCAGATCACGGGGGATACAAAATCAACCAACTGATATGGACCATCATATCTCAACGCTAGTTTGGCCGCGAAACCTTATGCCGCATTAGGCAAACGGTGCTCCTTGGCCCAGACGATATCGCCGATCCGTGGATTCCACTGTCTCCTTCTGAGATTGTAGTGCCTGGCTTGATCCTGCGCTGCCCTTTCTAAATTTTGTCGGTCAATTTCGAAGATTTCTTTTAGTTTTTCGGCGAGCCCCTCTGGTGACTCTGTCTGCCTTCCTGTGCCCAGTGTTTCTCTATCGTACAACGCGTTTGGCAGCCGTTGTTCTCTGCCCTGTGTCCTGTGGACTCGGATACGCTTAAGTTAACTGCCAACATTATCTCTGGACACTTTTCATCCCAGTTCCTGTGTTTTTGTCCGGCAAACTGTGCGATCATGGTTTTTACAGATCGATTCCCATGTCGTGAAGAAACTTCTCAAATGCCCTACTGGCAAACTGCACCCCGTTGTCCATAATCACCACTTTTGGAACTCCGAACCTTGCTATTAAACGTTCTCTAAACGCCTTTTGTAGGGTTTCTGCTGTTGCGGTTCGTGATGCACAAGTTCTGTCCATTTTGAGAAACGATCGATTAGCACCAACAACATTTGGATTCCGTGCTCCGATCTTGCCAGAGGGCCCACAAAATCCGCGCATACCGTCGCCCATGGTTCCTCGGGGACTAGTGTCAGCATCTTACCCGCCGCCTGTCGCTGGTTCGGCTTGTATTTTAGGCGCTCTTTGCATTTCCGAACGTATTGTTGTTTATTTAAATTTAAATTCCTAGCACTACAAGTTAAACTTATATATTAATGTGCTTGTCACGTGTATTACAATACATTTTTTTTTTTTTTTATCAGGAGAATTTAGAAAATAATCTTAAAAAAACAGTTATTTTAAAGACAGTTGCAAAGAAAAGACACATAATAAATAAAAAGACTATATATAACATACAAAAAACAAAATAAAGAATATGAACAAAATGGGATACAAATTTTGATTGAAACATATAGTTTTTACAAATTAAAACTGATTTTGGGGGTACTTAAACTAATTGAAACTAATTTCTCTTATTAAATTAACGGGTTTGATGGTGTATAATTAATTTTGATTTAAAATTCGGTGCGCTCTTAATTATTTTTAATCCATTGGGAAGTTTCTTCGAATACCGATCAGCAAAAATAAAGAATTGTTTTTCAGAAAATGTTCTTTTGTGTCTTATGCAATGTTGTGTCTTATGCAATGTTATTCGTTCCTCTTGAACTGGTATGTGTTAGTTTTTTGTAGAGATAGTCGGGTTCTTTGGTGTTAATTATTTTGTGCAATGCCACTAATGCCCTGAATTGGATCCATGATTAAAGATCAACTTCAAATATCTTGTGCGCTAAACATGAGATCGGATGCCCACATCTTACATTAAACACATATCTCGCAACACTATTAAACGCTACTCAAAATTTTTGTTTACTTGTTGCATCACTGTTTCCAAATATCTCGACGCCGTAGAATAATGCCGGTACTAAATAGGTTTTTTGCCATTTGTGGTCTTGTCCCTTCTGGTAAGAATTTTTGAGTATGGAACAGTATGGAAAGAACCATATGTTTTTCCAATAGCTTGGTTAATATGGTCGCTCCAAGTGAGTGTTTTGTTGAATATGATACCCAGATTAATTGCTTTTTCAACGTAATCAATGACTTCACCATCTATTACTAGGGGTGTCAGGGTATCAATTAAAAACAAACATATCGACTTTTTAGGGTTTATTTGTAGAACTCATAGTTGAACACATAGTTGGAAGTTTGAGTGGACGTAACTATGGCTTGACGTCTGCAATTTAAGTAAGAGCGTATTAATTTCTCTGCTGTTACAGAGAAGTTGAACATTCTTATAAGCTTAGATCACAGAATATCATAGTTCACGGTGTCGTAGGCTTTGCTAATGTCTAGAAGGGTCAGTAGAGTTACTTTGCCTTCCTCCATGCTTTCCTTGGTTTCCTCCACTACATTCAGCAAGGTTGTTACACAGCTCCTATTTTTCCCGAAACCTGACTGCACATTGTTTAACAGACCATTTATCTCTACATTTTTGTTAATTTGCTTGGCCATTAGATTTTTCTGCGAAATCAAAATTGACGCATAAAAACTGAATCGTTCACGAACTCGGAACAATCATTACGAATAATTAAAAAAAAAAAATTAAGAAGATCGATCAAATAGTTCTTGTGCAATCGCACCGCAAGCCGCTATAAAAAAAAAGGTTCCGAGAGAATTGCCATAACTTTGTAAATTATTCATATATTTTCAAGATCAAACGCTTGTTGTTTCGATAAAAACATGTACTATCAATAAATAATAACTTCAGTTTCATAAAATAATTGCTATACACCTGAAAAAAAATCCAAAGTTCCCTAAATTTTTTCGCTCAAAAAGGTATATAACCCCTTAAATGAATGAATTAAGTCCGTTATTTTTTTTCGTAAGGCTTTAAACTCTTTATATAAATAATTTGCTTTATAACTTTTCCATTTTTTAAAAGCAGTATCTCTTCGTTTAATTTCACGTTCAATAGTGCTACTAAACCATTGGTTCTTATTTTGTTTCAATATTCTGGTTTTTATAGGAACACATATATTATATAAATGCAGTACTGTAGAAAGAGTCCCAAGTAAAATAGAGTCGCCATTAGAAAGAGTGTAATTTCCCCGCCATCAATAATAATATCGGAGTTGTATTTAATGTTCCTTTTTATTTTAGTTTATTTAATTGTTTAATTGGAGCAGCCGTTGTTGCCGCTCCAAGCTCGTTAGAGGTTCTTGTTGAGCCCAATTTACTTAGGAGGTAAAGAGGTCTTAGTCTCGTAGCGGCGCTGCCAACAGCGGCAGCGGAGAGACGTCCTATATATTCTTATATTCTAAAGTATATAGCTATGCTCACTTAGTCTGGAGCGCGGAGATATATGCACATACATGAGGTCCGCTCGTGTTGCAATTATGCTGACACTTGCACTTTCAGCGTGCGGGCCAAGGCACAGCGAGCGGTTCGTATTTCGGGCATTTATGTTGATGACCGAGACCTTGAATTGTATAAACACTGTACTCTTGGTACAGTGCGTGCTCGATATATATATTTAATATGTGTGCATACTACATCTCCCTCCTTTTGAAAAATAACGAAATATAATGGAGTTATTTTCTAGTATTAATTTTAAAAACTTTGAAGAAAAATGATATTATTTATAGCCAAATTTTTTTTGTTATTAATTTGTTTTCCTATTTTTTTTTTTTTTTATTGTTTTATTATTTTTTTTTTTGTATAAGTGTGTATTCTTATTTTAGATTTGGTTATCTTATATGCTCTTATATTATGTATGGCCATACGTGATATATTTATGAAATAAAAATTGATTATGAAATAAAGAGTTTTAATCTATCTTTTTGTACTATTTGATTTTTATTATTTATTATGGTTATGTTATCTCTGTCTCCTATTTGTTCTACCTTATAAGGACCTGTATATTTGAAATCTAACTTATGCCCTGTTTCATTTTTCAATAAAACCTGATCTCCTATTTTTAAATCGAAATCGATACTTGTTTTGTCGTAATTAATTTTCTGTTTTAGTTTATGAGATTCTAGCATTAGTCTAGCTCTTTTAAATGCCTGTTCTAATCTAAATTTGGATTCCTTTGCATAATCTTCTATATTATAAAGGGGTTTTTATTTTATCTATGCTATTAAAATGTTTTGGTAGATTTGAAATTTTACCAAAAACTAGCTCATATGGACAATAGTCATGCGCCATAGATGGGGTTGTATTAAAACAATATACGAAGTATTGCAGCCATACATCCCAATCTGTTTTGTCAACTGAGATGTATGAACGAATGAACTCATTGAGTGTTCTGTGGCTTCGCTCCACGGTACCTACTGTCTTGTGGTGGTGTGCAGTTGAAGTTATGTTTTTAATATTTAAATATTTACATAGATCTTTTATATTCTTTTTATATTCTGTTCCCATGTCCGTAATGAACGTCTTCATTGGACCGTACTTTAGAATAAAATCTTCAAATGTAGCTTTTGCTACTGTATTTGCACTTTTATTTGGTATAGGTATAGCAACTAGGTATTTAGTTAAATCGCAGATGAGTGTTACTGCGTATTCGTTTCCATTATTAGATTTTGGAAGTGGACCAATAGTATCTACAATTACTATATCGAAAGGTCTTTGTGGAGTTTCGGTTATCTTAGTATGTCTTAGTATGTTTAGTCGTTTTTGACTTTTGGCATTTAGGACATTTTTTTATGTACTCTTTTATGTCTTTGGACATATTTTTCCAGTAATAGTATCTCTGGACCTTGGCCAAGGTTTTTGTAATGCCTGTATGACCACCTTGTATTGGATCATCTTGGAATGTAGACAATATAGCTTCTTTTTCTTTATAATTTGTTATTACGGTCACCGGGTTGAGTAGCGCTACTCTCAATGATTTCAATATATTATTGCCCATAATTTTAAAATGATCAATTGAAACATGTTCAAAGATATTTTCCCACGGTGCCACTTTGAGTTAGCTGGTTTTGTGAATACCGGCCTGCTTTTCAAGCCTTTGAAAGAATTGACCTAAGTCAATGGTTCCATTAGTATACAAATCGCTAACATCATATCTTGCTGTAATTTTCTTTCCGTGTTTAAATAAACACATCTTATTATTTACATGCAAGGTTACTACTTTACGTACTTCATCATTATTAATGACTTCATATACGTTGGGCTCTGAAGCTTTCTCTATAGATTGCTTATGCAGTTCTATTTGTTCTTTTCCTGCGCAGGATTTTTGTCTACTTTGTATATTTTTCAAGTCTGTGATGGTTATTCTAGAGAGCTCATCGGCTACATAGTTATCTTTACCCTTTGGATACTCTACCGTAAAATTATATTCCTCCAATTCAAGTCTCATTCGTGTTAGTTTGGAGCTGGGATTTACCATTGAAAATAAGTAGGTAAGTGCTCTATGGTCTGTTTTGACGGTGAAGTGTCTACCATAAATATATGGTCTGAAGTGTGTTATTGCCCAATGAATAGCTGCTAATTCTTGTTCTGTAGTGCTCTTGTTGCTTTCACCTTTCGTAAAGGATCTTGATGCGTATGCAACTGGAAGCTGTAGTCCATTTTTGTTTTGAGTTAGGACTGCTCCACAAGCGTATTTGCTAGCATCTGTGATTATGCAAAATTCTTTGCTAAAATCTGGGTATTGCAACAGAGTAGGGTTTATTAATGCTGATTTAAGATGTTCGAAGGCGTTTTGACATTCTGTTGTCCATTCGAATTTTACATCTTTCTTACATAATCTTGTTATGTAACGGGAATATTCAGCAAAATTCTTTACAAAGCGTCTGTAATAATTGCAAAATGCAATGAATCTTCTAGCGCTGTCCGCATCATGTGGGACTGGATATTTTTCAATGACGTCGTATTTTTTGTCGTCGGACAAGATTCCTTTAGCTGTGCATTTATGTCCTAAGAAAGTGACTTCATGCATGAAAAATGAACATTTTTCAGGATGTAACTTTAGGTTGTGTTGCCTACATTTCTCGAAAACATCAGTCAAGTTCTTGAGCATATGTTTTTCGGAACAACCTATGACTATTAAGTCATCCATATACAGAAATGCTTGCGAAGGTTCTAATCCAGAGAAAGCTATAGTCATCATTCTCCGAAAAGAGTTTGGCGCTAATAGGCGAATAGTAATCGCGTGAAGCGAACCATTGTTTGTTGAAAAGGATGTTTTATCTTGTGAACTTTTTTCCACTTTAATTTGATGAAAACCTGACATTAAGTCAAGGCATGAGAAATAGTTTGCTGTACCTAGTTGATCTAAAATATCATCGATTCTAGGGAGTGGAAATTTATCAGACAAGAGTTTTTTATTAATTTGACGATAGTGAATTACTATTCGCCATTTTTTATTTTCCGAATTTGGAAGTGACTTTTTTGATACTAACAAAAGTGGGCTATTATAAGGTGATACAGAGGGTTCCACTATATTATCATTGATGAGTTTTTGGACTTGTTTTTGAATTTCGTCTTGTTGACTATGAGGATTTCTATAATTTTTTATATATACGGGTTCATCATCAGTTAATCTCAGCTTTTGTTTATAAAAATTATTGGTAGTGATCGATTCGGTTTCTAGTCCGAATACATCACTATACTGGGTGCATAATGCTGTAAGCTGTTCATTGAATTGAGGCGGGAAGTTTTTTGCAAGTTGGGATACTACAATTTTTTGTCTGGTTTCTAAGTCCGTTTTTACTACTTTGTAGTTTGAAAGTGGTTCATGATGAATATTTTTGATATAAACTACTTGATCTGTGTTTGTGGTATTTAGTAATCTTATATATGCATTTTGGACTGTGTCTATGGTATTTGCGATAGATACCATGCTGAATTTCTTGATTCGGAATTAATACGCTGTTTTCTTCTAAATTTATTTCGATTTTTCGGACGACTTGAGATCTTGCTGGCAGAATTAGGAAGTTGTTGCCAGAACTGTATGCTATTGGAACATAAATCGGATATTTGAAGTTATTTGGTCTTAATATAAGCCAGTCTTCAGACGGCCTAAAGTCTAATTAACAGTTGTATCTTAAATAAATATGGATTTTTATTTATAAGTAAGGATGACAATATTGATAAGGGACGATATAGAAAAGGATTTGACCAATTTATTGTTCTTTAATTCTAATATAAGTTTGGGGCGGGGTTGTATGACACCCAGTTAAACAACAGATTTCAAAATGGTTAGATCATTGACTCTATCAGTGAATGGAAATATTTCCGTTATAAACACAGTTTATTTTCCACCAATTGAATTAATCGGGGAATATGAGTGTGCGCTAGTTGAGTTTAACATGTACAACTCAATTCCCAACGTGGATGTAAATAACAATCTCTTTCATATTGGTGATAAAGTTATTATTATTCCCACCGGCTCCTATGAACTCATCGATATTTCTCAATTTATTTATAACAAGTTAAAGGATTATAATCTGGAAAATACTGTGAAAATTGTAAACAATAACAATACACTTAAAGTGGAAATATTTAGCAGTAAAGAAGATGTATACTTTAATAAGGAGAGGTGAATAGGTCAATTGTTTTGTTTCAACAAAAGAGTGTTAAAGGCAAACCATTATCACTTGTCCGATAATGCTGTCAACATTTTAAAAATTAATTCGATTCGTTTGGAATGTAATATTGTGAGTGGCTCTTACGTTGATAATACACCAAATCACGTATTACATGAGTTTGCAATTTCGGTTCCACCCGGATATATAAAGTGACAGTGACACCACACAATCTCATCTATTTACCTATTAACTGCAGAGAAATAAGTACACTCTCATTACATATCGTTGATCAGAACGGAGATTTATTGAATTTGCGTGGTGAAAACGTATCAATTCGCATACATATTCGAGCAATAGAATGATAATTTACAATAAAAGCATCGGTATACTTCATCAACCGCGCACTAGCAGTTGTAATGCTAAAGGAACAGGATTAAATCGAAAGGGTTTTACATTAAAAAATAAATTGTTTTTAAAATCACTGGGCTTCAAAATTCAAATCTGATAATAATAATAACAAGCATTTAAAAATGAATGAAATTTTAAATGTTCGTGAGAGACCGTTTTCAGATGAAAGTATTTCGAAAAAGGAATATCATACATATTCCTCATATCATCAAACATTTAAAGCAAATGATGAAATTCGTATTTGTATTCAAAATCAGGACTTGTATGTACTCCCTCACGAAAGCTATCTTAATTTTCAAGGAGTTGTTAAGAGAGTAGCAGTCGATGGTACAAGCACCACTGATAATATCGATGTTACGTTTCGCAATAATTGTGAAAATTTAATACTGTTTTGTATTATAAATTGTAATTGTAATTTCAGTATAAAAACGCTTAAGCCTAACTTAACGAAGGGGGCGAGAGACGGGGCGAATTCGCGAGAGCGATTAAAACTTTATTGCGCTCCCGCTCCCGCCTTACACTATTCAACAAATTTCATTAAAACGCGCGAACACCGCCCCCTCTGAAGGACCGTCGTCTTCAGCATGCCACAGGCAACACCGCCAGCCTATGGACCGCTCACCGATACGTCCCATCCTTAGTCCTTACGTCCGCCACTCGGACCTTGCCGTCAGCGCCGACGTGCACCGCCACGATCCGCCCGATCATCCACTGCTGCGGCGGAAGATTTTCCTCGGTGACGACGACGAGAGCTCCCACGTCGACGTTTGGAACCGCCTGGTGCCACTTGTTCTTCGCCTGGATGCTCGAGACGTACTCCCGGGACCATCGCTGCCAAAACCTGTGCCTGAGAGACGAGACACTGCGCCATCGTCGCAAGCAGGTTGGGCTGACTTGGTCCGGGAGCGCTGCTGAGGGTGGAGCTAGGAGGGGCCCGCCGATCAGGAGATGGCCTGGGCTTAAAGCTTCGCCGTCGTTGCGATCCGTGCTGATCGCTCCGAGGGGCCTAGAGTTGAGAACGGCCTCTGGTGAGGAGAGTTCCGAGCTCCTCCGCGGTCAGTATGTCTTCGCCGACCGTCCGAAGGAACAGGTGCTTTGCAGACTTCACACCTGCCTCCCAAAGTCCGCCGAAGTGAGGTGCTCTGGGCGGTATGAACGCAAACTCGCATCCTTTTCTTGACGCGAATGTTGCGATACCGCCCCCCTGCTCCTCCAGACGGGCCCGGAACTCTCTCATGTGGCGATCGGCTCCGACGAAGTTCGTCGCGTTGTCGCACCACACCTTCTCCGGAATCCCGCGTCGACTCACGAACCTTTGGAATGCCAACAAAAACGCATCAGTGGTGAGGTCGGACACTAAGTCTAAGTGGACCGCTTTGGACGCAAAACATACAAACAATGCCACGTATGATTTGTACGGTGGCTTACCACGGATACGATACGTTGTGTTGAATGGGCCACAAAAATCAACACCACAGATATTAAAAGGGCGGAGAGCTCGAAGTCTGCCTGATGGCAAGTTCCCCATGATTTGCGTCAAGAGTTGCGGCTTGCACCGAAAGCAACGAATGCAAGAACGAACTGTTCTGCGGCAAACTTCCTGCGCATTAACCAACCATATCTTTTCTCGCAACAGACTTACAAGAGCTCGAGGGCCAGCATGACAATTTGTAACGTGCAGATAGGACACGTAGGTTTTAACAAACTGTGAGCCTTTCGATAACAACAACGGGAATTTGGCTTCGTACGGGATAGGAGCATTCAATAACCGACCCTCAACTCGCAGCAATGTCGAGGAACACCAATCTAATTGTTTCTCCTGGAGAAAAGGGCTTAGTTTCTAAATATTCGTTGCTACCGGTTTGTTTTTTCGAATTTTGCCTATGTCGTCACTGAACTCGTGAGATTCCACTATTTTCTCGAACGTAAAATTCAGTTCTCTTGGAGTAACACTTATTTCAAAGGGCTGCGACACTTTTTTGCACCTTTGAATAAACCGAAAAACCCACACGAAAACTCTTAGAAGCCTTATGTGCGACGAAAAAGACTCTATTTTCTAAAGCACTCGTCCAAGTCTAACTTTCGAAGCCACAGTTCCTGCAACAACATTTTTGCCCTAGTCACTAGAGGACACAATAGGCCAAGCGGATCGAAAAGTCGCACGAAGATCCACGAAAGAGTCATCCAACCGAAATTGAAAGTAATCTTTACCCGGTAACCAAACCACGCCAAGGGTTTTAGTTACGTCTGAGTCTGCCGTTAGCGGCATGACAGCGCTTTCAGATGCGGACAACTCTGGGCAGTTAGAAAACCACTTTGCCAATTCAAATCCTGTCTCTTGCAATACCTGAGAAACTTCGTCCCGAAGGCTTAACAGGTCCTCAACGCATCTGGCGCCAGTCAACAAATCGTCAACATAAAAGTCATTCTGAATGACCTTGGCGGCTTTTGGACACGAATCCTGCGCGATCTCTCCAAGTCGCATTAAACACCGAATCGCCAGATAGGGTGCTGGCGAAGTTCCATACGTTACGGTGTTCAGCTTGAAGATTTTTAGAGACTCAGATGGATCTCGTCTCCACACTATGAGCTGAAAGTTTCGGTCAGCTTCGTCAACCATTACTTGACGATTCATCTTCTTTACGTCTGCTGCAAGCGCAAACTTGTGCAGTCTGAACCGAAGCAGGGTCGAATACAGCTCCTCTTGAATGGTGGGGCCAACCATCAAGATGTCATTCAACGCGACCTGCGTCGATGTACGACTCGAGGCGTCGAATACCACTCTCAACTTTGTTGAGGTGCTTTGAGGTCGCAGCACGCATTGGTGCGGAAAAAAATAGTGCGGACTGTCTGGAATTTTATCGTTCGTGGAGGACATGTGGCCCATGGCTTCATATTCCTCCATGAATTCCAGATACATCTTTTTTAAAGAAGGATCTTTGGATAATCTTCTTTCAAGCGACAAAAATCTACGTTTCGCAACTTCATATGATAAACCAAGAGTGTTTGGGTCAGATTTGAACGGCAGACGAACCGAAAATCTCCCGGACGACAATCTTTGAGTATTTTTCTCAAAGTGTTGCTCACAAAGTTGCTGCTCAGGAGTGCGGACCTTGGCCTTGAGCGGCAAGTCCTCCACAGACCAAAATTTCTGCAGGGTTGTGTCTATTGAATCCAACACTACCTCCTGGCAGCTGAGATGTACCAACTTTTCAGCATTTCTTATTTTTTCTGAGGCACATCTCCCTGACACTATCCAGCCGAGAACTGTTTTCTGCTTTATCTGGCCGACTGACAATAGTTCAAAGAACGAAGAAGAAGAAGAATGGATCTGCCAATTGAATATTTTCAGGCACCCTCCAGCCGCTGGTGTTCACCGTTTGATCCGGATGATAACCAGAAATATTTTGTAATATGTAAAATTCGCACGACAATTGACTGCTACCCACTCGCGACTTGACCAACGTGTGTATTTTCTTGGTTGCTTGAGCATTAGTTCCACTAATGCCCCGCAAGCTCAAACACACGTCCTCTCTCTTAATCTAAAGTCTCTGAGCGAGCTCATCGGTCACAAAATTTACTTGCGAACCAGAATCGAGCAACGCTTGAGTCAAAACTAATTCGCCACTTTTTTTTTGGACGCTTACGATGGCTGTGGCAAGAATAACTCTATCCGATGCAGTCGCATGCAAAACATGCGAAGTGGATGGATTTTTCTGCGTGGGCTGAGGAGGAGGTGGCAACGCGAGATTTGATGGCGAATAAATGTGCAGCAATGTGTGGTGTGAGGACTTACACACCCTGCATCTTTTCGATTTGCATCTCTTTACCGTGTGTCCCTTACGGAGGCAGTTAATGCATAAGGGAGCCTTTTTGCGAAATCGAATCTTTCCTACTTGATGTTCTGCTGAGTTGCAAAACACACATACTTCGGGGTCGTCCATGGCAGCAACAATCGAAAAACTCCTGTTTCCATTCTTCTTAGGATAAGCCTGGCTCTGCTGAACAACTTTTGGCTTTCACGCTTCTTCGGCAACCATATGCTGATAGCGCTTGTTCAGGGCTGACTCACACTCGCTCCAAAGAGGAAGCGAGGTATAATCTAACTGTTCTTCCCATTTTCTTTTAGTTCCTGCATCGACTTTGCGCATTACTAGATGGATGAGGATGGCATTCGTAATACGTTTGTCATCCCCAATGGACAAAAGAGAATCGTACAGCGCTGTGACTGTGTCGATCAGGTTTCTCAAGGCTGTAGCTGATGGCTGGGAAATCTTTGTCAGATTAAATAGTGTCGATATATTGTACACCCGCCTTAGGCTAGCCAGGGCTTTTGGATAAATATCCGCGGTAACTTGGAATGCCCTGACTGTTCCTAGCGCGTCTCCAGCCAAACACGATATTAGATGGTTAAATTTTTCGATATCGTGCAGCGTGTCATCTTTGTCAACGAACGTTTCGAAAAGGCTTATAAAATTTTTAAATTCGGAATGTTTTCCGCTGAAGGTTGGAAGAGCGACGCTCGGCAAACGGCATTGGGCAAACGGCGTTGCCGGCGGAGCAGAATTGTCAACGCTCTTGCGCTTTGCTTCGGCAATTAGGGAAATTAGCAACGATTTTGCTATAATTGCTGTCTCTTCGAACTCTTCGCGGTACACATCATCTCCATCTTTCGCTTCGATTTTGCTTTGTATAAGCGAAGCATTTTCAATGTGCGTATTTAGGATTTCTAATCGACATTCTAACTCAACCGCATTTAAAGAGAATCGACCCTCATTTAAAAATCTTTGCGTTCGCGCTATACTCCTCATATACCCATCTCGTTGGTTTTTTAACTCTTCGATTTCCTTGTTGCTACTTTCTGTTTTCGGCATTTTGTTTTTGTTTTTGTTTGTTTTGGTATCGAAGAGTTTTAAATTTAATTTATTTTAATTTTTTTTTTTGTATATAAATTATTATAAAATTAAATAAATTTAATAATAACCAACGAGAGGAATAAGCTGAATGCAAGCAGAGTGGGGGAGTTATTTAAATGAATTAATTTATTTTAACAATTTAATAATTAATATGCCGAGCGCACGTAGTGTAGGGGAGCACACGCCAAGCTCAAACACCAAAAAACGAACAAGCGTTTAGGCAACGGCAACGCCTGCACCGTTCTAGCGATCGAAAACGAAAACGACGAAAGAGAACTCGAAAGAACGGGCTGCGCTGTCTGTGTGTGTGTGTATACGGCTGGCGGCGCTCAACGCAATGCTAACGGAGAATGATGCACTGACCGATAACTAAGGGCAACGAATATATAAACCTGACGCCTAAAGGCGCGGGAAATGGCGAAAAGCGAGGGAAATTTGAGAAAAATGCGCGGCAGAAAATTTGCCGAGGATTTAATTCTGGAATTAGAACTTTTCACAATTCTCAAGCTATAATTGGTGTTCACTACTACGAGAAATGGGGGAATTTTGTTTTTTAAACAACCAGGATGCCGACAAGTATTTATTTGATTTTGGTCCAAAGCGATTCCCTTATGCATATATGTATTTATAATTCGAAATATGTATATATGTATGTATGGATGTATGTATCAGAATTATAATCGTTAGTGCATGCAAGTTTTATTTATTTCTTGGTTAGAATGCTCGCTATCTAGCGAATTTTTCACAAGAATGCAAAAAGTTGAAAGATGGGCCAAAAAACAATTTACGACACGCCACAGATTAACTTTCAACTTTTAGCACTCTATACCTGGTGGGACGATTCACATCCGTCGGTAACTTCCCTCTTCGAATCCATATGACTTCCTTCCTGTGCGTAGGGGATTAAAGCGGTGAATTTGGCGATACCGGCGGTTGAGAACTGCAGCGGTCAAAATTTTCCAGCGGCAGCAACGACGAATTAAATCGGCAGCAACAGGCGACAAGAGGCGGCAACAACAACAACGGCAGCAACGACGAATAAAATCAGCGGCAACAGATCACTTTAATGTTTTAAAAAAGGGGGCCGGCGCGATTTGTTTGATTTTTAATTTGTTTGTTTCACCAAAAAAAACAATAATTCGAGTTCCACTGCTAATCACGTCGGGGTCACCATGAAAATTTAATACTGTTTTGTATTATAAACGCGAAAACGTGTGATTGCAGGGAAAAGGGCAGGGACGACGAAAGGGAGTTTGCGCAATGAAGTTCATATAAGGCTAACTTAACGAAGGGGGCGAGAGACGGGGCGAATTCGCGAGAGCGATTAAAACTTTATTGCGCTCCCGCTCCCGCCTTACACTATTCAACAAATTTCATTAAAACGCGCAAAGTGCGCGAACAAATTGTATGGCAAATTTTATTGATGAAATTAGATATGAAATAAATGGATACGGTTTGTTGGTATGAGCAGCACACTTAAAAATTATCTATCGGAAAGTCGTCAGGATAGTCGCAAACTTTTAAATGCTGGATGGAGTGGTGGAAATGATATTATTACAAAAGCTAATTTTAATTTCTCTCTACCCTTAAAAAATGTAATGGGGTTTGCTGAGGATTATAGAAAAGTTTTACTGAATTGTAAGCATGAACTTGTACTTTTGCTGACAAAAAATCTGGAAGATGTATATGTTAAAAACAAAGCAAACCATACATATGTTTTGGAAATGACTAATATTAGCTGGAAAATCCCTCATGTAACACCCAGTGATACTGCAAAAATTAAAATGTACGATATAATAAAGAGTGGCGTAAATTTACCGATAGCTTTCCGTAGTTGGGATACATACATTAACCCAAAAGTGATACAGGGTGCTCAACACGTCTGGAATTTGAAAATAGGAAGTAATAGAGAACGACCGAGATTTGCCATTATAGCCTTCATGTTGAATGGAGAACTAATTACAAATAATTTATCCAACCTGAAAGTCCACTTGAATTCAGAAACGTATCCATATGATGACTTAAATGTATACTTTGAAAATGACAAATATGCTCACCTTTATGATATGTATGCAAGGTTTCAAAAGAGTTATTACAACCGCCCAGCAGAACCATTTTTATCACCGTTAGAATTTAAAAGTAAACCTATTATTGTAGTCGACCTTTCATATCAAAATGAAACAGTTAAATCGGGACCTATCGACATGAGAATTTCAATCGATTTGAAACAAGCAAACCATGAAAACACCCAAGCATATTGTCTCCTTATTCACGATCGTTTAGTTGAGTATAGTCCTTCAAGTGGGTTAGTTCAAAGAATTGTCTAGCAACATAACAACCACATAAAATGGAGATAGATAAAGTTGCAATTGATGTACAAGGATTTTTTGATAACAACGACAAGTTCATTCTAAAGGAAATTGGAGTTGTATTTAGCAAAGAAAATAAGTTTAACAATAATTTTGTTATACAACCTCCATTTGATTTCACTCGTCTTAATAACAAGTCACGAAAAACTGCTCTCTGGAAACGTTTTCTAGAAATCTTTCTCAGATCACCGCACATAAGAGATGTTGAGGAATTGGGTTGCCCACCATTAAACACCGTAAACATAAACCAATTCGCTTTTTGCACAATACATATTAAAAGCGGTAATTGTGCTCTGAATAATGCACACAATATTTTAAATTTTTGCAATGGAACTATGGTCTAACACTTATACAATGGATAACAGACAAAGTGGATTAATAAACCGAATTAATAATTTTACATCCCAATTTGGTGAGGAAATTTTTAAAGAAGATTTAAAATATCTCATTGATACAAGGAATATGTTTATGGATAAAGGAGAAGACGATCTTAACAAAACGGTATATGGCGATCATATAACGTTTTGTAATAATGGAATCGGGAAAGATGCATGTGCCTGCTTTTTCTATAAATATCATCGAGACGGAGCCTTAAAACTAATGTCATCATATTTAGTGTATAAGAAAAGCCTGTTACAAATTTCCAAATAAACATGACCTAAATAAAAATTTACATATTCTTTTGTTTGGGAGGGTGTTTGCTTTCAGCTGTTTCTTTTGAGAACTCTTTTGCTATTGGGGTGGGTGTTTGCTTTCAGCTGTTTCTTTTGAGTATTCGTTTGTTCGGGGTGGGTGTTTGTTTCTCAGTGGCAAGCAAAGGTATCCCCTATTCAAGGGTGCTGATCAAGTTACCAAGTCCACGTGTGAACGTGTCAACAACCCGAGACATTTTCTAGAGGCTATGGTTATTAAATTGCTTACCACACCACACTTTCTTCCCGCCTCGTTTCACCCCATTTAATAAATCTATTAACGGACACCCGTCAACTTATCACCCTAATTAACGATCACTCGTAACGCACCAGTAACTTATCCCCGCTTAATTAGAATCCCCGATTTCTGGATAGAATTTCTGGATAGGATTTCTGGATACAATTCCTGTATATACGCAATTTATCACCCTAATCAACGATCACCCGTCACACCTCAGTAATTTCTCCCCCCATTAACTAGGAAAACCTAAATATAACGCTATGATCACCTGACACACCTCAATAATTTCTCCCTGTTTAACTAGGATAACCCAGATAAGCAAAAGTCACCCGTCACACCCCAGTAACTTCTCCCCCCATTAACTAGGAAAACCTAAATAAACCGCTATGATCACCCGTCACACCGTGTAAGCACCACACTTTCTTAATCTAAGCAAAGGTCCCCGATTTATGGATAGGATTTCTGAATACAATTCCTGGATATACGCAATTTATCACCGTAATTAACGATCACTCGTCACGCACCCATTAACTTTAATTACCCCCACCTGTCACCTTAACCTAATTTATTACCATATTTAACGATCACTCGTCACGCACCATTAACTTTAATTACCCCCATTTATTACCCTAATTACCCTAATTAGCATAATTAATTACCTCCCCCTTCCACTTTTTGTATTCAGCTCCCGCATTTATATACTACTAATAAATATATAAAACAGGTTAAAATATGATAAATAGGTAAATAAGATTTTTAAAACTTTTTGTATATATAAATATGGTTAAGTGCCGCATGGGGATTATTGCCATTCGACTTGGAAAAGTTTCATTTAATATTTATTTAATTTATTTTACCCCATTTAATTTGTTTTACTTCCGATTTATTATTTTAAAATATTTAACCCTTTTAAATGGAAAGATGCCCCAAGTCACTCATATTCAATTTTAGCTCTCTTTAAATTTCCATTTTTTTTACTTTTCTTTTCTCTGAGTGTGGTAGTTTTAGTTTCTGTAATTCCTCATATTCGTTCTTTTCTTTTAAGGTTAAATTGTGAATTTTTCTTTTATTTTGATTATCGCCTAATCAAAGGGGTTTTAAATAAAGGTTTTTAGACACTCACCACACTTTTTCCATCCTCCGACGAAAGCGCTTTAGTCGTTACGATGAAGCTAGATAGGGATAAGAAAAATAACACAGACACAGAAATATGGGACTTTATAGGCCAGGAGAATATCAGAGCTTTGTGGGCATCCTTTGAAACATATCACTTAAACTGGGGCTTAAATCGAATTAAATCCCCAAATGACACTAACACCGAACAAAGTAAAATGAACTTTTTTTCTTCAGACGAACTAGCACTTATTACATAACCTTAAACCGAATTTTAAAGCTAATTTCTTTCCGTGGCGGCTATTCCCGGTCGACTCCCAGATCGGGAATTGGCCGGAACGAAGGGTATTTTCGGCCCGAAATAATATCTTTTAAACTTTAAAACAACTCTTAACCGCAGATCGCGGCGGCGACGTTGCGCATGCCTTCAGCGCGCGGCGAAACTGGCGACTAAGTTCGATCGAACCTGGTTTGTTTTTCGCCACAATCAATCGCTCAGTAGTTCGTCGCCTAATCGGTGCACTGGATTAACTGGATGCGGTATTCTTTGGGCCGGGGCATGGGTTATAGAGGGAAATGACTTATCTCTGACCAGAAATGGGGTAATCATTTACGCCCTTCCTGGGGCGCAGCGGCCATTCCTTGACGAAACGCTGGCGTTAAACTTGCTCGCTGGATATGTAGTTTGCGCATGCGCCCAGTTCTCTTTTGTTGCATTCGCCCTCTCTCTCTTCTCGGTGGCCTTCGAACCCAAGCGGTAGCCTATAAAAACCCCAAAAATCATTACCAATCTGACTATCCCCTCGCTTTTCTTTTCCTCACCCTTTATTTACGGCTCGCTGCCGATTTAATTGGAATTTCTTTCCGCTGGCAATGTGTTATTAGCACTCGCGTGTACTTTTTCGAATTTCTTGTCACCAGTAAAAATTTGGACTCAACACTTCAGCTGCCAAAGACGTAAAGACCGAACCCCACGCCGGAAAAGTGGCGGTAACCCCAGATCGAATCAGGGTGAAAGCGAAGATAGTTGACACTTGCCACTGTTGCTCTCTCGCGCTATCCTACCTATACCTCCCACTCTCATCCTAGCTCTAGTGGCAACGCAGTACCCCCTTTTACGATTGACCAACAGATGGCGCTACAAAAGTATCTGTCTCTGAGCAAGCGCTACAAGACTGGAGCCAAGACCGAGGAACAGAAGGAAGTCCTTGAGCATTACATAATATTGAAGGAAGTCCTTCCGTGCTTCCACGATTTCCACTGAGGGAAGTCTTACTACATCCTAGCCCAAAGGACGACCATCAATCTGGAAAGATATAAACAGCAAGGACATCAATATGGGAGGAACCGACTCTAAAGTGGATCATAGCGCAGCTAATGTGATCAACACAGTAAAAATCATTGATCACCAGGACGACATACAGGACCTCAATCGAAGCCTGAAGATTCTGATCTGCCTCATCACTTTTGAAGCCGTCTTGAAATTGCTCCAGATGTACAAGCGATCCGTGCAAGGACGCCGTGACCAGAAATACGCCCTGGAGCAGGTGGTATGCCGCCAAGCCTAAACAAAATGAATGTGCAAAAAAAAAAAGAAAACCCCAGGCCCAAAACAATAAACAGTGCCAAAAACAAGAACAATTAATGAATTAATTGCAAGCAAAAGGGAACATAAACAACAAAAACAAATCGTAACCTCATGCATTTATGAATGCAAGTGCAGAAGAAAAGAAAACAGCAATTACAAGTGCAGTGACATTGAAGACCCCGCTGCTTGAGACCCTACCGTTGGAACTGACGTGTGCCGCCGTGGGATCTACATACATAAATGCACAGACATATACACCTACGTACCATAAGTGATTGTGTTTAAGAACCCATATTTTTTTTAGTTGGGTGTGTTTTTAATGTTAGTGTCTGCACGTAGGATCCAGCGCGTCGAGATCTCTTCGCCCAGGATTAACCAAGGGGGCAAGTTTGTCGGAACACGGTTCCTTTATCCACCATTCATATATATATATATATCCGAGACTAGTTCGCATGGAAATGGACAGACGGACATGCTGATCAAGAATATATATACTTTATGTGGTCGGAAACGCCTCCTTGACTGCTTTACAAACTTCTGACTGAAATTATAATACCCTCTGCAAGGGTATAAAAATTCTTGAAATCAAGTAGGAGGTTTCCTTTTATAGTACTATATAAATATGTGCCGACTAATGGATCAAGTAATACCGGCGTCGCTACGCGAGAATTTATTCGTGTACCTCGATGAACTACTGGATTGTTCACTCACTTTTGAAAAACACCTGGATATGTTGAGGCAGGTCAGTGACTGCCTGCAGCGCGCAAAACTGACAATAAATGTCGACAAAAGTAAGTTTTGCTATAGCCAGGCTAGATATCTAGGCTATGTAGTAGGAGGAGGATGCATCCGAACGGACGATTCCAAAATCCAGTCGATCCAAGAATTTCCTCAACCAAGCTCTTCCAAACAGATGCGGAGGTTTTTGGGGATGAAGGGCTGGTACAGGAGATTTATTCAAAACTATGCCCAAACAGCGGCACCCCTTCATGATTGTTTGAAGAAAGACCGCGTTAAGAAGTTTAAATTTTCCGAAGAGGCAATTCAGACATTTGAAAAACTCAAAGCAAACATGGGATCAGCACCTGTACTTGTCACCCCTGATTTTAAAAAGCCCTTCACCATTCACTCACGGCGCGAACTCGGAGAGTGCAGACGTGTTTTGCGCGAGCTCCGGAAAAAGCAGCTTAAAAGTGAAAAACAAATAACTAAAAAAATAAATAAAAAAAAACTAAAGGCAATCTTATAGCTAAAAACAGAAAATAATAATTAGTGCTATGTATAAAACTAGTGCAAAGTTATTATAAAAACTAAGAAGTGCCACGAGTAATAGCTCAATGAGCGGCGATCCAAAAAATGAGCGTAGAAGCTCCGTAGACCAGAGAAACAGTTATATCTCTTATTTCTCAACCCGTGATACAGAAGTAGAAAGAACTTCATCAAAGAGCAACTCAGCTCTACTGACCATTGACAGTGCGAGAGCACGGTCTTGTTCTCCCGCCCTACTCACACCAACTCCCACTTCATGGGGCTAGCAGTGTAGATCCCCACCCCCAGCTCCGACTCACAGCTCAACGAGCACTGCAACCTCGTTGATTTGTGCAACCGCAGTAACTGCAACAAAAGCACCAACGGTCTCCGTTACCAACAACGCGATTTCGAATGCGTTAGCAACTTCTGCAGCGCCGAATAAAACTACAAAGCCAATTGGATGTACGGGTGTCAATATCGGCAACATTAAACAACAACAAGTGGGTCCGGCCATACAGACTGGCATGGATCGTTACATCCAAATCAAACGGAAGCTAAGCCTGCAAAATAAAATGGTTGGAAATAAACCAAAACAAAATTGCCCTAATAAAGGCAGCGAACAACCAGGGGCATCTCGTAACAACAGATTCGCCCTGTTGTCGGATATTGAAAATAATCAATCCGAAGCTGGACAGGCTGTACAAAGGAAGCCAAAGCCCCCACCAATTTACATAAGGGAACAGAACTCAAATGCCCTAGTAAAGAAAATTGTTGAGCTGGTCGGGAACAACAACTTTTATGTTATTCCTTTTATCAAAAGGAATATTCACGAAACAAAGCTTCAAGCAAAAACCGAAGATCAATTCGGAGCTGTAACAAAATACCTAGACGTGGCTAAGAAACCCTACTACCCTTACCAGCTCAAGAATAGCAAGGGCTTGCTAAAGGGCATAGAGCCCGACGTATCCACCACTCTTTAAGGTCGAACTGGTGCCAGAAAGCAGAGCCTTGAAGAAAAATAAAGTGCACCCGATCTACAAACTGCCATTCCTGTTGCATAGAAGGATTAATGTTGAAAAACCGCATAAGCGAAATGGTCCGCAGCAATGCACAAACTGCCAAGAGTATGGACACACCAGAAACAACTGCGGGCTTCGATCAGTCTGCGTAGCTTGTGGAGGCTTCCACAACTCCGAACCGTGCCCTGCAAGCAAAGAAGACCCAGAGAAAACCATACCGCAAACTACAGAGTCTGCCCGGTCTATAAAGAGCTAAAGAGTCAGTTACAACAAGCAAAATATGCACGCTCCCAGAATGCACAAAATGCATACGTTCTATCGCAAACCACACCTGATGTTTTCTTTGCGAAAGCAGTCAGATCTTCATTTGGGCCCCTCAACACAAATGGGGGAGTTTCATACGCCAGTGCCCCAAAAACAGGACTAGCCAATCAGAAGGGGATCCCACAAGCTCAATGCTCTGGGAAAAATATAGTTACACCTCAGCAAGCAATAGGACAAATACCAAACAGCATTGAAACCATGATGCTGACTTTACAACAGGGTATAATGGAATTTATGTCCTTCATGAAAGCAACAATGGAAAACCTTATGCAAAATCAAAACATTTTAATAAAATTGCTCACATCCCAACAATCCAAATAATCGATGTCTTGCCTTCGAATATCCATGTGGAATGCCAATGGCGTTTCACGACACAAAATTGAAATAACTCAATTCCTCAATGAAAACCAAATATATGTAATGCTGCTGGCAGAAACGCATCTCACATGTAAACAAAACTTCCAAATAAGAGGCTATACTTCATACTGCACAGATCATACGGACGGCAAGGCTCACGGAGGAACCGTAATCTTAATCAGGGAACGCATTAATCACCACTTTCACCAGAGGTTTGCAACAAATTATTTGCAGGCTACATCCATAAAATTACAAGCAGGCAATGGCAGTATCACTATAGCCGCTGTTTATTGCCCACCACGTTTTAAAATAACTGAAGAGCAATTCTTGGCCTTTTACAATTCACTCGGAGATTGCTTTATAGCAGGAGGAGACTACAACGCCAAGCACACGCACTGGGGATCAAGGCTCGTGACCCCCAAGGGAAGGCAACTGTACAAAGCAATTATAAATTTAAGCAACAAACTCGACTATGTCTCCCCTGGCAGCCCCACATATTGGCCAGCTGACCCCAGAAAACTTCCGGACTTAATTGACTTTGCTGTAACCAAGAACATCCCAAGAAATTTAGTAAGCGCCAAATCGCTATCGGACTTTTCATCGGATCACTCGCCTGTTTTAATAACTCTTCTTTAAAGCCCCAAAGTAATTGAGCACCCCTTCATGCTGACCTCGCCTAGAACTAACTGGCTAAAGTACAAAAAGTACGTAAGTTCCCACATTGAGCTAACACCACAGCTTAACACTGAAAATGACATCGACTTCTGCGGTGATGCCCTGGAGTCGGTACTCGTGGCAGCAGCCAAAATCTCAACACCAGAAGAGACACTTGTGCGTAGCAACCAATACAAAACAAATCTGCAAATCGAACAACTGGTTAGGAAAAAACGACGCCTACGACGCGCTTGGCAATCCTGCAGATCGCCCCCCTCGAAGCCACACGCAGACTCACCAAAACCCTCAAGTAAGAAGAAGAGCTTGCGTAGCGCCGGTACATCGAGACTCTGTCGCCCACCAGTACAAAGCATCCTTTGTGGAGAGCTCACCCAAACTTAAGCTCTCCGATAGAATCAGTCACTCCGATTAGAAACTCCTCGGGTACTTGTGACCGCAGTGACGAAGCAGAGCCGAAACATTTGAATAGTACGCAGATCCCCCAAGCCAGCGATGTAACATATCTCGGGGTCCACCTCGACAGACGCCTAACCTGGCGGAGGCACATTGAATGCAAGAAAGTACATATCAGACTTAAAGCTAGCAGCCTACACTGGATTATAAATTCTCGATCACCCCTGTGTATGGACTTTAAAGTTCTTCTCTACAACTCCACCCTTAAGCCCATTTGGACTTACGGCTCCCAGCTCTGGGAAAACGCGAGCAACAGCAATGTTGACATCATACAGCGCTTACAATCAAAAATCCTGCGAACAATCACTGGGGCACCATGGTATGTTCGGAACGAAAACATCCACAGGGATCTGGGCATACCACCGGTCAAAGATGAAATATTTAAGCAGAAAGCGGCCTACCACAACAAGCTTATACATCACCCAAATAATCTTGCAAGGAGCCTAACACAAGTTTCGAACAGAACTCGTCTGCATCGAAACGATCTGCCAGCCCAGCAATAAATACTAGGGCCCGTTAGTCTAAATTTAGTCTACATGGCTATCAGACTGGCGAATCAAAATTAATTAACAAAAGTGTAAACATATAACGTTTACCCTTAATAGACAATCGTGCCCTCCGCTAACTTCGAATAGTACGCAGATCCCCCAAGCCAGCGATGTAACATATCTTGGCGTCCACCTCGACAGACACCTAACCTGGCGGAGGCACATTGAATGCAAGAAAGTACAGCTCAGACTTAAAGCTAGCAGCCTACACTGGATTATAAATTCTCGATCACCCCTGTGTCTGGACTTTAAAGTTCTTCTCTACAACTCCACCCTTAAGCCCATTTGGACTTACGGCTCCCAGCTCTGGGGAAACGCGAGCAACAGCAATGTTGACATCATACAGCGCTCACAATAAAAAATCCTGCGAACAATCACTGGGGAACGAAAACATCCACAGGGATCTGGGCATAGATGAAATATCTAGGCAGAAAGCGGCCTACCACAACAAGCTTACACAGCACCCAAATAATCTCGCAAGAAACCTAACACGGGTTTCGAACAGAACTCGTCTGCATCGAAACGATCTGTCAGCCCAGCAATAAATACTAGGGCCCGTTAGTATAAATTCAGTCTACGGACAAATGGATCAAGATGCCAGTAATCGGTCCAAGTGATCTTGAACGGCGAACAAAACAAGTGAGTCTCCCAACATGTCAGGATCAGACAGGGGAAGAACTCTATAACTGCAACCATAGCAATAATTTTCGAAAACTACAAAGGATAGTGGCGTAGATGATGCGTTTCTGTTATAAAAGAAATAGAACCAGTACAACCACCCTACGTATTGGTGAGCTGACTCACGCTCGTGCTATCATACTACGCACCATTCAGAAAGTTGACTTTGCATGTGAGTACAAGCATCTTGGTACCCACAAGGCCGTGGACAAAAAGAGCGCTCTCTGCTCCCTATCCCCCATGATCGGAAAGGATAGTCTCATCAGAGTCGGAGGGAGACTAGAAGAATCTAAACTCCCTTACAACGCAAAGCACCAAATCCTGCTTCCTTACAATGATCCAATAGTAAGGATGCTGTTGCGAGAAATGCATGAAGACCATGGCGCAGAATGTCAAGGAAGGCCTACTTGTACTAATAAAAGAAGAAGTATCGGCAAAGCGGCCTACCAGTTCTGTTGAAGGAGCAATGGTTGCAGAAGAGGTCCCAGTACGGAAGAAAGTAAAAATTCCAGTTCTACTAACGTTACTAGCAATGTTACTTATTCTTCCGCTCGCAATAGAGCAGCCAACAAATGTAACTCAGTTCGCCAATCAGCCCGGAGTATTCAATGAACGATTCGGCACGGCAAGAACGGCAATTTCGGAATGGACCATCATTGCGTATTATGATTTGAAACCATATTGGAGCGATATGAGCATATTGTCCACTAGGATTAAGGAACTCAGACACAAGTGCTCTGAGCTGCATAACGAAAACGCATGCAATTCTATATTTGAGCATTTCCAACATGTATACTGCGAGTTACAAGAAGGAAGTTATCTGATCAACCATTCCCGACAGCGAAGATCACCACTTGATATAGTAGCTAACGTGGCTAACTCACTTTTTGGCGTACTTGACGGTAGGTACGCAGACGACATGGCCAAGGTCATAAATGAGGTGAAATCCAGAGAAGACGTGTTGATGATGCTACTCAAAAACCAATCGTCGATCTTGGATTCTACTATAAACGTAGTCAGGAAAAGTGAGTCATCCACTGATAACCGCATCAGAAATTTGGAACATCATCTAGCAACCCTCAACAAGGAGCGAGGCAGATATCAAGGCGATCACTTACAGCAAGCATTTGTAATCTTAACTGTCCAGCTAACCCTGCTGGCATCTGGAGTGCAGCGGATGCAAGCGGAAATTGCCAGCGCTCTTACCGACGTTCGTCATCAAACCATCAGTCCCATGCTGATAACGCCTGAGCAGTTAAGAGACCAATTAGACAAAATTCGGGATCATCTACTTCCGGATCAAATGTTGCCGGTTTCGTCGGACAACGTAATGGAACTCTATAAAATCATGCGCGCTGAGGGAACCACAACTACAGACCATGTTATATTCAAAATGACAGTGCCTCTGGTATCAACAGCACAGCAGGAAGTCTTCAGCATCATTTCCATCCCGATGTGGAAATCAGGAGGCTGGAACCGATTCGACATTAAGACACCTATCATAGCTGTAAATTCCCACAGAGATCAATTTATTGGTCTTACTGAGGATGAGTTCGAGCAATGTCTAGTACTATCCAAAAATGAACACATTTGCTTTAACCATCAAGCCGCATTCAACGGTGACAATCGGTGTGAATTTCACCTATTTAACAACAAATCTGAAACACTCTGTGAGATTATTAAGTCGAAAGCAGACTTGATTTGGTTAAGAACGCGTCAACGAAACAGATGGATGTTTGCGACCCACAACCAAATAGAACTTCAAGCTGTATGCAAGGGAATACCATCCACCATTCATCTTGATGGGTCGGGTTTACTGTCACTTTCCTGTCTCTTTCCAACATTAGTGTTAGTACATTCAGCACGATGACCACCGAATCTCATTTAGCGTACATTCGTTTTGGAAATATAACAACGCCCGTGGTGGAAGGTACATCAGAGTCAGCTCGAGAGACTGCAACCCAACCATCTGAATCAGACGAACTGGATCGTCTACAACAGCGGCTGACTAAGCTAAAGGATACCGCATGGTCAACTCGAATTACCAGTGTGCAGCATCATCAAGTAGCCGCGTATGCTGCGTTAGCGCTATCAATAATATTGATCATGGCATATAGTCTACGAAGGCGATGAGTCAACTGGATGCCACGGCAACGGACCTGCAGCGACCAGGAGAACGGCGAGCAGCCGTCACCTGAACCTACACCACGCAGATTTGCGATCAACATTAGCGATGTTTGAACATTTGTTCAACGTCCGGGAGAATGTTCAGCAACAATTATAAGTCAGCTCACTGAAGTATCGTATATCGGGTCAATGACCCACTTATTGGCACAAGCTTATTCAGCTGAATTGCAACTGGGTTTGCTTCCAGTAGCGGAGTTGCCAATAATACATAATAACCAACATTTTGCTTTATACCTATTCTGTTACTTGCACTCTGCACTGCACTTTTTACCTATAAATACCGTTAGGTTTATTCAATAAAATCAGTAACAATTCTGACTCTCACAATCAAGTTGTACTCATTCTGCATTCAACAGAGGCTGTCGCTCTAGTCTTCAAATCCTCATACGCAAACCCTAGTCCAACTGGTTCAAGTTCTAGTTGCGACGACCTTAGGCAGACAGTTTATGTACCTTATGCTAGGCACCTAAGCCGATCGATTAACAGTATCGATTAAAAAATCTAAACCGCTGCTCCGATCAAGATGATTTTTGGATCATTAGTTATTCTATGGCCCAAATGCTTAAGTTTAATTTTTCAAGTTTTTAACATTTTTTAGTATTTTTAAAGAATTTATTTAGATTTTCTAAGTTATTGCGATTCATTTTGCGGGAGCCTGCTGAGAGAGCGAAATCCAGAGAGTGAATGCCAAGAGAGCGACGGCCGAGAGAGCAACAGCCAATAAAACTGATGAGGGGGAGGGGGAAGTGCTGTGTGGAAAGGGAGGGGAAAGGGGCAATTTAAGTTACAATTTGTTTTGGATTTTAAAATCTTATACTGCTGCTCTGATCAATATGATTTTCGATCAATAGTCAGTTCTGTGAGTCAAATGCTTAGGTTTTTTTTTTCAAAAAGTAGTTTTTATTTTGTAGCAGAAGTAGAGCCCTATTTAAAGTCGGCCATGGAAGAAAATAGACAAACTAACTACATATTCTGTAAGCAAAGGCAAAATCTGAAAATTCGTATTTCTGAACAAGTACGGAAGTTTGATCTGTAAGCATTCAAATACGTTACTTCTTCAGATAGGTATCCATGTAGGTATGAATATTTGTATATGTTTTGATTTGATTTTGTTTTATGTGTGTGTATCTATTTGAAAGTAGATGATGTTTTTAAATACAAATAAAATGATTACCTTCCTTTCAGCCAATGATAAATCTTTCTAATTTGTTATTTGTAAAGTTGAAAACTAATAATTATCGATCATATGTGGAACCTGGAAAAATAAGTTACTTCGCTACTTTTGAATGGAATGGCAATCTTTGCGTGTTTGTACAAAAGTTTTCATTTCATTAAAACTAAAAAATTTGAAAAAACAAATTCTAATTTACAAACAAATATATTTGTGCGCTTAATAAAATTGCATTGATAACAATGTAACTGAAAGCAAGTACTAAAATTCGCGACTTTCACATGGATCACATTCATTTATTATATGTTTTTCATTTTTATTGATTCGACAAGGATGAGATCACAAGTTAGAAGAGGGCTATACCAAAAATGCACTTGCTCTTCTTTGCCACAATTCGTTTTTTGGCAGTGAGAAGGATGTAATGATAATCAGCGTTAGGACAGTAGCACGAGCACAAAATAGGGACGATCAAGCGCACAATGAACTCTCTGAGAGAGCTTGATTTATGATTTCAATCCCCGCAAAAGGGGCCATGAACAAGCGTAAAAATTGGAATTCGTGGCCAAGGTTGGGTGGGCATATTGGGCTGCAACAAGACCAGCAGACCCTATCCGATATCAATATTTCTTTGCATGTCCCTCTAGCTCTCATACGTGTAACATATTCTCTACGTCCGGTTTAGCATTTTTAGGTTCGTTTTTGCACGCTTTTATTTAATAACTAGCTATACCCGAAGCGACTTCGTTCGCTTAAAATAAGTTTGGAGTAGGATTGTCAGGACTTTCTAATTTCCAGAAAAATTGGCACGATTTTTTTAATGTGATTACTTTTAAAACTTCCGTGTAAACAACATTTTTAGAAGATCCTTAACTATCGAGAATAAGGCTACTGGCAGAGCTAATAAGAAAAGCAATCTTCTCTAAGATCTAGTCCAGCCAGCTTCCAAGTCTGCCCCTGCGATTAATTTATAGTTATTGCAAAGCAAACTTTTAGAGGGAATTGTAGCCTCTTAAATTGAAACGGCAGACCGGACGGTATTAATAGGATCCTGTTTTCCCCTTCGCGGATCCCGTAAATACTGTTGCATCGATTACATTCTTATGAAGACCTTTTATCTGCAATCTGGGACACGATTTCATAACTTTGAGGGACCTAAATTTCGCAATAACATTTTGGGTGCTCCAATCCTAAGAGACAGATTATGCTGCGGTATCCCTGCTAGATGTAAAGAATTTAAAAATTTAGCATTTAGCAATAATTTATTGGTACCGGTTGGAACGCTCAGATAGCCAATCTTAACATTTCATGATGTGTTAAAAAACAAAGAACCCTTTTTTGGCTTGTGCTTAACACATAGGCGTACTTAAAATTTCTAGAGGGGGTCACATAATTTAAATTTTTGCCCAAATGGGTCGTAAAATGGGGGATTTAAAATAAACTCAAAAAAATTATCAAAATGTGTACTAAAGAGAGTTTTTTTTAACCAAAATTGAAATCATAAATCAAGCTCTCTCAGAGAGTTCATTGTGCGCTTGATCGTCCCTATTTTGTGCTCGTGCTACTGTCCTAACGCTGATTATCATTACATCCTTCTCACTCCCAAAAAACGAATTGTGGCAAAGAAGAGCAAGTGCATTTTTTGGTATAGCCCTCTTCTAACTTGTGATCTCATCCTTGTCGAATCAATAAAAATGAAAAACATATAATAAATGAATGTGATCCATGTGAAAGTCGCGAATTTTAGTACTTGCTTTCAGTTACATTGTTATCAATGCAATTTTATTAAGCGCACAAATATATTTGTTTGTAAATTAGAATTTGTTTTTTCAAATTTTTTAGTTTTAATGAAATGAAAACTTTTGTACAAACACGCAAAGATTGCCATTCCATTCAAAAGTAGCGAAGTAACTTATTTTTCCAGGTTCCACATATGATCGATAATTATTAGTTTTAAACTTTACAAATAACAAATTAGAAAGATTTATCATTGGCTGAAAGGAAGGTAATCATTTTATTTGTATTTAAAAACATCATCTACTTTCAAATAGATACACACACATAAAACAAAATCAAATCAAAACATATACAAATATTCATACCTACATGGATACATATCTGAAGAAGTAACGTATTTGAATGCTTACAGATCAAACTTCCGTACTTGTTCAGAAATACGAATTTTCAGATTTTGCCTTTGCTTACAGAATATGTAGTTAGTTTGTCTATTTTCTTCCATGGCCGACTTTAAATAGGGCTCTACTTCTGCTACAAAATAAAAACTACTTTTTGAAAAAAAAAACCTAAGCATTTGACTCACAGAACTGACTATTGATCGAAAATCATATTGATCAGAGCAGCAGTATAAGATTTTAAAATCCAAAACAAATTGTAACTTAAATTGCCCCTTTCCCCTCCCTTTCCACACAGCACTTCCCCCTCCCCCTCATCAGTTTTATTGGCTGTTGCTCTCTCGGCCGTCGCTCTCTTGGCATTCACTCTCTGGATTTCGCTCTCTCAGCAGGCTCCCGCAAAATGAATCGCAATAACTTAGAAAATCTAAATAAATTCTTTAAAAATACTAAAAAATGTTAAAAACTTGAAAAATTAAACTTAAGCATTTGGGCCATAGAATAACTAATGATCCAAAAATCATCTTGATCGGAGCAGCGGTTTAGATTTTTTTAATCGATACTGTTAATCGATCGGCTTAGGTGCCTAGCATAAGGTACATAAACTGTCTGCCTAAGGTCGTCGCAACTAGAACTTGAACCAGTTGGACTAGGGTTTGCGTATGAGGATTTGAAGACTAGAGCGACAGCCTCTGTTGAATGCAGAATGAGTACAACTTGATTGTGAGAGTCAGAATTGTTACTGATTTTATTGAATAAACCTAACGGTATTTATAGGTAAAAAGTGCAGTGCAGAGTGCAAGTAACAGAATAGGTATAAAGCAAAATGTTGGTTATTATGTATTATTGGCAACTCCGCTACTGGAAGCAAACCCAGTTGCAATTCAGCTGAATAAGCTTGTGCCAATAAGTGGGTCATTGACCCGATATACGATACTTCAGTGAGCTGACTTATAATTGTTGCTGAACATTCTCCCGGACGTTGAACAAATGTTCAAACATCGCTAATGTTGATCGCAAATCTGCGTGGGGTAGGTTCAGGTGACGGCTGCTCGCCGTTCTCCTGGTCGCTGCAGGTCCGTTGCCGTGGCATCCAGTTGACTCATCGCCTTCGTAGACTATATGCCATGATCAATATTATTGATAGCGCTAACGCAGCATACGCGGCTACTTGATGATGCTGCACACTGGTAATTCGAGTTGACCATGCGGTATCCTTTAGCTTAGTCAGCCGCTGTTGTAGACGATCCAGTTCGTCTGATTCAGATGGTTGGGTTGCAGTCTCTCGAGCTGACTCTGATGTACCTTCCACCACGGGCGTTGTTATATTTCCAAAACGAATGTACGCTAAATGAGATTCGGTGGTCATCGTGCTGAATGTACTAACACTAATGTTGGAAAGAGACAGGAAAGTGACAGTAAACCCGACCCATCAAGATGAATGGTGGATGGTATTCCCTTGCATACAGCTTGAAGTTCTATTTGGTTGTGGGTCGCAAACATCCATCTGTTTCGTTGACGCGTTCTTAACCAAATCAAGTCTGCTTTCGACTTAATAATCTCACAGAGTGTTTCAGATTTGTTGTTAAATAGGTGAAATTCACACCGATTGTCACCGTTGAATGCGGCTTGATGGTTAAAGCAAATGTGTTCATTTTTGGATAGTACTAGACATTGCTCGAACTCATCCTCAGTAAGACCAATAAATTGATCTCTGTGGGAATTTACAGCTATGATAGGTGTCTTAATGTCGAATCGGTTCCAGCCTCCTGATTTCCACATCGGGATGGAAATGATGCTGAAGACTTCCTGCTGTGCTGTTGATACCAGAGGCACTGTCATTTTGAATATAACATGGTCTGTAGTTGTGGTTCCCTCAGCGCGCATGATTTTATAGAGTTCCATTACGTTGTCCGACGAAACCGGCAACATTTGATCCGGAAGTAGATGATCCCGAATTTTGTCTAATTGGTCTCTTAACTGCTCAGGCGTTATCAGCATGGGACTGATGGTTTGATGACGAACGTCGGTAAGAGCGCTGGCAATTTCCGCTTGCATCCGCTGCACTCCAGATGCCAGCAGGGTTAGCTGGACAGTTAAGATTACAAATGCTTGCTGTAAGTGATCGCCTTGATATCTGCCTCGCTCCTTGTTGAGGGTTGCTAGATGATGTTCCAAATTTCTGATGCGGTTATCAGTGGATGACTCACTTTTCCTGACTACGTTTATAGTAGAATCCAAGATCGACGATTGGTTTTTGAGTAGCATCATCAACACGTCTTCTCTGGATTTCACCTCATTTATGACCTTGGCCATGTCGTCTGCGTACCTACCGTCAAGTACGCCAAAAAGTGAGTTAGCCACGTTAGCTACTATATCAAGTGGTGATCTTCGCTGTCGGGAATGGTTGATCAGATAACTTCCTTCTTGTAACTCGCAGTATACATGTTGGAAATGCTCAAATATAGAATTGCATGCGTTTTCGTTATGCAGCTCAGAGCACTTGTGTCTGAGTTCCTTAATCCTAGTGGACAATATGCTCATATCGCTCCAATATGGTTTCAAATCATAATTCGCAATGATGGTCCATTCCGAAATTGCCGTTCTTGCCGTGCCGAATCGTTCATTGAATACTCCGGGCTGATTGGCGAACTGAGTTACATTTGTTGGCTGCTCTATTGCGAGCGGAAGAATAAGTAACATTGCTAGTAACGTTAGTAGAACTGGAATTTTTACTTTCTTCCGTACTGGGACCTCTTCTGCAACCATTGCTCCTTCAACAGAACTGGTAGGCCGCTTTGCCGATACTTCTTCTTTTATTAGTACAAGTAGGGCTTCCTTGACATTCTGCGCCATGGTCTTCATAAAACCAAGTTTATTTTGTTAAGAAATAACGTAGAAACTGTCTGAACCTAACTTACATAAAATATCTGAAAAACTCTGGTTGTGGCACTCTTTCAAAGTCAAAAATATTTTTTTTCATATTTTTTTTGTTGTTTTTTCTTAACAAAAAAAACCTAACCGTACAAATTTTTACATAAAGTAGGTTCAGACAGTCGGCAATTTCATTACAAACATTTCTGTAAAAGCAGCATGATGATCGAAGCATTTACTTTTTGAGATACACGATCCGCAGCTGGGGAAAACATGGTTTCGAGAAAAACGCATTCAAAGTAATGAAATATATCTACTGCACAAGGAAGGTGGGTGCCGTCATCCTGGTATAAGTTCCAAAATAGTTCGAATTTCTTCGTGAAACTTTCATGACACATTCTTAAAGAGTTGTTCTACCAATTTAAATAATAAAAAAAAAATGGAATTTTTTTTTTGTCTATATGTATCTCCCCCCAAACAATATTAAAATTCGGATTTATGGGATTTTTTTTTTAATTATTGTAAGCACTTGTCCCACTGTGCCCTGCAGAATACTTGGAGACTATGTCGCTGTATGTACGTATGTATGTATGTGGGTAGATAACAGCTGGATATTGGAAGTCACCGATTGCGGTAGTTTTGGAGACTTATTGCGAATAGCGCAATAGCTTTGAAATGCAAAATATGTTTGCGCGATTTTATTAAAACAATTATCTCAAAAAAGGTATGTAGATGAAGTGGACTGTATTTTGGAATATTTATGGAACAAAATATGCACGCAGCAGGAATCACAAAAGCTGCCAATTTCGGCGGATCACTTTGATCTGCAAATAGTCACTGTGGCTGGATTATATATCTTTAACACACACTCGGAGAAATTTAGTTTATAGACCACGAATATATATTAGGGTCCTGGAATTGATTTAAACACGCAGAGTAGTAGAAGTGGACTGTATTAGACTATTTAAGTAAAAATATATACACGCAGCTGGAACACAGTAAAAAATGTAGAGTGCAATTTATGCGGAACAATTTAAAAAACGGAAACTTTTACTGTGGCTGGGTAATATTTTTTACACACACTTGGAGTAAATCATATATTTTTAGGAATTTATATTTGGCTCTGCGTAATTGGAAATGTGGGTTCGGAATAATTTCGAGTGTACGAAATTCGGTCACGAAGGAATTGCGATATTTTCTAATATATATGTAATTAAATGCCGTTGCGTCGGATTTCATCGGTTTTCGATTTAGACAAGAAAGCATACAACAAGTTGAACGAAATGGGTTTCGAACAACTGGCTGAATGACCGGCAAATATAAATAATATGTTGAACTTATCTGGAGCGGTTCAAGCCACTGAAGGTGCTGGAGATAATCTTCGGAAAAACCCAGAAGTGGAAGTCCAAAGATCCGGTAGAAGGATCAAATGATGGGGCGGGGGTGGCTTGACTGTAAAAATGGCTAAGTCCAGGAAAAGGGCGGCTGAAATCCGCGCGGAAATACGGGTTGAAAACACGGTAGAACTGTTTGGGGTTTGGCGCGACGTGCGGCTGTTTTTTCTTACACTTGTAAATAGGAACTGCTTAAGCCTTACTTAGCGAGTTGGGCTCCAAAACGGAGCGGAGACTTGCGTGAGCGTTGGAGAGGGAGAGCGAAGGCCAGTGCCGCTCAACACTGCCTCCAGAAATTAAACGCCCTTTTGGCGTGAACAAATATGTACTATTTCGATTAAATTCTTCATTGAATTCAAAACAACAAAACCACTTTGTTTACCTTTGGATTTAATTCTGCATTTATACGTCGCTGTTAATTAACAGTTTTTGTTATGTTAGCTAAGGTAATCAAAGGGTTTTCTATTCCCATGTTAGTTCTGGGAAAAAACAGTGGCTTTACATAAGGCAAATGGAAAAAAAAACTCACAAGTGGAAATTCATATTTCAAAAATTGGTTCAAACTTTAAAAAGATAATAAGTTCCACTCACTTTTCATTCGGCTCCAACGTAGAAAGCGCTTCCTGTTGCTGTTGTTGCTTAGGAGAATTTAAAAGTATAATATTTGGAACAATATATTTAATTAAAGTTTTTTTATTCCACCCTCGCACCTTTTAACGCGCACCGAGGCCCTTGGGACATTTTTTTTTTAAGGACAAGACTCAAACTATACACTAATAAATTAATTAATCTTACATAACTACCCACTTCTATTCAAATTCCCCTTCCCCTATGCCTATGTTCGGTCATTGCTCTCTCCAGTATGCTTCTGAGCTATGCTTTCTCCCTCTCTAACACATACTCTTATGGGGAGCCACTCTCTCACGGGTTGAAGTCCGGGCTACATCCCTCTCTCTGTTCGCTCACTGATCTTTTCTCATGTTAGCCGATGGAAACTTTTTTAACTGCCAGAAAAGTGCACAAAATTTGAATTGCCAACCGGAAATGGGCTTAAGATCGTTGAATTGGACTTTCACTGGGCGCTTCAGGCGTTTCCTAGTATTCTCCAGCCATCAGGTTACGTAATCACGTCGGGGTTACTCAGAGGGGTTAGAGACGAACAATGGGTACCAATATTAGTTTCTCGGCTTGCACTTTTTATCCCCGGATCACTAATGCTCGCTTGGCCTGCACATACCAATCACAACCCCTAAACGTCCCAATGGCCTTTTTGCGCACGCGCGTTTCTCGTTAACCGGGCTTAAATCAGCAGCATAGGGGACGACGACGGCTCAGCTGCTCGCGATGTTAAAAACTGTATCTTCTTCTTCTTCTCTCTTGTAGTTCGTAGTACCGCTTCTCTCCCGCTGTAACTTCTGGCTTTTTTCCCGCTTGGTCTTGGTTAGCTTCTGGCGGAGATTATTCAGACTTTCGTCTCAGGGTAAATGGACAGCCAAACGATTTTTTTTGTTTTTACTTTGGTCTGTGGCCGTAGGTTTATTGTTTTACTATTTTTCCCTTTCGGGGCCACCCGCGAAAACTTATGTGATACTCCACCTGACTTTTTGGTTGGAGTACACTGCAAAGCGATTTATAATAATTACCCTCCAGCTAGCACGAAACCCGACTTTCCCTTTCCTTTTTCCCAGCTACTTGACACTATTCCCTGTTAATCTTTGTTTTCTTTGACCTGTATTTGATCTGTATTCGATAAGGGCTTAACAGGGCTGTTAAACAGGTGCTCACTGACACCGTCTCGATCCTAATTGGAGACTGCACACCACTGAATTTTACGGATAAGGTCTAACGGACTTTCGGTCTTAGCTTAGTTCTAAGGGTATTTTAGGGGCAGCTACAAGACTCGTTACAAATTCCCCCCTACCAAAATCAGACTTGGGGTTGGGTAACAAAACATCAGCAAGACCCACAAGACTGATAAAACGGAGCTGCTATTGACGCAAGTCCTTGGCGTGATAGGTTCCAATGCTTTTCCGCAGCATATCTTACAGTTCGTAAATAGAGTTTCCTTTCCTCTGTTTGATCCTTGCTTTTACAAACATCGGTCCTAATTTCGCGTTATAACCAGCCTGAAAATTGCTCTGCTTATAGTTTCGACTATAGACTTCTTGGCCAACTTTGTACTGCACCGCTCAAGCTCGCAAGTTATAATGCCGTTCGTTACGTTCGTTTTGCTTGTTCATCATTTCGCAGGCTTTCTTTTGTACCAACTCTAAGGAATCTTCCCGATTGAATATAAATGCCCTATCCTCTAATAACCCCAACGTCACCATCTGCTGAACGAATACCATGTAGTAGGGTGTTGTGCCAAGACCAGAATGTACAGAGGATTGAAGCGCACAACATACTTGACTGAGGGTCTCATCCCAATCCTTTTGATCAGGTCGAATGTACGAGCGAATGGCCGCTATTACTGAGCGATTAACCCGCTCTGACGCGTTAGCCTGCGGAGCATGCACTGCCGTAAAAGTATACCAATCAAGATGATTTCTGGATCATTAGTTATTCTATGGCCCAATTGCTTAAGTTTAATTTTTCAAGTTTATAACATTTTTTTTTAGTATTTTTAAAGAATTTATTTAGATTTTCTAAGTTATTGCGTCGCATTTTGCGGGAGCCTGTCGAGAGAGCGAAACCCAGAGAGCGGATGCCAAGAGAGCGACGGTTCTGTGCATCAAATGCTTAGGTTTTTTTTTTCAAAAAAGTATTTTTCATTTTGTAGCAGGAGTAAGAGCCCTATTTAAAGTCGGCCATGGAAGAAAATATACAAACTTACTATATAGCAAAATCTTAAGATTCGAATTTCTGAACAAGTACGGAAGTTTGATCTGTAAGCAATCAAATACGTAACTTCTTCAGATATGTATGCATGTAGGTATGTATATTTGGATATGTTTTGATTTGTATTGTGTGTGTGTGTGTTTCTATTTGAAAGTGGATGATGTCTTTAAATACAAATAAAATGATTACCTTCCTTTCAGCCAATGCTAAATCTTTCTAAGTTATTTGTAAAGTTTAAAACTAATAATTATCGATCATATGTGGAACCTGGAAAAATAAGTTACTTCGCTACTTTTGCATGGGATGGCCATCTTTGCATGTTTGTACAAAAGTTTTCATTTCATTAAAAACTAAAAATTGGAAAAAACAAATATATTTGTGCGCTCCATAAAATTGCATTGATAACATTGTAACTGAAAGTGAGTACTAAAATTCGCGACTTTCACATGGATCACATTCATTTATTATATGTTTTTCATTTTTATTGATTCGACAAGGATGAGATCACAAGTTAGAAGAGGGCTATACCAAAAAATTCACTTGCTCTTCGTTGCCACAATTCGTTTTTTGGGAGTGAGAAGGATATAATGATAATCAGCGTTAGGACAGTAGCAAGAGTACAAAATAGGGACCATCAAGCGCACAATGAACTCTCTGAGAGAGCTTGCCTAAAGAAAGAGAAACAAGCACAAGATTGACCGTGGTGTGGCAAGGGGGTAGGGTTTAAATTTACAATTATGATTTCAATTTTGGTTAATAAAAAACTCTCTTTAGTACACATTTTGATCATTTTTTTGAGTTTATTTTAAATCCCCCATTTTACGACCTATTTGGGCAAAAATTTAAATTATGTGACCCCCTCTAGAAATTTTAGTACGCCTATGTGCTAAGCACAAGCCAAAAAGGGTTCTTTGTTTTCATGAAATGTTAAGATATTAAGAAATATTAAGATTTTGACAACGAAAAATAAAAGAGAAACCGGTACCAATAAATTATTGCTAAACTCATGTGATGGTTTAGAAGTCTCCTATAAATCGGTCGACTCTGTCTCTGATGTTGACAATGCGGTTCATTACCCTGTTGAATTTTTAAATTCTTTGAATCTAGCAGGGATTTCGCAGCATAATCTGTCTCTTAGGATTGGAGCACCCAAAATGTTATTGCGAAATTTAGGTCCCTCAAAGTTATGAAATCGTGTCCCAGATTGCAGATAAAAGGTCTTCATAAGAATGTAATCGATGCAACAGTATTTACGGGATCCGCGAAGGGGAAAACAGGATCCTATTAATACCGTCCGGTCTGCCGTTTCAATTTAAGAGGCTACAATTCCCTCTAAAAGTTTGCTTTGCAATAACTATAAATTAATCGCAGGGGCAGACTTGGAAGCTGGCTGGACTAGATCTTAGAGAAGATTGCTTTTCTCATTAGCTCTGCCAGTAGCCTTATTCTCGATCCTTAAGGGGGGGGTATGGTATTTAATTTTTTTTTTCGATTTTTTTTTATTTTATTTATTAATGTACAACACGTTAAGAATGTTGTGTGAAAATTTCATGTCAATCGGATGAAAATTAAAAAAAAATATGACCATTTGAACGAGGGGTTCCGAACAGTTGCACGTCGCGACGTGAAGCTTTAAATCGTTCTCCTGAAAAGTATGTTTTTTCAAGTCGGTGAACATTGTCCATCGAAATCTAATGTACCGATCGTTCTGAAATTTTGCACATAATTTCTGTACCTAAGTCCGCAGGTAATCAGGTCGAGCTTTTTTTTATTTAATTTTTATTTTATAATAACTAATATATCCAATTTTTTAGGCTAAAATCACGTTTTTAAATTTAAAGTATTACCAAAAATCCAGAAAATTCAAAAAAAAAAAAACTCGACCTGATTACCTCAAGAAACATCTTTACTAATGGACATTTTTTTTTTTTCATTTTTCAGATGATCCAGTAATGAGTTATGCTGTTCACCGCAAAGCCTCTTTTTTTGGAGGCGCCTACGGAGATTGGCCGCAGACGGCTCATTTTTTAATTTTTTTCAATGAAAATTTCAGAAAATATAGTTTAAGTGTTGGACTTTGATATAATAATAAAATAATTTATCTAACATTAACCGTATCGTGTGAAAAAATGCATGAAAATATGCATTTTTTTGGCCGAATTAACCATACCCCCCTTTAGGATCTTCTAAAAATTTTGTTTACACAGAAGTTTTAAAGTAATCATATTTAAAAAAACGCGACAATTTTTCTGGAAATAAGAAAGTTCTGACAACCGTACTCCAAACTAATTTTAAGCGAACGAAGTCGCTTCGGGTATAGCTAGTCTCCTATAATGTTACCCAAATACTTAACAGAACGCTTACAAAAATGACTCTTCCCAATATTTATTGTCAATCCAGCTTTTTAGATGTGGCCTGCCACCGTGTGTAAAACCTTTAAATGGTTTTCGAAGTTGTCAGAAATCACAAGCAAGTCATCTAGGTAAACAAATACTTTATTCCTCAAAGAAACTGGAATAACCCTATCCATCAGTCTGGACAGTGTCTGCGGGGCATTACAAAGGCCGAAGGGCCTTTGGGTCCCAGGCCTCCCTGGGACTGTAAAGGCAGTCTTGCCTCTCGAAGCGGGATCCAATGGGATCTGCCAGAAGGCATCTTTTTAGTCTAAACTACTTATCAAAACGGCTTTGGGCAATCGGCTGAGAATGCCATCAATCTGAGGCAGTGGATAAGCATCCTTCTCAGTTACGGAGTTTACTTTTCGACTATCTAAGCAAAGTCTAACTTTTCCTGGCTTCTGGACTAGAACGACTGGCGACGACCATGCACTTTCCGACTCCTCTATTACCCCTAACTGAAGCATTCTGTCGATCTCTGCATAAAGCAACTTCTCTATAGCTTGGTAAACTGGAAAATGCCTCTGTTTGATTGCCTTTGCGGTACCTGTATCTATGGTGTGAGATAACGAAGAGCTTTTTCCCAAGCCCTTGGCAGCGAAAGACGGATACAAATATATTCACTAGCTAATTCTCCGCCTATACAACTCATAACAGCACCAGTGTCCAACAATCCTTCCCTAACTTTTCCCAGAGGATTTACTTCCGCATAAGGCCGCTTATCATTTTGCTTCGAAGAATCGCTCCAATAATCTTGGTGGTTTTCCAAAACTCTTTCAAACGTCGACTACTTCGGGAACCCATACGATGTACCTCTCCTTGGCTGGGAGGGGGATACTTAATAAAGGCATCGAGCTTCCTCGAACTCGATCGCCTCCTCGCTATTGAAAGGTTCTTCAATGACTGTCTGCTGCCTTTGCTTGCTTATTCCCTCTGAGCCGTTGGATTCGGTGGAACACTAATCGGCTTACATTAAGGACAATGATTTCTGTAGGCCTACCACAAGTGTAACAAAAGATCTTAATTTTAGAATTACAGTCCTGGTATCTATGTCCTTCCTTATGACAATTCCAACATATAAGGGATAGAGCTCCGATTTCTCTTAACTCCTCCTCATCAAACTCAGATTTGTCTTCCATCGCGTCAACTGTTAAAAGCTCTGCTACCTGCCTTTTAAACGGTGCGGCTCTTTGATAGCCACGAGTCTTACGAACCTCATCCAGAAAACATTCCCGTTTTCTACAGATTTCTCGAAGGGTTTTCATTGAATCCAAAGAAATATTTAATATATCATGCTGGATCTCAGGACGTAAGTTTCTACGAACTATTTCAATTAAAGTTTTCCCCAATATAGGCTGATCTAGGCGGTCCACAAGCGTTAGTAATGCATCATAAAATGCCTCAAAAGTTTCCTTGTCTCTTTGCTTGCGGTCCCTAATCATTTGGCGGATGTCTACATCCATCCTGGAGTCCCTGAATTGCTTTTTCAGCGCTACACAAAGTTCTTGCCAGCGCACAACCCTCACAGCTTAATGATGCCGCCAAAAGAAATCGGCAGCTCTACCCTCGAACAATGTATTAGCATTGCTGCAAAGAAGTGTAAAGTTTCCTTCCAGGGTCTGATGAGTTAACGCCTCAACCCTATAAATAAAACTGTCTACACCCAATGTAAATAATGTAAATAAGTCTTATTTGTCAATTTTTAAATAAAAATAACTCTTCCGCTTCAATTTTTACTATAAAAATCAACAAATAAGAGTTATTTGTCAACTTTTATAATAAAAATTGAAAATAAAGATTGAATTGAAATAACTCTTGAACTGTGAGAAGCATTGGTTTAAATCTCTAAACTAATATAATGGAAGGCATAAAAAATTTCCAGTAGCAAATTCCACCCAGAACGGATTGAAAAAAAAATCCAAAAAAATCACATTAATTCGGAGAATAAATTAAAAAAACAAGAGAGAACGCTATAGTCGGGTGCCCCGACTATCAGATACCCGTTACTCAGCTAAGGGAGTGCGAGGGAGATAGATATATAAAATCTTTGATCGGGCATAACTTTTTAACGAATGGTCCGATTTGAAAAATTTCTTCTACATTTCGATAGGTATTGATAGTCACAATAAAACTGCATTTTTAGTTTTCCAAAATCTTTAATGGTGTAGGCGCCAGACACCTTTAAAAAAATGGTGTAGGGCGATTGAGGGCGTTAGAGGGGGCGTGGCGCCATTTTGAAATAAACTTGCGCTGCGTAGGAACTCCAAGAATATTCATGCAAAATGCCAATCCTCTAGCTTTTATAGTTTCCGAGATCTCAGCGTTCATACGGACGGACAGACGGACAGACGGACATGGCTAGTTCGACTCGGCTAGTGATCCTGATCAAGAATATATATACTTTATAGGGTCGGAAAAGCTTCCTTCTCCCTGTTACATACTTTTGCACGAATACAATATACCCTTTTACTCTACGAGTAACGGGTATAATGAGGTATAAATTAGATCAATAAACGACCCCAAAGTGCCCCAAAAATCGATTCGTTTTTTTTTTTAATTTTTTCTTTTGCCTTTTCTCTGTTATAAATGTTGTTAAAATGGTTTAAAATTGTGATGTTCATAATCTTATGGCATACCCACAAATACTGCATTTAAATTATTTTGAAATTCAGCCTCTCTTACCAATTCCCCAATATTTCCAAATTTTGTTGTGCGCTCTGACGTCACTGCCCCCACATATGTACGTATGTATGTTCTGCTGGCGCACTTGCATAAAGTCGTACATGTACGTGTGTAGTCCTACTCTCGCACTTTTAGTGTGACCTCGCAGGGGGAATTTAAGTGTGACCGCGCAAGGGGAAAAAGGAAAATGAAAAATGACAGCACATTTAAAATGCGCGGTTCAAAAATCGATTATATCGAAAATCGATTCTTTTGCACCATTTGTTTTAGCTAAACGTTAAATTTTAAAAAAGATTTTCCTATATGCAAAATCGTGCTGCTCCGAGCAGCTTTAGAATTTGGAAACAGTTATACAGTCGAAGTTTTCCTTAAAGTTATTTTTATTTTTAAAATCCAAGAACCCGATCAGCTAAGACGAAATGTTTCCAAACTATTTATTAGTTTTCAAACGTTGAGTTATTGACAAACTGTGGATTTATAAAAAACAAAAAAAAAAACATTAATTCGCTCCGCTGCGTACACACACACGCACTAAATATGTATTAGCAAAAAAATGCGTATTTAACACACATCCACTAGATATGTGCGTGTGTACGTGTGTGTGCGCATTGCAGCTGACTAAGGAAGTGAGATTCGCTTAGATTCAAATTGAAATAATACTGATATCCTTTTGCTAAAAGAACAACAGATTTAAAACATTTTCTTACAGATTTTTGTGTTTTAAAATTCAAATCGTATTAAAAATATTAAAATAACACTAAATATTCAAATCAATTGATTCTCTTGATCTTCCTTACACGTGCCTAAAATTGTTTAAACAAATGGAAATGTTTAAACAATTTGATTCGCGTCATCCCCTTCCACCTGCCTTCCTGTCGTTATTAATATAATTCTAATTAAGGTGAAAAATGAATGATAACAGAAATTGATTTTTTTACATTGCTTCGCATATATATTTGTTTTCTTTATAAGAGTTGTCATCTGTGGCAGCAAAATCGCCAAGAGTATTTGGTTATTATTTACCTTTTCGTTACCTATGTGCATAAATTACCTTGGCTTCATTCTTAGGTAATTAATTAATTATCAAGAAGTAACATCTTCAAAAGAAGTAAACGGAACTCGGTTTAAATAGTTTTAAAATGTAGTCTTTGATAAACAAAAAATACAGGGACAATTAACAAAGTCGAAAAGGTAAAACGAGGTAGCAAGGCCAAGATCAACAGGATTTGTTTTGAAGGACCGATAAAATAAAATCCAGCCTAAAATTTTCATTCCTTTCAAAAATGTTTTTAGACTTATAACATGAGTGTCCGTCCACTTAAGGGAAATAGTCATGCGCGGATCCACGAGGGGTGATACGGGTGATATATAACCCCCCACTCGGGTGAAAATTAAAAAGCAATTGGTACTCAAAAAGTAAGCAACAAAAAATTTGTTGTAATATCACCCCCCACAAAAAAATCCTAAATCCGCTACTGGCAATAGTATTGCTTCAATTTATTAAAATGAGAATTGGAGACAATAATTTTTTCAACTGCGAAAATATTTTAGATGGGTTTGTACGTTTTAAATTTCGTAAATCTTAACCAAAATTATCATATTTGTTGTTGGACAGCTATGTATATCTTTAAGCAATTCGTTTTTATTTTTTTTTAAGAAATTAAGTTTATTTATTCCTTAAGAAAGATTTAAAAAAAACACATAATGGTTTTTTTTCAAGTTTTTGTATTTTCCTTAAGTAGTTTGCATAGTACAAAACTTTGTTATTTTTACCGAAATTAAGAAAAAAAGTTCTGATATATATATCCGTTTACTTCTTTTGAAGATGTTACTTTTTGATAATTAATTAATTACCTAAGAATGAAGCCAAGGTAATTTATGCACATAGGTAACGAAAAGGTAAATAATAACCAAATACTCTTGGCGATTTTGCTGCCACAGATGACAACTCTTATAAAGAAAACAAATATATATGCGAAGCAATGTAAAAAAATCAATTTCTGTTATCATTCATTTTTCACCTTAATTAGAATTATATTAATAACGACAGGAAGGCAGGTGGAAGGGGATGACGCGAATCAAATTGTTTAAACATTTCCATTTGTTTAAACAATTTTAGGCACGTGTAAGGAAGATCAAGAGAATCAATTGATTTGAATATTTAGTGTTATTTTAATATTTTTAATACGATTTGAATTTTAAAACACAAAAATCTGTAAGAAAATGTTTTAAATCTGTTGGGGAATGTAAATGAAATATTCTTTTAGCAAAAGGATATCAGTATTATTTCAATTTGAATCTAAGCGAATCTCACTTCCTTAGTCAGCTGCAATGCGCACACACACGTACACACGCACATATCTAGTGGATGTGTGTTAAATACGCATTTGTTTGCTAATACATATTTAGTGCGTGTGTGTGTACGCAGCGGAACGAATTAATGTTTTTTTTTTGTTTTTTACAAATCCACAGTTTGTCAATAACTCAACGTTTGAAAACTAATAAATAGTTTGGAAACATTTCGTCTTAGCTGATCGGGTTCTTGGATTTTAAAAATAAAAATAACTTTAAGGAAAACTTCGACTGTATAACTGTTTCCAAATTCTAAAGCTGCTCGGAGCAGCATGATTTTGCATATAGGAAAATCTTTTTTAAAATTTAACGTTTAGCTAAAACAAATGGTGCAAAAGAATCGATTTTCGATATAATCGATTTTTGAACCGCGCATTTTAAATGTGCTGTCATTTTTCATTTTCCTTTTTCCCCATGCGCGGTCACACTTAAATTCCCCCTGCGAGGTCACACTAAAAGTGCGAGAGTAGGACTACACACGTACATGTACGACTTTATGCAAGTGCGCCAGCAGAACATACATACGTACATATGTGGGGGCAGTGACGTCAGAGCGCACAACAAAATTTGGAAATATTGGGGAATTGGTAAGAGAGGCTGAATTTCAAAAAAATTTAAATGCATTATTTGTGGGTATGCCATAAGATTATGAACATCACATTTTTAAACCATTTTAACAACATTTATAACAGAGAAAAGGCAAAAGAAAACATTTAAAAAAAAACACGAATCGAATGTTGGGGCACTTTGGGGTCGTTTATTGATCTAATTTATATCTCACACGCGGCTCCTAATTATTCTCCGAGTTAATGTGATTTTTTTAGATTTTTTTGTCATTCCGTTCTGGGTGGAATTTGCTACTTAAAATTTTTTATGCCTTCCATTATATTAGTTTAGAGATAACTAACAGTTAATTAAACTTACATGTTTATTAAACGTAAGTATTTGGCTCATTAGTTTTATTAAATGCGTTCTGGCTAACTCTTGCTGATTTGGATCTTTAATTAAAATCCGACAAATTCGTTAATCATTTGTTGTGAGAATATTCTGCCGACTTTCCAAGCAAAGCGTTAAATCCTTACTATGAACGTTACTCATAGATTTTACGGCCAATTTCATTTAAAGCCAAAGCTTGTAAAAGTCACCAAAATAAAGTGGTTCGATTTGTAATTTTTGGGTGGCTTTGAAAATTGGCTCTAGTACAGCCAGAAGCAGTTCTATGTCAGTCCATTGGGACATCGATAACTTCATATTGTCTTTGAGGTGGTCTTCTGTGAACTTTTTATAAATGCATGCATTTTTTAGCATCGAATATGTAGAATTCCACCTCGTCGGAATATCGACTACCGGCTGGCTAAGGGCGAAATTGCTAGCCTATTTTCAGAAATTGTAACATTTATTTTTTCGAAATTTAATTCCCTAGATTACCAGAAATTCGGTGTTCGCAAGGTCTTTATCATCTTCCTAGCTATTTTTATAATGTCCTGTCGGCGTTCATTTTTTAAAAAGTCGTTAACTGCCAGTTGAATCGAGTGGGCTGCGCAGCGTATTGATGATATAGAGAAGACGTGAAAATCGTCCACAAGATCGTCATTTTCAAAATCATCCAACAGTGCAGAATCGTCATTTAAATACTCTATGGCCTTAATAATGTTTTTTCCGTTATCCGATGTCAGAGTATACACTTGCTGTTTGTACACAGAAAATTCTTCCAAAATTTGTTCGATCTCGAAGCTAAGGTTTAGTCCTGTCTGTTTCTGGTGCAGCTCAATTATGCCTAATGTCTTTATTTCAATAGAATTATTACAATAATATTGAATGTTAAGTCCGAGCACTCCTCTGGAGTGTCGCGATGCCATGTCGACCTTTACCGATATTATTTTATTTTTAAGGCATTTCTGAAGATTTTTTTTCTCATAGTCATACTTATCAGATACTAATTTCATTATCGTCCGTGATGTAATTGGGCTCATATTTAAGCTTTAAAAAATTTGTTCCGTTAACTTTTTAAACGGAGCCGAGTCCAACAGTTTAAAAGGCACTTTTTCATCTGTTACGAGTTGCACACATGTTTCTGTTACCTCAAACAGAGAGAGCGTTACTGCAAATTTTTTTTTTCTCTTGGGGCCATTATCGGTTAGATCCGCCTCTTCCTCATATATATTTTTATGACTCTCTTTAAGATGTTTTCTTAGGTTAGTAAAATTGGATCCTTTAAAAGAACGATTGCAAATCTTACACAATGACTCGTTACTTATTGCATTAAAAGTAAAAAAGTCGCGCACAAAGAAACCTCGTTTACGCCCCATCGTGATACGTTACAAAAATGACAGCCCTTACACAGGTAGTCATGACGATTTGTTGCAAAAGTTATAATGCACGCTTCTATTATTTTTATACCCGTTACTCGTAGAGTAAAAGGGTATATTGTATTCGTGCAAAAGTATGTAACAGGGAGAAGGAAGCTTTTCCGACCCTATAAAGTATATATATTCTTGATCAGGATCACTAGCTGAGTCGAACTAGCCATGTCCGTCTGTCCGTCTGTCCGTCCGTATGAACGCTGAGATCTCGGAAACTATAAAAGCTAGAGGATTGGCATTTTGCATGAATATTCTTGGAGTTCCTACGCAGCGCAAGTTTATTTCAAAATGGTGCCACGCCCCCTCTAACGCCCTCAATCGCCCTACACCATTTTTTTAAAGGTGTCTGGCGCCCACACCATTAAAGATTTTGGAAAACTAAAAATGCAGTTTTATTGTGACTACTAATACCTATCGAAATGTAGAAGAAATTTTTCAAATCGGACCATTCGTTAAAAAGTTATGCCCGATCAAAGATTTTATATATCTATCTCCCTCGCACTCCTTTAGCTGAGTAACGGGTATCTGATAGTCGGGACACCCGACTATAGCGTTCTCTCTTGTTCTTATCCCATTTGGTACATTATAAAAAATATTTTGGGGACATATGGCATATCAACAGAAAGGTATTAAAGCGTAGATTATATATATATAACTTTTAAACCAATGCATCTCACAGTTCAAGAGTTATTTCCATTCAATCTTTATTTTCAATTTTTATTATAAAAGTTGACAAATAACTCTTATTTGTTATTTGAAGCGTAATTTTTAAATAAAAATTGACAAATAAGACTTATTTGTTAATTTTTTTGAATAGGTTAACTCTTATTTACGATCCCTGCTTCTGAGGGGTGTTGGTCGTGATATTGATTTCTAGCCCTAACAATTGCTCTAGCGGAACATTGCGGCTAGTATTAGCCGCTTGCTGCTGGACATCTTGCTCTTTCCTGTTGCCTAACCGAGCTTCCATATTTGTTTGAATAAGCGTAGCCATTTTCTCTGTCAGCTGCTGCAATTTCCTCGCTTACGTTACTCATATTAGGAATTTGATTTGAACTGGTCCCTGGACAATCTTCCAATGTTTCGGCTAAATTTATTTCGCTTGAGAAACGCGAGAGCGCTACAAACAAAGATTTCAAACTATTTTGTTTATACTTCCGTAAAACGTTATTTGGACTTTCTTCTTGATATTACGAAAGTTGTAGCTGCGTCCGCCTGCGTCCGCGGTTTTAAGAGCCAAAAAAGGGAAAAAAGTCATGGTCCAAGAAATTGCATATGGCGCTACCTTGTGAAATGACCATCTCTATTCATGGGAAACGTTTTTTATGTTATTAACAATGAAATAGTTAAAAGGTTGGGAACCATCTTAAATGTTTTAAACTGCAAGGAAAAGGTTAACTCTACAAAATACGGAGAATATGCCTCAAAAACGGCATCACTTTTAGAGGAATTGTATCCACAAAAGAAATTGACCCCGACAGTCCATAAGATATTGGCGCATGGAAAAGAAATAATCGAATACCAGTGTGTGCCAATTGGAGAGCTTTCCGAAGAAGCGCAGGAATCGCTAAACAAATTTTATAAAAAATACAGATTGCTGAATACATTTAAGACATCAAGAAAGAGGGAAAATGAGGATCTGTTCAATATGTTGGCTGCATCTTCTGATCCCCTAATTTCCTCATTGCGGCATGTTAAGTCAGGAAAAGAGTTAGAATCTAGTAATTATAGTCCAGAAATGTTAAGTCTATTGGATTTACCAAGTTTACCAAATTGTGACCATTATTTCAAAAAACATTTTATTTTAAAAAAACTTCAATTTTTTTTTTGTTTTTTTAGTTTTTAAAAATTAAAACATAAAAAAATAAACTAAACAGAACAACATTAAAAAAAAAATTTTTTTTTTAAAACCCCAATTTTTTTTTTTTTTTTTATATAATTTTTAAAAATTACAACATAAAAAAAAGAAACTAAAAAAACAAAAACTTTTTAAAAAAAGTTTTTTTTTTGTCGGAAAAAAATGGATTTGTTTTTAAATTCTGACTTTGCCGATTTGTATGTACGCCTCTGCCACGCCCACTCCCTGTCTCAAGCAATAATTTGAAAGGTGGATCAATTATCTATCATTTGCCGTTTACATCATTCAATTATATTCACTGGTTCAAAAGTTATGAAATATTACCAAAAAAAAGTCAAAAGGCGCCACTGTGAGTCGGGGCACCCGACTATAGCGTTCTCTCTAGTTTTGGTTTAACTTTGGTCTATGGCCGTAGGTTTATTGTTTTACTGTTTTTCCCTTTTGGGGACACCCGCGAAAACTTATGTGATACTCCACCTGACTTCTCGGTCTGAGGAACTTGTGAGATGGTTCTGAAGCCGCCTAGCTGGGGCGACCGAGCGGGTCGCAGGTTGCGGATAGCGGACGACCTCACTCGAGGCCAACTGCGAATAAGCTAGTGGTGGAAGTCAAGCACGGAATCGTGAACGGAAACCCTGGCAAATAAGCAGTCCCGGACAACCAGCGGGTATCTTGCAACGTAGCAGTACCGACGATGCGAGTTGTCTAGCCGCATCTAAATAGTTGCTTTACACAAACCCAAAACACCCCACACACTACCCACCCACCCCTCCCAAACAACATCTCACTCCGGGCCGGACTACGGTGTAACCCGGACCGTGCCAAGGGTCAGCCTGGCTGGGGGCCCGGATCAAAAACTAGCCCAGTCTCAAACGGTAGGTTCAGGGAGATGGCGACACCCTTTTCTAGCTACCGCCTTACCCGGGTACCGCGGATCTCTGCCCGGGCGGACCTTTCCCCTTCTCTGCAGCTCGTGGGACCAATTATGGAAACAGCTACAAAAAACACAAACAAAAAAACAGAGACGGGAACTCCCCAAAAACCCAACGATGCAAAGATGAACAGTGGTTCCATTGCAAGCACCAGTAGGGCTCAGAATGGGCATCATCCCAAATTAGGGATGTCGGGGGACAGAAAGGTTGTCGCAACCACCTCTGCCACGTGCGCATCTGCGCCAAAACCAGCAGTAGGTACAGCAAAGCCGAATGGCTAAATAAGGTAGAGTGGGCAAGGACGGTGTTCCCAAACTATGGGCAGGAGAAGCCCCAACAGGAAGGTGCTCAGGCAAAGAGGCAACGCTCCATAGAGCTGCCCGGTCCTTCGGCGAAAAGATCGAAGATCCAGCCGTCGGTCTCCTTTGCCGAGATCACAAGAGATCGGGTCCTACTGGGACTCATTGACAGGGGAAATCCGGAGAACAGGATCCCTAAAAAGAAATGAAAGGCGGTCGAGTCCCAGCAATCCCTTATATGCCTGCGTATGGTACGCGAAAACCCCGGTTCATCACCTTGCTGTATGGACGCGGGGTGGTACCAGCGTAAAAGTGGTGGCCTGCGATAACCAGCGATCCGCCGACCTTTACAAACAGGCGACGGCAAAGCTCGGAGCGGTGTACGAAGGGGCGAATACAGTCGCACTAGACTGGTGTGACGTCCCCAGTTGACCCCGAGCCAGAATTTGGCTCCCAACGGCAATCACAGCAATCACAGCACCATGTCGACCTTTACCGATATTATTTTATTTTTAAGGCATTTCTGAAGATTTTTTTTCTCATAGTCATACTTATCAGATACTAATTTCATTATCGTCCGTGATGTAATTGGGCTCATATTTAAGCTTTAAAAAATTTGTTCCGTTAACTTTTTAAACGGAGCCGAGTCCAACAGTTTAAAAGGCACTTTTTCATCTGTTACGAGTTGCACACATGTTTCTGTTACCTCAAACAGAGAGAGCGTTACTGCAAATTTTTTTTTTCTCTTGGGGCCATTATCGGTTAGATCCGCCTCTTCCTCATATATATTTTTATGACTCTCTTTAAGATGTTTTCTTAGGTTAGTAAAATTGGATCCTTTAAAAGAACGATTGCAAATCTTACACAATGACTCGTTACTTATTGCATCGATTTAGCGTCGCTTGTGAACGGTTGTGTTTACCATTGTGCTCTGAGTTTTTGTTTTATATTGTGTTATTTCCGCAAGTATTTTGTGTTTATTTACTAACAAAGTTTAGCCTAACAATCGTGTTAGTGACTTTCATAGATCTCCCAGATTACGGGTACGTGGTTATAGTTATTTTAACATTTCCATTTGATTTATTTAATATCTTGGCTTTGTTAGTGTAATTTGCACTCTCTAAATTGGCTCTTATATTCTCTCTCATACTCTTACTCTCTCTCTCTCTGCCGCTCTATTATAACTGTAATTTCACTCTCTCTGAACCTGCCGAATTTCTTGTAGACCTATTCTCATAGTCTCTCTCTCTCTCTTGCTTGCTTTACATCTAACTGTTCGTGCGTTGAGTTGTTTTGGTGCCCCACGAGCCACGCTCAGTCGATAGAAGACTTTTCTCTCGCGCTCTCTTTCGATTTAATTCGCGATCTCGCGCTCTTATACTTTTTGTGTTTTTGTGATTTTGTGGTTTTGGAATTTGATCCCAGTGCCAAATTTACTTGAGGTATTTTTTATACTTTTATATACTTTTTATTTTATTCTCTTTATTCTCTAACATATTTTTCTTATAATGACTCTTATCTGTACTAAGAAAAATTGTAGGACTGCATCTAATGACCCTTTTGTTTACTGTTGGCTCTGCGAAGCAATGATGCATTCTAAATGTGCAGGATTTACTGGCAGAGTTAAAGACTTTATTGAAATGCGGATTGGTCTCATGTGGGTATGTGAGCACTGCAGGGATTTGGCAGTTGAGATGAGCAGCTTTATGAGGCAGACTCGAGACGGCCTATGTAATCTTTCACGAGTTTTTAAACAGCTCAATGATGGATTTAATTCCGTATGTGAACAATTTAATAATAAAAAATTATTAACCGAGTCGCCCAAACGCAAAAAAGCTAGCTCAACGACAGTAAGGGCGAGTGTTGAATCCACTTTAAATCCAAACTTGGTAGCTGCTGCAGTTTCTGGTGACCCAGGGGTATGTGAACCACCTGTGCCAACGGATACTGCTAGTTCAGGTGTAGTCCCTGTCCCTGTAGCCCCTGTATCTGAAAGTCAGGCTCCAGATCCGGCGGAATCAACCAATCTGGTGCCTACCATACCCATAGGTACAGTGGGCGCCGTTTCTGTCGCTCAGCCGAATGAGGTTCAGGCTGCTGCTGGGGGTCGTAAAAATCTCTCAGTTGTACCCAGATGTACAGTAGGTGCCGCTTCTGGCTCTCAGCTGAGTGAGGTTCAGACTGCTGCTGGGGGGCGTAAGAAACTCTCAGTTGTTCCACACAGGAAGCAACTATTTGTTTCAAGATTTACGCCTGATACCACATCTGAGGATGTTTTGGAATTCATTCGTGAAAAATTCCCATCCGAGGATATTGCGGTTGAACAATTTCGATTTTCATACGCCCGTAGGATATCGTCTTTCAAAATTTTTGCTCCGCCTGATGTGTTTAAAGAACTTCTTTCTGAAAGCTTCTGGCTTAATGATGATCTGGTTATAAAAGAATTTGTTCCCAATAAACCGAGAACAAATAATAGGCCTTCCACGGTGCCAAAAAACTGAAAAGTTTATTTTTGGCTTACCAAAATGTTAGAGGACTTAACATGAAGCTACCAAAGCTTTATGCTGACTCCTCGGCATTTACGGACGATATCTTAGCTTTTACTGAAACTTGGCTGAAACCAGAGATAACAGACTCTGAAGTTCTGTCTACCAATTTTAATACCTACAGAACCGATCGCCTTTCCCGTAGGGGGGGCGGCGTTTTAATTGCCGTCACCTCCACCATAAGTTCTGAGAGAATTCACTCTCATGCCTCTAATGACATTGAATTTGTTTGTGTGAAAGTTTCCCTGCAATCCTTGTCTATTTTTATTACATGTTCGTATATTCCGCCTGGCTCTGACCTAATAATTTATGAGCAACATCTATCTGCTATTAAATCTATTTTATCCTTTTTATCCAATAGAGACCTTTTCATTGTTTTGGGTGACTTTAATCTCCCTGATATATCTTGGTCCCCCCCTGCTGACTCACTTGTCGCTTTACCTTTATCCACCCATGATTTTGTGGATGGTCTTTTAGAATTATCGTTACAGCAGGTTAGCTTTATACGAAATTCATTAAATAGACAATTAGATCTTGTGTTTGTTTCAGAGCCGTCTGAAGTCACAGTATCTAGAATTGACGCTCTTGTGGTACCAGAAGACCGATACCATCCAACTATGGAATTGACAATTTGCCTCCCCTACCTTGATACCCTCTCTTCTTTAGTTTCTCCAACTAAAATGAGATGCTTTCGGAAATGTGACTATAATAAACTTAATTTAATGATTTCGCAATACGATTGGACAGATCTTTATAACTGTGTGGACATCGAAAGTGCAACGGAACTTTTCTACAGCGTTCTATACACTTTTTTTAATGAATGCGTTCCTGATAGGCTTCCTCCCAAGCCGAACAGGCCCCCCTGGTTTACAAATGCGCTTCAAAGACTAAAAAATCTTAAAACAAACACTTATAAAAAGTATAAAAAATCGGGTAAGCCATCTGATTTTTCGAAATATGTGGTGGCTCGATCTAATTTTAATGTTCTTAACAGTCATTGCTATTCCATGTATTTAAATCGTTGTAAATTTGAATTTACAAATGATCCGAAGCAATTTTATAACTTTGTCAACGCAAAGCGTAAGTCATCAGCTTTGCCTTCATCGGTTCGATTTAACTCAATGGAGGCATCGACTGACTCTGAAATTGCTGATTTATTCTCTGACTTTTTCCAAACTACTTATAGCTCTTCTTCATGGTCAGAATCAAATTACCGTAATCCCTTAAATAGGGCAAATTGTATTTTTTCCCCTTTAATTACCGAAAGTTCTCTCTTAAGAGATTTAACATCAACAACGCCAACTTACTCTCCCGGTCCTGATGGACTTCCTGGGTGTGTGCTAAAGTTTTGTGCATCAACCATCTGCAAACCTATTCTTAAACTTTTTCAATTGTCTATTTCATCATCAGTTTTTCCAACTATCTGGAAGGATTCTTTTATTATTCCACTTCACAAAAAGGGTGCGAAGGCGGATGCCCAGAATTATAGAGGTATTTCTAAATTGTCGGCTATTCCAAAAGCCTTTGAACGTATTATCACTTCTCATTTGCAACATTTATGTTCCTCGCTAATATCACCGTGTCAGCACGGTTTTGTTAAGCGAAGATCGACTACCACCAACCTACTTGAATTGTCATCAATTGTTATAAATGGATTTAACAATAAAATGCAGACTGACGTTGTATATACTGATTTCAGTAAAGCCTTTGACTCTGTTAACCACTCTCTTCTTTTATTCAAATTAGATTTGCTTGGGTTTCCATGTAATCTATTAACTTGGATTTCAAGCTATTTGAATGGGAGGACTCAGAGGGTTATATTTAAGAACGCTGTTTCAAAAACGATTCATGTGACATCTGGAGTACCTCAGGGTAGTCATTTGGGCCCTTTGCTGTTTACTTTGTTTATTAACGATCTTCCCTCTATTGTAACACATTCTCGTGTACTAATGTATGCGGATGATGTTAAGCTTTGTTTGACATATAATAATATAGAGTCTGGTTTCGGCTTACAATCAGACATTGATCATTTTCAAGTATGGTGTGAGTATAACCTCTTAAATTTGAACTGCCTAAAATGCAACGTAATGACCTTTTATAGGGTCACCCCTACCTTTATAAGTTATTCGCTTCAGAATTTGCCACTTGACCGTATATATTCAGTAAATGATTTAGGCGTTCTTCTGGACCCGAAGCTTAAATTTGACTGCCACATAATGTCGACAGTCAATAAAGCTATGAGTGTTCTTGGGTTTATAAAGCGTTGGTCAAAAGAATTTGATGACCCTTATATAACCAAATTATTATTTACCTCCCTTGTCCGTCCTATATTGGAATATTGTTCTTCGGTTTGGAGCCCACAATACCAAGTCCACATTGACCGTATAGAGTCGGTACAAAAAAAATTTCTCCTTTTTGCCCTTCGTAGTTTGAACTGGGATCAAAACGTAAGGCTACCTTCCTACCAGAGTAGATTATTATTGCTTAATTTACCGACACTTGCAAATCGTAGAAAAATGCTTGGTACCATTTTTATGCATAATCTTATAAGAGGTGATATTGATTCTGTAGAACTTGTTAGCCGCCTAACTTTTAATGTTCCCGTTAGACTAACACGTAATTATCATCCTCTAAATTTACCTCGATGTACATCAAATTTTGGTCTGCACGAGCCCTTTCGCGTTCTATGTAATAACTATAACGTTCTTTATCATTTAATTTGCACATCAACTTCTATCCCGGTATTAAAAACTAACATTTTAACTCATTTGCTTCACTCCTAACTGCATGTTTTTTTTTTTATTATTTGTCCCGTCTTTATTGGTTTTATGTATTCTTCCTCGCGAACTCGCATTTTTGCCCAAATTTACAAAAGGGCCCCGCGCGTAACAAGCACGTGCTTGGTGTCGTTGGGCCACTTGTTTGTACTTCTCGTAGTGCATCAACGTCCATATATTAGCCGCTTGCTGCTGGACATCTTGCTCTTTCCTGTTGCCTAACCGAGCTTCCATATTTGTTTGAATAAGCGTAGCCATTTTCTCTGTCAGCTGCTGCAATTTCCTCGCTTACGTTACTCATATTAGGAATTTGATTTGAACTGGTCCCTGGACAATCTTCCAATGTTTCGGCTAAATTTATTTCGCTTGAGAAACGCGAGAGCGCTACAAACAAAGATTTCAAACTATTTTGTTTATACTTCCGTAAAACGTTATTTGGACTTTCTTCTTGATATTACGAAAGTTGTAGCTGCGTCCGCCTGCGTCCGCGGTTTTAAGAGCCAAAAAAGGGAAAAAAGTCATGGTCCAAGAAATTGCATATGGCGCTACCTTGTGAAATGACCATCTCTATTCATGGGAAACGTTTTTTATGTTATTAACAATGAAATAGTTAAAAGGTTGGGAACCATCTTAAATGTTTTAAACTGCAAGGAAAAGGTTAACTCTACAAAATACGGAGAATATGCCTCAAAAACGGCATCACTTTTAGAGGAATTGTATCCACAAAAGAAATTGACCCCGACAGTCCATAAGATATTGGCGCATGGAAAAGAAATAATCGAATACCAGTGTGTGCCAATTGGAGAGCTTTCCGAAGAAGCGCAGGAATCGCTAAACAAATTTTATAAAAAATACAGATTGCTGAATACATTTAAGACATCAAGAAAGAGGGAAAATGAGGATCTGTTCAATATGTTGGCTGCATCTTCTGATCCCCTAATTTCCTCATTGCGGCATGTTAAGTCAGGAAAAGAGTTAGAATCTAGTAATTATAGTCCAGAAATGTTAAGTCTATTGGATTTACCAAGTTTACCAAATTGTGACCATTATTTCAAAAAACATTTTATTTTAAAAAAACTTCAATTTTTTTTTTTGTTTTTTTAGTTTTTAAAAATTAAAACATAAAAAAATAAACTAAACAGAACTACATTAAAAAAAAAAATTTTTTTTTTAAAACCCCAATTTTTTTTTTTTTTTTTTTATAATTTTTAAAAATTACAACATAAAAAAAAGAAACTAAAAAAACAAAAACTTTTTAAAAAAAGTTTTTTTTTTGTCGGAAAAAAATGGATTTGTTTTTAAATTCTGACTTTGCCGATTTGTATGTACGCCTCTGCCACGCCCACTCCCTGTCTCAAGCAATAATTTGAAAGGTGGATCAATTATCTATCATTTGCCGTTTACATCATTCAATTATATTCACTGGTTCAAAAGTTATGAAATATTACCAAAAAAAAGTCAAAAGGCGCCACTGTGAGTCGGGGCACCCGACTATAGCGTTCTCTCTAGTTTTGGTTTAACTTTGGTCTATGGCCGTAGGTTTATTGTTTTACTGTTTTTCCCTTTTGGGGACACCCGCGAAAACTTATGTGATACTCCACCTGACTTCTCGGTCTGAGGAACTTGTGAGATGGTTCTGAAGCCGCCTAGCTGGGGCGACCGAGCGGGTCGCAGGTTGCGGATAGCGGACGACCTCACTCGAGGCCAACTGCGAATAAGCTAGTGGTGGAAGTCAAGCACGGAATCGTGAACGGAAACCCTGGCAAATAAGCAGTCCCGGACAACCAGCGGGTATCTTGCAACGTAGCAGTACCGACGATGCGAGTTGTCTAGCCGCATCTAAATAGTTGCTTTACACAAACCCAAAACACCCCACACACTACCCACCCACCCCTCCCAAACAACATCTCACTCCGGGCCGGACTACGGTGTAACCCGGACCGTGCCAAGGGTCAGCCTGGCTGGGGGCCCGGATCAAAAACTAGCCCAGTCTCAAACGGTAGGTTCAGGGAGATGGCGACACCCTTATCTAGCTACCGCCTTACCCGGGTACCGCGGATCTCTGCCCGGGCGGACCTTTCCCCTTCTCTGCAGCTCGTGGGACCAATTATGGAAACAGCTACAAAAAACACAAACAAAAAAACAGAGACGGGAACTCCCCAAAAACCCAACGATGCAAAGATGAACAGTGGTTCCATTGCAAGCACCAGTAGGGCTCAGAATGGGCATCATCCCAAATTAGGGATGTCGGGGGACAGAAAGGTTGTCGCAACCACCTCTGCCACGTGCGCATCTGCGCCAAAACCAGCAGTAGGTACAGCAAAGCCGAATGGCTAAATAAGGTAGAGTGGGCAAGGACGGTGTTCCCAAACTATGGGCAGGAGAAGCCCCAACAGGAAGGTGCTCAGGCAAAGAGGCAACGCTCCATAGAGCTGCCCGGTCCTTCGGCGAAAAGATCGAAGATCCAGCCGTCGGTCTCCTTTGCCGAGATCACAAGAGATCGGGTCCTACTGGGACTCATTGACAGGGGAAATCCGGAGAACAGGATCCCTAAAAAGAAATGAAAGGCGGTCGAGTCCCAGCAATCCCTTATATGCCTGCGTATGGTACGCGAAAACCCCGGTTCATCACCTTGCTGTATGGACGCGGGGTGGTACCAGCGTAAAAGTGGTGGCCTGCGATAACCAGCGATCCGCCGACAATTACAAACAGGCGACGGCAAAGCTCGGAGCGGTGTACGAAGGGGCGAATATAGTCGCACTAGACTGGTGTGACGTCCCCAGTTGACCCCTAGCTAGAATTTGGCTCCCAGCGGCAATCACAGCACCGGAGGACATCCTTTTCATTCTGCAGGATTGCAACTAGCCATATACAAAAAGGCCATCAGGAAGGAGAAGAGAACTGCATGGCAGAACTTCTGCTCAGATATTGAAAAAACAACTGATGCCGCAAGGCTCAGAAAAATACTTTCTAAGACTGATGGATCATGTGTAACGAACATTCATAATTCTCAGGCCAAGATGTTGACTAAGAGAAGAGCCCACGCGAAATTATTCTCCGGCTTGGCTCGTCGACAATTGGTGTAGGTTTTGGCTGCTTTTCTCGAACGGCCTATATTCATTATTAATTCAAAAAAAAATATTCGCGTGACATGACAAGCTATAACAAAGGGACGAGATTCTATATATTTTGACCAGACATTACGGACTTCTAAAACTAGGGGGTCTACTGCACTTTGCCTACTCCGTGAACACTTTACAATCTCAGATGTTGTGGAGATCTGTATTGCCCTCCCTTCCTTCGACCGTTTCTTTACCGATAAAAAAACCATATTCCATGAAACGGTTCCTTGGTGTTCAGGGGTGGGGGTAAATTATGTCGAGTCAAAAAATTTGGGGAATATAATATAAATAAATAAAATATTTATTTAACAACTAAAAGAAAAGTACGAATAATTCATGGGCCTGCTAAAATAACACACATTGATATAAATGAAAGGACAGTAAAAAATATAAAAATAGAGCAATATAAAAATATAATATATATAGGAAAACGGTATAAAAATATAGAAAAAAATATAATTTTTATAAAAAGGTTAGGCGTTCATGCGATGATTGGATTTAAATATATAAAGATGAAATTAAAAATGAAAAAATTTAGAAAGGCGAATCAGATTTCTCTGGCAAACATAGCCATAAATTTGAGCAGCATAAAGGCAAATAAAATTACTTAAAATTTTTTTTGAAGTGTAAAATCGATTTTTTGTTACTCATTTTTGATTTATTTTAGGCTTTCATTCTTTCATGGGATTTTTTTTATTGATTTTACTTCAAAGAAAAGTAGATAGAACTGGCACAAACGTACCACAGAATTTAATTTTCTGTTAAAATACATTTAAGATAAAAAAAAAACCCAAAAAAATTCGATTTTTTTTTTTAACCACTCAAATTGGCCTCTGCCATCATTTATCATAATTTTCGCTCGTCTTTTTTTTCACCGCATGGCCGTTATGCAATTACATTAAATTAAATAGAAAAAAGATTATTCTCTAATGCACTTTTGGGTATATGACCCTTCGGAGAACTTGCTGACCGATTTTCTGTGGGCTTTGGGGGACTTTAACAGAATTCTTAAAACTTTTCACGCCACTAGACTTGGGCACACATGATTAGAAGATTTCCCTTTTTTTTCCGAGACTGCAATATTTCCGGCGACGTTTAACGATTCCGAGTCATATTTTCCCCGGCGTAAAATAACACGCCCTCGAAGGCGGCTGCAGTTGTCGCGAATCCAAAAAAAACTCAATCTGGGCGGCGTTTTGGAGATTCTTTGTTGTTGCAAGACTTCATTGATCTTCGGTTTTAGGCTCGCCAATATGCACTCAATTTCGGTCTGTTTGCTTCCCAATTGATTTTGTTAAGCGCCAAGCCTAATTAAATAAATTCCAAGCTGTTTGAATTCACCCAGACCCTACGCTTTAGAAACTTACCAGCTAGGACTCTACGCTGCGCTGGATATTTAAGCTGTGGTTTCTCGGTTCGCTGAGATACCGGGGATAACTTTCGCACTAAAAAGGTAACTTTGGAATATATACTTTCACCCGGCACAACTTGCACCTTTGACGCCACGATTGGAATAGACAGATCTAGACGACACAATTATGGCGGTAACCCCTAGCCGAGTAGATGAGATGGAATAAGGGAAAGTTGACAGAAAGGTATGTTGCTCTCCTTGCCGCTTTTCTTTTGCCACATCCCGTACCGCAGTGCGACTCCTAGATGGCGCTTACCATATTTTACATCTAGCTAACTACAAGCGCTACACATGGTCAGACTCTAGTGAAGAGTCCCTAAACCTACTCCTAGACGCTCACTTCCCAGGGAGCCTAAAAACTGGACATCCCCCAGGAAGAATCACTGGAGAAGGAATAAACTTAAATCTCCTACTATCAGAAAAATACTATCGGAATGGACGACTAAGATCGGACTTGGGGTAAATCCCTCAAAAACGGAACTAGTCCTTTTTAAAAATAGATACAAAATTCCAAAACTTAACCCACCAACTCTAAACAACTGTAATCTCTCTTTTAGCGATTACGCAAGATACTTGGGGTTAGTACTAGATATGCGTCTTAAATGGGGTTTAAACAACCAAGAGAGAACCAAGAAAGCGTCCTTTGCACTTTACTCTTGTAAAAAAGCAATCGGGCCTTAGCCCGATAGCGGTAGTCAAGCCTGTGGCTTTGTGGTGGAACGCTCTGCACAAACAGTGTATCTTGACTCCCCTTAACAAAGTACAGCGCATGGCAGCTTTGTGCATTAGTGGAGCCCTAAGAACTACACCGAACGAAGAGTTGAACGCGATCTTGAACCAACAATACTTTTTCGCCTCGAACGCTTTAAGGATATGGTTGACCACCCGATGCATTTGCTCAGCAGCGCTATGCAGACTCCTGAAACCAAACTGATGATTAGGAATTGCATCCTGGAACATATGAACACTAAAAAGCCTTTTTAGTAAGATTCGCTCAAAAATCTTAGAGAAGGTTGGCAATAGGCTTATAGGCCGAAAAGAATCTGCACAGCGGGGAGAGACGCCTTTCTTGGGGATCATAACAACATTCGCATGCTTCCACTGCTCCGGATAATATGAAAGAACAATCATAGCATTAAAGATACGCGTAAGAAACGAAATAGCTGCTACTGGCAAAGCTTTAGCTACTTTTCCGTCAATGCTGTCATGGCCAGAGGCTTTGTTCGTCTTCAGACGCTTTATTTGGTCTTTAACTTCTTCTGCATCTTCTGCATCAATAAGTGAAATTTGAGAAGCCGGACCAGAGGGAAGATCATCAAATCAAAAGGCTTAAATCTTTCTTCTAAAGAATCAGCGAGTTCCTTAGCTATTTCATCATCTTTATTTGCCCAGGTACCGTCCGATCGAAGCAAGGGAACTTCTGGAGAGGCTGCCGTTTAAGCCCGCGAGTGCATTTCCACAGTTCGAAGCCTCGATCAGCATCCGGATCGATAGAACTAAGCTTCTGGACGAAAAATTCGGACCTAGCATCATAAAGTGCTTTTCTTAATAAAGAATCAGCTCTTTTAAATATTTCTAAGTCTTGTGGATGACGCGTTTGCATCCAGCGTCGCCGGAGTGATCTCTTCTGCCTAACCAGCGTCGTTACTCTGGTGTTTAAAAGGGCATTATTTGGCTGTGGAACAGCAGAGCGATTACCGGTAGCACAGGATGCGGCAGCGGCAGATTGAATCTTTAGAGTCAGGTCACTAACAGCTGTATCAATATCCAGAGGACAGTTCAGATAAGAAGATTCATCATTCTCAATAAGGATTGTACGGCAATCCTTAAAACGTTCAATGTTAGCCCGACGAGACAGCAGCCTTGGTGTTGTAAGTCTGGGTGAAGTAGAAGCGCACAAAAGTATTTCAAGCGGAATGTGATCAGAACTAAGTTCATGATGGATGGCAGCGAGATTGGCTATTAGTAGCTGACCGTTGACCACGTCTAACAAAGCGTTTAAAATCTTTATTTATTTGCATACTTTGACAGCGATCAGTTGCATAGCATATTCAGGAGATACATTTCGAAAAGGAAATAGGAAGAGATGGTTCACAGGACAGCCACCTATCCACGATTTAAGGGGTGCATTAAAACTATAATTTTTAAAATCATTTTCCACATATATATGCATATAAAAAGAAAAATGGGAAATAATTTGTGGATGAGAAAGGTGATAAAGTTTAGTTGGGAGATCAATTAATTACATAAAAAAAAATCGTTGGATTAACTTTTAAAAAAAAAATTATATATATAAATAAAAAAAAATAAAATAAATTAAATAATTTAAGCGTTAGTTAGTCTATATTAAATTTTGGTTGCACATTCATAAAGGAGATTCATGAGATTGGATCGGACTCCCAAAGAAGAGGTAGCACCTCCAGTTATCATATGTAGCCTTTGCCATAGTACTATTGAAACACAGGAGAAGTGCACATTTTTCAGACATGAAGTGACCTTTCTTGGACACAAGTGTACTGACAAAGGTATTTTACCAGATAGTAAAAAATACGAAGTAATAGAGAAATACCCAGTCCCAATGGACGCATACAGCGCTAGAAGATTCGTTGCATTTTGCAATTACAAACGTTTTATTAAAAAATTTTCCGGTTACTCACGTCACATAACTAGATTATGTAAAAAAAAATGTTAAATTTGACTGGACAGATAAATGTCAAAACGCATTCGAATACCTAAAAACCCAATTAATAAAACCCACATTATTGCACTATCCCGATTTTAATAAGGAATTTTGCATAACAACAGATGCAAGCAAACAAGCATGTGGAGCTGTTCTTACTCAAGATTACAATAACACTCAGCTACCGGTAGCCTATGCATCAAGATCCTTAACGAAAGGAGAAAGTAATAGCAAGAGAGAACGGTATAGTCGGGTGCCTCGACTATCAGATACCCGTTACTCAGCTAAAGGGAGTGCGAGGGAGATGGAGATATAAAACTTTGATCGGGTATAACTTTTTAGCGAATGGTCTTCTACATTTCGATAGGTATAAAGAAACGCAACAAATTTGCAATTATTCTTTTGCGAAATCTTTAAAAATGTGGGCGCTAGACACATTTTAAAATTGTTTGTGGGCGATTGTGGGCGTTAGAGGGGTCGTGGCGCTCGGCTGAAAAAAACTTGCGATGCGTAGGAAGCCCAAGAATATGTGTGGGTAATCCCAACTTTCTAGCTTTTGTAGTTTCCGAGATCTCACGTTCATACGGACGGACAGACGGACAGACGGACGGACGGACTGGCTAGATCGACTCGGCTAGTGATCCTGATCAAGAATATATATACTTTACAGGGTCGGAAACGCTTCCTTCTCCCTGTTATATACTTTTGCACGAATACAATATACCCTTTTACTCTACGAGTAACGGGTATAAAAATTTATGAAAAATATTTCATTTATATTAAATATACTCCATATACTCCATATAATTACGTTATTTTTCAAAAGGAGAGAGATGTAGTATGTTCACATATTGAATGCACACTGTACTCAGTGTTACGCATCGATTTAAGTACAGACACCTTATTTGGCATTTTGCATTTGGCCACAATAACAAAACACAAATATATAAACCTAGCAGTTCCCGAGTGCCCGGTTATATGACCGCCCTCGAATGCGTGGAAACTGCAGTGTCAGCATATTTGATATGTGCGACAGCTCCGACAGCCAAGTGAACATATCTCTCTCTCTCTCTCATATATAAACACAATTATACATAAGCGTCGACCGCAGCTCTGCCGGCGTCTCTGCCGACATAGCCGGCCGATCTTAGCTTTATGCAGACATGTAATAGAATTCAGAAATGAGAATTGAAAATAAAAAGCGTACCACTGAGTCGCTCCCAATTCAACAGAAACTATTTTAAACAAGAGAGAATGCTATAGTCGGGTGCCCCGACTATCAGATACCCGTTACTCAGCTAAAGGGAGTGCGAGGTAGATGGATATATAAAACTTGGATCAGGCATAACTTTTTAACGAATGGTCCGATTTCTACATTTCGATAGGTATTGATAAACACAATAAAACTGCATTTTTACTTTTCCAAAATCTTTAAAGGTGCGAGCGCCACACACAGACACACACACACATAAAATCGTTTAAGGAGATTGTGGGCGTTAGAGGGGGCGTGGCGCTCGGCTGAAATAAACTTGCGCTGCGTAGGAAGCCCAAGAATTTGTGTTGTTAATCCCAAATTTCTAGCTTTTGTAGTTTCCGAGATCTCAGCGTTCATCCAGACAGACAGACGGACAGACGGACATGGCTAGATCGACTCGCCTAGTGATCCTGATCTAGAAATTAAATTAGAAATCTAAAATAAATTTCGATATCCCCATAACTTGGCAGCTACATTAAAAATTTAAATTTAAATTTAAGAAATCTAAGCCGCTGCTCCGATCAAGATGATTTTTGGAGTATTAGTTATTCTATGGCCCAAATGCATAAGTTTATTTTAGTATTATTAAAGAATTTATTTAGCTTTTCTAAGTTATTGCTTCGCATTTTTCGGGAGCCTACCGAGAGAGCGGATGCCAAGAGAGCGCCGGCCGAGAGAGCAACAGCCAAGAAGACTGATGAGGGGGAGGGGGAAGTGTTGTGTGGAAAGGGTAGGAGAAAGGGGCAATTTAAGTTAAAATTTGTTTTGGGTCTTAAAATCTAATACTGCTGCTCCGATCAAGTTGATTTTTGGATCATTAGTTATTCTACGGCCCAAATGCTCATGTTTAATTTTTCAAGTTTTTAACATTTTTTTTAGTATTTTTATAGAATTTATTTAGATTTTCTAAGATATTGCGTCGCATTTTGGGGGAGCCAGCCGAAAGAGCGAAACCCAGATAGCGGATGCCAAGAGAGCGACGCGTCGCTGTATAACTTAATAACTTACAAAATCTTAATAAATTCTCAAAAAAAACCTTTAAAAAAAGGTTAAAAACTTGAGAAATAAAACTTAAGCTATTGGGCCATAGAATTAACTGATAACTAAAAATCATCATGATCGGAGCAGCGGCTTAGATTTTTCGGCCTAATATTAATGTTTGAGCTGATTGGGGCCACTGGGGGGATATGTCGGATCTTAGTAGGCGCCTATGCCCCTAATGGAATTTGGCTGCTCTAGCTCTTACGGTTTGGGCTGTACGCACATCCCCTTAAAAATCCTTGTTTTATTTAATAATCTTTAAAGATTAAGTTAAAGGGCAACTAAAGTGAGCACATAGGTCAATCTTATTAAGCTCACATGTTTTATAACAGTATAAGGTCGGTAATCGAACCCAGCTATGACAACTTCTCGACCCTGCAAGTCCTTAAGTTTGTCGGGGAACAGAGATTTTCCCAACCGAAAACGTTGTTCGGTAGTTGAATATGTGTCTAGCAGTTTTAGCTGAGCAGGTTTCTCCGATTTTGGTCCAACATATTTGTTTGTTTTTAAATCGAAACTGGAGCCGGAAGAGTGATCTCGTATAACAAATAGAATGTTTGGTTGATCTATAAATGATAAATATAATACATTTTTAATTACAAACATGAAGGACAATAAAGTCGAGTGTCGCGACTAAAGTAATGGGTGTAATTAAAATAAAACAAGCGAGAACGCTATAGTCGGGAGCCCCGAATATCAGATACCCGTTACTCAGCTAAAGGAAGTGCGAGGGAGATGGAGATATAAAACTTTGATCAAGCACAACTTTTTAACGAATAATCCGATTTGAAAAATATCTTCTACATTTCTGTAGGTATTGATAAACACACAAAAACGGCATTTTTACTTTTCCGAAATCTTTAAAGGTTTGGGCGCCAGACACCTTTCAAAAAATTGCTTAAAGGCGATTGTGGGCGTTTAAAATAAACTTACTCCAAGAATTTGCATGCAAAATTTCAATCTTCTAGCTTTTTTAGTTTCCGAGATCTCAGCGTTCATACAGACAGACAGACAGACGGACTGACAGACATGGCTAGTTCGACTCGGCTAGTGATTCTGATCAAGAATATATATACTTTATAGGGTCGGAAACGCTTTCTTCTCCCTGTTACATACTTTTGCACGAATACAATATAACCTTTTACTCTTCGAGTAACGGGTATAATTACCTTAAATGGAGGTACTGATTTCATGTATTCCTGTTTCTAAATGTATTTAAGTTCCATTTAAGGTTCTAGTGTGTATTTGAGAAAGGTGGCTATAAATACATCGCCCTCAAGGCTATTTTAGGTAAAAAATGGTAGAAAAAACATATTTTACTTTAATCTATGTTCGAATGGTTTTTTTTTTTATTTAAATTATAAGTCCCACTTTTTGTTGTTTTATTACTATAAATAAACAGTTTTATAAAAATGAAATTAGTGATACGTAATTCTGATAATTATTTTAATATTTAAATTAACTTAAATCGGATTAACTTCGTTTTTTAATAATATGATCTCGTCGTTCGTTAACTTCTTTATTTCGCACGTCTTTCTCATTTGCTTCTCTCATTCTGAATGCTCGTGTCCTTTGCTTTTGATAGTAGCTGGTAGTGATGGGTTGATGTCTGACCTATTCCCACAACTCAGCCATTCTTCTAAACATTCGTCCCGAATGTATCGTCGTCGATCTCAGATGATATTTGCATCCATGGCTTCAAATATTCCGCGCAAGAGGTAGTGCATCTTGGCCCGTCAGAAGATAGAGATTATTTTACAACATCGTATGACATCGTATGACATCGCATGACAAGGATTTGTTGCTTGGCAGCTTTGCGGATCTCTTCTCGATTGTCCTGGAACATTTGGATTAGCTTTTGCTCAATCATTTCCTTCAGATTGATGTCAGTTTTAGTGCGAGTGGGATACAGCCAACAAAATTTGATGAATCCATCAACGACAGCCAGAATGTGCTTGTATGCCTTTTAAGTCAATTCGAGAGGACCCATAAAATCAATGTGAAATGTTTAAAGTGGCTTCGCTTCATGCAGAATTTGATTTGTCGATAAATCTTGTTTTCATGTTTTGGAATGTAAATTGCTTTACTATGATTTCCTTTGTTTTCTTCACAGAAAAATGTAATTTTTCATGAGCCTGTCGAATAATTTCTCATTAAAGGATTGGTGGCACAACTATCAGTTCATCATCGTTCACCAATTTGTACAGCAGACCAGATCTCAGAAAGAAATTGCTGTGGCAAGCTCTCTCAGCCAGGATATCAATTATAGCTTATCATCAAACCAGGATAGCCGCTTAAAGCATCTGCGTGACGTATGCGTGTACCTGATCTGTGTTCAACATCAAAGACAAACTCCTGAAGTGCAATGATCCAACAGACTTCCCTTCTTTCTATAGCCTTTGTAAAAACATTGCAATCGCTGACCATATTATTACCGATAATTTAAATGTACCTCCCTATCCCATAGATTGAATAACATATAAGTTTTAATTTAATTTCCTTTTGTTTTATTTCGGCAAGATCGACTCGGCTAGTGATCCTGATCAAAGATATATATAATTTATAGGGTCGGAAAGTCTTCCTTCTAGCTGTAACATACTTTTGCACGAATGCAATATACCCTTTTACTCTACGAGTAACGGGTATAACCAGACTATATGTTATTATATGTCAAACAAAGCTTAACGTAATCAGCAGTCATTAGTACACAAGAATGTGTTATGATAGAGGGAAGATCGTTAATAAACAAAGTAATCAGCTAAGGGCCCAAATGACTACCCTGAGGCACTCCAGATGTCACGTAGATCATCTTAGAAGCAGGGCTCTTAAATATTACCCTCTAAGTCCTCCCATTCAAATAACTTGAAATCCAAGTTAAAGGATTACATGGAAACCCAAGCAAGTCTAGTTTGATAAAAGAAGAGAGTGGTTAACAGAGTGAAATGCTTTATTAAAATCTGTATATATAACGTCAGTCTGCATTTTATTGTTAAATCCATTTATTACAATGGATGACATTTCAAGTAGGTTGGTAGTAGTCGATCATCGCTTAACAAAACCATGCTGACACGGTGATATTATCGAGGAACATAAATGTTGTAAATGAGAAGTGATAATACGTTCAAATGCATTTGGACGAACCGTTTATACTGTTTCGCTACGTAAACGCCGCGACAAGCTCAGAGATAGCCACCAAATTTGAATTGCGTGACTGCCCGTGACCCAAGAAAATGCAAGATATCCGATTGGGACAAATTAGAAAACTGTATTAAGTTTTGCTTTTCGCTGGAATTGGTTTCTTCGTCAGCTGGCTGTTGCGGCTCGCCTGGTCGGCGTCGTGTCTTCCTCGGCTTGATATCATTGTGTGCGTTTCTCGGCGTCGCTGCTATCGGTTCCCTTCGTGCTCCTTGTGGACTCCTACGGCGTCGTTCTCCAAAGGCGTCTCTCCGGTTCCACCCGGTTTGTAGGACTCAAAAGTCTGCACAACCTTCCTTTCGAGTTCCGGCCAGAATGATCGTGAGACCACTTGTATCTCAAGACTCCCGGAGGTCAGTCTGGCTCTAGCCTGAGAAACAAATGGCCCGGCAGGACAAATCCAAGGATTCAGCCTTATCGCAAGTCCACCGTATCCCCGATGCCTGCCACAAACTCAAACTCTTGATCCGCACTCACCTTGCCGGTAACTCGTCCTTCTCTCGTCTCTGCTCCTGTCCTTCTTTCGTCTCTGATCCAATCTCTGCGTCCTACAGATCTCACCGTTGCAGTTTCAGCCTTGTACTAGCGTCCTGACTATGCACTATGGGGAATTTGACCACTTTTTATGGCATTAATTAATAACTTAAAAACGACGCAATATTTAACCATTTTGTTTTTTGATTTTACTATATTAAATTTAAAGGAATTTTTGTTGGAAAAATAGGCGTGGTCCCGCCTTTTTTTTGAGAAAAAAAATTTTTTTTTAATAAACGTAAAGAAAAAAAAATATTTTTTTAAATTATAATAATAAGAACAACATATTTAGTTTTTAAAAATATTTACAAGTTTTCCATATTTGTAATTTTTTATTAAAACTTAATTTTTATAATTATTGCCATTATAATTTCTAGCAAAAATACTATAAACCTTTATACCAAGTTATTTCAGTGAAACAATGATGTAACATAATTTTTAGATGATTATTATTTAATAAGAAATATAGTTGCATACCGCTTTTGCAAAGACTGCACCGTAACTGACATTAACCATACAAAAATACGGTAATTATTCATGTTTTGATGGAGGTCTTAAAACATTTATTTCAGAGAAAGTGCGCAAAAGTGCACTTTTATACTTACTGAGTTTAAAGATAATTAAGTAATCTACCAGATAAAAAAGGTTCCAGAGCTGGAAACAGCTGGACTCACTTTGTAGCTCCATTTAAAAATAAAAATTGAATATCAATTTTAATGTTTTTTGAGGTTAGATCTTAACCAAGATTATAGGAACACTACAATCAATAAATACATCAGTACGCTCACAAAAAAAAGTTACAAGCCTCTCTGATTGAACTGCATTTCAAAAACGGCGCTGCATTGTTTTATTATACACTTTTTGACAATTTAAACTTTTAATCAAAATATGCGATTTACCAGCGCTGCCATCTCATTGAAGCATTAGCAGGCTTTCACAGCTGATAATTTAACAGCGATGTGTTAAACTTTTCTGTTAATTACATTTGACATTGATGTTATCTTAATACATTGTGATGGACAAAACCAATTTCTTACGACTTTTGAAAAATGGGTTTTGGCTAAAGAAAGTGTACAAATTACCCATAGTGCTATGGAGTCTTGATCTGGGTGTACAGCACTCGGTTGTAACGGTACTCTCACGGCCACGCACTCGATTAAATCCTCGCACTTGTATTCTTGATCTCTTGATAACTTGTCGCCGTATACATCCGCTCGCGTATCTTGGTTGACTGTCCCTCGCACTCCGGCGGTCAGCGTTGTGTCTTCCGACCAACATGTCTCGTGCCTCCTGGCTGCATGCACTGCCGCGCGTACTACAATTGACTGCCTTTTATAGGCTGTCCCGTTATTTCCCTTTTTGCAATCTGTCGATGCCTCCTCCTCAACTTTAGCTGATGCACTAGCAAATTGGCAGAATATAAATAACTAGTTTATTTCCAGAAAAATTGGCGAGTTTTTTTTAATACGATTACTTTAAACCTTCTCTGTAAACAACATTTTTAGAAGATCCTTCAGGATCGAGAATAAGGCTAATGAGAGAAGCAATTTTTTTTAAGATCTAGTCCAGCCAGTTAGTTTTAGTTATTGCAAAGCAAACTTTTAGAAGGAACTGTAGCCTCTTAAACCGGATCGGCACACCGGAAGGTATTAATGGTTGGTATTATTGTTGCTTCGATTATGAAGTCCTTTTATCTGCAATCCTATTCCTAAATTTCGCAATAACATTACGGGTGCTCCAATCTTAAGAGACAGATTATGCTGCAGAATCCCTGCTGGATTCTAAAAATTTAAAAATTCAAAAGAGTAATGAACCACAATATCAACATCAGAGAGACTTCTAAACCATCACATGAGTTTAGCAATAATTTATTGGTACCGGTTGGAGCGCTCAGATAGCCAATCTTAACATTTCATGATGTGTTAGAAAAACAAAGAACCCTTTTTTGGCTTGTGCTTAGCACATAGGCGTACTTAAAATTTCTAGAGGGGGTCACATAATTTAAATTTTTGACCAAATAGGTCGAAAAATGGGGGATCACTATGGACGGCAGTCCATGTAGTGACGAAGCGCACAAGGAGAGTGTGCAAAGCCGACTACTATATATAGCCGCAGAATTGAAAATCTGCTGTGATAGTCCGATCATAATGAGTGATACACCAATCGCAAAAACTAACAGGATTGCATACCAAGACATAAAGAAAATCAATTGGCTTGGGAGAGAGAGCAGAGAAAGTAAAAAAAAGAAAATTTCGAACTGTTGGGGCCGGTGGGGATAAATGCCTCCTCGCATTGTTTTAGTTGTGTTTCAATTGCAAATACGCGTCGAATGAGGGGTCATATAACAAAATCCGATGATCCGTTCAAAAGTTATAGCCAAAATAAGATTTTCTTCTTCTTCCCAAAATGAAAATTTAATTCTGTTTGTCAGTTTGTGTTTTTGTCCCAAAACGTTGGTTTAAAATCGTGGAAATTTTATATGGTGTTAAACATCTCGATATAAGAAACATTAGTTCTACAACTTTTGGAAAAACTCGCTAGTTTAGCGGGAAAACAGCTATAAATGGCTAAATTTCGTAAGCCCATTACTTGCGATATATTGTGCTTTACCTCATATCAAAGGTATATTGAAGTACAATAAACGCCTTCTCAGCACTATTTATGTATATGCAATAGCTAAAAGTTATGCACAAAACCATTTTTTTAAGTGTTTTTTTTGCTTTTTTTATTTTTCTCAAAAACGGCTCTAACGATTTCCTTTAAAACTTTAAACTATATAGCCCTTGAGATTTCTTAAATTTTGGTATATAACGCCTTATTGAAAAAAAGTCAAGTTTAAAAGTTATTAAGAAACGAAAATAGCCACTTTTGCCAGCTCATAACAATTATTGCTGCCCAAGAATTAAATTTTGTATGTGCGTATCGAAACTGTATTTTAGGGTCATGGAATCATTTCAATTGTTTTAATGAGTTACAAATAGGAAACTTTTGTTTTACGACTTTTGGAAAAACCCGCTGCATTAGCGGGAAAAAAGCTAAAAATAGCTAAATTTCGTTAGATCGTAAGTTCTACACTACTAAAGCTACAGAATGTGCTATACCTCGTTTAAAAGTTATTTTGAAATACTTGAACGCCTTTTTAAGTTAATTCGTTTAAATCCAATAGTTTAAGAATTATGGTTAAACCATTTAAATTTAAATGAATATATTAGCTCCTGTGAAAGGCAAAAAACAAACAAAAACTTCTGATATCAAATAAAAACACCTCTTAACGAGGTAAAAACTAGTGACGATCGCACCTTCAACATACAAAAGTTTTGATATCAACATTTGTGACGACAAATTATTACACTCGTCATCTAAAATTTTCTCATTCGGCACGCTGCAATAGAAAATGCCTGTGAAGAGTGAAGACGAATAGTTTGACGGGGCGGGCCGAATGAGAAAATTTTAGAAAGTGTATTTGATGACGAGTGTAATAATTTTTCGTCACAAATGTTGATATCAAAACTTTTGTATGTTGAAGGTGCGATCGTCACAAGTTTTTACCTCGTTAAAAGGTGTTTTTATTTGATTTAAAATAAACTCAAAAAAATGATCAAAATGTGTACTAAAGAGAGTTTTTTTTAACCAAAATTGAAATCATAATTGTAAATTTAAACCCTACCCCCTTGCCACACCACGGTCAATCTTGTGCTTGTTTCTCTTTCTTTAGGCAAGCCCTCTCAGAGAGTTCATTGTGCGCTTGATCGTCCCTATTTTGTACTCTTACTACTGTCCTAACGCTGATTATCATTATATCCTTCTCACTCCCAAAAAACGAATTGTGGCAAAAAAGAGCAAGTGCATTTTTTGGTATAGCCCTCTTCTAACTTGTGATCTCATCCTTGTCGAATCAATAAAAATTAAAAACATATAATAAATGAATGTGATCCATGTGAAAGTCGCGAATTTCAGTAATCGCTTTCAGTTACAATGTTATCAATGCAATTTTATGGAGCATACAAAAATATTTGTTTTTTCCAATTTTTAGTTTTTAATGAAATGAAAACTTTTGTACAAACACGCAAAGATTGCCATCCCATGCAAAAGTAGCGAAGTAACTTATTTTTCCAGGTTCCACATATGATCGATAATTATTAGTTTTAAACTTTACAAATAACTTAGAAAGATTTAGCATTGGCTGAAAGGAAGGTAATCATTTTATTTGTATTTAAAGACATCATCCACTTTCAAATAGAAACACACACACACACAATACAAATCAAAACATATCCAAATATACATACCTACATGCATACATATCTGAAGAAGTTACGTATTTGATTGCTTACAGATCAAACCTCCGTACTTGTTCAGAAATTCGAATCTTAAGGTTTTGCTATATAGTAAGTTTGTCTATTTTCTTCCATGGCCGACTTTAAATAGGGCTCATACTTCTGCTACAAAATGAAAAATACTTTTTTGAAAAAAAAAACCTAAGCATTTGATGCACAGAACCGTCGCTCTCTTGGCATCCGCTCTCTGGGTTTCGCTCTCTCGACAGGCTCCCGCAAAATGCGACGCAATAACTTAGAAAATCTAAATAAATTCTTTAAAAATACTAAAAAAAAATGTTATAAACTTGAAAAATTAAACTTAAGCAATTGGGCCATAGAATAACTAATGATCCAAAAATCATCTTGATTGGTATACTTTTACGGCAGTGCATGCTCCGCAGGCTAACGCGTCAGAGCGGGTTAATCGCTCAGTAATAGCGGCCATTCGCTCGTACATTCGACCTGATCAAAAGGATTGGGATGAGACCCTCAGTCAAATATGTTGCGCGCTTCAATCCTCTGTACATTCTGGTCTTGGCACAACACCCTACTACATGGTATTCGTTCAGCAGATGGTGACGTTGGGGTTATTAGAGGATAGGGCATTTATATTCAATCGGGAAGATTCCTTAGAGTTGGTACAAAAGAAAGCCTGCGAAATGATGAACAAGCAAAACGAACGTAACGAACGGCATTATAACTTGCGAGCTTGAGCGGTGCAGTACAAAGTTGGCCAAGAAGTCTATAGTCGAAACTATAAGCAGAGCAATTTTCAGGCTGGTTATAACGCGAAATTAGGACCGATGTTTGTAAAAGCAAGGATCAAACAGAGGAAAGGAAACTCTATTTACGAACTGTAAGATATGCTGCGGAAAAGCATTGGAACCTATCACGCCAAGGACTTGCGTCAATAGCAGCTCCGTTTTATCAGTCTTGTGGGTCTTGCTGATGTTTTGTTACCCAACCCCAAGTCTGATTTTGGTAGGGGGGAATTTGTAACGAGTCTTGTAGCTGCCCCTAAAATACCCTTAGAACTAAGCTAAGACCGAAAGTCCGTTAGACCTTATCCGTAAAATTCAGTGGTGTGCAGTCTCCAATTAGGATCGAGACGGTGTCAGTGAGCACCTGTTTAACAGCCCTGTTAAGCCCTTATCGAATACAGATCAAATACAGGTCAAAGAAAACAAAGATTAACAGGGAATAGTGTCAAGTAGCTGGGAAAAAGGAAAGGGAAAGTCGGGTTTCGTGCTAGCTGGAGGGCGAGGTTACATTCTTTTGGTTTTGGTTTTGGATTCTCGAACAGAGAAGGTCGTAGGTTCGGAGTAATTATTATAACTCGCTTTGCAGTGTACTCCAACCAAAAAGTCAGGTGGAGTATCACATAAGTTTTCGCGGGTGTCCCCAAAAGGGATAAACAGTAAAACAATAAACCTACGGCCATAGACCAAAGTAAAAACAAAAAAAATGGTTAAAAATTAAAATTTTCTGTGCTAAATCCACTGGGTGAGTGTATTCAAGAAGTTAGGAATCCCACAGGTGTCAAACTGATAATTTTGGATTAGGTTTGGCTGTCCAGATACCCTGAGACGAAAGTCTGAATAATCTCCGCCAGAAGCTAACCAAGACCAAGCGGGAAAAAAGCCAGAAGTTACAGCGGCAGAGAAGCGGTACTACGAACTCCAAGAGAGAAGAAGAAGAAGATCCAGTTGTGATTAGTATGTGCAGGCCAAGCGAGCATTAGTGATCCGGGGATAAAAAGTGCGAGCCGAGAAACTGATATCGGAACCTGATGGCTGGAGAATACTAGGAAACGCCTGAAGCGCCCAGTGAAAGTCCAATCCAACGATCTTAAGCCCATTTCCGGTTGGCAATTCAAATTTTGTGCACTTTTCTGGCAGTTAATAAAGTTTCCATCGGGTAACATGAGAAGAGATCAGTGAGCGAACAGAGAGAGGGAAGTAGCCCGGGCTTCAACCCGTGAGAGAGTGGCTCCCCATAAGAGTATGTGTTAGAGAGGGAGAAAGCATAGCTCAGAAGCATACTGTAGAGAGCAATAACCGTACGTTGGAGCATAGGCGAAGGGGAATTTGATTAGAAGTGGGTAGTTATGTAAGATTTATTAATTTATTAGTGTATAGTTTGAGTCTTGTCCTTAAAGAAAAAATGTCCCAAGGGCCTCAGTGCGCGATAATATGTGCGAGTGTGGAATAAAAAAACTTTTATTAAATATATTGTTCCAAATATTATACTTTAAACCCCTCCCAAGCAACAACAGCAACAACCTCTGAGAAGCGCTTTCTACGAGCCGAATGAAAAGTGAGTGGAACTTATTATCTTTTTAAAGTTTGAACCAATTTTTGCCGAAATATGAATTTCCTCTTGTGAGTTTTTTTTTCCATTCGCCTTATGTAAAGCCACTGTTTTTTCCCAGAACTAACATGGGAATAGAAAATCCTTTGTTTACCTTAGCTAACATAACAAAAACTGTTAATTAACAGCGACGAATCAAACTTTTAAAAACACAGGGCGGCAAAACTACTAATTTTTTGACCGCAGCTGTATACTTTTATGTTTTTTGACTATGTTTTCTAGAATTGGTTTCTGCCTTAAAAAAAATCCTAAAATTATTCTAAGTATGGGGTTTGAAAGATAAAAAGTGTATCTTTTAAAAAACTTTAACATCGAATCAAACCATGCATCCGTTTGCCTCTGAGATCTCTGGAAAGTTGGCCATTTTCAGCATTTTTCGAACTTTGAGGTCCTTTTGCTAAGAATCCTTGCGTCGGGGAACTTTTTGGAAAACGCAGTTTAACTTGGGAATTCGTAACGAATCCAAAAATATAGCATCCAGCGAGGTAAATTATTGATGCTGCATAGTGTTATCGATCATATGTGGAACCTGGAAAAATAAGTTACTCCGCTACTTTTGCATGGGATGGCAATCTTTTCGTGTTTGTACAAAAAACTAAAAAATTTGAAAAAACAAATTCCAAATTACAAACAAATATATTTGTGCGCTCAATAAAATTGCATTGATAACATTGTAACTGAAAGCAAGTACTAAAATTCGCGACTTTCACATGGATCTCATTCATCTCTAAAGATTATAAAATGAAAGACCGATTTTTAAGCGGATATGACTACAGCCCAAACCGTACGAGCTAGAGCATCCAAATTTGTGCACAGTATTCCATTGGGGATCTAACCGCCCACTAAGATCCGACATGTCCCCCCAGTGGCCCCAATCAGCTCCAACATTTATATTTGGAAGTTCAAAATTTGGTCTATTTGATTGCTTAACTTCTAAAGTGGTTGGAATTTTGAAATTTGGATTTAGCCGAATTGTAGGTTTTGAAAAGGCCTTATTAGAAACGTAAATGAAATTTCGATATCACCCATAATTTGGGGGCTACATTTAATGTTAACTTTTCGATTTAAAAAATCTAAACCGCTGCTCCGATCAAGATCATATCGATCATATGCGGAACCTGGAAAAATAAATTACTTCGCTACTTTTGTATAGGATCTTTGCGTGTTTGTATAAAAGTTTTTATTTCATTCAAAACTAGAAATATGAAAAAACAAATTCCAATTTACAAATATATTTGTGCGCTCAATAAAATTGCATTGATAACTGAAAGCAAGTTCAAAAATTCGCGACTTTCACATGGATCATATTCATTTATTATTTGTTTATAATTTTTATTGATTCGACAAGGATGAGATCGAAAGTTAGAAGAGGGCTATACTAAAAAATACACTTGCTTTTCTTTGCCACAATTCGTTTTTTGGGAGTGAGAAGAATATAATGATAATGAGCTTTAGGACAGTAGCAAGAGTACAAAATAGGGACGATCAAGCGCACAATGAACTCTCTGAGAGAGCTTGCCTAAAGAAAGAGAAACAAGCACAAGATTGACCGTGGTGTGGCAAGGGTGTAGGGTTTAAATTAACAATTATGATTTCAATTTCGGTTTAAAAAAACTCTCTTTAGTACACATTTTGATCATTTTTTTGAGTTCATTTTAAAACCAGGAACTTTGAAGTTTTTCTTTAATCGTATATCCCCCACTTTACGACATATTTGGACAAATATTTAAATTATATGACCCCCTCCAGAAATTTTAAGTACGCCTATGTGCTAAGCACAGGCCAAAAAAGGGTTCTTTGTTTTTCTAACACATCATGAAATATCAAGATTTTGACAACGAAAAATGAAAGAGCAACCGGTACCAATAAATTATTGTTAAACTCTTTTGATGGTTTAGAAGTCTCCTAAAAATCGGTCGACTCTGTCCCTGATGTTGAAAATGCGGTACATTACCCTGTTGAATTTTTAAATTCTTTAAATCTAGCAGGGATTCGGCAGCATAATCTGTCTCTTAAGATTGGAGCACCCGAAATGTTATTGCGAAAGTTATGGAATGGGACACGATTGTAGATAAGAATGTAATCGAAGCAATTGTACTTAGGGGATTCGCGAAGGGAAAAACTGGATCCTATTAATACGGTCCGGTCTGCCGTTTAGTTTTCCGTTTAGTTTTGAGTAACACAGAAAGACAGATCTCGGACATAGAAGAAAATAATAAACTTTTTATGGCTCAGGGAAAATCAAGAAGTAAACATGCTCCATTTGTTTTCATGGTATCCCTTTATCATATTCTATTTGGAATAATGGATGAAGATGACAGGATACAAATAGAGGATAATATGAAAAACTTATTAAGCAATCAGCATAGCATTAACGAGTTTATTAGAAAACAACAACAAATTCAACATGGAATCATAAGCCTATTAATAGACAGCTAAAAAGTGAGATTTCCAAAATAAAAGACAGTTTGTCATAAAATTTAGTCTTGCCAGGGAAAAGAACCGGCGGAGAATTTAAGGAGGTTTACACGTTATTGACGGCAAGAGGTTTATTTGTGGATAAAAAATTAATAATTAATGCCAAAACACCTTTGTTTGGTAGACATGCTTCAGTACTGTATAAAATTATCCCAGATCCGGTTAAATTGGACGACCCCCTTATTACAGTGCATGTAGATTGTCAGTACTTTATTTATAATTTCGAGATCGATGCATTTACCTTATGGCAGAATCTACTATTAATAAATGTCAGAGGTGGCAATTAAATAAAAGAGTTTGTGAGGGAAGTTGGGCTTGGAGTAGTGCCAACGACAATAGTTGTGAGATTAAACCTCTCAAACCAAATAAGGCATCGAACTGCAGATATAAATCGATTGTAGAGAGTAAGTCATATTGTGGTGAGTTGGAAAAGAAAAGTAGTTGGCTTTTTAAGATTCAGAATAATTTTAAGACTAGAGTTCAATATAGCAACTCAAAAATAGAGATAGTAGTTTTAAATTTTACTGCTCGAACTGATAATAAACAAGAGAGAACGCTATAGTCGGGTGCCCCGACTATCAGATAACCGTTACTCAGCTAAGGGAGTGCGAGGTAGATGGATATATAAGACTTTGATCAGGCAAAACTTTTTAACGAATGGTCCGACTTGAAAAATTTCTTCTACATTTCGATAGGTATTGATTATCACAATAATTACTTTTCCAAAATCTCTAAAGGTGTGGGTGCCAGACACCTAGCAAAAAATGGCTTAGGGCGATTGAGGGCGTTAGAGGAGCGTGGCACCTTTTTGAAACAAACTTGCGCTGCGTGGGAACTCCAAGAATATGCATGCAAAATGCCAATCCTCTAGCTTTTATAGCTTCCGAGATCTCAGCGTTCATACGGACGGACAGACAGACGGACAGACGGACATGGCTAGATCGACTCGCCTAGTGATCCTGATTAAGAATATATAAACTTTATAGTGTCGGAAAAGCTTCCTTCTCCCTGTTACATACTTTTGCACGAGTAAAAAAAAACCCTTTTACTCTACGAGTAACGGGTATAAATATTGGTTGCTCATCACAGTATTCAGTTAGAAGATCAGGGAACCTTTAGCTTTGTCTTACACTGGAGAAGTCAACGAAATACCAAATATTCTTTGGAACCCGCTCGACATGCCATTAACTAACCATACGGATAAAATCAATTGTTTATCAAAAAAAATTCAATATTTAAAAAATATTTAAAAAATTGAAGGAATTAGACTTTCACCATTTAACTGGACATGCATCCCTAATTTTAGCAATTGTAATAATAATTATATTAACTGTATATTTTATAAATTCACGAAAATGTTAAAATACAAGAATACCAAGCCATTGCAAGGTGTCATATCGAATAAATACATTCCACTAATTTTGTATTGCAATATAATTAAAAATATATATATTCAATTGTAATTAACACATACACCTAATTTGGTCGGCCCTTGCCAGAATGTTGTAACGTAGTTCGCTGGCCGGGGTAAAATCTCAATCGGGGCCAAGGAACCTATACAAGAAATTTATATTGAAGGGTGGAAACTGTAGTAGGAATTTGTATGGGGAGCTGAAAGACTCCCGGAGACGAGTGTTCTCCGATGGGGTTACCGATCATAAAGGGGTTTTTCCGCACGGATTTTACTGCTGGGCGTGAACGGCGGGGTTGATCTGCTCCGGGTGAGCTTGAACGGGGGTCGCACACTCCGGATATTCTCGGAGCCTACGGGTTTTTACCCTCCGGCTATTCTCGGAGTCTACAGTTTACTACCCTCTGGCTATTCTCAGAGTCTACAGGTTTCTACCCTCCGGCTATTCTCGGAGTCTACAAGGATTATACGCTCCGGATATTCTCGGAGGGTAAGGGGGCTCTACATTCCGGCTAGGGTCGAAGTCGAGGATTCTAAGGAGGGAGCTCTCGGCCGAGGTACGTTGTGTGGATGCGAAACCAAACACGCGTCCTCGATCGGGGTCAAGAACGGGTGGGAGAAGGAGGAGGGGTAGTGTAGTGGTAGGAAAATAACACGCGCGGTTTTTTTTTAGATTTCAGGTCTATATTTGGGCAATTAGTAAAAGTAGTTCCCTGGCTGCTGCCCTCACAAAGAATATCCTTGCTTCTCGGGTGTGTTGGCTAGTGTTGCGCAGGTAGGCACTGCGAATGCGAGGTTTGGCGTCGGGCGAGGTACTCGCGCACACGTCCACTCGCGGTGAAAAGTCGAAACCAAAGAGGCCGAGTCAGATTCTTAGAGATCGCACTTCAGCCGACGTCGTGTTCCCTGAACCAGTTCCCTGCTATCGATGGTGTTATCGATCACCGACCTCACGAGTGCGATAACTGGTTAAGGGGGTTGTGTCCAGGGTGCGTGTCTCGGCTTAAAATTAAATACCAGTTGATTTAGTTTCCTTACTTACTATTATTTCAATTTATGACATGGGGACTTCGTGTCCGAACTTAAACTAATTACAATACTAAATACTAAAGAATTATAAACTGAATAGGGTGACTCCAATGATCCTCGGCACGACTGGTGAAATTTGTACGACCTTGATTTAGGGCGTTACAATATTCAGACGAACACAAATAAAAACAAGAGAGAACGCTATAGTCGGGTGCCCCGACTTACAGATACCCGTTACTCAGCTAAAGGGAGTGCGAGGGAGATGGATATATAAAACTTTGATCGCGCATAACTTTTTAACGAATGGTCCGATTTGAAAAATTTCTTTTACATTTCGATAGGTATTGATAAACACAACAAAACACACACATAAAATCGTTTAAGGCGATTGTGGGCGTTATAGGGGGCGTTGCCCTCGGCTGAAATAAACTTGCGCTGCGTAGGAAGCCCAAGAATATGTGTGGGTAATCCCAACTTTCTAGCTTTTGTACTTTCCGAGATCTCAGCGTTCATACAGACGGACGGACAGACAGACGGACATGGCTAGATCGACTCGGCTAGTGATCCTGCTCAAGAATATATATATTTTATAGGGTCGGAAATGCTTCCTTCTAGCTGTTACATACTTTTGCACGAATACAATATACCCTTTTACTCTACGAGTAACGGGTATAATAAAATGTAATACTTTATGAGCTCTGTGGATGTCAGGTGACAATTGTAAATCGAACCAGAGCAATAAACTATGATCTGTAATTTTAAACCCTACAAGGGAGCGGTGTTGGCACTTGTAATCTGTAAGTGCAGGCCACTTGAGCCTTACCAAAAGTAATCACTTGAGATGTTTCTCACACTGCACCTAGGGTTCCTGTGCGGGGGTCAAATGATAACTCTCCCGCTCAGGCAGACGCGGCCTCTGCGTAGGCCACAGATAAGAAAAGAAAAAGAATTTCATGTTAGTTTCCTTAGCAGGGACTTAAAAAAAATAAAATTCAGTTTTAATACAGAACTCAACTGAAAAGGTGGTTTTTATTCCAATATTATTCAGCCTTTTCATACTGTTTCGTTAACTTTCCGTTTTCTTTTGTTATTATTACCACAAAGAATTTTCTTATTAACTTTTATTGTAGTTATTTTGTGAGCTTTTGATCTGAACATTGTTCTACTACCATACCCGGTTAATAAAACATTTTTTTTAATGTTCATTAGTCAGATTTCATGAACTCACACCCTTTGCTTTACTAAATGAAGGTTCAACTTGGTATATTCTATAAGAAAAAACTTTTGAGCACAGACCTACAAACTCTGTCATGAGTTTACCATTAAGCTCATCACCTATCGCCTAACCTTAGACGGGACTCCAATAAAGGACGAGGAGCATGGTATTCCCCTCTTTGGAGCGGGGCAAGGGTCCGACGAAATCCACACACAGTATGCCAAAGGGTTCGCTGACCTGTCTCGTTAGCATCTTTCCGGCCTGTTGTCGCTGCTCCGACTTGTATTTCTGGCACGGGATACATCGTCGTCGCACTTCGTTAGCTTGACCCTAACAACAGTAAGGATACTTCGTTTGGACCAATTGTTAAGCGCTTTCGTAATATTAAACGCAAGGTTCACTTGGAAATATTTGGATCGGAGGACTCTGACTCTCCTGGTGAAAAATATTCAGGTCATGGAAACGGCTTTGCCCTCTTATCGGATGATGACATTGAAAACCCACTCCCTAATGATCATATGGATACCCAGTCTCCTCCATCGGAGCCCCTAAACTCCTGCCAGCTCCCTGCGACTAGTAAGAGTACAATAACTTCTAGAAAAAGTGGTGGAATTTCCCAAAAGTCAAAGGGATTTTCTGGTACTTCTATTTCATCGTCGGACATCAGGAGTTACTTGGCCAGAGGATACTGGCGGTACCGTTATAACGGAGGATACCGGCGGTACCGCTTTGGCAGAATGTGGTAAATTTTTTAAGGCACCAGGATCAGGCTCTGGATGAGAGCCTGGGGCCAGGTCTGGACAAATAGGCTTAGGAGTTAAAAAATTTAGCACTGGAGGAGGAATTGACAATCTAGTAGGAGACAAGGTGGATTCCATGGTAGGGCGCAATATGAGGGCGGATGCACCAGGTTATTCGAGGATACGCAGTTATTATCAATTTCACTGGCGTTAGCAGAAACTAATGAAACGTACATTAGTGAGTTATTGGAGGAGCCAGGATCCCTTATGGATGAGGGTGGATAGGTAGGAGTAAGATGGTTCATTAAGTGGCCAGTTTGAGGAGAAGAAATTTTTGTTGGTGTTTCCTTAATTATTTTTAGCCCATTAAACTGGGACTCCACGGCTGTCAGCTTCTCGTGAAGGTGACCAAACATCTTTTTGATCTCCATGAAGCCAGTCCGTGTTTGCCGCATAAAGGCACGCATCTCGTCCGTAATCTCACGGCACGCGGAGCAGGTCCAAAGAAATCCAATTCTTTTGGAAATAAGATCTCCAATGCGACCATTTACACCAGCACCGGAGCACTTACAATGCGCGGTGTTCTCGCATAGCCAGCACAACAAATAAGTTTCGCCAGCAATTACGCCGTTGAACTCGCATTTTTTAGCTGAGCAGGATAGACTCATTTTTGAAAGCACTACAGGTCACTTTGCAGAGCGAAGAAAGAGCGGCGAAAGCTTAAGGCAACGTGTGGAGTGCAGCGTAGTCAAGAGCAGCAAGCTAAAACGTTCGGATTTAAGAGCGTAAATTTGCAGTTGGGCATACACTGATCGGTGGATTTAGGCGACACGCACAAAGCGGAGAGCGGGAAAAGTGCCGTTAGAGTGGTAACGGACCGGCAGCTCCGAGAGTCGTAAAGCAGGAGAGCGGAAGAATAAAAACAACAACACAATACTTGCTGTGACAAAGCGGATGCTTTGTTATTGTTTGCTGGACTGACGGTGATATTTGGCTTGTTTATAAATTAAATACGTTTATATTAACTGTCCGAGCTCGGATTTGTTTTTAAAGGAAAGAGTTTGTGAACCACAGAACTTGTAGGCTAATTTAGCGATTAAATTAAAAATTGTATCACGCAATTAAACAAAAGATTCTGGAGCAACAGAAAAACACGACCGGCTTAGGCAAAGGTTTTGGAATTTGGAAATAAGATTTAAGATTACTGGACCTGCTACAGTGAGTGTATCTCCTTTCGATGGTGATACATACAAAATAGTTCAACATCTCTTGTGGAGTAATAATATTCCGGTTAATTCTTGGCAATTGAAAAGTGATCGATCTTTCAGGATTGTTGTCAAAGGCCTACATTCGTCTACGGATCCTGAAGATATTAAAGCTGATTTAGGCGCCGCTGGGCACGTTGTCCGCAATGTTTATAACCCCCCGGGTAAGAAAAATGGTCATAGGCAAAATATTTTCTTTGTTGAGCTAGAGTCATCGACAAATAATGTCAAAGTCTATGACATTAAAACATGTCAAAGTCTATGACATTAAAACATTGGCTTATCAGTCAATTACTATCGTCCCTCCTGAACGCCGAGATGAAGTTGTTAGGTGTTATAACTGCCAGGATTTTGGACACACAAAAACATACTGTTTCGTGCCTCCCAAATGTGCAAAATGTGGTGGTGATCATGAGTCCCGAAGTCCTGTTTGCCCTGCTACGTCTCACGATCAATTTAAGTGCATTAATTGCGGTTCCAACCACAGTAAAGGATACCGCAAATGTCTAATGTCTTTTCTAGATTCAATTGCTCGTCGCAAATCGGGAACAACCATCAATTAAATTTGTACCTGCCCCTCTTCCTTCTCAAAGTGCTTGGGGCCCAGCTTTACCTTCCCCGTCTACTGGATCTAGCACTTCCAAGCCCATGCAACGCGTTCCTGAGCCTCCTCCGCCTAGTGCTGGCTTTGAAATACTTATCTCCCGTATTGACCAGATGATGTCAATGATGATGAAAATGATGGAGCTCCTTATGAACCAGTTTACCCGCAGTTCGTCTTCTGATGCGTCTAAGATCAGGAGACATGTCTAGTTTAGGCATTCGTTTAACATTTTGGAACGCCAATGGTGTCACTGGCAAAAATCGCGAGTTAGAGCACTATCTTACGGCTAATTAAATTGATGTGATGCTAATTAACGAAACGCATTTCAACAGCCGCTCACATTTCAGAATTTTTGGATATGATTTATTGACGGCTAATCATCCCTCTGACCGTCTTCGTGGAGGTGCTGCTATTTTAGTTCGCTCTCACTTGCAGTACTCCCCTTACAGTACAAACTCTACTGTAAAATGTCAAACTGCTGCAATTACCTTAAGCACGGATTTGGGAGACATCGTGATTGCTTCTATTTACTACCCCCCTTCCTTTTTATGGACTGCTCAAGATTTAAGACAACCTTTTAGCGAATTTTCAAACCGTTTTATCACAGCTGGCGACTTTAATGCTCACAATCAATTTTGGGGTTGTATCCGCTCTTCACCAAGAGGTGTTCAGCTTTTAGATCTTATTAGTCTTAGCTACAGGAGGACCAACTTACTTTCCTTCTGATACAAGGCAAAATCCAACGGCAATCGATTTCGTCCAACTTTCTGACTGTACATGAATCTCATGAACTTAGTTCTGATCACATTCCGCTTGAAATACTTTTGTGCGCTTCTACTTCACCCAGACTTACAACATGTCTCGTCGGGCTAACATTGAACGATTTAAGGATTGCCTTACAATCCTTATTGAGAATGATGAATCTGCTTATCTGAACTGTCCTCTGGATATTGATGCAGCTGTTAGTGACCTGACTCTAAAGATTCAATCTGCCGCTGCCGCATCCTCTGCTATCGGTAATCGCTCTGCTGTTCCACAGCCAAATAATGCCTTTTTAAACACCAGAGTAACGACGCTGGTTAGGCAAAAGAGATCACTCCGGCGACGCTGGATGCAAACGCGTCATCCACAAGACTTAGCAATATTTAAAAGAGCTGATACTTTATTAAGAAAATCACTTTATGATGCTAGGTCCGAATTTTTCGTCCAGAAGCTTAGTTCTATCGATCCGGATGCTGATCGAGGCTTCGAACTGTGGAAATGCACTCGCGGGCTTAAACGGCAGCCTCTCCAGAAGTTCCCTTGCTTCGATCGGACGGTACCTGGGCAAATAAAGATGATGAAATAGCTAAGGAACTCGCTGATTCTTTAGAAGAAAGATTTAAGCCTTTTGATTTGGTCACAGATGAAGAGACTGCTATTGCAGAAGCCTTTGATGATCTTCCCTCTGGTCCGGCTTCTCAAATTTCACTTATTGATGCAGAAGAAGTTAAAGACCAAATAAAGCGTCTGAAGACGAACAAAGCCCCTGGCCATGACAGCATTGACGGAAAAGTAGCTAAAGCTTTGCCAGTAGCAGCTATTTCGTTCCTTACGCGTATCTTTAATGATATGATTGTTCTTTCATATTATCCGGAAGTGGAAGCATGCGAATGTTGTTATGATCCCCAAGAAAGGCGTCTCTCCCCGCTGTGCAGATTCTTTTCGGCCTATAAGCCTATTGCCAACCTTCTCTAAGATTTTTGAGCGAATCTTACTAAAAAGGCTTTTTAGTGTTCATATGTTCCAGGATGCAATTCCTAATCATCAGTTTGGTTTCAGGAGTCTGCATAGCGCTGCTGAGCAAATGCATCGGGTGGTCAACCATATCCTTAAAGCATTCGAGGCGAAAAAGTATTGTTGCGCAGTATTTCTAGATGTCAAGCAAGCCTTCGATCGAGTCTGGCACTGTGGCTTGCTCTATAAGCTGAAACCCATTCTTCCCCCGACATTCTTTGATCTCCTTCGCTCATTTCTAATTGGTAGAACCTTCCAGGTGGATGTTCGAGGATCCAAGTCCACCTCAAGGCCTATTCTTGCTGGAGTCCCTCAAGGAAGTGTGCTGGGTCCTGTCTTGTATACAATATTCACCTCGGACCTTCCGTCGCCCAGAGGCAGGAATGTTTTAACAGCTACCTATGCAGATGACACAGCGACACAGAGAGAGGCCACAGATATGGTGCAGGACATGCTAAATGAGTTTGAGGCCTGGGCGTCGAGGTGGAACATCGCAGTTAATCCTGCCAAATCTCAGCATGCCACCTTTTCATTAAACAGGCTGAACACCTATCGCCTAACCTTAGACGGGACTCCAATTAAGGACGAGGAGCATGGTATTCCCCTCTTTGGAGCGGGGCAAGGGTGACGAAATTCGCACACAGTATGCCAAAGGGTTCGCTGACCTGTTGTCCGGCCTGTTGTCGCTGCTCCGACTTGTATTTCTGGCACGGGATACATCGCCGCACGTGTCGTCGCACGTCGCGAAACATCCCCGGCCAGTAGTACTTCTGCAAGATCCTGATGATGGTGTTTGGGAAACACCCTGTTCTTTTGGTTTGTGAATAGACTAATGTTGAAATCTGAAGTTAACGTAATTTTAAGTAAAATGTTAGTATTTTAATATGAACGCCGCGGTCCAGAGAAAGCTTACTAAGCGATCTCTTTTTTGTAAGAACGATATCTGGCCACTCTACTCGTGGAAATAAATGGAAAAGAAGGTGTATTATTAAAAAACGCAATGAAAACGAGTTCTATATTGGAAACCTAACTCATCCTTTAGCTACATTGCTGTTAGCAATTCCCTCCAGAGCAAGGTCTGGAAACATTTTGGCGACCGTGACAGGACAGCGCTAAAGGATAAGTCACACGCGCAAGTACGATTGCGGATCTCTCATCGGATCAATATAGAACTGCAATTCAAGTACACATCGGCCAGGGCTTCGCTGGCCAATTCAACGAACGCAAATTGGTCAGAGCCTCACTGGACATCTCGGAAAGTCAACCAGGGCTTCGTTGGAGCAACTCATCAGTAGCAGTTTGCCAAAGCCTCGCTGGTGGATTTCACTTCGATCAACCACAACCTCACTTCAGCGGATCACATTTCGGCAAACATAACCACACTTCGAGACACGCATCTATCACACACTTACACATCGCAAGTACACACACATATCTACGCACCCTGTACCCATATAGATGTAGAACACATACAAAAATATAAAGATTGTTGCGCCAAGTAGCTATTTCTATGAAAGGCTGAGATTCTTGCTGTTGCCCATTTTATCTTCAGTTCAGTTGCAGGTGCCGCCGCTAGGGGTCGAACGTACTTTTCAATTAAACTAGTCAGTTCTCGATCTTGAGTGTACGCATTGAACAATGGATAAGGCTGAGTCAATCAATCCTCACGAAGCAGGTCCATCCCAAGTAGAAGTTAATTACGAGTTCAGCGGACAACGATAGAGCGCAATATCAAAAATCTTAAAAATCGTGTTCTCACTCTTGGGGCATCCGCTGAACCCACAGTGCTGGAGTGCAATTTGCAAATAGTTGAAAATTACTTTCGTACATTATGTCAGATTCAGTCAAACATCGAGGAAATTTTCTGCATCGACACGGGGAGAGCGCAAGTGGAAGAAATCTTCATTGATGCCAAATCAACAATTACACAGCTCATGAATAAAAAGCGTAAAGCCAGCCTCGTTGGAGACGATCCAAGTTTTCTGAACTCCACTGGCAACACAACGCACCACAACCGATTACCTAACATCAAGTTGCCCAGTTTCGATGGGACTTATTCACAATACAAACGGTTCATAAGCGCGTTCTCCAACCTTGTTGATCAGGATTCAGGCATCGCCACCATTGATAAATTTAACTATCTCCTTAATTGTCTAGCTGGCCCAGCTTTAGAAGTTGTTCAACCTTTTCAAATCACTGAACAAAACTACCCAAAAGCCCTAGACCAGTTGAAGGCACGATATGATAATGATGTATTAATTTTTTTGGACTACATTTCTAGTTTTTTCACTTTATCCACATTGAAGAAACCAGATGCATCACAGCTTCAAAGACTTATACATTCAGCCGCAGCTATAAGAGGTTCTCTACTATCATTAGGGTCAGCAGAAGATGTGATGAACGCAATTTTTATTCACATTCTACTCTCCAAGGTCGATTCTGATACCAAACTGTATTACGATGAAAAGCTGACTTTTGAGGCTTTGCCATCATGGGAAACCTGCTGCAAACTCTTAACTCATAGGTGCCAATTCTTGGAGAGCCGTTCCAAAGGGAAGGAACCAGCAGACTCGCACGAGTCGAATCATAAACAAAGGCCTGCTCAAACATCAAAGGCTTACATCACAACCAATGCCAAATGCGAATATTGCAGGGCATCCGATCACTACATATCGAATTGTCAAACGTTTTCCGTTCTTCTTTTGGACCTGCGAAGAGATTGGGTCAGGAAACGGGGACTTTGTTTAAACTGCTTGCGTCCTAATCACAACAAAAAGCAGTGTCAATCGAAATCGCGCTGTAAAATTTGTCGCTCCGCTCATCATTCACTTCTTCACAACTTTTCGCCTGGAGTTTCAACACAATCAAGCGATCAGGTCCATCGCACGGGAGAATCGCCTCCGTCAACGGTGCAGCCACACCTTTCATTTGTTGTGCGAGCAGCTAAACTCGGTATACTTCCCACAGCAGTGGTCCAAGTCAAGGACAAACTCGGGGAACTTCATTATATTCGCGCCATGCTTGACTCCTGTTCAGAAGTCAATCTGATCACTGAAGAAACAGCCAAGCTTTTGAATTTGGAAAAATTCAAGGAATCTCAAGAAGTTTGCGGAATTTCAGATACGTGTCAACCAATCAAGTATAACGTTATAGTTACAATAAAATCACGCCTTTCTGAATTTGAATGGACTTCCACGTTTGCGGTAATAAATTCAATATGCACGCATCAACCTAGCAGCACCATTGGGATTCACGATTGGAAGCTACCAACTAATGTCAATCTAGCCGACCCACACTTTTTCCAGTCGACCAAGGTTCATATGCTTATTAGTACCGAAGGCTTTTTCGAAGCATTAAAAAATGGGAAGCATTCTCTTGGGTTTGGCAAGCCTAGTCTAATCAATACAGAATTCGGTTGGGTAGTAGGAGGAAATATCACATCAGCTCTAACAGTGTTTAAAGCCTTTTATTACACACTTCACGAAAATCGTGCTGACACCGACACAATTTTAGATCGCTTTTGGAAAATCGAAGAGTATTGTACCTCTCCTCCTACATTTACGGATGAAGAGCAAGCGTGTGAAGATCATTTCACACAAAACGTATCCATTTTAGTCGACGGACGGATTCAAGTGCGCCTTCCATTCAGCAATTCAAGTGCAGGTTTAGGTAATTCATTCAACATGGCTCAAAATCGTTTCTCAATGCTTGAGCGAAGACTCAACCGCTGTCCCGAATTAAAGGAAGGCTACGTAAACTTTATGAAAGAGTACGAGGCTTTGGGGCACATGTCGCCTCTTCAATCATTCGATTCCAACGTACGACACTTTTTTATTCCGCATCATTGCGTACATAGACCTCAAAGCCTATCGACCAAACTCCGCGTTGTCTTCGACGGATCAGCTAAATCAACCTCGGGCAAATCACTAAACGATCTTTTACTCTGCGGACCGACAATTCAGCAGGATCTCATCACTACAGTTTTAGCCTTTAGACTACACAGGTTCGTTCTCACCGGTGATATCACTAAAATGTATCGCCAATTCATGATCGATCCCCGTGACCGAATATTCCAGCTGATCCTGTGGAGGGAAAACCCGAAAGATCCAATAAGAGTATACCAATTAAACACCGTGACATACGGCCTATCATCAGCTCCGTTTTTAGCCATCCGAAGTTTACAATATTTAGCAAGCGTATCAAGTTCAGAATTTCCTGCAGGAGCTTCAGTTTTGTGCAACGATCTTTACGTAGACGACCTCCTGACAGGTGCTGATACGGTAGAAGAATTACTGGAAAAGAAAAGACAGGTCGTACAAATATTGAGGAAGGGAAACATGAGCATGTCGAAATTCAACAGCAACTCTCACATCATCGGAGGCTTATCAGCAACGGAAGTCGCCATCAAGTTTGAAGAAGAAGAAGTCACCAAAGCCCTCGGATTGTCGTGGCAGCCTCAAAAAGACTACTTCGTATACAGATACGATTTATCGTCCGACAACACGTTTACTAAGCGAATTGTTTTGTCAACTATCGCAAGTCAAGAAGTTAATTACGAGTTCAGCGGACAACGATAGAGCGCAATATCAAAAATCTTAAAAATCGTGTTCTCACTCTTGGGGCATCCGCTGAACCCACAGTGCTGGAGTGCAATTTGCAAATAGTTGAAAATTACTTTCGTACATTATGTCAGATTCAGTCAAACATCGAGGAAATTTTCTGCATCGACACGGGGAGAGCGCAAGTGGAAGAAATCTTCATTGATGCCAAATCAACAATTACACAGCTCATGAATAAAAAGCGTAAAGCCAGCCTCGTTGGAGACGATCCAAGTTTTCTGAACTCCACTGGCAACACAACGCACCACAACCGATTACCTAACATCAAGTTGCCCAGTTTCGATGGGACTTATTCACAATACAAACGGTTCATAAGCGCGTTCTCCAACCTTGTTGATCAGGATTCAGGCATCGCCACCATTGATAAATTTAACTATCTCCTTAATTGTCTAGCTGGCCCAGCTTTAGAAGTTGTTCAACCTTTTCAAATCACTGAACAAAACTACCCAAAAGCCCTAGACCAGTTGAAGGCACGATATGATAATGATGTATTAATTTTTTTGGACTACATTTCTAGTTTTTTCACTTTATCCACATTGAAGAAACCAGATGCATCACAGCTTCAAAGACTTATACATTCAGCCGCAGCTATAAGAGGTTCTCTACTATCATTAGGGTCAGCAGAAGATGTGATGAACGCAATTTTTATTCACATTCTACTCTCCAAGGTCGATTCTGATACCAAACTGTATTACGATGAAAAGCTGACTTTTGAGGCTTTGCCATCATGGGAAACCTGCTGCAAACTCTTAACTCATAGGTGCCAATTCTTGGAGAGCCGTTCCAAAGGGAAGGAACCAGCAGACTCGCACGAGTCGAATCATAAACAAAGGCCTGCTCAAACATCAAAGGCTTACATCACAACCAATGCCAAATGCGAATATTGCAGGGCATCCGATCACTACATATCGAATTGTCAAACGTTTTCCGTTCTTCTTTTGGACCTGCGAAGAGATTGGGTCAGGAAACGGGGACTTTGTTTAAACTGCTTGCGTCCTAATCACAACAAAAAGCAGTGTCAATCGAAATCGCGCTGTAAAATTTGTCGCTCCGCTCATCATTCACTTCTTCACAACTTTTCGCCTGGAGTTTCAACACAATCAAGCGATCAGGTCCATCGCACGGGAGAATCGCCTCCGTCAACGGTGCAGCCACACCTTTCATTTGTTGTGCGAGCAGCTAAACTCGGTATACTTCCCACAGCAGTGGTCCAAGTCAAGGACAAACTCGGGGAACTTCATTATATTCGCGCCATGCTTGACTCCTGTTCAGAAGTCAATCTGATCACTGAAGAAACAGCCAAGCTTTTGAATTTGGAAAAATTCAAGGAATCTCAAGAAGTTTGCGGAATTTCAGATACGTGTCAACCAATCAAGTATAACGTTATAGTTACAATAAAATCACGCCTTTCTGAATTTGAATGGACTTCCACGTTTGCGGTAATAAATTCAATATGCACGCATCAACCTAGCAGCACCATTGGGATTCACGATTGGAAGCTACCAACTAATGTCAATCTAGCCGACCCACACTTTTTCCAGTCGACCAAGGTTCATATGCTTATTAGTACCGAAGGCTTTTTCGAAGCATTAAAAAATGGGAAGCATTCTCTTGGGTTTGGCAAGCCTAGTCTAATCAATACAGAATTCGGTTGGGTAGTAGGAGGAAATATCACATCAGCTCTAACAGTGTTTAAAGCCTTTTATTACACACTTCACGAAAATCGTGCTGACACCGACACAATTTTAGATCGCTTTTGGAAAATCGAAGAGTATTGTACCTCTCCTCCTACATTTACGGATGAAGAGCAAGCGTGTGAAGATCATTTCACACAAAACGTATCCATTTTAGTCGACGGACGGATTCAAGTGCGCCTTCCATTCAGCAATTCAAGTGCAGGTTTAGGTAATTCATTCAACATGGCTCAAAATCGTTTCTCAATGCTTGAGCGAAGACTCAACCGCTGTCCCGAATTAAAGGAAGGCTACGTAAACTTTATGAAAGAGTACGAGGCTTTGGGGCACATGTCGCCTCTTCAATCATTCGATTCCAACGTACGACACTTTTTTATTCCGCATCATTGCGTACATAGACCTCAAAGCCTATCGACCAAACTCCGCGTTGTCTTCGACGGATCAGCTAAATCAACCTCGGGCAAATCACTAAACGATCTTTTACTCTGCGGACCGACAATTCAGCAGGATCTCATCACTACAGTTTTAGCCTTTAGACTACACAGGTTCGTTCTCACCGGTGATATCACTAAAATGTATCGCCAATTCATGATCGATCCCCGTGACCGAATATTCCAGCTGATCCTGTGGAGGGAAAACCCGAAAGATCCAATAAGAGTATACCAATTAAACACCGTGACATACGGCCTATCATCAGCTCCGTTTTTAGCCATCCGAAGTTTACAATATTTAGCAAGCGTATCAAGTTCAGAATTTCCTGCAGGAGCTTCAGTTTTGTGCAACGATCTTTACGTAGACGACCTCCTGACAGGTGCTGATACGGTAGAAGAATTACTGGAAAAGAAAAGACAGGTCGTACAAATATTGAGGAAGGGAAACATGAGCATGTCGAAATTCAACAGCAACTCTCACATCATCGGAGGCTTATCAGCAACGGAAGTCGCCATCAAGTTTGAAGAAGAAGAAGTCACCAAAGCCCTCGGATTGTCGTGGCAGCCTCAAAAAGACTACTTCGTATACAGATACGATTTATCGTCCGACAACACGTTTACTAAGCGAATTGTTTTGTCAACTATCGCAAGTCTCTTTGACGCACTAGGATTACTCAGTCCCGTAACCATACGATGTAAAATCCTGTTGCAAGATCTGCACATTCTCAAACTTGGATGGGACGAGCCACTCCCGGATTCACAAAATAAATTGTGGAGTGATTTAAGAAACGATTTGAAAAATACACCCAAACTGAAATTTCCTCGATACATGCACACGTCTCCGTCAGAGCCGTGCGAAGTTCAATGATTCGCGGACGCTTCCGAGCGAGCTTATGGCTGCTGTACATACATTCGAGTAAAATTAGGAAATACAGTTCACACAAATCTACTTATCGGAAAATCCAAAGTAGCTCCTATTACCGTTGTATCTCTACCAAAGCTAGAATTATGTGCAGCAGTCCTGTTAAATGCAACGTTTCGAAAATTTCAAAATAAGCTCTCTCCATACGTCAACAAGATTTACTTCTGGACGGACTCAAAGATAGTTCTTCAATGGATGACTATGCATGCTTCAAAACTAAACTGTTTTGTAGCAAACAGAGTTTCAGAGCTGCAGAAGCACAGCGCAGATGTCGAATGGAGACATGTACCGTCAACAAAGAACCCCGCGGACATTGTTTCGAGAGGTTGTCGCACTTCTGACCTGTTAGCTAACACTTGGTTAACTGGACCAGAATTTTTGAAACTGCCATCCGAGGAATGGCCGAGTCTCTGTATTTCCTCACCATCATCTATCGAAGTACGAAAAAGAGCACTAGTTATATGCAACCAACCATCTACCTGCCACGTAGGGACGTCAGTTGAGAGTCAAGAATTTAACGTTGATGGCCCTAATGAACAGGTAAAATCAAAATCTGATGTTTTAGATTCAATCATAGACTACGTCATCAACAAGTCCTCATCGTACGTTCGCATACTACGAGTATTGTCATACATTTATAGAATATTTAACAAAGTCGTACCAGATCGTAAACTCAAGGTAAAGGATATTTTGCATATATCTGCATCTGAGCTAAACGTTACGTTCTGGCGTATTATTGGGCACATACAGCAGTCAGCCTTTCATGAGGAATTGAAGTTACTAGCAAAAAATCGATCTTTGAAGCCACAATTACAGGGTCTTGCTCCATTTATTCAAATGATGGAATTAGATAGTGTCAGTGTCAATGTGGTAAGGGTAGGCGGGCGATTAGCAAGATCAGCGTTGTCATTTGAGGCAAAATTTCCAGCAATCGTTCCACGAAACCATCGTTTCATTCAGCTGTTTGTGGAATTCCTTCATAGAAAAAATCTACATGCAAATTCAAAAATACTCATTTCTCTCTCTCGAGAAAGGTTATGGATTGTCAACGCCAGAGTTCTAACTCGTCAGGTCGTCCGGAACTGCACACATTGTTTTCATTACAAGCCAAGACTTACACAACAAATTATGGGGGATCTGCCTCCTGACCGACTTCACGCGGAACGCCCTTTCTCAATTGCAGGGGTGGATTTCTGTGGCCCATTTCAAACGTGCTATAAAATACGTGGCAAGCGACCATATAAAACATATGCGTCGATATTCATTTGCTTTGCTACGAAAGTTGTACACATTGAGGTGGTGTCCGAGTTATCAACTAATGCATTTTTATTATGTCTTCGAAGATTCATCGGACGTCGGGGCCTGCCTTCAAAACTGTACTGCGATAATGCTACCAATTTCTGTGGTGCAGCAAGGAAAATGGACGAATTTAAGCAACAGTTTTTCAGTACAGAGGTCATCGACGATCTTCACTCCTTCAGTGCGGTTAAAGGATTTGACTTTAACTTTATTCCGCCTCGAGCCCCACATTTCGGGGGGCTCTGGGAAGCCGCTGTGAAGTCAGCCAAAACCCTTTTACTGAAGAACATATCGGAGGCCAATCTCACGTACGAGGAGCTGGAGACAACGTTTGCTGAAATAGAGGCAATTCTCAATTCTAGGCCTATTGCCCCTCAATCAGATGATCCTAACGACGGAATCGCTCTAACGCCAGCTCATTTTTTGGTTGGTTCATCACTTTTGGCTGCTCCAGACGAGCGCATCTTCAAACCACAGTCTACCACCCAGCTAAGTTATTTGAATCGATGGCAACGGGTTACGTTTCTCAAGCAGCAGTTCTGGAGTATGTGGCAGCGGGATTACATACACACCCTACAGCGTCGAGGAAAATGGAATACTCAACAAGCAAACATCAAAACGGGCCAACTTTTCATCATACATGAGGATAACACACCACCACAACATTGGATTCTCGCTCGCGTCGTTTCCGCAATCCCAGGAAAGGACGGGAAGGTTCGAGTTGTGTTCAAAGAACGTGCTGCGACGCCCAATTCATAAAATTGCTCCTCTCCCAATGGAATAGTTGAAAGATCATGGATCCTGCAACGGGGGGAGTATGTTTGGGAAACACCCTGTTCTTTTGGTTTGTGAATAGACTAATGTTGAAATCTGAAGTTAACGTAATTTTAAGTAAAATGTTAGTATTTTAATATGAACGCCGCGGTCCAGAGAAAGCTTACTAAGCGATCTCTTTTTTGTAAGAACGATATCTGGCCACTCTACTCGTGGAAATAAATGGAAAAGAAGGTGTATTATTAAAAAACGCAATGAAAACGAGTTCAATATTGGAAACCTAACTCATCCTTTAGCTACATTGCTGTTAGCAATTCCCTCCAGAGCAAGGTCTGGAAACAGATGGTTTTCCTAATGCCAAGATGTCCGGCTGTGGGCATTCATGTAGGATTCGATTTCGATGTTCGGCTGCTACGCACAGCCGTGTTGGCGATATAGTTCTCCGTTTTCAATGATGAAATTGGGGAACTTCTGTGGGTCGTCCCGAACGTCCTTCATCTTTCGTTGCAGCCACTTGCACTAGTGTTCGCCGTCCGTGAGTCTCTGTAAGTGCTCTAGTGGTTGCCGGGAGAGAGCATCGGCTACCACGTTATACTTCCAGCGCCCGTAATGTACATCGAACTGATATTGCTGGAGCTCTAGGGCCCATCTGGCAATCCTTCCGGTGGGGTTTTCGATCTGGTCCAGCCATTTCAGGGCCAGGTGGTCGGTGATTACGTCGAACCTATAGCCTTCGAGGTAACATCGCAGTTTCCATATTCCCCAGACGATGGCCAATCATTTGTAAATGCTAGATCTATTTGTAATATAAATATTGTTATACATAAGTTTATATGGACAGGGCAGATGGCATTAATCTACTCTGGTCACACTAATCGATATCGTGAGAGCGGATCTCCTCTCTCGAGAGAGCCTGAAACGGGGGTTGAAATTAAGTTGCCTACGAGCAACAAGTTAGTTCGAATTAAGAGATCAGAGAAAGAAGTTTTGTGAACGAAGAAATTGAATAAAAGACTTGTAAAATCATTTTGGTGATCCTGATACAATCTCAGAAGTGGGATACCGAAAAAAAACCAACAAACTCAAATAAATAAATAAAACTTGAATTAAAACGAAAATGGATTTAGAAATCAGTGACGTGTCCGTGACTCAATTAAAAAGGTGGTTGGAACTCCTAAATTTGCCAACAACTGGATCCAAGGCCGAACTTTTTTCGCGAGTCGCTGGTGTGCCACCGGAAAACTGATGCTATGTTCCACAAATCAGTCAGGAGGACGGAGAAATGGGGGATAATGGATCCACATGTTCGGAAGACGAATGCCCCCAGTTGCAGAGTCAGAAGGAGCCAAATCGTGGTGTGAAAACTATGGAAGAGTTACGCGTAGAAATCGAGAAGGCCCAGAAGTTTCTAGATTTTCTACACATGCAGATCGACAGCGTCACTTTGGGCAGCAGCGGCAGTGGCGCCGAAACCAACGGTTCTCCGAATGTCGTGCAGACAGACGCCACCAAAAGCAACGGTTCTCAGAAGTTCGAGAACATGCAAGAACGAAAGATGCAGACAAGTGGCGACAAGAATCGAGGAACTGGCGAGACAAACAACCGTTCGACGAACGGTGTTGTAGCGCTTGTAGTATTATCGTAAATTGGGAGGCGCCATCTAGGACTCATATAGGGAACTATATTGAGGGACATATAGAAAGGGGGAGGAGAGTAACAGACCCTAATGTCAACCTGCTTTGGGGCATTTCCCAGATTCGCCATGGGTTACCGCCAGAGCTATGGCGGCATAGTCGGTCTTTCCGATTTCGACCATCGTACTGACCAGAAGTATTTTTTTCAAGTGTCCTCCAAAGTCCTAATTAAAAGAAATAAAATTATACGAAAGTGAAAGTTCGGCGTGCAGCCATCAAAAGTTATCTCAGCGCTAAGTCCAATTGGGTGAGTTGGGAAGTTAAAGAATAATCCGGTTGGATTTCTGATGAGGGAAATTTGTTTTTGGATATAGGCTTGGCGCTTTACAAATCATTTTAAAGTTACGAGATCGGATCTAGAGGCACAAGAGAAAAGAGAGGGACGATAAAGCGAAAGAGGGAAATATTGGCGGACCTGACCTACCGCATCGTCGGCGGGAACGAGTGGAATTGGAATTGAGCGGAATTGGCGTGTGTGGTGTGTGTGTGGAGAAAAGCGGGAAAAAACCCGCGAGAAAAAAAAAAGTATAACCTCCATCTGCGTCCAATTTTGCCTTCTTCATCGTCAAAAGATAGGAAGATTAAAGTTAACCTAAAAGAAAAGTAATTTTAACCTAAAAGTAAAGTAATTCTAATGCCTTAAAAAGTAAAGTAATTCCATGCAGTACATTAAATCTATTCTGTTAATTGGAAGTAGTTCAAATAAGCAAAGTAAAAATAGCATTAAGAAAAAAAAATATAAGTTAGATTATGTTCTCCTCCAAATAATGGCGTGCGGAAGAAATAACGATGATGAAAGACGGCAATAAGGCAGAACGGAGAAGATTTGAGTGATTTTTTATTGGGGCAATTTTTTTTTATGTGAAATAAAGTGTAAAAACATTTTTTTTAGAATCCTTTTTACAGCGTTTCAGGACCACCTCTCGGAAAGCGCTTTCTACGAGGGAGTCGAGAATACTGATTGGTAAGCCAAAAACTTTCGTTTATGTAAACTTTTAAATCCCAAAGAAAAAAATTAGAAAAGAAGAAGGGGATAAATCCATTAAAGCAAAAAGATGCAGAAAGAAATTTGTGCCCGAGAAATTCGTTGGTGTTAACGTAAATTAAAAATTAAATGATTAAACAATAAATAACCTATTCCTTGTTTGCGCTCAAATCGCTCAGTTTCGTGGTTTTTGTATTTTTTTGCCAACATTTTCTGAGTTTTTTTTTATTACTGCTAATTTAATGCGGTAATGTCGCACTCGTGTCATGAGGAACGACAGGCCGAGGCCTGCTGAATGTCTGCTTATTTGTTTATTGATTGCTTGAAAATTTGTTTATATTTACATTTGTTTTATGTTTAAAGGTATCCAGATATTTTAGATTTTAAATAAACTTTTATAATGTTGTAAGTCCAAGTATTCGACACGGCTAACTTACTCTTTTTAACCCACTAATGCCCAAAGGGGTCGCTCGGTAAATTAAATGATTTTTGACAAGAGCGATCACAGGAAGGGAGGGTCATTTGTACCTCAATACCATCGGAGGTTAACAGGCATTAAGGGATTCGACTTGGAGGCAAAAATCATTACTACCCTCTATTCTGGATTTTTCTCAATTTTCCCCATTCTATCGGCTAATGCCTATTTTTGATTGCTATTCCTTTCTTTCCAACTGTTATTGGCTGATTATTTAGGCATGCAACACAATCTTCCCGTAATGATTATTAAAGGCGAATTTTAGGAAAGAGTAGCAAGACCACTACGACCATTTGCCGTCGAGCCAGAGCCAAAGCTATCACCATCGCCAGGGTATACTAGTAAAGGCAGTTTTTGTTTGTTAGTATAATTAAACAATAAATAGATCGTTACATTGTGAAGAAGAGCGAGATGGCGAGAGACGCGCTAGATCTGCGAATGCGGTGCAAAGGAATGGCGAGAATTTTCTAGAGCTTGGCGGCGCAGAATACGGTGGTAGCAGTGGCAGTGTTGCAAACCAAAATTCGAATGCAAACATGTTACCGCGCCCAATTGGAAGGGCCGATGGAGAATTTCTTCAGCTGGATTCAATTTAGCTAAAGAAATTTTGATGGATTTCTCGGAAAAGATTCCGATTCGATCGTGGATATCCCAATGGGATAATATATCCGCGTTGTACAACATGTCGGACACACAGCGCAGAGTTTTCCTGATCAGCAAACTAAAAGGCAGTGCTTTGCAGTGGATGCAAGTTATCCAGCCCGTGAAACGGTTCCATTTATGGAATTAATAAACCAATTTTTAAATTCAATCTCAGCTAAATTGCCTTCGCCTTTTTCATTAACTTCGAGGGCCGCGCTTGACCGTCCTGCTAAGATAAATAAACCTATCATAAAAAAAAAACAACAGCTTCCGTTCGAAGCTTAACTCTCACGTTCAAAGCCAAAAGTATTGCGTTCCGATTTTCAATCAAAATTGCATCGGTCAGCATAATTTAATTTCACAACGAGATGCGACAGTTTCAGCATAAGCTTTTATTTTAAACAAAAATCAAAGTTCTAGAAGCTTAAAAAAGAAAAGCTTCTGGCCGAGGTTCGTTGGAGACGATTTTAGAATTAAGAAGTCAGTCTTATTCGGATTGAAACCGCGATCGGTCATATCTTAGAATCAAAAGTAAAAGTGTCTTGATGTATTAGTGAGTTAGTGAATTAAGGTTTATTACCAATAAAGAAAAATTATAAAATAAAAAATTATATTTTTTTTAATCAACCACAACGATTAAATTTAATTGGCGCCCAACGTGGGGCTGTGTCCTTAAAAAGTTCCAAAAAATAAAAATTTTATGAAAAATAAAGTTAAATTAACAAACGGAACTCGCGCAGCCAAGAACTCAAATTTTTATTGGAAAAATTAAAACATCCAACACAAAACAGTGATCGTGTAAAATTTTTAATGGAAATCAATAAATGAAATAATTCATTAAGTTGATTAATTGGTAGATTGAAGATCTAATTCACAAACATCAAGAACACTATAAAAATAAAATAAATCCGAAACGACAAAAACAAATAAAAATACAAAACCAACAAAAAACAACAAACAAATAATCAGAACCAAAGAAAAATTGACAGAAAGGAAGGGCTGTAGGGCAATCCCTCGCCAACACTGGAAACAATTTTTTACTCCCTATCGACAACAAGAAGAACATCGAACAAAATTGAAAGAAGACCCCATCGGACAGTATCGTGAGGATAAATATAATTTTATTTTTAAAAAAGGGTTTAAAAAGAAAATTAATTTGAGACAAGCAAATTTAAAAAAAAAAAAAATATCATTGAGAATTCAAAAAAAAAAAAAAAAAACACAATCTGGAAAATTTAATAGATAGTTTCGGTGAATTAAATTTAAAAATGGCAACCGGAGGTTCAGCACCAAACTTCTCTGCAGGTAGTATAGCCACAGCTGGCGGCCTAACAGTGGAATTAATTAATAGATTAATAAACGTTCAGTTGAATGAAGTAAGCAGGAAAATAGAAGGTTTAGAAGGGAGACTAGCCACAGATGCAACACTGTGGAGGATTATAAAATACAAACAATCGACACAACTATAAAGTGCGATACAACACTTGAAGTGGTAAAATCTTTACCAAAGTTCACCGGGGAACCAACACAATATGTAGGTTGGAGGGAAGCTGCAGAAACTGTTATGAGTCTTTATAAAATTCAAAGTGAACAATACTTTATCGCTTTAACAATTTTACGAAATAAAATTATGGGAGCTGCCCATGATGCTCTTACCAATCATGGCACCGTTTTAAATTTTCAAGCTATCTTATCTAGATTGGATTTTGTATATAGCGATAAACGACCAATACATATTCTAGAGTCAGAACTAAGTATTCTCAGGCAGAGCCGAATGACAGTTACAGAATACTATAACGAAGTTAATAAAAAAACGAGGACGGAAGCTAACTTCGGCAAGCCGAAGTTTTAATACCCTTGCAGATTTCACCCTATTGTTCCTATGGGAGCTATAAGATCTAGACGTTCGATCGGCACGCGCTTTTACCCTGATCAAGGTACGCACAAAAAAATACGATTTGGAAAGTTTCATGGGAATAGCTTATATTCTGCGCGAAATATCCTGAAAAACGACAAATTTTGACCGATTTCACCCTATTGTTCCTATGGGAGCTATAAGATATAGACGTCCGATCGGCACGCGCTTTTACCCTGATCAAGGTATGCGTAAAATAATTAGATTTAGAAAGATTCTTGTCAATACACTTGTCTTACACTGAGCGAAATATCTTCATTTTGTGAAAGCTATATCCGATTGTTCCTATGGGAGCTATAGGATATAGACGTCCGATCGGTTCGGCTTTCAAACTTGATCTGCGTACACATGTTTTAGGACGACTGTGAAAGTTTCAAGGCGCTAGCTTTTAAACTGAGCTCGCAAACGGTATTGAAACAGACGGACAGACGGACATGGCTATATCGACTCCCCTATTGATCCTGATCAAGAATATATATACTTTATGGGGTCGGAAACGTCTGCTTCACTGCGTTACAAACTTCTGACCAAAATTATAATACCCTCTGCAAGGGTATAAAAAGCTTAACTTTGTGTAATAATATATAAAAAAAATAAACTTGCGCTGAATGGAAAGCAAAGGAAACTAAATCTAAAACGCCAACCCTCTAGCTCTTATAGCGAATGTGGGCGTTAGAGTGGGCGTGGCACATAAGCATAACAAACTTGCGCTGAATAGAAAGCGAAGAAATCTAAATCTAAAATCCCAAACATCTAGATCTTATAGAGAGTGTGGGCGTTGACGTGGGCGTGGCACATACGCCTAACAAAATTGCGCCGAATAGAAAGTAATGGAATGTAAATCTAAAAGTACAAGCCTCTAGCTTCTACAGCTTCCGAGATCAGAGCGTTTTTAAAACAAGTTCAATTATGATGGTAAAAAATTTGACAATTCCTTCAAGTTTTAAATGCATGGCCCATACGCAACGCTTTTATGAGAATCGAGGAGAAGAGCACCTGTAGCATCAAAAAAGTTCATGGTCAAAAATGATGAGAATCGGGGAGGACAGCGCTGTACTATTGAAAAAAAATATTTCCTATATGTAATCAATTTATTTATTAAACGGCAGCTTTAGTATACAGTTGTCTGATTGGCAAGAACTATTACCCTGAGCAAGGTATACATAAATAAATTAGATTTGCATAGTTTCATGTCAATAGCTTTAGTACTGCAAAAATGTCATGTAAAAATATAAAAAAAGGGATATTTTTACAGCATTTTACTATTGTTAATATGGAAAGTATGAGATATAGACGTTCGATCGGCACTCGCTTTTACCCTGATCAAGGTACGCACAAAAAAATACGATTTGGAAAGTTTCATGGGAATAGCTTATATTCTGCGCGAAATATCCTGAAAAACGACAAATTTTGACCGATTTCACCCTATTGTTCCTATGGGAGCTATAAGATATAGACGTCCGATCGGCACGCGCTTTTACCCTGATCAAGGTATGCGTAAAATAATAAGATTTAGAAAGATTCTTGTCAATAGCTCTTACACTGAGCGGAACTCCGAAGTTTTCTAGGCTTAACAGGGTATTACAGGAAATTTGTCCGTAACTATGCAAAAATTGCTAAACCATTAACAAAATATCTGGGAGGGGAAAATGGAAAGGTTTCTAAAAGAATGTCTACTAAAGTTTCAATACAGTTTGACGAATCAGCTGTACAAGCTTTCAACGAGCTAAAAGAGAATCTAATAGCACAAGTCGAATTAGTTCAGCCAGATTATAGTAAGAAATTCGTTTTAACTACAGACGCATCAGACGTAGCTATCGGGGCAGTACTAACACAGGATAATAAACCAATTACGTTTATTTCAAAAACATTAAATAAAACGGAACAACTTTATGCCACAAATAAAAAAGAATTTTTAGCTATAGTATGGGCTTTAAAAAATCTCCGGAATTATTTATATGGAGTAATTGGCATAGAAATACAAACGGATCATCAATCCTTATCGTTCACAATTTCGGATAAAAATCCAAACGTAGAGATGAAAAGATGGTATTCTTTCATTGAAAGTTTTACCCCAAAAATTATATACAAACCCGGAACAACAAATGTTGTAGCCGATGCATTATCACGAATACAAATAAATAATATTACAAACAGCGATATAGACGTTTCTGAACAGTCAAACTCAGACCAAGACACACAGCATTCAGCTGAAAGTAGTTTTGAAAATGTAATACAAGAGACCCGTTAACCGTTAAATCAATTTAAACAACAATTGTTATTAACAACGGGGAGGTATACAATACATGAGTGACTGGACATTTTTGACAAGACAAGACTCATAATCGAATATGATACAGTTGAGAACTTAATAAGCATTTTAAGAGAGTATCTTCCACCTAACATAACAGTTGGAATTCATTGTAGTTTAGAAGATTTATATCATATTCAAGTTTCTTTAAGAAATAGTTTTACTAACAAATTTCTTTTTACGCGATTATTTCTACAAGACGTAGAAAACGCCGAAGATAGAGCTATAATAATAGAAAAAACACACAATCGAGCTCATAGGGGATTAGACGAAAATCATAAACAAATCAGTAGATTATATTATTGGCCCAATCTATTTGTAAAACTAAAAGAATATATAAAAAATTGTAAAATTTGCAATGAGAACAAATATAACAGACACCCGATTAAAATTCCAATTGGGGAAGCCCCAATCCCAACTAAAGAAGGCGAAAATTTACACATTGATATATATTATGCGCAAAGTTTAACCTTTTTAACTTGTATTGACGCGTATTCTAAATTCCTAGTAGTTAAAGAAATTCAAAATAAATTAAATATAAAGTAATGGAACTACTTCAACATTTTCCCCAAGCCAAAGTAATTATGACCGATAACGAACCTCAGCTCAATTTAAATCCTTTGCACAAAGGTGCGGTGTAACTCTACATTACGCAGACCCGAGGCACAGTACCTCAAACGGACAAGTGGAAAGAGCACATTCGACATTAACAGAATTAGCTCGCTGCATAAAAGAACAATTTTATTTAACTGACTATTCCGAAATCGTAATAAGAGCCGCTCAGGAATATAATCAGAGTATTCATTCCACAACAAACCAAAAACCTGTTGACATTCTTTATAATAAAATTGAACACGATAATATTCCACAATTATTAAAAAATACTCAGGAGAAAATGTTGGAAACCCATAATGAAAGCAGAAAAGAAAAACAATATCACGTAGGACAAGTTGTTTATGAAAAGAAATATGGAGAAAGAAATAAACTAAAACCAAGATATAAGAAGCAAATAGTTAAGGATAATATGCCTAATAAAATAATAATCAACAGTAGAAACAGAATTATTCACAAAGATAATGTTAAGCATTAATAAATTCCTTTTTTTAAACTTCCAGAAAATGTATTCTTTAATAAATATTTTATCAATCATAATATTGGCCAGTTCAGAAATAAATGATTACTCGAACCATGAATTTTTTCTGTTCAAAGACAACAAGGATGTACTTACCTATGAATCTTACAACGATTTATTCCAAGTAACTAATTTAAGTTTTTATAAGGAAATACTTGACATAGAATCAGATAATATAAAAAAGGATTCAAATAAAAGGTCACAATGGGAAATTAAGTACGACATAGAAGTAATCAAAGTAATCTTATCTCAGTTAATATCAGCTAGAACAAAAAGGGGAATAAATGAGTTAGGCACCGTGTGGAAATGGTTGGCTGGAACTCCGGATCATGATGATTTCATAAAAGTACAAAATAAAATCAATGACTTAATTGAAAATAATAATACAGTCTATTATTAATTCCAAATTGTTCAAAGAAATATAATCTCTCTCTGAAGATTTTAAAAAGGTTTTTATTGATCAAGATTTACCACTTAGGAAACATCGCTTACGATTAATAACATTTGACCTACAAAACTTAATTGATACTATCACTCTTGCAAAAATTGACGTTTTTAACACCAAAATTTTAAACAATGAAGATATAAAAGAAATATTAAAACACGAGCAAAAGCTAGTAATTATCGCTTACTTAATGGATATCTCTGTGTTCAAAATCGCATTACACAAAGAACTTTTAATAATTTATATAAAATACCCAATAATAAAAAATAGATGCGAAATATATTACACTCGATCCATTTCCCAAATCAATGGAAAAAAATTTTAATAAGTAATCAAGTCGCAAAATGCGAAAATACATATTATGAAATGTCTACATTTAAGAAAGAACTTTTTAATAATTATTGAACTTTAAGTTTAGAAAAAACATATTTTACCCGATTATTAAATGGTGAACAATCAATTTGTAAAAAAATAAGAGAAAACAAGAGAGAACGCTATAGTCGGGTGCCCCGACTATCAGATACCCGTTACTCAGCTAAGGGAGTGCGAGGGAGATAGATATATAAAATCTTTGATCGGACATAACTTTTTAACGAATGGTCCGATTTGAAAAATTTCTCCTACATTTCGATAGGTATTGATAATCACAATAAAACTGCATTATTACTTTACCAAAATCTTTAATGGTGTGGGCGCCAGACACCTTTCAAAAAATGGTTTTGGGCGATTGAGGGCGTTAGAGGGGGCGTGGCACCATTTTGAAATAAACTTGCGCTGCGTAGGATCTCCAAGAATATGCATGCAAAATGCCAATCCTCTAGCTTTTATAGTTTCCGAGATCTCAGCGTTCATACGGACGGACAGACGGACATGGCTAGTTCTACTCGGCTAGTGATCCTGATCAAGAATATATATACTTTATAGGGTCGGAAAAGCTTCCTTTTCCCTGTTACATACTTTTGCACGAATACAATATACCCTTTTACACTAGGAGTAACGGGTATAAAAATAGACATTATCCAAGATGGTGCCATTTTAATAAATGGTAACAACATCGTCAACAATTCCGAATTAGGTGGTTCGTTCTTAATAATATTTAATGGTACAACCACAATAAATAACGTTTCATATACCAATATAGACAACAAAATTCTTAACTATATTACTACAAACCACTTCAAGAATTACGAAATATCCGATTATATATTTTCAAATAACTCAGAACTCTCTTTAGATAATATAAATATTTTAAATCCATTCATTAAAATTAATGATACCAAAATATCTATATCCTTTATATTATTAATTTTAATCATTATATATTTGATTTCTCTACCTATTATTAAATACAGAAATATGTTTGTAACCAAAAAACAACGGCCAGAATCAGAAAAACCTAACGAAGATATATTTTTAACAGAATTAAAAGATCGTTTAAACGAAATCCATAATGAATCGGGACGATCCATTTTAGAAGGGGGAGAGTTATCCAGCCCGTGAAACGGTTCCTTTTATGGAATTAATAAACCAATTTTTAAATTCAATCTCAGCTAAATTGCCTTTGCCTTTGTTTAAGATTCTGCCTTCGCCTTTTTCATTATCTTCGAGGGCCGCGCTTGACCGTCCTGCTAAGATAAATAAACCTATCATAAAGTAAACAACAGCTTCCGTTCGAAGCCAAACTCTCACGTTCAAAGCCAAAAGTATTGCGTTCCGATTTTCAATCAAAATTGCATCGGTCAGCATAATTTAACTTCACAACGAGATGCGACAGTTTCAGCATAAGCTTTTATTTTAAACAAAAATCAAAGTTCTAGAAGCTTAAAAAAGAAAAGCTTCTGGCCGAGGTTCGTTGGAGAAGATTTTAGAATTAAGAAGTCAGTCTTATTCGGATTGAAACCGCGATCGGTCATATCTTAGAATCAAAAGTAAAAGTGTCTTGATGTATTAGTGAGTTAGTGAATTAAGGTTTATTACCAATTAAGAAAAATTATAAAATAAAAAATTATATTTTTTTTAATCAACCACAACGATTAAATTTAATTTGCATGCTGATGCAACGCGATTCGTTAAACCGACAAGTGAGTTGTTGCAGCAATTACAGCTCGCTTTCGGCGGCAACGAGTCAAAGGCTGAAATGAGTCGCAAATTCGAGGCGCGCCTATGGAAACCAGAGGAAAAATTCGCCGTGTACTTCGAGGAAAAATGCAGACTGGCCCGAGATGTCAACATGGAGGATGATGAACTACTGGATCATTTCATCAGCTCATGTCCCCAAAATAAGAAGCAAGATGTCAATAATTACGTATGATTGTTGAAAATTTTTTGTTTTGAAAACCCTAACCAGACAATAATTACAGAATGCTTAATAGATTCAGGAAGCCCAGTATCGTTAATCAAAAAATCGCTTATACCGAGAAATATTAAACTAGAACCTCAAGAAGAGACTTACTTTGAATTAAATAAAAGCTTATTGAAAAGCGATGGAAAAATATTATGTTTTGTAATCAAAAAAGAAATAAAGATTTTGTTTAATTTAATTTTTGTGGCCGATGGATCTATGTTCTGTAATATTGTGCTAGGCAGAGACTTTATGGAGGCCTGCGATTTAAAAATTAACTTAGAAACATTAAAAATAATAACTGTTGAGAGTACTAAAACCCAAGATGATATGAAAATTAGTTCAATTTATAAGGTGCCTTGTTTTAAGGAAAAATAATTAGATTGTATTCAAAATAAGAGTGAAACTTTGTGTAACAAAGTCAATACGGTCGATGTGCACTTGATATTGTGGACTCCAAACTGAAGAACAATATTCCAAAATAGGACGGACAAGGGAGGTAAATAGTAATTTGGTTATGTAAGGGTCGTCAAATTCTTTTGACCAACGCTTTATAAACCCAAAAACACTCATAGCTTTGTTGACAGTCAGCATTATGTGGCAGTCAAATTTAAGCTTCGGGTCCAGAAGAACGCCTAAATCATTTACTGAATATATACGGTCAAGTGGCAAGTTCTGAAGCAAATAACTTATAAACGTAGGAGTACCCCTATGAAAGGTCATTACGTTACATTTCAGGCAGTTCAAATTTAAGAGGTTATACTCACACCATACTTGAAAATTATCAATGTCTGATTGTAAGCTGAAACCAGACTCTATATTATTGTATGTCAAACAAAGCTTAACATCATCAGCATACATTAGTACGCGAGAATTTGTTATGTTAGAGGGAAGATCGTTAATAAACAAAGTAAACAGCAAAGGGCCTAGATGACTACCCTGGCGCACTCCAGATGTCACGCGGATCATTTTAGAAACAGCGTTCTTAAGTATAACCCTCTGAGTCCTCCCATTTAAATAACTTGAAATCCAAGTTAAAAGATTACATGGAAACCCAAGCAAGTTTGAATAAAAGAAGAGAGTGGTTAACGGAGTCAAAGGCTTTACTGAAATCTGTATATATAACTTCGGTCTGCATTTTATTGTTAAATCCATTAATTACAATAGATGACAATTCCAGTAGGTTGGTGGTAGTCGATCTTCGCTTAACGAAACCATGCTGACACGGTGATATTAGCGAGGAACATAAATGTTGCAAATGGGATGTGATGAGACGTTCAAAGGCTTTTGGAATTGCCGAAAGTTTAGAAATACCTCTATAATTCTGGGCATCCGCCTTCGCACCCTTTTTGTGAAGTGGAATAATAAAAGAGTCCTTCCAGATAGTTGGAAAAACTGATGATGAAATAGACAATTGAAAGAGTTTAAGAATAGGTTTGCAAATGGTTGATGCACAGAACTTAAGCACACACCCAGGAAGTCCATCAGGACCAGGAGAGTAAGTTGGCGTTGTTGTTGTTAAATCTCTTAAGAGAGAACTTTCGGTAATTATAGGTGAAAAATACAATTTGCCCCTTTTAAGGGATTACGGTAGTTTGATTCTGACCATGAAGAAGAGCTATAAGTAGTTTGGAAAAAGTCGGAAAATAAATCTGCAATTTCAGAGTCAGTCGATGCCTCCATTGAGTTAAATCGGACCGATGAAGGCAAAGTTGATGACTTACGCTTTGCGTTGACAAAGTTATAAAACTGCTTCGGATCATTTGTAAATTCAAATTTACAACGATTTAAATACATGGAATAGCAATGACTGTTAAGAACATTAAAATCAGATCGAGCCACCACATATTTCGAAAAATCAGATGGCTTACCCGATATTTGATACTTTTTATAAGTGTTTGTTTTAAGATTTTTTAGTCTTTGAAGCGCATTTGTAAACCAGGGGGGCCTGTTCGACTTTGGAGGAAGCCTATCAGGAACGCATTTATTAAAAAAAGTGTTTAGAACGCTATAGAAAAGTTCAGTTGCACTTTCGATGTCCACACAGTTATAAATATCTGTCCAATCGTATTGCGAAATCATTAAATTAAGTTTATTATAGTCACATTTCCGAAAGCATCTCATTTTAGTTGGAGAAACTAAAGGAGAGAGGGTATCAAGGTAGGGGAGGCAAATTGTCAATTCCATAGTTGGATGGTATCGGTCTTCTGGTACCACAAGAGCGTCAATTCTAGATACTGTGACTTCAGACGGCTCTGAAACAAACACAAGATCTAATTGTCTATTTAATGAATTTCTTATAAAGCTAACCTGCTGTAACGATAATTCTAAAAGGCCATCCACAAAATCATGGGTGGATATAGGTAAAGCGACAAGTGAGTCAGAAGGGGGGGACCAAGATATATCAGGGAGAATAAAGTCACCCAAAACAATGAAAAGGTCTCTATTAGAAAAAAAGGACAGAATAGATTTAATAGCAGAGAGATGTTGCTCATAAATTATTAGGTCAGAGCCAGGCGGAATATACGAACATGTAATAAAAATAGACCAGGATTGCAGGGAAACTTTCACACAAACAAATTCAATGTTATTAGAGGCATGAGAGTGAATTCTCTCAGAAATTATGGTGGAGGTGACGGCAATTAAAACGCCGCCCCCCTACGGGAAAGGCGATCGGTTCTATAGGTATTAAAATTGTTAGACAGAACTTCAGAGTCGGTTATCTCTGGTTTCAGCCAAGTTTCAGTAAAAGCCAAGATATCGTCCGTAAATGCCGAGGAGTCAGCATAAAGCTTGGGTAGCTTCATGTTAAGTCCTCTAAAATTTTGGTAACCCAAAAATAAACTTTTTAGTTTTTTGGCGCCATGGAAGGCCTGTTATTTGTTCTTGGTTTATTTGGAACAAATTCTTTGATTACTAGATCATCATTAAGCCAAAAGCTTTCAGAAAGTAGTATATTAAACACATCAGGCGGGGCAAAAATTTTGAATGACGATATCCTACGAGCATATGAAAATCTAAATTGTTCCACCGCAATATCCTCGGTTGGGAATTTTTCTCGAATAAATTCCATAACATCCTCAGATGTGGTATCAGGCGTAAATCTTGAAACAAACAATTGCTTCCTATGTGGGACAACTGAGAGTATCTTACGCCCCCCAGCAGCGGTCTGAACATTTCCCAGCTGTGAGCCAGAAACGCCTCGTTTGGGTACAACTGGGAGTTTCTTCCGCCCCAAAGCGGCAGTCTGAACGTCACTCGGCTGAGAGACAGAAACAGCACCTACTGAACCTGTGGGCATGGTCGGCACCGAATTGATTGACTCCGCCGGCTCTGAGGATTTTATTGGAGCCTGACTTTCAGCTATAGGGATTACACCGGAACTAGCTGAGTCTATTGGCACAGGTGGTTCACTTACCCCTGTGTCAGCTGAAGCGGGTGCAGCTACCAGGTTAGGATTTAAGGTGGCTGCCCATCTCAGTTGTCAATTCCCTGCAGGACTCACATGTCCACATGAGACCAGTACGCAGTTCAATGTAGTCTTTTACTCTGCCGGTAAAACCTGCACATTTAACGTGCATCATCCCTTCGCAGAGCCAACAGAAAATAAAAGGGTCTTTAGGTGTCGTCGAATGAGTACAATTTTTCTTAGAACAGACAAGAGCCATTATAAGAAACAAGGTAATTAAAAAGAGTACAAAAAAATTAAAATTTGAAATGTGAAATATACCTCGAGTAAATTTGGCACTGGGATAAAATTCCAAAACCACAAAAACACAAAACACGAAAGTATAAGAGCGCGAGATCGCGAATTAATTCGAGAGCAAGAGAGCGCGAGAGAAGAGTGTTCAATCGACTGAGCGTGGCTTGTGGGGCACCAACAACTAAACGCACGAACAGTTACAATGTAAAGCAAGTGAGAGAGAGACTATGAGAAAAGCACCCAAGAGTCTACAAGAAATTTGGCAGGTTCCGAGAGAACGAAATTACAGTTATAATAGAGCGGAAAAGAGAGAGAGAGAAAGAGAGAGAATACAAGAGCAATTTTAGAGAGTGCAAATAACAAATAACACCAACAAAGCCAAGATATTAAACAAATCGAATGGAAATTGTTAAAATAACTAAAACCACATACCCGTTAACAGGGAGATCTATTTAAAACACTAACGCGATTGTTAGGCAAAACTTTGTTAGTAAGCTAACACAAAACACTTGCGAATAAATCACAAAAATAAATCAAAACTCAGAGCACAAAGGTAAACACAACCGTTCACAAGCGACGCTAAATCGATAAAAAAAATGAAATGTTAGATAATGAAAAGTTTTGTAGTGAAAGTATAGAATGTGAAGTTTTTAAGAATGAAAGGGGTGGGAAGAAAAATTATGTTGATAATTTCGAACAACAAATGATGGAAATAAATACTTTAGAAGATGCGGAAAAGGAAAATGTGTTTAATATTGGTGAAAAAGTTACCTATATGGATCAGAAGAAGTCAATTGAGTTAGTGGAATCTAGCTATGTCCAGGTGAAACGACCTGAAGTTCCGAAAATAAAATGTAAAATGAATGTAGTGTTAGAAAATTCAAAACCATTTAGTTGTGTACCAAGGAGACTTTCTTACAGTGAAAAGGAGGCGTTACAAAAAATCTTAGATGAATTGAGGATGGTATTATTCAAACTAGTAAATCGGAGTATGCCTCTCCGATTGTACTAGTGAAAAAGAAATCGGGAGATCTTAGACTGTGTATAGATTTGAGGCGTTTGAATAAGATTATGGCCAAGGATAATTTTCCGATACCCTTAATTGATGACCTTTTAGATAAACTAGTGAGGAAATCTGAATTTACGAAATTAGATCTTAGGAATGGATACTTTCATGTGTTTGTTAACAAGGAGTCGGTAAAATACACATCATTTATAACGCCTTTGGGGCAATTTGAGTTTTTGCGTTTGCCGACGGGACTTAAAACTTCTCCGCAAGTATTTCAAAGATTCGTCAATGATATATTTTCAGATATGATAAGACAGGACAAGGTTGTAGTATATATGGACGACATTTTAGTTGCCAGTAGAAATATAGAGGAACACTTAGAAATATTAGCAGAAGTATTTAAAAGGTTAGTTGAAAACAAGTTAGAGTTAAGAATGGACAAATGCGCATTTTTTTAGAGGACAAGGTTAAGTATTTAGGATTTTTGTTTTCATATGAGGGAATTAAATGGCTTAGAGGCCATACAAAATTTTCCAATTCCGAACAAAGTACAAGAAGTGCAAAATTTTTTGGGTCTCTGCTCTTATTTCCGCCGATTTATTAAGGATTTTTCGATAATAGCGAAACCGTTATACGATTTAGTGAAAAAGGATAGGGTATTTCGGTTTGAGGAAGAAGAGTTAAATTGTTTTGCGCTTTTGAAAGGGAAATTAATGGAAGCGCCCGTTTTTGCTATTTACGATCACAGGGATGACATTGAGCTTCACTGCGATGCCAGTGCGCTAGGTGTTAGGGCTGTATTTCCTTAAGGAAAGACAGACAAGAAGTTACACCCGATATTTTACTTTTCAAAGAGATCAACGATAACAGCTTTGAGTTGGAGACTTTAGCCATTATTTACGCATTAAGAAGATTCAGGATATATTTGCAGGGCAAGCAGTTCCAAATTGTAACGGACTGCAACTCCCTAACGTTAACGCTTAATAAAATTGACTTAAATCCGAAAATAGCTAGGTGGGCTCTAGAGCTTCAAGAGTTTGATTATGATTTAAAGCACAGAGTAGATGCACTGAGTAGGTGCAATAATATAATGGTAATAGAGGCGAACACTTTTGAGACTTATTTAGTAATTTGCCAGTCGAAAGATGATAAGGTACAAGAAATTAGGAAAATTTTAGAAAATAGTGAGCATAAATGGTTTGAAATGAGGAATGGGGTAATATATAGGAAAAGTAATGAGAACAGAATACTATTTTATGTACCAAATCGAATGGAGGAACATGAGCTATACAAGTATCATGATGAATTAGGCCATATTGGAAGGGACAAAATGGTAGAGGCAACTGGAAAGAGTTACTGGTTTCCGAACATGAAAAGTAAGGTTTCAGATCATGTTTAAAATTGTTTGAAGGGCATAGCATATTCTTCGAAAGTAGGCAAAGGTGGGGGACAATTGCATAATATACCGAAAGGCAATAAGCCTTTCGAAATCATTCACATAGATCATTATGAACCTGTGGATAATAGTAGGACGAAGAAACATATATTAGCTGTTGTGGATGCGTTCACAAAATTTGTTAGGCTATACACGACCAAAACAACAAATACTTACTTTCGAGCAAATAATAGACCCAAATGTATTATTTAAGATCGCGGAAGTTGCTTTACGTCAGCAGATTTTGCTACATTCATGGAGGAAAATAACATTAAACATATTAAAATTGCGACTGGGTCGCCACAGGCCAATGGACAAGTTGAGCGAATTAATAGAAGCTTATGACCTATGATAGCGAAGATGGCGGTGCCAAGTGTTATTGAGAAGGTAGAGTATTCAATGAATAATACGATTTATATTAGTATTAAGGAGTGGCCTAGTGAAACATTATTTAATATAACTCAGAGGGGAGAAGTTTGCGATGAGTTGAGGGAAAGATTAGAGGAGAATGGATGTGAAGTAGAGGTAAGGAAAACGTTAGAAGATATTAGGAAAGAAGCTGAGGAATCCCAAGAACAGTCTCAGAAGAGAAATGAAGCATATTACAATGCGAAAATAAAGAACGCAACCTAGTTTAGAGAAGGTGATTATGTCATGGTTAAAAATATTGACAGTACAGCGGGTGTAGCAAGAAAACGTATTCCAAAAAATAAGGGTCCTTATGTATTTGACAAAGTCTTAAAGAATGACAGATATTTCTTTAAAGATATTGATGGGTTTCAGTTATCTCGAAACCCCTATCAAGGTGTGTGGAGTGTTAATAATATTCGCCACTGGATGAAAGAATAAGAATAGAAGATAAGAATGAATTGTATATATGTAGGTATAGAGTGTAAACAATAGAAAACAAAAACCAATATAAATTGTGAATTGTAAAATTACATGTCAGAGATAGTGGGATATCTCAAAGTCAGGACGGCCGAGTTGTAACAGGCCAGGTGTAATATTGTACATTATATAAATGCCAGATCTATTTGTAATATTAATATTGTTATACATAAGTTTATATGGACAGGGCAGATGGCATTAATCTACTCTAGTCACACTAATCGATATCGTGAGAGCGGATCTCCTCTCTCTAGAGAGCCTGAAACGGGGGTTTAAATTGAGTTGCCTACGAGCTAGTTCAAATTGAGAGATCAGAGAAAGAAGTTTTGTGAACGAAGAAATGGAATAAAAGACTTGTGAAATCATTTTGGTGATCCTGATACACATTTTTTTTTCCGTGGGCGAATAATTCAACTCCTCGGCGTCGTGCTTGCGGCTGACGTAGGCAATGACTCGTTCCTGGCCTTCGATTTCCTGGGTTAGCACTCCCCCAAATCCGTAGTTGCTGGCGTCAGTTTAAAGCGTCATCTTGACGGAGAAATCTGGGCACGCCAGCACGGGTGCGTCTGTCAGCAAACCTTTCAGGAGATCGAAGGCATTCTGTTGCTCCGGTTCCCACTTCCACCGTTGGTTTTTCTTTAGCAGGTTCGTCATGGGTTGGACCACCGAGGCAAAGTTGGGCACGAATCGCCGGTACCATCCCGAGACATCTCCCCGTAAGCTTGTGCTCCGGTTCCCACTTCCACCGTTGGTTTTTATTTAGCAGGTTCGTCATGGGTTGGACCACCGAGGCAAAGTTGGGCACGAATCGCCGGTACCATCCCGAGACATCTCCCCGTAAGCTTGTGGGAGGGCTCAGGTTTCGCACGGCGGCTACCTTGTCCGGAACGGTGTGGATACCCTGGTCACTGATCACATGTCCGAGGTAGGCCAGTTTTCTCTTGAAGAATGAGCCCTTTTGCTGGTTGATGCGCAGGTTGGCTCTCCTCAATCGTTCGAAGACTTTGCGGAGGTTGTCTATGTGTTCTCCTAGGCGAACGCATATGGGTCGAGGTCTGGCCCGATCACGCTATCTAGGGCACACTGGAAGGTTGGCGCGGCCGAATGCAGCCCGAAAGGCATGACACTCCATTGAAATAGGCCGCGCCCGGGTACCGTAAAAGCGGTACATGCCCGGCTATCTTTGGCCAGTACCCGTTGCGCAGATCCAGGGTCGAAATGTATTTCGCGTTTCTAAGATGTGGTTAATACGCGGCAACGGATACGCGTCCGCGCACATGCGCCACTGGCCGGTTTTCTTCCGGACCAAGACCAAAGGGGCACTGTGCGGGCTACGCGACGGTTCGATACATCTTTGCTCCAGCAACGCGTCTACTTGTTCGTCTATGATCCGCTGCATGGCAGGGTTCTTTGGGAAATAGCGTTGTTTAATCGGTCGGTCGTCCCTCATGGTGATCCGGTGTTCCGCTATTTTCTCTACTCCCGTCATTCCTTCAAATCGCGCTAGCTGTTCGCTAAGAAACGCTTGAACCTGCGGATTAGTCTCGCAGCCGCGTTCCTTGCACTCCCGATTCAGTACTTGATCCCCCTGGGTCACAGTGCCCGTATCGGATGTCCCTCGTGGATTCTCGGCGTGATCCTCCCGGGGGTGATCCTCCTGGTGTTTCCTGTCGATGTCCTCGGGTGCCATGGTGGTGTTTCTCCTGTGGTGCTGTTCTCGTCTTTTTCCTTGCATGTTGTTGCGTAATGCGGTTCCCGTGCTCTGTGCTGATCTTCGGGCGCATTCCTGTCATGCTGTGGCCCTATTTCATGATTGGCTATGCCTAGCCGAGGTTCCGTTCGAAAAGGGTTCCTTTTCTGGGCTATGGCGGTGTCAGCCAAGGGCTTTAGGCGAAAAGGGTTATCCCCGGCAGGCGCCGGTCGTACACGTTCCTGTTGCTTGGGGGCTGTAGTGGCTGTATCCCTTTGGGGTTTTCCCACCAACTGTCTGCCACGGGGTTTTCCTGGAGACGCGTTGCGCGTTGCACGCCGCGTTCGGTGCGCCGTTTCTCGCTGGGGGCTAATGCATGTCCGTTGATTGCGTGTTTGATGTCCTGGGCGTAGCTTCAGGGCTGGGTAGTCGAGGTGGCGGTTCTGATGGATTGCCTTGATTGTCAGGCCATGGTTCATTATCCCTAATCGTCTGACATTCTCTGGGTCTTTGTCGGGACAGCGTGAGGCTTGCCGTACCGCATTGGAGGGTTGTACCGATAGAAGAGAGAAAATTCATCCCTATGATTAAAGGTCCCAGTAGGGCGGGCACGTCACGTCTGCAAGAAGTAACCTCGTTACTTCGACTCGAGACGTGTCAGCGAGATTAATCTGGGTGCGATTCTCCCTAAACTGGTGTGGCTGACTGACTACGTCGGCTATGTCTTGAAACTCCTCGATGCCCCGGTGTCGATGGTGGCTAAACGTACGTGTCCGCCCAGGTCGACTTCCGCCGCAATACTTCCTCTCTCTACCCTAAGCGGTGCGGTTACTGGAGGTTTTCCGGTGGATTGGGTCCCGACGAACTCCGCCGGTCGAGAGGACCCATCTTGTTTCCCGGTTTTTGGCTTCGACAACATTCAACTGTTCGGACGTTATGTCGTGGATTCCGGCAGTCGCGGCTAAAGTGTCCCGGTGCTCCGCAATTTTGGCAAGCATCCCGCACGTCGATTCGTCGTTCGGGTGCGGTCACACGGTTAGCCCTAGCTGGCGGGGCAGCTCTGGGTTCTGGCGATGTACGGGGTGGGTTCCCTAGGGGAGCTCTCTCAGCGAACGAAGGTTGAGTCTGACCCTGTGAAGGGAAGCGGTACGCTGTCGCATTTCTAGAGGCGGGGTTATAGTTGTCCCTCACGAGGCTCCGCTTCTGAACGGCCTCGAACTCAGTGGCCAATTGGGCCAACTTTTTACTGCTGGGCGTGAACGGCGGGGTTGATCTGCTCCGGGTGAGCTTAGACGGGGGTCGCACACTCCGGATATTCTCGGAGCATACGGGTTTCTACAGTAGTGTATAAATGAGAGTTCTGGATACAAAAAGTGGAAGGGGAGGTAATTAATTATGCTAATTAGGGTAATTAGGGTAATAAATGGGGGTAATTAAAGTTAATTGTGCGTGACGAGTGATCGTTAAATAGGGTAATAAATTAGGTTAAGGTGACAGGTGGGGGTAATTAAAGTTAATGGTGCGTGACGAGTGATCGTTAATTAGGGTCCACAATAGTTATGTCCAGCTTTTGTATCCAGGAATTGTATCCAGAAATCCTATCCAGAAATCGGGGATTCTAATTAAGCGGGAAGAAGTTACTGGGGTGTGACGGGTGATCGTTAATTAGGGTGATAAAATGCGTATATCCAGGAATTGTATCCAGAAATCCTATCCAGAAATTCTATCCAGAAATCGGGATTCTAATTAAGCGGGGAGAAGTTACTGGTGCGTTACGAGTGATCGTTAATTAGGGTGATAAGTTGACGGGTGTCCGTTAATAGATTTATTAAATGGGGTGAAACGAGGCGGGAAGAAAGTGTGGTGTGGTAAGCAATTTAATAACCATAGCCTCTAGAAAATGTCTCGGGTTTTTGACACGTTCACACGTGGATTTGGTAACTTGATTAGCACCCTTGAATAGGGGATCCCTTTGCTTGCCACTGAGAAACAAACAACCACCCCGAACAAACGAATACTCAAAAGAAACAGCTGAAAGCAAACACCCTCCCAAACAAAAGAATATGTAAATTTTTATTTAGGTCATGTTTATTTGGAAATTTGTAACAGGCTTTTCTTATACACTAAATATGATGACATTAGTTTTAAGGCTCCGTCTCGATGATTTTTATAGAAAAAGCAGGCACATGCATCTTTCCCGATTCCATTATTACAAAACGTTAAATGATCGCCATATACCGTGTTATGATTTCATTCTTAATAATTTGCCTTATTTGAATTTGAATATATCTATAATAATATCGATACTTGAAAATCCGTTACACTGTTTATTTAGTATATTTTAGGGATATCGATAATTGGTATCGCCAGAAAACGAAAGACACGGACACACTATTTTGTGAGGGGATTGTGTGGAAAATTGTGAAACTGAGCAGTAGCGTGGATAAAAGACAAAATTGAAACGCATTTGAATTAAATAAATTGTTTGAAAGTAAATTTGTGTGTTTAAATTTACGAAAGGTGACATCTTTCAATTTTGTACTTTAAAATCAAAGCGTTCTCGGTTTTATTACACGCTATTGCGAAATTAGAATTTGGAGAATTTCATACATCCATATAGTGCTCTGCCGTCACAGCGCCATTGCCGCGTCGCTTTTGTACATACACTCTGCCGTTGTATGTGTTTATATATGGATGTACGCATGATCTTAACGTCGTGATAAAAAACTTCCGTATTAGACAATAAACACATCCTATGTAAAAACTTGGTATATGTGTGAGCGTCACTTGCATACATACACAAAATATAATGGTGAAATTGACTAAGACTCGAAAGGTTCTGATATCTCACTGTGGTTGACCATAAGATAGCTGTGAGCCGAGGCACAGCCAGCCGCCAGGGCAAATAAATTACCTCCATCGGGTCACCTGTGTTATGTTCGGACTTTCGATATTGGTTAAGACACGTTTTATACATAAATGAACCAGTATAATTTACGAAGCAAAGCAATGTCAGGCGACGATGAAGATTTACTAAACAAGACGATTCTAGAGACTGATAATGAAATGGACTCTGAAGCAGATGAGACTCCAGACCAGAGCAACGGCACCAATGCGGAAATTACTGCTTTGTTGGCGGCACTGCGAACAGATATGCTGAAAATAAAAGAAGGACAATCGGGAATTCTAGCAGATATAAAACAGGCTCACAGGGGAATACAGCACAACCAAATGGAAATAAAGACTTTAGCCGCACGACAACTAAAGCAGTTCGAAACACTTACACAGAACAACAAAGAAGAAGCAGACGATATCGATTCTGAAAACCTATCAGAATTAAACGGTTCAAATGAAAATTTAAATGCTAGACCTGTCGAATATAGCCATTCACACCGACCCAGCGTACATTTAGAGGATCTACCGTCTTTTTCTGGAATTACTGATGAGTGGCCACTATTTAAACAGAGTTTTGATGACTCCACGGAACTTTTTCGGTATGATAACAGACAAAACCTAATACGACTGCGTAAGTGTTTGACAGGGGAAGCTAAAGAGATAGTATCGTCAATGATGATTTATCCAAACAATGTCCAACCTTCTTGAATTGTCATCTATTGTAATAAATGGATATAAGAATAACATGCAGACTGACGTTATATATACAGATTTTAGTAAGGCCTTTGACTCTGTTAACCACTCTCTCCTTTTATTCAAATTAGATCAGCTTGGGTTTCCATGTAATCTATTAACTTGGATTTCAAGTTACTTGAATGGTAGGACTCAGAGGGTTATATTTAAGAGCGCTGTTTCTAAAATGATCAACGTGACATCTGGAGTTCCTCAAGGTAGTCATTTAGGCCCTTTGCTGTTTACTTTGTTTATTAACGATCTTCCCTCTATCGTAGCTCATTCTCGTGTACTAATGTACGCTGACGATGTTAAGCTTTGTTTATCATATAAAGATGTAGGGTCCGGTTTCAACTTACAGTCAGATATTGATTGTTTTCAGGGATGGTGTGAGTACAATCTTTTAAATCTGAACTGCCTTAAATGCAACGTTATGACTTTTTATAGGGGTACTCCTACGTTTATTAGTTATTCTCTTCAAAATACACCACTCGACCGTATATATTCAATTAACGATTTAGGTGTTCTTCTCGACCCAAAACTTAAATTTGATTGCCACATAATGGCCACTGTCAATAAAGCTATGAGTGTTTTTGGGTTTATAAAGCGTTGGTCAAAGGAATTTGATGACCCTTATACTACCAGATTATTATATACCTCCCTTGTCCGTCCTATTTTGGAATATTGTTCTTCAGTTTGGAGTCCACAATATCAAGTGCACATCGACCGTATTGAGTCGGTGCAAAAAAAATTTCTCCTTTTTGCCCTTCGTAGTTTGAACTGGGATCAAAACGTAAGGCTACCTTCCTACCAGAGTAGATTACTATTGCTTAATTTACCTACACTTGAAAACCGTAGAATAATGCTTGGTACTATTTTTATGCAAAATCTTATAAAGGGTGATATTGACTCCGTAGAACTGGTAAACCGTTTAACTTTTAATGTTCCCGTTAGACTAACACGAAATTATTACCCTCTTAATTTGCCTCGATGTACATCAAATTTTACTCTGCATGAGCCCTGTCGTGTTCTATGTAAAAATTATAACAATCTTTATCATTTAATTTGCACTTCAACATCTATCCCCATATTAAAAACTAAAATTTTATCTCATTTGCTTCAATCTTAGTTGTAGTATTTGTAGTATTTGTTTCATATATTTTCCTCGCGAACTCGCATTTTTGCCCTAATTGATAAAGGTTCCCGCGCGTAACAAGCACGTGCTTGGTATCGTTGGGCCACTTGTTTGTACTGCTCGTAGTGCATCAACGTCCATCATATAAAAAAATGTCCCAGACATAATGGAGGAGTTGGAATTCAGGTTTGGAAGACCAGAACTACTAATAAAAACCCAATTGGCTAAGATAAAAGATTTTCCAAAGATATCTTTCGGTAAGATAGAACAAATCGTAACTTTTGCTACAAATGTCCGCGGAGTAGTCAATTATTTAACATCATCGAATTGCAAGCAACACCTTTATAAACCAATTTTGTTAGAAGAATTAATAAATAAATTGCCTACAAATTTACAGGTAGAATGGTTACAGAGCGTCGAGATAACTAATGCCGAAGCGTCTATTGTGCAGTTCTCTAAATGGCTGTGCGCTACCGCTAAAATTATAGGCCGTCTACCCTCCGTTATCGATGCCACGCTGAAGGCACCAGGTCACAAAACTACAAAGCCAATATTCATAGCCAAAACGCCAAATAGATCATCGAAATGTCTACTATGTCAATTGGAGCATCACCTAACCGAATGCAAAATCTGGAACGAAAACACGGATGTTCCAGGACGATGGGATATCGCCAAGGAAAATCGACTTTGCTTTGCTTGCCTTTCAAAGGGGCACAATGTACAAAGCTGTCAAAGCCAACGAAAATGCAAGATTGAAGGTTGTAATTGTAATCATCATGAAAGTCTTCATTATGAGATGTCAAACCGAAACTTCAACCCAGGGATGTCTGCAACCACTTCAGATGATCCTCAACGAATGCTTTGCAGTATGGATACTCAGATAAGTACAACTAATTATCTGTTCAAAATCATTCCGGTTGTTTTATATGGGCCATTGGGAAAAATCGACTCTTTCGCCATGTTCGACGAGGGAAGTTCTGTAACCCTCATTGAACTTGAAATAGCTGACCAGCTTGGTCTGAAAGGTATTGAGACTGCACTTACCCTACAATGGTACGACAATAAGAAAAGTACCGAAATGTCCAAAAAAGTACGTCTTGAGATTAGTGGCATGGATAAAATTCAATATGATATGAAAGGAGTGCAGACGGTCAAAAATTTAGACCTACCCAATCAATCGTTTTCAAAAAATGAGTATAAACATTTACAACGTTTACCGATTACAGACTACATGGACTGCAAACCGGTAATTCTAATCGGTCTAGATAATCTTCATCTAGGACTATCTAGAACCCTCGTCGAATTGGATCCGTTTCAACCAGTAGCCATTAGGACAAAGTTAGGCTGGCTGGCTTATGGTCCAAACAATCAGATGTCGTTAGGCCGCTCCAAATTATTTCACATAGAAGTCGAAAAAGAAAATGATCTACATAATCTTGTAAAAGAATATTTAGCAGCAGAGGATTTTGGCATATCTGAATTGCCACCCCTAGAGTCTATAGATAACATCAGGGCCAAAAATATAATGGAAAAGACGACTTTTAAAATGCAAGATAGATTCCAGATAGGATTATTATGGAAAGAAAATGTTAGGCTTGTAGAGAACTTTAACATGGCAGAAAAAAGATTGGTAGGAATAGAAAATAAAATGCATAGAAATCCTGAGTTTGCAGAAAAATACAAAGAGGAAATGTTAAAATACATTAACAAGGGTTACGCCAAAAAACTTACGAATGAAGAAATTGTTAATCGTAATCAACATGTTTGGTACTTACCACATTTTGCTGTACAAACAGTACACAAACCTGGAAAGGTCCGTATTGTTTTTGATGCAGCAGCTGAGATCAACGGAGTATCTTTAAATTCATGCTTACTCAAAGGCCCAGACGAACAAAAATCACTTGTTTCAATCTTATTACAATTTAGATTGAACCAAGTTGGAGTGGCTGCCGACATCAAAGAGATGTTTTCTCAAATTAAAATACGTCCGGAAGATCAAGCAGCTCAACGTTTCATATGGAGAAATGGCGACACCACAAAACCCATCGAACACTATGCCATGACATCAATGATTTTCGGAGCGATATGCTCACCTTTCTGCGCTAACTATATTAAGAATAGAAACGCCCGACTATTCGAGACACAATATCCCGCAGCCGTCGAAGCGATAATTGAAAATCATTATGTAGATGACTTAGTCATGAGCTTTGAATCTGAGGAACAAGCTATTGAGATTTGCCAACAAATTGTACTCATTCATAAGCAGGGTGGTTTTGATTTAAGGAATTTCATATCAAACTTGAACAAACTTCAAAAGGTTATGAATGATGAACCACATGAGATACGTAATATGAAGAGTTTTCATGTTCCCCGCCATTATTCAAAGATTAAAATCACCAGTAATAACACTGAATTACATATTTTTGTGGACGCTAGTCAATCTGCTTTTGCCGCTGTAGCCTATTTGCGAATAGTGTGTGATGCATTAACCGAAATTGTATTTGTCTTAGGTAAAACACGACTAGCTCCGAAAAAGATTTTGTCCATTCCTAGACTTGAACTCCAGGCAGCTATTCTTGGTGTTCGCCTACATACTTTAATAAGAGAAAAACACAAGTTACCGACAATGGAATCTTATTTCTGGAGCGATTCAAAAACGGTTCTACATTGGGTTCACTCGACGGCTCGAAAATTCAAACCTTTCGTTGAAATTTTAGCTACAACTAACGCCAAACAGTGGAGATGGATACCGTCGTCCTTCAATACTGCAGATACCGCCACACGTCAATCAACGACACCGAAAATCTCAAGTAGCAGCCCTTGGTTACATGGCCCGACGTTTTTAAAGTCACCCAAAGCGGAGTGGCCTTCAATGGTTCCCTATAAGAACGCAGGACCGATGGAAGAAGAAATTATTACACACAAAGTCTTGAACTGCAAGGTAAACTTACCGATAATCAACTATACTAAATATTCATCTTACAGGAAATGTCAACGAGTGGTCGCTTGGCTTCTTAGGGCAAAGAGTATCTGGCTTAAAAATGAATGTTTAAAAGGTGTACTAACAGTCGAAGAATTAATGGCAGCCGAAGTGACCTTATGCCGCTGGGGACAAGAAGAGAGCTTTGCTAAAGAAATTGCTTTATTGAAACATAATAAGCCCATTACAAAGGATAGTTCCATTTATTCACTTTCTCCATATATGGAACAAGATGGGTTGTTACACCTCTCTGGTAGAATTGATGAAGCAACATTTCTTCCCGAACAAGCCCGTCGACCTATTCTTTTACCAAAGGACCATTATTTTTCGGAACTCATAATTCGACACTTTCATGAAGAATTCCACCATCAAAACTCGGCTATTACTATAAATCAAGCACGTCAGAAATTTTGGATCCCAAACATAAAGACAGTACTAAAGAAGATCTGTCGTACATGTACACAGTGTATCATCACCAAGAGCCAACCCAGTTCACAGTTGATGGGCCAACTACCAGCTGAACGGGTAACTCCATATGTCCGACCCTTTACTTACACTGGTGTTGATCTATTTGGGCCTCTTACTGTAACAATTGGCCGACGTCTCGAGAAAAGATGGGGAGTAATTTTCACGTGTCTGACTGTTAGAGCAACCCATTTGGAACTTGCTAAAAACTTATCCACCGATGCCTTTATTGTCTGCTTACGCAATTTCATCAATCGTAGAGGAACTCCATTAGTCATTCGAAGCGACAATGGAACGAATTTCATCGGGGCCAAAAAAGAGTTGAATGACAACAGCAGCTTGTTTGATTTTGATACCTTAATAAGCGAAACTTCGAAAAGAGCAATTAAATGGATATTTAATTGTCCAGGACAGCCCAATGCAGGAGGTTGTTGGGAACGGCTGATCGGTATAGTTAAAAAACTATTAAACAAAACTCTTCGAGATGTTACACCCCCGGTTGAAACTCTTCGATCTGCTCTAATTGAAGCGGAGAATATTTTGAATTCACGACCTCTTACGGACATACCTCTTGCACATATAGACGACGAACCATTGACTCCAAATCATTTTTTGATGGGATGTTTGAATTCTACTCAGACACCACATACACCAGAAGCGGTCATTTGTCTTCGCAAACAATGGAGAATCGCACAAACCCTAAAAGACCGAATCTGGAAACGCTGGGTGACAGAGTATTTGCCTCAGTTAATCCGTCGACAGAAGTGGCACACAACTAACCCAAACGTTAAGATCGATGATTTAGTACTCATTATGGATCCCAACTTACCCCGGAGTGCGTGGAAAAAGGGACGAATTACAAAACTGTATCCAGCACGTGATGGACAAGTACGATGTGTTGATGTTCAGACTTCGAATAACACTATACGCCGACCAGTCTTAAAGCTTATCAGGTTACAATTTAATGGTGAATCTCAGCGCGATTCACAGGAGGGGGGGATGTTATGATTTCATTCTTAATAATTTGCCTTATTTGAATTTGAATATATCTATAATAATATCGATACATGAAAATCCGTTACACTGTTAATTTAGTATATTTTAGGGATATCGATAATTGGTATCGCCAGAAAACGAAAGACACGGACACACTATTTTGTGAGGGGTTTGTGTGGAAAATTGTGAAACTGAGCAGTAGCGTGAATAAAAGACAAAATTGAAACGCATTTGAATTAAATAAATTGTTTGAAAGTAAATTTGTGTGTTTAAATTTACGAAAGGTGACATACCGTTTTGTTAAGATCGTCTTCTCCTTTATCCATAAACATATTCCTTGTATCAATGAGATATTTTAAATCTTCTTTAAAAATTTCCTCACCAAATTGGGATGTGAAATTATTAATTCGGTTTATCCATTTGCTATCCATTGTATATGTGTAAGTGTTAGACCATAGTTCCATTGCAAAAATTTAAAATATTGTGTGCATTATTCAGAGCACAAATACCGCTTTTAATATGTATTCAGCAAAAAGGGAATTGGTTTATGTTTACGGTGTTTAATGGTGGGCAACCCAATTCCTCAACATCTCTTATGTGCGGTGATCTGAGAAAGATTTCTAGAAAACGTTTCTTTTCAATTCCCTTGCATAAAACCTCCTTTTCCGTAGTGATTTGTTTAATATATTTTCTTGATTGCTTAAAGTTGTTTATTCCTTCGTTCAAAAAAATTGTATGATGGTTTTTGGTGAGCCAGAGAGCAGTTTTTCGTGACGAGTGAAATCAACGAAACGAAATTATAACGAAATTATTGTTAAACTTATTTTCTTTGCTAAATACAACTCCAATTTCCTTTAGAATGAACTTGTCGTTGTTATCAAAAAATCCTTGTACATCAATTGCAACTTAGACAATTATTTGAACTAACCCACTTAAAGGACTATACTCAACTAAACGATCGTGAATAAGGAGACAATATGCTTGGGTGTTTTCATGGTTTGCTTGTTTCAAATCGATTGAAATTCTCATGTCGATAGGTCCCGATTTAACTGTTTCATTTTGATATGAAAGGTCGACTACAATAATAGGTTTACTTTTAAATTCTAAAGGTGATAAAAATGGTTCTGCTGGGCGGTTGTAATAACTCTTTTGAAACCTTGCATACATATCATAAAGGTGAGCATATTTGTCATTTTCAAAGTTTACATTTAATGCCATTTCCTCACTGATGTACATACTGTAGTATTTTTTCGGTATTCAAAAAAATGCTAAATCTTGTCCGAACGGGACAGCATTTAGCATTTAGCATTTCTCATTTAGTAAATAAATGTGCTTTGCTTTCAAATTCAACATATATGTGCTTACCTGATGACATTTTAGTAACGGTTTGCCTTGAATATTTTTTAAATATTGCGATGGGCATTTTGTCGATAGTCGAAAACTACTCTGATATTTGGTATTTTAGGCACGAGAATATCGAAATGTAGTAGCATTTATTGACGAATGCTCTTTTCTCCCACCTCTAGAACCACTTGAAAATATATGGGAAAAATGTAACATATACCAAAAAATTTCAAAATGCTACATTCAGCTCTGGTGAGGAAAGGGCATTAGTCATCATATGGATACGTTTCTGAATTCAAGTGGACTTTCAGGTTGGATAAATTATTTGTAATTAGTTCTCCATTCAATATGAAGGCTATAATGGCAAATCTCGGTCGTTCTCTATTACTTCCTATTTTCAAATTCCAGACGTGTTGAGTACCCTGTATCAGTTTTGGGTTAATGTATGTATCCCAACTACGGAAAGCTATCGGTAAATTTACGCCACTCTTTATTATATCGTACATTTTAATTTTTGCAGCATCACTGGGTGTTACATGAGGGACTTTCCAGTTAATATTAGTCATTTCCAAAACATATGTATGGTTTGCTTTGTTTTTAACATATACATCATCCAGATTTTTTGTAGCAAAAGTACAAGTTCATGCTTACAATTCAGTAAAACTTTTCTATAATCCTCAGCAAACCCCATCACATTTTTTAAGGGTAGAGAGAAATTAAAATTAGCTTTTGTAATAATATCATTTCCACCACTCCATCCAGCATTCAAAAGTTTGCGACTATCCTGACGACTTTCCGATAGATAATTTTTAAGTGTGCTGCTCATACCAACAAACCGTGTTCTATCAATTTCGTATCCATTTATTTCATATCTAATTTCATCAATAAAATTTGCCATACAATTATTGCGAAACGTAACATCGATATTATCAGTGGTGCTTGTACCATCGACTGCTACTCTCTTAACAACTCCTTGAAAATTAAGATAGCTTTCGCGAGGGAGTACATACAAGTCCTGATTTATAATACAAATACGTATTTCATCATTTGCTTTAAATGTTTGATGATATGAGGAATATGTATGAAATTCCTTTTTCGAAATACTTTCATCTGAAAACGGTCTCTCACGAACATTTAAAATGTCATTCATTTTTAAATGCTTGTTATTATTATTATCAGATTTGAATTTTGAAGCCCAGTGATTTTAAAAACAATTTGTTTTTTAATGTAAGACCCTTTCGATTTAATCCTGTTCCTTTAGCATTACAACTGCTAGTGCGCGGTTAATTATCATTCTATTGCTCGAATATGTATGCGAATTGATACGTTTTCGCCACGCAAATTCAATAAATCTCCGTTCTGATCAACGATATGTAATGAGAGTGTACTTATTTCTCTGCAGTTAATAGGTAAATAGATGAGATTGTGTGGTGTCACTGTCATTTTATATCCCGGTGAAACCGAAATTGCAAACTCATGTAATACGTGATTTGGTGTATTATCAACGTAAGAGCCACTCACAATATTACATTCCAAACGAATCGAATTAATTTTTAAAATGTTGACAGCATTATCGGACAAGTGATAATGGTTTGCCTTTAACACTCTTTTGTTGAAACCAAACAATTGACCTATTCACCTCTCCTTATTAAAGTATACATCTTCTTTACTGCTAAATATTTCCACTTGAAGTGTATTGTTATTGTTTACAATTTTCACAGTATTTTCCAGATTATAATCCTTTAACTTGTTATAAATAAATTGAGAAATATCGATGAGTTCATAGGAGCCGGTGGGAATAATAATAACTTTATCACCAATATGAAAGAGATTGTTATTTACATCCACGTTGGGAATTGAGTTGTACATGTTAAACTCAACTAGCGCACACTCATATTCCCCGATTAATTCAATTGGTGGAAAATAAACTGTGTTTATAACGGAACTATTTCCATTCACTGATAGAGTCAATGATCTAACCATTTTGAAATCTGTTGTTTAACTGGGTGTCATACAACCCCGCCCCAAACTTATATTAGAATTAAAGAACAATAAATTGGTCAAATCCTTTTCTATATCGTCCCTTATCAATATTGTCATCCTTACTTATAAATAAAAAACCATATTTATCCTCCCAACATTTTTGACAAATTTTCGTAAATGACTCATAATTCATGTCAGGCATGATATGATCCCGAAATATGTGTCGCATATTTAAATCATCCTTTTCCAAGTAATCATATTTCGGTTGGTATATACTGTGTTTATACGATGCCGAATTCACGCTATCATTTCACGCTTTCGGCCGATTCGTGCTTGTATAAACGCCATTTCGTGAATTCGGCAACACACGAAAGTTGACCATGATTTCAGCCTTAAAGCATGAATTGGTGGTGCCCAGCTCTGGTAACTCTGTTACAAATTATCAGCGTTGCCAGATCGCTAGAAATTAAAAGCCCTTTATAGGCTATTTCTCCACTCAGCGGTATTAAAAGATGAAAACTATCACCTATTTTTACCGGTCCGGCATTCCTATCAGCTGAAAGTGAAGAAAAGCATGCATTTTGGATGTGTCGTATAAACAGGGGTTATTTCTAGATCGCGCTTTCATGAAATCGTGAATCTCATCGTATAAACATAGTAATAGACTCTTTGAAAACACGTATATATTTTCAAATCTCAAACCATTTGGACTCTCAATTAGACTGATCATTACATTAGTTTTCCCGCAGTTAGATGGACCAACCACAAGAGCTCTAATTGTGTTTGGTAATAATTCACTGTGACGTGGTGGTTGTTTAACATTGTTCACGTTCTCAATGTTACGAACAAGAATGTTATTTTTTTGCTTTATTATTCGCATCCTATTATAAATATGTTTATTCCGTGATCAATCTTCAATGAATAAAGACAATATATAATGGGGAAACGTTTTTATAATCACATCAGTCATTATTTACACCGTAAACGTGGAAGTGGTCTTATTAATAAGTTAATAGATTCTCTTCCGATTGAGTTTCACATTCCTGGATATAACTATTGTGGACCCGGTACAAAGCTTGCAGAGCGATTACAGAGTGGAGATCACGGAATTAATCAGTTGGATGAAGCTTGCAAGGTTCACGATATTGCTTATTCACAAAACAAGGATCTAAGCAATCGACATAAGGCAGATTCTGAATTAATTAACAAGGCTTGGGAGCGAGTAAAGGCGAAGGATAGTTCTCTTAAGGAGCGAGCAGCAGCATATTTTGTAACTAATATTATGAAAGCAACGAAACATTTTGAAATGGGTGTTCGTAAGCGAAATAAGAAAAAACAGAAGATGAAGAGGAAGCGTAGGAGGATGAAAATAAATAGACTATCATCTGTTGTAAGAGAAGCGAGTCGGGAATTAAAAAAACGAAAACCTCTGGATGTGGTTAATGCAATTAAAATTGCACGTAAAGCAATACATAATTCAATCGGATCTAAGAAAAACGTTAAAGTTCCTCGAATAATTAATGTACCCAAAATGGGGGGTTTTTTACCACTGGTACCCATCTTAACTGCATTAAGTGCTATTGGTAGTTTAGCTTCTGGAACTTCTAGTGTTGCAAAATTGATAACAAACGCAAAAATTGCTAAGCAACAGCTAGAAGAAAATAAAAGACACAATCGAAAGATGGAAGAAGTTTCAGTCGGTGAAGGTCTATACTTAAAACCCTATAAAAATGGTTACGGCTTATACCTAAAACCATTCAACAGTCGTGGTGGTCGTGGGTGGTTTATGAGAGTCTCTCTCAAAAACACCTAAAAATAATGAGAGTGGAGTGATTAACTTGGATGATTCAAAGTCAAGGGGTACACATTGGGTTACCACAAAAACAAAAACAATATATTCCATTTTGATAGTTTTGGAAATTTACAACCACCAAAAGTTGTGAAATACTTAGGGAATGATATCAAATATAACTATGAACAGGTACAACGTTTTGGATCATACAATTGTGGACACCTGTGTATTAAATTCCTGTTTTCATTCAAATAAAGTAACAAAGATGTCCATCTAAAGTTGCTCAAGAACAAGGAATATCGAGTTATAAAAAGAAGCAATGATTCCCTTCAACTGGAGTTAAATATAATTGTTTAATATTTATAAATTATTTTATTATACTCAATAAAACATGCACACACACACACACTTTATCATCTTTGTATTAAAGGGAAATATATATGGACGTTGATGCACTACGAGAAGTACAAACAAGTGGCCCAACGACACCAAGCACGTGCTTGTTACGCGCGGGGCCCTTTTGTAAATTTGGGCAAAAATGCGAGTTCGCGAGGAAGAATACATAAAACCAATAAAGACGGGACAAATAATAAAAAAAAAAAAAAAAAACATGCAGTTAGGAGTGAAGCAAATGAGTTAAAATGTTAGTTTTTAATACCGGGATAGAAGTTGATGTGCAAATTAAATGATAAAGAACGTTATAGTTATTACATAGAACGCGAAAGGGCTCGTGCAGACCAAAATTTGATGTACATCGAGGTAAATTTAGAGGATGATAATTACGTGTTAGTCTAACGGGAACATTAAAAGTTAGGCGGCTAACAAGTTCTACAGAATCAATATCACCTCTTATAAGATTATGCATAAAAATGGTACCAAGCATTTTTCTACGATTTGCAAGTGTCGGTAAATTAAGCAATAATAATCTACTCTGGTAGGAAGGTAGCCTTACGTTTTGATCCCAGTTCAAACTACTAAGGGCAAAAAGGAGAAATTTTTTTTGTACCGACTCTATACGGTCAATGTGGACTTGGTATTGTGGGCTCCAAACCGAAGAACAATATTCCAATATAGGACGGACAAGGGAGGTAAATAATAATTTGGTTATATAAGGGTCATCAAATTCTTTTGACCAACGCTTTATAAACCCAAGAACACTCATAGCTTTATTGACTGTCGACATTATGTGGCAGTCAAATTTAAGCTTCGGGTCCAGAAGAACGCCTAAATCATTTACTGAATATATACGGTCAAGTGGCAAATTCTGAAGCGAATAACTTATAAAGGTAGGGGTGACCCTATAAAAGGTCTTTACGTTGCATTTTAGGCAGTTCAAATTTAAGAGGTTATACTCACACCATACTTGAAAATGATCAATGTCTGATTGTAAGCCAAAACCAGACTCTATATTATTATATGTCAAACAAAGCTTAACATCATCCGCATACATTAGTACACGAGAATGTGTTACAATAGAGGGAAGATCGTTAATAAACAAAGTAAACAGCAAAGGGCCCAAATGACTACCCTGAGGTACTCCAGATGTCACATGAATCGTTTTTGAAACAGCGTTCTTAAATATAACCCTCTGAGTCCTCCCATTCAAATAGCTTGAAATCCAAGTTAATAGATTACATGGAAACCCAAGCAAATCTAATTTGAATAAAAGAAGAGAGTGGTTAACAGAGTCAAAGGCTTTACTGAAATCAGTATATACAACGTCAGTCTGCATTTTATTGTTAAATCCATTTATAACAATTGATGACAATTCAAGTAGGTTGGTGGTAGTCGATCTTCGCTTAACAAAACCGTGCTGACACGGTGATATTAGCGAGGAACATAAATGTTGCAAATGAGAAGTGATAATACGTTCAAAGGCTTTTGGAATAGCCGACAATTTAGAAATACCTCTATAATTCTGGGCATCCGCCTTCGCACCCTTTTTGTGAAGTGGAATAATAAAAGAATCCTTCCAGATAGTTGGAAAAACTGATGATGAAATAGACAATTGAAAAAGTTTAAGAATAGGTTTGCAGATGGTTGATGCACAAAACTTTAGCACACACCCAGGAAGTCCATCAGGACCGGGAGAGTAAGTTGGCGTTGTTGATGTTAAATCTCTTAAGAGAGAACTTTCGGTAATTAAAGGGGAAAAAATACAATTTGCCCTATTTAAGGGATTACGGTAATTTGATTCTGACCATGAAGAAGAGCTATAAGTAGTTTGGAAAAAGTCAGAGAATAAATCAGCAATTTCAGAGTCAGTCGATGCCTCCATTGAGTTAAATCGAACCGATGAAGGCAAAGCTGATGACTTACGCTTTGCGTTGACAAAGTTATAAAATTGCTTCGGATCATTTGTAAATTCAAATTTACAACGATTTAAATACATGGAATAGCAATGACTGTTAAGAACATTAAAATCAGATCGAGCCACCACATATTTCGAAAAATCAGATGGCTTACCCGATTTTTTATACTTTTTATAAGTGTTTGTTTTAAGATTTTTTAGTCTTTGAAGCGCATTTGTAAACCAGGGGGGCCTGTTCGGCTTGGGAGGAAGCCTATCAGGAACGCATTCATTAAAAAAAGTGTATAGAACGCTGTAGAAAAGTTCCGTTGCACTTTCGATGTCCACACAGTTATAAAGATCTGTCCAATCGTATTGCGAAATCATTAAATTAAGTTTATTATAGTCACATTTCCGAAAGCATCTCATTTTAGTTGGAGAAACTAAAGAAGAGAGGGTATCAAGGTAGGGGAGGCAAATTGTCAATTCCATAGTTGGATGGTATCGGTCTTCTGGTACCACAAGAGCGTCAATTCTAGATACTGTGACTTCAGACGGCTCTGAAACAAACACAAGATCTAATTGTCTATTTAATGAATTTCGTATAAAGCTAACCTGTTGTAACGATAATTCTAAAAGACCATCCACAAAATCATGGGTGGATAAAGGTAAAGCGACAAGTGAGTCAGCAGGGGGGGACCAAGATATATCAGGGAGATTAAAGTCACCCAAAACAATGAAAAGGTCTCTATTGGATAAAAAGGATAAAATAGATTTAATAGCAGATAGATGTTGCTCATAAATTATTAGGTCAGAGCCAGGCGGAATATACGAACATGTAATAAAAATAGACAAGGATTGCAGGGAAACTTTCACACAAACAAATTCAATGTCATTAGAGGCATGAGAGTGAATTCTCTCAGAACTTATGGTGGAGGTGACGGCAATTAAAACGCCGCCCCCCCTACGGGAAAGGCGATCGGTTCTGTAGGTATTAAAATTGGTAGACAGAACTTCAGAGTCTGTTATCTCTGGTTTCAGCCAAGTTTCAGTAAAAGCTAAGATATCGTCCGTAAATGCCGAGGAGTCAGCATAAAGCTTTGGTAGCTTCATGTTAAGTCCTCTAACATTTTGGTAAGCCAAAAATAAACTTTTCAGTTTTTTGGCACCGTGGAAGGCCTATTATTTGTTCTCGGTTTATTGGGAACAAATTCTTTTATAACCAGATCATCATTAAGCCAGAAGCTTTCAGAAAGAAGTTCTTTAAACACATCAGGCGGAGCAAAAATTTTGAAAGACGATATCCTACGGGCGTATGAAAATCGAAATTGTTCAACCGCAATATCCTCGGATGGGAATTTATCACGAATGAATTCCAAAACATCCTCAGATGTGGTATCAGGCGTAAATCTTGAAACAAATAGTTGCTTCCTGTGTGGAACAACTGAGAGTTTCTTACGCCCCCCAGCAGCAGTCTGAACCTCACTCAGCTGAGAGCCAGAAGCGGCACCTACTGTACATCTGGGTACAACTGAGAGATTTTTACGACCCCCAGCAGCAGCCTGAACCTCATTCGGCTGAGCGACAGAAACGGCGCCCACTGTACCTATGGGTATGGTGGGCACCAGATTGGTTGATTCCGCCGGATCTGGAGCCTGACTTTCAGATACAGGGGCTACAGGGACAGGGACTACACCTGAACTAGCAGTATCCGTTGGCACAGGTGGTTCACATACCCCTGGGTCACCAGAAACTGCAGCAGCTACCAAGTTTGGATTTAAAGTGGATTCAACACTCGCCCTTACTGTCGTTGAGCTAGCTTTTTTGCGTTTGGGCGACTCGGTTAATAATTTTTTATTATTAAATTGTTCACATACGGAATTAAATCCATCATTGAGCTGTTTAAAAACTCGTGAAAGATTACATAGGCCGTCTCGAGTCTGCCTCATAAAGCTGCTCATCTCAACTGCCAAATAAATAAATAGAATAAAATAAAAAGTATATAAAAGTATAAAAAATACCTCAAGTAAATTTGGCACTGGGATCAAATTCCAAAACCACAAAATCACAAAAACACAAAAAGTATAAGAGCGCGAGATCGCGAATTAAATCGAAAGAGAGCGCGAGAGAAAAGTCTTCTATCGACTGAGCGTGGCTTGTGGGGCACCAAAACAACTCAACGCACGAACAGTTAGATGTAAAGCAAGCAAGAGAGAGAGAGAGACTATGAGAATAGGTCTACAAGAAATTCGGCAGGTTCAGAGAGAGTGAAATTACAGTTATAATAGAGCGGCAGAGAGAGAGAGAGTAAGAGTATGAGAGAGAATATAAGAGCCAATTTAGAGAGTGCAAATTACACTAACAAAGCCAAGATATTAAATAAATCAAATGGAAATGTTAAAATAACTATAACCACGTACCCGTAATCTGGGAGATCTATGAAAGTCACTAACACGATTGTTAGGCTAAACTTTGTTAGTAAATAAACACAAAATACTTGCGGAAATAACACAATATAAAACAAAAACTCAGAGCACAATGGTAAACACAACCGTTCACAAGCGACGCTAAATCGATTAGATAGAAATGACAACAGTAAAATGATTATTTTTCAGTCAAAAAAAATATATAAACATATAAATAATATATATATTTTATAACTTTCATTAGTATGAAATGTAACCCTGTAAAGTATAGTTCATACACCGGTATTTCATCTTTTGTGCTGACGTTGGTGAAAGTTTTGAGAGTAGACAAAATGAGTCAATTTATTTTAAGTCAGCTTACTAAAACGAGAAATGGATTGAAGAAAAAATTCGATGATCTAATACATTTCAAGTCACAAAATGCTTACGAGTTGGAAGAAACTTTAAAGCCAATAACAGATCCCTTAAATGTACTAGTTAGTGAAAATAAAAAACGAAAGTTTATGAATACAAACAAAGATAAATCATTGGTTCTAAAGCAAAAAAGTGAAATATTTAAAAATGAAACCCCCAGTAAAAAGCTTAAGAAACATTAATTAAGTTATGATGATGATGATGATGATGATGATGATGATGATGATGATCATGATTACGATTATGATGATAATCATAGCCGAAATGGAGAAACAAAAATTTATTTACTAGTGACTCAGATGATACATATTTTTCACAGTCACATATTGAATTGGGATCAGAGCCGGAAACACCGCTAGAAACACCGCTAGAAATAGAAGCAGATGCTAGCAGCCTAATTCATGCAGACTATGATTTTAATATTAGTAGTCTATCGAGAAAAAAAGTTTGGGACAACGCTTATGGACCTAGAAAAAGTTTATCAACCCCTAAATCCTTAAATTTGGGAAATAGTGAATTACATATAAATAATAATAAAGTAAAATTATCAAGTGGAAGCACGTGGGATTTAACTCCTGGGCTTTATTCTCTTATTGTTCATAATAAACCCACACAATTCAGTGCCACAGACTTGAAAAATAATAAAGAAATCATTACTGAGACAAGTGCACATAGAATAGATTTTGATCCAAATAAGCGAATAAAAGGAACTAGAGGTTACAAGTATACAAACATTATTAAAAAGTTCATGAGCAATGAATATATACCTCCTTCAGCTGTATCCACCCCAATTCAATCAAAACAAAAAAAATCAAATAAAAAGGGATTTGGTTACATGACCCTACAACGAGCAAACCCCAATTATATTTATTGGGATGACGTCAATGAATTAGTTGAAAGATTGCAGCTTTTAATAGCCTCAAGGGCCGCTGGCAACACTAATCACAATAACGAGATCATGTCTATAATAGAAGAACTGCGAGAGGCTAAAATTATATATTAATTGAATAAATAAGGTTAACAAACTTTAAATTCCCTTATAAACAAAATGTCTGTCGACAAGTTTGGTCACTTTTCAGACGAAAAAGAGCATTCAGATATTTTAAAAAGAGACATTAAAACTGTTGTGGGGCTGTACATTGATGGTGACGATAACCTGAATACCCAACAGAAACGAATTAAAACTTGCGGGAACCCAATAGATTACTCGAATGCAACAACGAAAAAATATGTCGATGAAAACTTGGAGACGTTAAAGAGAGTCCTTAATTCGAAAATAAATATATCCCTTAATCGAAGACTTTCTAAAATAACTTCTTTGAAAAATTTAGTTCAAGTTAATAATGGGAGGATTGATAATGTTGATAAAATTCTATCCAATATGTTAACAAAGATTACTAGTGCTGAGAACTATGTTTATAAATATGTTACTCAACCGAAATCAGTTTTAAAATCACAGACAGTTGAAATAGAAGGTACTGCAACTCCAATAGTAAGAAAGTTCTAGTATCAAAACTATGAGTGATAAATTAGGTATTGTTAAAGAAATTCATGCTCCGTATCGACTTAATTTTAAACGTCGAAGGGTTAGTGACAAAGGGGATAAATGATCTCTGGCAAGCAGATTTAGTGGAAATGGGAAAGTATTCAAAGCTTAACGGAGGATATTTTTATATTTTGACTGTTGTGGATTGTTTTAGCAAATATGCCTGGGGAGAAGCAATAAAATCAAAAGGCGCTAAAGATGTCTCAATGCCAATGGACAAAATTTTCAAATCTGGACGTGGGACACCAAAGAATTTACAAACGGATAATGGAACTGAATTTTTTAACAAACAATTTAACGCGTTGATGTGTTTCATCATATGGAATTAACCATTATTCTAGCTTTTCAATTGTAAAAGCTTCAATTGTGGAGCGCTTCAACAGAAGTTTGAAGGAACTTATGTGGCGGGAATTTAGCTTTAGCGGAACATACAAGTGGGTTGATATGATATATATAACAAACGACCACATAGAACAATTAAGGTCGCCCCAATTGACGTCAATTCTTCCAATGAAAAACACATTTTGAAATCAGCTTACAATCATCTTAAAATGTTTAGTGTGGGGAAATCGCGTAATGGAGATTATGTACGCATCAGTAAATATAAACATGTGTTTGAAAAGGGCTATACGCCGAATTGGACTACAGAAATTTTTAAAATAATAAATGTGAGAAACACCTACCACCACCACCTACTTGTTGGAAGATTTCGAAGGTAATCCAATACAAGGTGGTTTCTACAAAGAAGAACTGAAAAAAAATTCGCTTCCCAGACAAATATTTAGTGGAAAAAATATTAAAGAGAGACGGGAATAGAGTCCGTGTACGTTGGTTGGGGTTTTCAAAAAAATATGACAGCTGGGAATCTAAAGATAATATTTTATAGAGCAACTCTTATTCGGATTGAAAATAAACAAAACAAAATAATATATACAGCATATACTAATCAACTCAGCAACAGAAAAATATGTTCAGGCCGCCATGCTCATGTATCAGCTTATGTACAAAATCAAAATAGTTTCCAGTCAAAATCCACCATACATATACAAATACGCACACGCAAAGACTTTCGAAGGTAATCCAATACAAGGTGGTTTCTATAATTATGATCAGACTCGCATGCTCATGTACGTACACAACATCAAAAATAGTTTCCAGACAAAATCGCCCGCATCGAAAGGCAGCACCCTACGTATACAAAGTCAAAAAAATAGTTTCCACATACGCACACGCAAAGACTGATAGAATGTTCTACTTTCTGTGGAGGGCGTGTGGAGGGCGATAAGAATGTTTAGTCAAGGTTGGTATATATTGTTTCTGTTTGTTGGACTGGTTCGCCAGCATATGTATGTATGATTGCCTCATCCCTTTATTCGTTTACATTAGAGTTATATACTGAAAATCTTGTATAAATATCGCTGGGGCGTTCATGATTTTTTCAGTAGCGAACGCAACCAAGACGAGACGATAAAAATTTAAAACTAATTGCTCGTAAGAGTAATAATTTAAAAAATTAAAAAATGGCGTATATGGAAAGTGATAAAATAGTGAAACTATTTTTGATAATAGTTTGTGGAATAGCAGTAGTGGAAATGGGTGTAATACCCTCTACCACCCTGACTACAAATCTGACGAGATATGATGAAGGAACGAATATCCAAAATATTCGAATCCTACTCCCAAACGATAATGTTTTGGATATTCAGCTGAAGCTGTATCTATATAAGAACAGTTTACTAGCGAATATCCAAATCATTGATGAGATAGAGAGTAATTTAAAAACATCACAAGGTAAGAATATCAATAACAATCACAAAATACATTTTTTTTTTTTTTTTTTGATTTTTGTTAACTTTTGTTATGATATTTATTTTCAGAAGCAACAATAGCAAGCAATATTACAGAAGAGAGGAAACTAAAAAAAGATGAAGTCGATGAAGCGTCAGAAGGTAAATAACAATCACAAAATACATTTTTTCTTTTTTGTTAACATTTGTTATGATATTTAATTTCAGAAACAACAATAGCAAGCAATATTACAGAAGAGAGGAAACTAAAAAAAGATGAAGTCGATGAAGCGTCAGAAGGTCAATAACAATCACCTCGCCTGTGATCTGCAAGGTACGGCACGAGGAAAGCGGCAGGGAAAAAACAGCACACATAAGCGACCTAAAGCCCGGGAGTGAACAGAGTGGAACGACCACGACATCGAGGGAACACTGTGCTTTCCATTAGCGGGAAAAGAGAGAGGACGATACGGTGTATCGAAACGGGCACAACACATGGAACACACACGGATACACGAGCACACACACACAACCAGGAGCGCAAGAGCGGGTCAGAGGAGGGTCAAAACCGCGATTACCGTTACCGGCTGACGCACACCGATGCAATTCCGTAGGAGGCGTACACGGAGGTCAAGTCCCGTTACCGGTACAAGCCCTACGGAATAACGGAACAGGAGCGCGGCGGAAAAGCAGAGGTTACGCGGAGAGTAGAGCAGAGCGGATCTGCCTATTCGAAACTTTCACAAGTAGGAGCAACATGAAGGCAGCAGCAACATACACCACCCAATCCGAGGCACGTGGAGCCGGCGTCGGGGAACAGCCCGCAGCGACATGGAGGCAGGACCCCGAATCCTACCTCCAGCTGTGCGCGTCACCCCTGGCGTCGCGCTCTCCGTCGCCGGCGGAAAGCGAAGAAGACCGCGGCGAGATTCCCGACGTGGATCTGGAGGACGATGCGGAAGAGGAGGCGCGGATACCGGACGACGCTGGATCCGTGGTGTCGCTCTCGTCGGACGACGACGACGAGACCGGGGGGGCGTTGGACTCGGTCACCCCGGTGGTGTCCTCGGACGAAGAGGATCACCTGCGACGAGAGGAGCGGGTGAGGCTTAAGTCCTACCGCATCGAGATGGCGCGGCAAGGGAAGGGCTACATCCCGCTCGGGATGGCGCCACCCACGGATCGCCCGAGGGACTTTCGGCAAATGTTCTTGGAGCGCCGGATCACCCACGCCCGGATGGTGGGGCAAATGAGGCGGAGGGCGGCCACCGAGACCGCGATTCAGAGGATGCTCAAGACGGCCGAGGAGGAGGAGGCCCGCCTGTGGGAGCCTCAGCCGCCGCCACCGCTGGCATCACCAGCACCGCCGCCGCCACCGCCGGCGTCACCAGCACCGCCGCCGCCACCGCCGCCAACGCCACCGCCACCACCGCCACCACCGCCAACGCCACCACCGCCACCGCCAACGCCACCGCCGCCACCGGCAACCACACCGCCACCACCACCGGCGACACCGCCCTCACCACCGCTGCAGGAGCAGCAGGAGGCATGGCGGATCGCGGAGGAGCGACGGGTGGTCGAGGCAGAGGGCAGGACGTGGCACGAAGCGGTCGTGACGTGGAGATGGCCGGCACAGGAGCGAAGGAAGAGGACGGCCGGAGAGGACGAGGTCCTGGAGAAGACGGCGTGGGAGTGGCCCACACCGGCACCAAAAGTCGCGCTGCAGAAGCGATGGGCCAAGTTGGTCGTCGCTGACGGGGTCCGGTACCGTATCAAGGTGTCCGCGACCGGCGACGTTAAGGTATACCGCGCCGAATAAAAGGCGCCCCAGATCGGGGCTAGAACAACCGAGAGAAAATATGTTCTGGGACAGCGGAGGGTACGCGCGGCAACATATGCGCAGGCGCAGCCAGCGCCAACAACAACCACAACAACACAAGCAGTAGCGCCGACTGCAACACACCAACAAAAAGGGGTTAACGACCTCTGCGACAGCCGTGCCAGGAGCGGATCGAGGGGCGCGAAAGCCAGGCGCGCGGGCCGGCAAATACGACGCAAGGCTGCCGCAGGCGCGGGACACGGGGGCACTTGCAGCCGCAAGTTGTCTTCCGGGGCGCGCGGGGGCCAGGACTCGCACCCCGGAGCATCCAGGGGCATTCATACATTCATCGCCATGGAGCTGCAAAGGAGATGAAATGGTCAGATGGCTGGAAAACAGAGAAAAACAACAAAAAAAACACTTACCATTGCAAAGCGGCCACGCGGGAGTGAAAAATCGGGATGGGGGCGCTGCGATAGCGGCGGTCGATCGATAGTGCGATCGATAGGGATAACGATATGGAAAAATACTAGATTTTTCACAGTGGCCACACTATTGGTCACACTGCGAACTGGAATGGAAATGGCAACGCTGGACACGGAACATATGGAATTGGAGACATGGAAGTGGCAACGCCGCTCACCACGATCGATTAACGCAATTGTGAGTAGAAGCGGAGTTGTCAGACTGCGGAGAGAGAAGTGGTGGATTTCGACGTTGGAGTGGCGCGGAAATTCAAAAATTCCGTCCGGAGGCGAGGATCAGCGACCAAGGAGGAGGAATCGTCAGGAGCAGGAACAAGGACGGCGCCGGGAGGGTCTATACGCGGGGGTCGAGATGCCTATTGGACACGGCTGAGGCTGGCATCGCTGCGATCCTACCGGTGGCCAAACGGCAGGAGAGAGGCATCAGCGAGGGTTAGACGCGGTCGTCAAGACGCCTACAGGACACGGCTGAGACTGCGCCGCTGCGTCCGGACTGATGGCCAACAACAGGAGTAGGGAACCAGGAATCAGAGAGGACGAGGAGTACAACGAGGGAGCTGAGAGGCGTCGACGGAGTGCGCCGGGAGGAGAAAGCACCTTCTTCAAAAATTTCCGAAGAAAGGAGGAGATGTGAGGAGTCGTAAAACTCCCCACAAATCTCGAGGCAGGAGAGCCCCTAGCAACAGCAAAGGCAGCGAGAATGCGGCAGACCCCAAGGGCATCCAGGTCCACCGGTAAATACTGGACCTTGGACCCGGCCAAAGCGGAGAGACCGTGAAATAACGGTGCCGCGCTGGACCTTGGACCCACGCCGCCAAAGGGCAATGAGGTCGAACGGTAAAGCCGTGGACTTTGAACCGGCGCAAAGAGGAGGCACCGTGAACTAACGGGACACCCTTGGACATTGGACCCTAGCGAGCCGTGTGCAAAAAGGGAAATAACGGGACCACGCCGCAGCCTATAAAAGGAGGGCGCAGGCGCAGCTCGGGACAGTCAACCGAGATACGTGAGCGAAAGTACAAGTGAGACAAGAAAACCAGATATCAAGATTCAAGTGCGAGGATTCAATCGAGTGCGTGACCGTGAGAGTACCGAGTAACCGAGTGCTCAACGCCCAGATCAAGATACCAGAGTCAAGACGCTAGGCCAAGGCTGAGACTGCAACGGTGAGATCTGCAGGAAACAGAGATTGGAGTGGAAACGAGTGCTAGACAGGAGCAGAGTCGAGAGAAGGACGAGCTACCGGCAGGGTAAGCGCGGATCAAGAGTGTGTGCCAGGCGTCGGGGTTACGGTGGACTGACGATAAGGCTGAATCCTCGGATTTCACCTGTCGGGACATTTGTTTCTCAGGCTAGAGCCAGACCGACCTCAGGGAACACGACGAAACAGGTGGTCCCAGGATCATTTTGGTCGGACCCGAAAGGAAGGTTGTGCAGACTTTTGAGTCCTACGTGCCGGGTGGAACTGGTGAGACGCCGTTGGAACAACGCCGCAGGAGTCCACAAGTAGCACGAAGAGATACGAGAGCAGCGACGCCGTCGAGGAGCGCCGCCGAGAAACGCACGAGGTGAATCTTGAGCCGAGGAAGGCAAGTCGCCGACCAGGCAAGCCGCAACAGCCAGCTGACGTAGAACCCAATTCCAGCGAAAAGAAAAACTTAATAAAGTTTTCCGATTTGTCCCAATCGGATATCACCGCATTTTCTTGGGTCACGGGCAGTCACGTAATACAAATTTGGTGGGACGAACACACAATATCTCTGAGCTAGTCGCGGCGTTTACGTAGCGATCAAACAGTTGAAAACGGTTCGTTACAATACATTTTTTCTTTTTTGATTTTTGTTAACTTTTGTTATGATATTTAATTTCAGAAACAACATCTACTACATCAACTACAACAACTACGACAACCACAGAAGCAACAACATCATCATCAACACCACCACCAGCTAATTTTCAAATGTATGATGAGTACGATGATTTGTCGTCACCCTCCAAGCAATCCGCGACAGTAAATGAAGTAGACGATAATAATAATGTAAGTGAAGAATCGAAAATTTTAAACAAAACAGAGAAGCGTAGCATAGAAAAAAATATACTTTTCTTAAAAAAGAATTGTTAGAAAAGTTTAAATCAGACTTGCTTGAAAGGGAAAATAGAGAGGGCGGAACTATTGTGACAGGAAACAAAGGTTTCGATAGATATTATAAACTCGGATATAGAAACCTTTTCACTTTAAGAATCCAGTGTCATTACGTATCGAAAAGGTTAAAAAAACATTCCCATCTAGAGATGTATAAGATACATATAAACTGTGTAGAAATTGACGAAGAATTATTTTACTATCCACTTCTACCAAAAACAATAGATTTACCACCTCCACCCAAGAACATAGGTAAAAGAGAGGTTATAACAATTGAGGAACTAGACTTAGGTGGTATAGACTCTGATGGGGGAAAATTATGCCTATTAGAGTGTAGCGAGTTGTTGAATAGCAACAACTTTTATATGAATTAGGGATAACATATTACTTATTTTATTTCAGAAGGATATAAAAATTCCTCAAGAAACTAATAAATTAAACAAAACAAAAGGCGAGTTAATTTACTTTAGTATATAATAATTCATTTTATTAATTCGTTTTTCTCATTTCAGTTGAATATGTTCACCTTTTAGGATCTAATATAGTTTTAATAAATTCAAATTCTAATAATATTTCTAGCTTTAATTTAACTGATGATGGTATTACCCAACTGTACCATCAAAATATAAACATTATCATTGATAGCATTGAGAGTAATGAAAATAACGAAATTACTCCTAATCAAGTAGAGTTGGGTTATTATCTAAAACAATTAGGGAAAATAAAGAAAAAAACGAGAAAGAAAAAACAGCTGAAGAAGAAGAAGATGTACCTGTTGAAGAAGGGGATTCTGATTCTGAAGCTGAAATAAATCCATATGAATTAGAACTGTGGAAATATCTATATAGACAACGGTTACAACAGCAATCAAATAAAATATACTCACCAAATGTATAATCAAATAACCAAAAAATTCCCAACACACCCAAATATTATATTTAATACTCAATTTATTTGAAATGTAATTGTTATTCGTTTAACTTAATGTTATACTAACAAAATATAACCATTTATAAATATTGTTTAAGATTTATATTGTTCAAGATTATATAATTTTTCAAACTTATTAATTAAATAAATATTTTATATCTGTTCAGTCGCAGGAACAATTATAAGTCAGCGCACTGAAGTATCGTATATCGGGTCAAGCCGTCAGCAACATTATCAATGACCCACTTATTGGCACAAGCTTATTCTGCTGAATTGTAACTGGGTTTTGCTCCCGTTAGCGGAGTTGCCAATAATACATAATATCCAACATTTTGCTTTATACCTATTCTGTTAACCTATGCACTTTTTACCTATAAATACCGTTAAGTTTATTCAATAAAATCAGTATCAATTCTGACTCTCACAATCAAGTTGTACTCATTCTGCATTCAACAGAGGCTGTCGCTCTAGTCTTCAGATCCTCATATGCAACCCTAGTCCAATTGGTTTAAGTTCTAGTTGCGACGACCTTAGGCAGACAGTTTATGTACTGTATGCCAGGCACCTAAGCCGATCGATTAACATTTTGGTGACCCCGACGTGATCTCACCAAGAGATCACACCCTAGAACACAACGTTGGAGATATCTTCCATACGAGTCCTTTTGCCCAAGTCGTTAACAAGGCGACAGATTAAGGACACCTGAGCAAAATTGACTCCGGAAGTTGGAAGACTGGTCAACAAGGCGACCAGCTCCGTCAACGATTTGATAAAATCGTTTGTGATCCGCGATAAACGGATTTCAATCATCCAATCCCGGACGCATTGTCGAAGTTGTGAACAGGCCACACTTTGACACCAGAATCCAAACACTCTCAAAATACGAGAACTCAGCACCACAGTTGCTGTCATTAAAGTCACTCAAAGCATTCATAAGTCACTTAAAAGCTTCTTTGACCAATTCGGTTGCGAATAGGAGCGTATCCAGCTATACAAGCTATACAAGAAAATATCAGTCAAGAAATCTCAAGATATATTATCAACTTTAAAAAGGATTCATCGGAGAGAAAATCAAGTCCGAATTATTATCAAAACAGATTAATCGCACTCGATGATGCTTGGAGTCGATTTACAAAGAATGATTTTAAGATTCCTCAAAAACATAGAACTACGGTATACATGAAGTTCTACAACGACTGTCGTGAGTCATACGACAAATATCGAGCGATCATACGGGACGGCATGGAACAGTCAACAAGCCAAGTTGAGGTAAATCCAGATCCAACTGGTGACCCTGCAAGCATTCAGCAGTCCATGATAGTGTCCCAGAAACTAATATCAGCATGCCGTCGACAAAAGGCAATATCAGATTCGATTAAGCGCGCTCTGCAAGAGTATTCAGAGACGGGAAAGACTGTAACAAGTGATTTGATAAAATCACTATGGGCGCAAACTCAAGAGATCCATTTCTCCGTACATGAAGAATATGATGATCCAAGCAAAGGAGGATATGACATGAAATCCTTTCCAAAACTTGAAAAGGAACTTCAAGTTATTTTAGGAGCAAAAACAAATTTCTCTAGCAATGAAGACATGCATTTGGCCAGAGTCAGCATCCCCAAATTCGATGGGGATCTACTCAACTGGACTCAGTTTTTTGATTTATTCAAATGCATGGTCCATGATACTAACATGCCGACGGTACGAAAAATGTGGTACCTTAAAACCACCGTAACTGGAGAGGCTGAAAGATTGATAAGACACATCGATCTTAAGGATGAAAATTACCTCAGCGCATGGGGTATATTAGTTGATTCCTACAACAATCCCCGACGTGTGGCAGACACGATTCTGAATCGCTTCTTGCATCAAAACACAGTCAGTGACGACCCAAGGTCATTAAAAGAGTTGTACATCACAACTATCGAGTCTCTTGCATCATTAAAGGGACTGGGCATCGATGTATCAAGTTGGGATACAATATTGATTGCCATCATCAAACAAAAATTGGATCTGGCAAGCAGAGCCCTATACGAGCAGTCGTTAGATGGGTCCCGAGACTTACAGGGTCTCGACACACTGCTCAGTTTTCTGGACCAGCGCATCCGAGTTCTTGGAGCAGGAAAAAAGGGACAACAATCAAGAAAGGATCAGAAGGTTCCAACACGCTCATCAGCCAGCACTGGAAAGGGACCATATTGCCAATATTGCAAAAGGAATCACTGGCTCTATAAATGCGATGACTTCCGCAGCAAACCAATACCCGAACGAGTCAATTGGGTACAAAAACAAAGACTGTGTGTCAACTGCTTTAACAATGACCACAAGGCAAAGGATTGCCGAAGTCGCCCGTGTTTTAAGTGCGACAAGAAACATCATACTTTGTTGCATCTGGAAACCACATCAGGTACATCATCCAATCAACATTCACCTACTGTAGGTGCGGCTAGCAACAGGAATTATAACTTGCTGGCCACAGTCAAAGTATCAGTGAAGGCTAGCAATGGTCAAGTTGCTACCTTCAGAGCGCTGCTAGATTCAGGATCACAAATAAATCTGATTTCCGCACGAATGGCTTCAGTACTATCACTGAAACTTCATGAAACACGTATCGAGGGCATTGGAGGCAATCCAAAAACCAGTAGAGCAAGAGCAAATGTTCAAATAAAATCAATGCATAACGCCTTCACTCGATAAGTTGAAGCCTTTGTGCTACCACACATAATAGCTGATCAGGCGGCTTATCAATTGAATTCGGCAAGCCTATCAATCCCAAGCAACATAGCTCTAGCCGATTCAAATTTCGATAAGCCAGGAAAGGCTGACATGCTTATCGGAGCAGAGCACTACTATTCATTGCTGCTGCCAAACCAGACGCTACTACAGGCAGGAGGACCAGTTCTTCAGAATACAAAACTTGGATAGATCGTTGCCGGAAAGATCTCCTCGGATCACGATTCAGCGGCGGTTTGTGCCACCGCAGCTACAGGCGAAGAAATCGATACAATGTTGGGACGATTCTGGACTCTAGAAAATCTTGAAACCGAAGAAAGGCATCGATCACCAATAGAGGCTCATTGCGAAATGCACTTCGTAGGAAATTTAGGAGTGGCAAAGGATGGCAAATATGTTGTGAAACTCCCATTTTCTGAACAGTCTTCAGCCCGGGGGGCAACACAGAGTACAGCCACGAAAAGATTTCTAGCTCTGGAAAGAAGAACGTCACCTGAAGTCTGGAAAGGCTACGTGGACTTCATGGATGAATATGAAGCACTCGGACACATGAAACAAGTGTGTTTCGGTACGACTTCTTTGCTCCAAGTCACGAGTGGCTCCATCCGCGAAAGAAACTTTGCCTCGCCTTGAACTATGTGCTGCGCTGTTGGGCGCTGAACTAACACACAGAGTAAGAAAGGATTTGCGGCTACCGATCGAAAGGGCATCTGGATACGTTTGGACTGACTCAACTGTAGTTTTGTCCTGGATAAACGCTTCGTCGGCAACATACCACACATTCGTCTCGAATCGTATAGCCAAAATCCAAGCTGTCTCAGATCCACCTCAATGGCGACACGTGTCCTCGGCGAACAATCCAGCAGATGTGCTATCAAGAGGAATTGCAGCCAGCAAATTATCAAAACATAACCTCTGGCTGTATGGACCACTCTTTTTACACGGTTCAAAGGACAAATGGATCAAGATGCCAGTAATCGGTCCAAGTGATCTTGAACGGCGAACAAAACAAGTGAGTCTTCCAACATGTCAGGATCAGACAGGGGAAGAACTCTGTTTACGCCGCTTGCCCCGCTCTTAAACCCCCCGGTCTTCCATTGCCCGCTCTTCCCTCGTTGGGAATGCCTACTTTCAGGCTCTCCCGCCTTTCCACGCCCGGGATCTATCCACAGCGCTCTGAAGCACAGCGCTCATTAGCTTAAGTACCAGTACTCGTTGTAACCTACATGAAATACATCGCCCGGCCGGTCCGCGCAATAAACCGAAAAAGTCCAGTGCGTTCTCAAGTATTTCCTATCGTCGCGATCGCAGAGTGCTTTTGTCTCTCCCCCACAGCTTGCCACCGGCTATTTGCAACCGCCGCAACGCCTCCGGAAGCTGCCTTCAAACAGAAGAAGATTTGCGACGCCCCCGTTCATTTTTGATCCATTCGAGCCGGATTGCTCCAGCAGATAAGTGCCATTTATTATTTTTATTAACTGCCGGTCGACAGTCAGCCATCCGAAAACATAATTCGTTTGACTTTCTGTACGATTTGTCTAAAATCCAAGTCCGATTTAATTCGACAACGGCAGTTAGTAAATTACAATTCCAATTCCGTATTCTATTTCTTCGTCTCCTTTAACGTGCGGCCATATTGCCTATTTTCCAATTCCTTTTCTTGTGCATATTGATGTACAAGTTTCATATTCACATTTGGCCGTACATCCAGTAAAAATACATCCAAAATCAAATCGAAGAAATTACATAATATTAATCCAATTTAAAGTGTGCAAATAAAAAGTCAAGCATACAGTGAGAAAGAAAAGTCAGTGAACAGTGAAAAATAAATTAAATTCAAAAATTAAATTCAATTAATTTCCCACAAAAAGGGAACCGAAAAAAAAGAGTTCCGCCAATTTAGGCCCACAAATACTGATACTGATTTTTTTTACTGTATATCCGCTGTGACAAATATTTGCATACATAATTCAAAATCCAAATCCAAATACAGTCCACAATAAATCGAAAATTCACAACACATACCCGCCGGCAAAATTAAAAATAAAAATTTTCCGCCATCTTGATTACCATATACTCCACATCTTATATACATATTTATGCATATATTATACATTTTACATATTCCACATATAGTACATCCATATTCCACATATAGTACATCCATATTCCACATATAGTACATCCATATTCCACATATATTACATCCATATATTACACATATATTACACATATATTACATCCATATATTACACATATATATTACATCCATACTTCCATACATATTTTTTTCTATGAAAACACCCAATCCCGAACATCGAAGTATTTCCGTCGGCCATCCATAAATATATATATTAAATAAATTCCCAAAGCCGACGTGAAATAACTTTTGAGTCTCAGTGTGTTCTTTTATTTCCTATTTAACATACATTCACACATACATACATACGAATTCCCCAAATTCCCGCGCATTCCAGCATTTCTCGTACATAGCCTGCAAAGGGGCTTTATGCACGAGATCATTTTTGGGCATTTGTGTTATCCAACGATTAAAGTGCTCTTTATTCCAAACCATTCCAAATAAATAAAATAAAGTAAAAAACCAAAAATAAATACCAAGCTCAATTCTAATAAACTTGAATAAATACTGAGAGTATCAGATCAGCGCGTACATTCCGAATCCAAACAGCATCCTAGTTTGGTATGTCCAGGGAAAGTTCTAACAAACTATCCCCTGTTCCATCACCGAAAGTTCCGAAAATCATTGTAAGGACGCCCACACCTACAAAGGTCAAGACGCCAATTCCCAAAAGGGCTCCTTCTCCTATCGAAAGATCCACGCGAGCCAGCACGAAAATGGTTGCAATGGCTGCCGAACTCGCCTTAAACCAATTTATTGAAGTCTCGGATCGACTTTCCGAATTGGAAGCGCGAATAAATATTCCCGCGGCGGTCCCTCCTACGTTGTCCGTCCTCAATATTCGCCGAGACGAAATCAAAGAGGTATGGGTCCGCGTGTACCGCGTGCCTTGTAGCAGCCGGAGAAAGTGCAGCTGACAGCTTGCCAGTTCTCAAGGCTAAGTACGGTTACTGCTACAGCGCGTACGAAAGGTGCGGCGCCCAAATAGCAGACCAAATAGCGCAGACTCCGCAAAATCCGCAAGCTACCTCCACTCCAGATACTCCTCAGACATACATTCCGTCAGGCTGCCACCTTCCGCCGTGCGATACCGAGGTTTTTACCGGCGATTATCTTCGTTGGCCAACCTTCAGGGATCTATTCACGGCAATTTACATCAACAATCCTAGACTCACTCCTGTCGAGAAATTATTCCATCTTAATGCTAAGACGAGGGGCGACGCTCACAATATAGTTGCAAATTCACCCCTTACTAACGATGGCTTTCGCTCAGCGTGGGATAACCTCACTGAGCGTTTCGAAAACAAGCGATTGTTAGTAAACAGTCAATTGAAGATACTCTTCAATGTGCCGTTCGTCACACAGGAGTCTGGGTCAGCTTTGAAAGAACTTCAAAGTACCATCCAGGGGTGCCTTACGGCGTTAGAAATGTCCGGTATTCAGGTCGAAACTTGGGATTGCCTCTTGGTGTATATGTGCTCATCCAAACTCCCAAAGCTTACGCTTTCCCTATGGGAGCAGTCCCTTCACAACAAAGCCGAGATCCCTACGTGGCATGAGCTGAACGTTTTCCTAACGGAACGTCACAGAACCCTAGAAGCCATAGATGATGTTCGACCATCAGGTTCTAGTCAGGCTCAGCCCAGGGCATCCACATCCAACTCGGCGTCTCGGAGAATAAATTCTTATGAGACAAGGGTAACGCCTCGACAACATAGAGGGTGCGATCTCTGTAATAGAGAAAACCATCCAATACGCACATGCGCCCAGTTTCTCCGGATGACGGTCGACCAACGCATCGCCTATATCAAACGAAAACAGCTGTGTTTGAACTGCTTTGCGCGGACACATCAGCTGCGCGACTGCGAAAGCGCACATAATTGCTTCACGTGCCGCGGCCGCCATCACACCCTCCTCCACCGAGGCACCCCATCCCCAGCGCGCGCAAATCCAACGCCAACGCCCAGATCCAGACCGAATACTCCCGGTCCCTCGGCTGCCAGTGGCACGCAGCCAACACTTCAAAATTATTTTGCGGCAGGCTCTAGGTCAGTCCTCCTAGGTACCGCCATGATTAATATATGCCATCAGGGTTCCAACTACCAAGCGCTAGCCTTAATAGACTCCGGATCTGAGGCGACCTTCATTACTGAGCGCCTTTTCAACCTGATTAAGCTGCCGTTCCAGGTTATCCAAGCACAGGTCTCAGGGCTTAATCAAACGGTCTCCGCTGAGACTAAAAAGCTCCGCCAATTGACGATTCGTTCTCCGACCCGGCCTAGTTTGCAGTTAAACACCACTGCCTACGTGCTTCCGCAAATAGCCGGAAATCTTCCCTCATGTCCGCTTCCGCAACATCTCCTGCGAGATCTTCCCGAACTTCCACTAGCGGATCCAAAGTTTTATGAGAGCGCATAAATAGATCTTTTAATCGGGGCCGATATACTTCCTTCCATTCTACTAAGCGGCACCCGAGCGAATATCTGTGGCTCTCTTCTCGGTCAAGAGACCATTTTCGGCTGGATTCTAACAGGACCAGTACCCGCTCCGAGGCAAGATAGAATTTCATCGTTTTCTACGCATGTTGCACACACGTACGAAGCGTCTCTCGATAAACTCCTCACCAAATTCTGGGAGGTGGAGGATCTGCCAGTAAGGGTGGCAAAAGAATCCGACGTGATCTGTGAGGATAATTTCCTTCGGACCACCACAAAAGGAGATACCGGCAGGTATGTCGTGAGTCTTCCCTTTCGAGATCCTGAGAACATGAAATGCTCCCTAGGACATTCCAAATCCCTGGCGTTGGCTCAATTCTTAAGAAACGAGCAGCGGCTAAAAAGGGACAGTACGCTAAAATCCAAGTACGACTCAGTGATTCAAGAATATCTCGACCTCAACCACATGAGAGAAGTCCCTCCTACCCACGATTCAGCGTGTTATTACCTTCCACACCACGCGGTGTTAAAACCGGAGAGTACGACCACCAAACATCGAGTGGTATTCAAGGCTCCAGCCCTTCAGACAATGGGGTCAGCTTAAATGATATCCTTCATGCTGGCCCGGTCCTACAGTCCGATCTAACCATCCAGATCCTGAAGTGGCGATATTTCCATTTTGTGTACAGTGCTGATATCGAGAAAATGTACCGGCAGATCTGGGTAGATCCGAAGCAGACAGCGTTCCAACGTATCTTATTCCGCAATAGAGAAGGATACATCCCCGATTTTGAGCTAAAAACTGTTACGTTTGGTGTCAATTGTGCACCGTTTCTGGCAATTCGGGTCCTGCAACAGCTGGCGACCGACGTGCAACTAACCCATCCAAGGGCGAGTAAAGTTATTCGTGGTTGCATGTACGTCGATGATGTCCTTTCGGGAGCTGACTCTGCAGAAGAGGCTCACCTGACCATTCGCGAGTTGCAGAGTGCACTCGATTCGGCTGGTTTTTCATTAAGAAAGTGGACCTCCAACCATAAAGAAGTTCTGGCTCATATCGAAACCAATCATCTTTTAAACGCCGATTTCCTCGAGATAGATACGGAAAGCACGGCGAAAACTCTCGGAGTCCGTTGGAAAGCAACATCCGATGAGTTTTTCTTCGCCCCTCCAGACCTATCCAACGAAGCCACGCTCACGAAACGTCATGTTCTTTCCCAAATCGCCAAGCTGTTTGATTCAGCAGGCTGGCTCGTTCCTTTCGTGGTCTGTGCCAAGATTTTCATGCAGGAGATCTGGCTTCATGATCTTGGGTGGGATGATGAACTCCCAATTGAACTGTGCCAAAAGTGGCGTGATTTTCTTCAAAGCTACTCGGTCCTAGATCAAGTCCGAATTCCCAGATGAGTTTCCTTCCGCCCAGACTTCCGAGTCGAACATCATGGATTCTGTGACGCCTCTCAAAAGGCGTATGGTGCTGCGATCTATGTGCGCGTAGAAATTGGGCACACGACGCTAGTGCATCTCCTTACAGCCAAGACGCGCGTGGCGCCAGTCAAAACTGTGTCGCTTCCAAGGCTAGAGCTGTGTGGAGCTCTATTGCTATCCGAGATGGCTGAATCCATCCTCCCCCATATGCCAATGCTGTCCTCGAAACTCCATTGTTGGACCGATTCCACAATTGTGCTTGCATGGCTAGCCAAACCAGCATGCCAATGGACAACGTTCGTTGCCAATCGGGTAACAAAGATTACCCAGTCTACAGAGGCAGCCAATTGGGCACATGTTCAATCCGAACACAATCCAGCTGACTTGGCCAGTCGGGGAGTGCCTCTACAAGACCTGATCGACAACTTCCTTTGGTGGCATGGACCAACTTGGTTGTCAAAGCCACGAGATCAGTGGCCTTCCCAAAGCACCGACTTACAGGTGACCGAAGTGGAAAGGCGTCCTGTCAAGGCCCATGTGGCGTCCATCCCGACAGAAGACATCCTTGATCGCTTTTCCAAGTTAGATAGAGCTTTACGGGTCCTTGCGTATGTCCACCGTTTTGTCCAGCGATGTAAGAAACAGTCGCAGAAGTCGGAAGTCCGTCTAGAAGCCCAAGAACTTGTCGCCGCTGAATTACGCATTAGCACTCAGCGCAGATATTTTTCTAATGAATATCGCTGCTTGAGTCAAAAGCGTCCTGTGTCCGCGATAAGTTCAATCCTCTCCTTAAACCCCTTTCTAGATCAGAAAGGGCTTATAAGGGCGTGCGGCCGCATAACGGCCTCCGAAAACTTGCGATATGACGAACGACATCCGATAATACTCCCGTACGAATGTGCACTCTCTCGACTACTGGTGAACTTTACGCATCTCATAACGTTGCACGGAGGTAACCAGTTAGTCGTACGTCTCACCCGGTCAAGATACTGGATTCCGAGAATAAAGAACTTGGTAAAGGCCGTGATTAACTCCTGCAAGGTCTGCGTTATTCATAAGAAGCGCTTGCAAATTCAGATGATGGGAAGTTTTCCGAAAGAGCGAGTGTCTTTTTCCCGGCCATTCACGTACACAGGGATGGACTACGCTGGCCCTTTCGACATCAAAAATTACACAGGCAGAGCGTGCCTAATTACAAAAGGGTATGTGTTGGTTTTCGTATGTTTCTCCACAAAGGCCATCCATCTAGAGCCTACATCCGATCTGACGACCGAGAAATTTCTCGCCGCTTTCGCTCGGTTCGTATCCAGAAGAGGTTGTCCCCGTCAAGTGCAGTCCGACAATGAAAACCTTTGTCGGCGCTGCCACCCTGCTCTCCCGAGATTTTCTACAAGCCGTAAAAGAGTCTGTGACTGATGCGTATAGTCATCAGCAGCTCAACTGGCAATTCATTCCTCCGGGGGCACCCCATATGGGAGGCCTGTGGGAAGCTGGTGTCAAAAGCTTCAAAACCTTGTTTTACAAGTCCACCGCTACTCGAAAGTACACCTTTGAAGAGCTTTCAACCCTCCTAGCGAAAATTGAAGCTTGTCAGACCGCTATCTCCCATGTCAGAAGATCCTACTGATCTCTTGGCGTTGACACCAGGGCATTTTCTCGTCGGCGGACCTCTTCTGTCCATAGTAGAGCCCGAATTAAAAGGGGAATCCAAGTCCATTGTGAATCGGTGGCAACACTTAAAGGCGCTCCATCAGCAATTCCAAGCTCGATGGAAAGAGGAGTATCTCAAGGAGCTCCACAAGCGTAACAAGTGGCAGTCCCCGACCGCAAATCTCCGCGTTGGCGACATGGTAGTCGTCAAAGAAGACAATCTGCCCTCGAATGAGTGGCGCCTTGGCAGAATCGACTCTGTCTTTCCGGGGGCTGACGGCAATGTCCGTGTCGTCAGCATTCTCACGGCACGCAGGATTATTAAGCGTCCCATGACCAAGGTGGTTCTTCTGCCAGGAGAACACTCCAACCGTCTTTCTCAACCAACATCCTCCGCATAATTCTCCAACCATCCTCGCCATCTAAGCATTTTCAAATCATCTCCATGTTTTTCTTTTTTTTCTGTCCATTACTCCCTACCAGATCACATCATGGTTCCTCGTCCACGCAGCGCCTAGGGCTTGGAGAGCAGACGTACTCGAGGTTTAAATTCCTACCATTGCCGAGTCTGCCGTCTACGCCAAGGTCATCCGACCTGGCTTCCACTTGGTCGACGAGGGACTCCCAGTGGCCCAGAGGACGGCTTTCGGGTGGATCCTGTCCGGTGCCTGCAACCAGTCCTAGACGACACGTGGGGCTTCGTTGCAACGCTAGCGATTGCAAGGGGGGCGGAATGTTTACGCCGCTTGCCCCGCTCTTCCTATGCCCGCTCTTCCCTCGTTGGGAATGCCTACTTCCAGGCTCTCCCGCCTTCCCACGCCCGGGATCTCTCCACAGCGCTCTGAAGCACAGCGCTCATTAGCTTAAGTACCAGTACTCGTTGTAACCTACATGAAATACATCGCCCGGCCGGTCCGCGCAATAAACCGAAAAAGTCCAGTGCGTTCTCAATTATTTCCTATCGTCGCGATCGCAGAGTGCTTTTGTCTCTCCCCCACAGCTTGCCACCGGCTATTTGCAAACGCCGCAACGCCTCCGGAAGCTGCCTTCAAACAGAAAAGATTTGCGACGCCCCCGTTCAAACTCTATAACTGCAACCATAGCAACAGTTTTCGAAAACTACAAAGGATAGTGGCGTACAAGATGCGTTTCTGTTATAAAAGAAATAGAACCAGTACAACCACCCTACGTATTGGTGAGCTGACTCACGCTCGTGCTATCATACTACGCACCATTCAGAAAGTTGACTTTGCATGTGAGTACAAACATCTTGGTACCCACAAGGCCGTGGACAAAAAGAGCGCTCTCTGCTCCCTATCCCCCATGATCGGAAAGGATAGTCTCATCAGAGTCGGAAGGAGACTAGAAGAATCTAAACTCCCTTACAACGCAAAGCACCAAATCCTGCTTCCTTACAATGATCCAATAGTAAGGATGCTGTTGCAAGAAATGCATGAAGAGAATATGCATTGCGGTGCACAAGCGTTAAGAGCCATTGCCAGACAGCAATACTGGATCATAAATGATAAAACAATGGCGAGAAGCGTTATACACTGTTGTGTCAAGTGTACAAAGGCACGGACCAAACTAATGCAGCAAATCATGGGCAATCTGCCAGTCGACCGGGTAACACAAGCTCGACCTTTCTTCAACTCTGGTGTTGATTACTGCGGGCCATTTTGGATTCACCATAAACTCCGTGGAAAAAGACCAGATAAGGCGTATATTGCAGTACATCTAGAGTTGGTAAGCGACCTGACAACTGATGCATACTTAGGTGCCCTTCGACGGTTCTTGAGTCGACGTGGAAGGTGCCAGACCATACACTGCGATAACGCAACCAATTTCGTCGGCGCCAACAATAAACTAAAGGCTTTAGAAGAAGCGATCTTTACGAATAAGGCACAAGCCCATATCATCCACCATTGCAATCAGAGACAGTTGGAGTTTAAGTTCATACCGCCCCGAGGTCCATCTTTCGGTGGGCTGTGGGAAGCTGCAGTAAAATCTGCGAAACGGTTACTAGCATCAGTCACAGCCACCGCATCATTAACGTTTGAGGAGCTAAACACTGTAATAGTGGAAGTCGAAGCAATTCTTAATTCTCGACCTATTACACCCATGTCATCTGATCCTACGGATGTGTCTGCTTTAACTCCAGGCCATTTTTTGATTGGTGAGCCCCTAACGGCCCCGCCCGACGTAAATCTCACCCCAACCAACAAAACATTGGTAAAAAGGTGGGAATTAGTGTCCAGACTTGAGCACGCGTTCTGGAAGCAGTGGTCCATGGAATACCTTCAAGAACTTCAAATGCGCAACAAATGGAAGACCATGGCGCAGAATGTCAAGGAAGGCCTACTTGTACTAATAAAGGAAGATAACCTGCGGTGATGAGTTGGCCGATGGGAAAAATAGTCAAGACATATCCTGGCAAAGATAATTACATATACCATACATACCAATCACGCGTCTTGCGCCCCTTCTCAAAGAAGAAGTATCGGCAAAGCGGCCTACCAGTTCTGTTGTAGGAGCAATGGTTGCAGAAGAGGTCCCAGTACGGAAGAAAGTAAAAATTCCAGTTCTACCAACGCTACTAGCAATGTTACTTATTCTTCCGCTCGCAATAGGGCAGCTAACAAATGTTACTCAGTTCGCCAATCAGCCCGGAGTATTCTATGAACGACTCGGCACGGCAAGAACGGCAATTTCGTAATGGACCATCATTGCGTATAATGATTTGAAACCATATTGGAGCGATATGAACATATTGTCCACTGGGATTAAGGAACTCAGGCACAAGTGCTCTGAGCTGCATAACGAAAACGCATGCAATTCTATATTTGAGCATTTCCAACATGTATATGGCGAGTTACAAGAAGAAAGTTATCTGATCAACCATTCCCGACAGAGAAGATCACCACTTGATATAGTAGGTAACGTGGCTAACTCACTTTTTGGCGTACTTGACGCCAGGTACGCAGACGACATGGCCAAGGTCATAAATGAGGTGAAATCCAGAGAAGACGTATTGATGATGCTACTGAAAAACCAAACGTCGATCTTGGATTCAACTATAAACGTAGTCAGGAAAAGTGAGTCATCCACTGATAACCGCATCAGAAATTTGGAACATCAACTAGCAACCCTCAACAAGGAGCGAGGCAGATATCAAGGCGATCACTTACAGCAAGCATTTGTAATCTTAACTGTCCAGCTAACCCTGCTGGCATCTGGAATGCAGCGGATGCAAGCGGAAATTGCCAGCGTTCTTACCGACGTTCGTCATCAAACCATCAGTCCCATGCTGATAACGCCTGAGCAGTTAAGAGACCAATTACATGGCATGAGCTGAACGTTTTCCTATCGGAACGTCACAGAACCCTAGAAGCCATAGATGATGTTCGACCATCAGGTTCTAGTCAGGCTCAGCCCAGGGCATCCACATCCAACTCGGCGTCTCGGAGAATAAATTCTTATGAGACAAGGGTAACGCCTCGACAACATAGAGGGTGCGATCTCTGTAATAGAGAAAACCATCCAATACGCACATGCGCCCAGTTTCTCCGGATGACGGTCGACCAACGCATCGCCTATATCAAACGAAAACAGCTGTGTTTGAACTGCTTTGCGCGGACACATCAGCTGCGCGACTGCGAAAGCGCACATAATTGCTTCACGTGCCGCGGCCGCCATCACACCCTCCTCCACCGAGGCACCCCATCCCCAGCGCGCGCAAATCCAACGCCAACGCCCAGATCCAGACCGAATACTCCCGGTCCCTCGGCTGCTAGTGGCACGCAGCCAACACTTCAAAATTATTTTGCGGCAGGCTCTAGGTCAGTCCTCCTAGGTACCGCCATGCTTAATATATGCCATCAGGGTTCCAACTACCAAGCGCGAGCCTTAATAGACTCCGGATCTGAGGCGACCTTCATTACTGAGCGCCTTTTCAACCTGATTAAGCTGCCGTTCCAGGTTATCCAAGCACAGGTCTCAGGGCTTAATCAAACGGTCTCCGCTGAGACTAAAAAGCTCCGCCAATTGACGATTCGTTCTCCGACCCGGCCTAGTTTGCAGTTAAACACCACTGCCTACGTGCTTCCGCAAATAGCCGGAAATCTTCCCTCATGTCCGCTTCCGCAACATCTCCTGCGAGATCTTCCCGAACTTCCACTAGCGGATCCAAAGTTTTATGAGAGCGCATAAATAGATCTTTTAATCGGGGCCGATATACTTCCTTCCATTCTACTAAGCGGCACCCGAGCGAATATCTGTGGCTCTCTTCTCGGTCAAGAGACCATTTTCGGCTGGATTCTAACAGGACCAGTACCCGCTCCGAGGCAAGATAGAATTTCATCGTTTTCTACGCATGTTGCACACACGTACGAAGCGTCTCTCGATAAACTCCTCACCAAATTCTGGGAGGTGGAGGATCTGCCAGTAAAGGTGGCAAAAGAATCCGACGTGATCTGTGAGGATAATTTCCTTCGGACCACCACAAAAGGAGATACCGGCAGGTATGTCGTGAGTCTTCCCTTTCGAGATCCTGAGAACATGAAATGCTCCCTAGGACATTCCAAATCCCTGGCGTTGGCTCAATTCTTAAGAAACGAGCAGCGGCTAAAAAGGGACAGTACGCTAAAATCCAAGTACGACTCAGTGATTCAAGAATATCTCGACCTCAACCACATGAGAGAAGTCCCTCCTACCCACGATTCAGCGTGTTATTACCTTCCACACCACGCGGTGTTAAAACCGGAGAGTACGACCACCAAACATCGAGTGGTATTCAAGGCTCCAGCCCTTCAGACAATGGGGTCAGCTTAAATGATATCCTTCATGCTGGCCCGGTCCTACAGTCCGATCTAACCATCCAGATCCTGAAGTGGCGATATTTCCATTTTGTGTACAGTGCTGATATCGAGAAAATGTACCGGCAGATCTGGGTAGATCCGAAGCAGACAGCGTTCCAACGTATCTTATTCCGCAATAGAGAAGGATACATCCCCGATTTTGAGCTAAAAACTGTTACGTTTGGTGTCAATTGTGCACCGTTTCTGGCAATTCGGGTCCTGCAACAGCTGGCGACCGACGCGCAACTAACCCATCCAAGGGCGAGTAAAGTTATTCGTGGTTGCATGTACGTCGATGATGTCCTTTCGGGAGCTGACTCTGCAGAAGAGGCTCACCTGACCATTCGCGAGTTGCAGAGTGCACTCGATTCGGCTGGTTTTTCATTAAGAAAGTGGACCTCCAACCATAAAGAAGTTCTGGCTCATATCGAAACCAATCATCTTTTAAACGCCGATTTCCTCGAGATAGATACGGAAAGCACGGCGAAAACTCTCGGAGTCCGTTGGAAAGCAACATCCGATGAGTTTTTCTTCGCCCCTCCAGACCTATCCAACGAAGCCACGCTCACGAAACGTCATGTTCTTTCCCAAATCGCCAAGCTGTTTGATTCAGCAGGCTGGCTCGTTCCTTTCGTGGTCTGTGCCAAGATTTTCATGCAGGAGATCTGGCTTCATGATCTTGGGTGGGATGATGAACTCCCAATTGAACTGTGCCAAAAGTGGCGTGATTTTCTTCAAAGCTACTCGGTCCTAGATCAAGTCCGAATTCCCAGATGAGTTTCCTTCCGCCCAGACTTCCGAGTCGAACATCATGGATTCTGTGACGCCTCTCAAAAGGCGTATGGTGCTGCGATCTATGTGCGCGTAGAAATTGGGCACACGACGCTAGTGCATCTCCTTACAGCCAAGACGCGCGTGGCGCCAGTCAAAACTGTGTCGCTTCCAAGGCTAGAGCTGTGTGGAGCTCTATTGCTATCCGAGATGGCTGAATCCATCCTCCCCCATATGCCAATGCTGTCCTCGAAACTCCATTGTTGGACCGATTCCACAATTGTGCTTGCATGGCTAGCCAAACCAGCATGCCAATGGACAACGTTCGTTGCCAATCGGGTAACAAAGATTACCCAGTCTACAGAGGCAGCCAATTGGGCACATGTTCAATCCGAACACAATCCAGCTGACTTGGCCAGTCGGGGAGTGCCTCTACAAGACCTGATCGACAACTTCCTTTGGTGGCATGGACCAACTTGGTTGTCAAAGCCACGAGATCAGTGGCCTTCCCAAAGCACCGACTTACAGGTGACCGAAGTGGAAAGGCGTCCTGTCAAGGCCCATGTGGCGTCCATCCCGACAGAAGACATCCTTGATCGCTTTTCCAAGTTAGATAGAGCTTTACGGGTCCTTGCGTATGTCCACCGTTTTGTCCAGCGATGTAAGAAACAGTCGCAGAAGTCGGAAGTCCGTCTAGAAGCCCAAGAACTTGTCGCCGCTGAATTACGCATTAGCACTCAGCGCAGATATTTTTCTAATGAATATCGCTGCTTGAGTCAAAAGCGTCCTGTGTCCGCGATAAGTTCAATCCTCTCCTTAAACCCCTTTCTAGATCAGAAAGGGCTTATAAGGGCGTGCGGCCGCATAACGGCCTCCGAAAACTTGCGATATGACGAACGACATCCGATAATACTCCCGTACGAATGTGCACTCTCTCGACTACTGGTGAACTTTACGCATCTCATAACGTTGCACGGAGGTAACCAGTTAGTCGTACGTCTCACCCGGTCAAGATATTGGATTCCGAGAATAAAGAACTTGGTAAAGGCCGTGATTAACTCCTGCAAGGACTGCGTTATTCATAAGAAGCGCTTGCAAATTCAGATGATGGGAAGTTTTCCGAAAGAGCGAGTGTCTTTTTCCCGGCCATTCACGTACACAGGGATGGACTACGCTGGCCCTTTCGACATCAAAAATTACACAGGCAGAGCGTGCCTAATTACAAAAGGGTATGTGTTGGTTTTCGTATGTTTCTCCACAAAGGCCATCCATCTAGAGCCTACATCCGATCTGACGACCGAGAAATTTCTCGCCGCTTTCGCTCGGTTCGTATCCAGAAGAGGTTGTCCCCGTCAAGTGCAGTCCGACAATGAAAACCTTTGTCGGCGCTGCCACCCTGCTCTCCCGAGATTTTCTACAAGCCGTAAAAGAGTCTGTGACTGATGCGTATAGTCATCAGCAGCTCAACTGGCAATTCATTCCTCCGGGGGCACCCCATATGGGAGGCCTGTGGGAAGCTGGTGTCAAAAGCTTCAAAACCTTGTTTTACAAGTCCACCGCTACTCGAAAGTACACCTTTGAAGAGCTTTCAACCTTCCTAGCGAAAATTGAAGCTTGTCAGACCGCTATCTCCCATGTCAGAAGATCCTACTGATCTCTTGGCGTTGACACCAGGGCATTTTCTCGTCGGCGGACCTCTTCTGTCCATAGTAGAGCCCGAATTAAAAGGGGAATCCAAGTCCATTGTGAATCGGTGGCAACACTTAAAGGCGCTCCATCAGCAATTCCAAGCTCGATGGAAAGAGGAGTATCTCAAGGAGCTCCACAAGCGTAACAAGTGGCAGTCCCCGACCGCAAATCTCCGCGTTGGCGACATGGTAGTCGTCAAAGAAGACAATCTGCCCTCGAATGAGTGGCGCCTTGGCAGAATCGACTCTGTCTTTCCGGGGGCTAACGGCAATGTCCGTGTCGTCAGCATTCTCACGGCACGCAGGATTATTAAGCGTCCCATGACCAAGGTGGTTCTTCTGCCAGGAGAACACTCCAACCGTCTTTCTCAACCAACATCCTCCGCATAATTCTCCAACCATCCTCGCCATCTAAGCATTTTCAAATCATCTCCATGTTTTTCTTTTTTTTCTGTCCATTACTCCCTACCAGATCACATCATGGTTCCTCGTCCACGCAGCGCCTAGGGCTTGGAGAGCAGACGTACTCGAGGTTTAAATTCCTACCATTGCCGAGTCTGCCGTGGAATCCATCCGCTTCGGACACGACGTGTGGTGCGACAACTCACGTCGGAGTGCTCGTGAGCGAGACAATTTGAGCAGTACTTGTTGACAAGCACTGCTCGAAGCCGCTTCTCTGCGCTCAGCCTCCTCGACACCGGCACCGTCACTGGCGTCCATCCTCCAGCGGCACAGCGTCAACGTCCTGCCGACGGCCATGGTTACTTTGGAGACCGGGCTCAAGAACTTCGACACGGCCGCCCTCATCGACCCGTGTACGCCGACGAGCTGCATCGCCGCATCAATAGCGTCCGCTTTCCGCCTGCTGACCACTACCGTCGGCGAAGAGAGGATCTGCACAGCGACAATTCGGTCGAAGAGCGACGACGGCTTCAAGCTAGAGGTGGTCCTAAAAGTCGAACCGAACGTCCGTATCCGCACCCCCATCCGAGAGCTCTCTGACACCGTGGTTGGCAAAAACGGGGACCTCCCATTGGCCGACGAACGATTCTACTTGCCGGCAACCATATCGGTCGTCCTGGGTGCGGATGTCTACGCCAAGGTCATCCGACCTGGCTTCCACTTGGTCGACGAGGGACTCCCAGTGGCCCAGAGGACGGCTTTCGGGTGGATCCTGTCCGGTGCCTGCAACCAGTCCTAGACGACACGTGGGGCTTCGTTGCAACGCTAGCGATTGCAAGGGGGGCGGAATGTTTACGCCGCTTGCCCCGCTCTTCCTATGCCCGCTCTTCCCTCGTTGGGAATGCCTACTTCCAGGCTCTCCCGCCTTCCCACGCCCGGGATCTCTCCACAGCGCTCTGAAGCACAGCGCTCATTAGCTTAAGTACCAGTACTCGTTGTAACCTACATGAAATACATCGCCCGGCCGGTCCGCGCAATAAACCGAAAAAGTCCAGTGCGTTCTCAATTATTTCCTATCGTCGCGATCGCAGAGTGCTTTTGTCTCTCCCCCACAGCTTGCCACCGGCTATTTGCAAACGCCGCAACGCCTCCGGAAGCTGCCTTCAAACAGAAAAGATTTGCGACGCCCCCGTTCAAACTCTATAACTGCAACCATAGCAACAGTTTTCGAAAACTACAAAGGATAGTGGCGTACATGATGCGTTTCTGTTATAAAAGAAATAGAACCAGTACAACCACCCTACGTATTGGTGAGCTGACTCACGCTCGTGCTATCATACTACGCACCATTCAGAAAGTTGACTTTGCATGTGAGTACAAACATCTTGGTACCCACAAGGCCGTGGACAAAAAGAGCGCTCTCTGCTCCCTATCCCCCATGATCGGAAAGGATAGTCTCATCAGAGTCGGAAGGAGACTAGAAGAATCTAAACTCCCTTACAACGCAAAGCACCAAATCCTGCTTCCTTACAATGATCCAATAGTAAGGATGCTGTTGCAAGAAATGCATGAAGAGAATATGCATTGCGGTGCACAAGCGTTAAGAGCCATTGCCAGACAGCAATACTGGATCATAAATGATAAAACAATGGCGAGAAGCGTTATACACTGTTGTGTCAAGTGTACAAAGGCACGGACCAAACTAATGCAGCAAATCATGGGCAATCTGCCAGTCGACCGGGTAACACAAGCTCGACCTTTCTTCAACTCTGGTGTTGATTACTGCGGGCCATTTTGGATTCACCATAAACTCCGTGGAAAAAGACCAGATAAGGCGTATATTGCAGTACATCTAGAGTTGGTAAGCGACCTGACAACTGATGCATACTTAGGTGCCCTTCGACGGTTCTTGAGTCGACGTGGAAGGTGCCAGACCATACACTGCGATAACGCAACCAATTTCGTCGGCGCCAACAATAAACTAAAGGCTTTAGAAGAAGCGATCTTTACGAATAAGGCACAAGCCCATATCATCCACCATTGCAATCAGAGACAGTTGGAGTTTAAGTTCATACCGCCCCGAGGTCCATCTTTCGGTGGGCTGTGGGAAGCTGCAGTAAAATCTGCGAAACGGTTACTAGCATCAGTCACAGCCACCGCATCATTAACGTTTGAGGAGCTAAACACTGTAATAGTGGAAGTCGAAGCAATTCTTAATTCTCGACCTATTACACCCATGTCATCTGATCCTACGGATGTGTCTGCTTTAACTCCAGGCCATTTTCTGATTGGTGAGCCCCTAACGGCCCCGCCCGACGTAAATCTCACCCCAACCAACAAAACATTGGTAAAAAGGTGGGAATTAGTGTCCAGACTTGAGCACGCGTTCTGGAAGCAGTGGTCCATGGAATACCTTCAAGAACTTCAAATGCGCAACAAATGGAAGACCATGGCGCAGAATGTCAAGGAAGGCCTACTTGTACTAATAAAGGAAGATAACCTGCGGTGATGAGTTGGCCGATGGGAAAAATAGTCAAGACATATCCTGGCAAAGATAATTACATATACCATACATACCAATCACGCGTCTTGCGCCCCTTCTCAAAGAAGAAGTATCGGCAAAGCGGCCTACCAGTTCTGTTGTAGGAGCAATGGTTGCAGAAGAGGTCCCAGTACGGAAGAAAGTAAAAATTCCAGTTCTACCAACGCTACTAGCAATGTTACTTATTCTTCCGCTCGCAATAGGGCAGCTAACAAATGTTACTCAGTTCGCCAATCAGCCCGGAGTATTCTATGAACGACTCGGCACGGCAAGAACGGCAATTTCGTAATGGACCATCATTGCGTATAATGATTTGAAACCATATTGGAGCGATATGAACATATTGTCCACTGGGATTAAGGAACTCAGGCACAAGTGCTCTGAGCTGCATAACGAAAACGCATGCAATTCTATATTTGAGCATTTCCAACATGTATATGGCGAGTTACAAGAAGAAAGTTATCTGATCAACCATTCCCGACAGAGAAGATCACCACTTGATATAGTAGGTAACGTGGCTAACTCACTTTTTGGCGTACTTGACGCCAGGTACGCAGACGACATGGCCAAGGTCATAAATGAGGTGAAATCCAGAGAAGACGTATTGATGATGCTACTGAAAAACCAAACGTCGATCTTGGATTCAACTATAAACGTAGTCAGGAAAAGTGAGTCATCCACTGATAACCGCATCAGAAATTTGGAACATCAACTAGCAACCCTCAACAAGGAGCGAGGCAGATATCAAGGCGATCACTTACAGCAATCATTTGTAATCTTAACTGTCCAGCTAACCCTGCTGGCATCTGGAATGCAGCGGATGCAAGCGGAAATTGCCAGCGTTCTTACCGACGTTCGTCATCAAACCATCAGTCTCATGCTGATAACGCCTGAGCAGTTAAGAGACCAATTAGACAAAATTCGGAATCATCTACTTCCGGATCAAATGTTGCCGGTTTCGTCGGACAACGTAATGGAACTCTATAAAATCATGCGCGCTGAGGGAACCACAACTACAGACCATGTTATATTCAAAATGACAGTGCCTCTGGTATCAACAGCACAGCAGGAAGTCTTCAGCATCATTTCCATCCCGATGTGGAAATCAGGAGGCTGGAACCGATTCGACATTAAGACACCTATCATAGCTGTAAATTCACACAGAGATCAATTCATTGGTCTTACTAAGGATGAGTTCGAGTAATGTCTAGTACTATCCAAAAACGAACACATTTGCTTTAACCATCAAGCCGCATTAAACGCTGACGATCGTTGTGAATTTCAGCTATTTAACAACAAATCTGAAACACTCTGTGAGATTATTAAGTCGAAAGCAGACTTGATTTGGTTAAGAACGCGTCAACGAAACAGATGGATGTTTGCGACCCACAACCAAATAGAACTTCAAGCTGTATGCATGGGAATACCATCCACCATTCACCTTGATGGGTGCACCGCACGAAACGCCAACATTAGTGTTAGTACATTCAGCACGATGACCACCGAATCTCATTTAGCGTACATTCGTTTTGGAAATATAACAACGCCCGTGGTGGAAGGTACATCAGAGTCAGCTCGAGAGACTGCAACCCAACCATCTGAATCAGACGAACTGGATCGTCTACAACAGCGGCTGACTAAGCTAAAGGATACCGCATGGTCAACTCGAATTACCAGTGTGCAGCATCATCAAGTAGCCGCGTATGCTGCGTTAGCGCTATCAATAATATTGATCATGGCATATAGTCTACGAAGGCGATGAGTCAACTGGATGCCACGGCAACGGACCTGCAGCGACCAGGAGAACGGCGAGTAGCCGTCACCTGAACCTACCCCTCGCAGATTTGCGTTCAACATTAGCGATGTTTGAACACTTGTTCAACGTCCGGGAGAATGTTCAGTCGCAGCAACAATTATAAGTCAGCGCACTGAAGTATCGTATATCGGGTCAAGCCGTCAGCAACATTATCAATGACCCACTTATTGGCACAAGCTTATTCTGCTGAATTGTAACTGGGTTTTGCTCCCGTTAGAGGAGTTGCCAATAATACATAATAACCAACATTTTGCTTTATGCACTTTTTACCTATAAATACCGTTAAGTTTATTCAATAAAATCAGTATCAATTCCTACTCTCACAATCAAGTTGTACTCATTCTGCATTCAACAGAGGCTGTCGCTCTAGTCTTCAGATCCTCATATGCAACCCTAGTCCAACTGGTTCAAGTTCTAGTTGCGACGACCTTAGGCAGACAGTTTATGTACTGTATGCCAGGCACCTAAGCCGATCGATTAACAATATCGTTAAATCTAAAATCTGTTTTTTTGGGTGGGGGGGTAATTCATTATAAAACATTTCAAGGTCAAGTGACTTGTAAAGTAAATCATGTTCAACATTTTTAATTTCTTTTTTTAGGTAGTTGAGTAATATTTTCTGTAGCTCAGTCTGGAATTCAAGACTTTCTATTTCATCTAGCTGTCTCCCCAAAACAAGTGACTCTCCCTCAAGGAATTGAACATTTGATATGAGTTCCCTTTCTATTAAGTCCTTATGATGATAAGGAAGTGTAGAAAATTTATCACCCTCAACTTTTCTCTTCGTATCATTACCATCAAGAATTATTTTTGTCATTTTGTAAGTATTTATGGTATGATTTTTAGATCTAAAAACTGACATGCTGCCATACATTCGATTTTCAGTGAAAAGAACCTTTTTATATTTTTCAATATCTAGGTATACTAATGCTGTTCTCGTTACTCCCTTAGATTTCATAAACGATTTGTCCATAGAATCAATTTTATAACAATAAACCTTAGGGCGGAGACCAACAAACTCTGACATTGGTTTACCATGAAGCTCATCTTTAAAAACACCTAATACCGCTTTAGTGCATATTTTAAAATTATATAATTTAGCTCTTTCTTCGGAATATCCAGATGTATCAAATTTGAATTCTATATCATCCCGAATATCTCTATAAAAGTCATCAGTTTTAATTGTATAGATGAAGGAATCTGTATCCATGTAATTTAATCTTATATTATCTTGAAATTTGGGTTTCATATACTGATAGTGGAAATTATACATGTTCCACTTTGATAACTCTAATACTGTAAACCCAAGATACATGGGTTTATCGTATACATATGACATTCTTCTCATTTGAATTGTATAGAAATCATTCTGTAGTTTTGTGGCACTTTGAAAATTAAATTTGGAAAATAATTCTCGTGCACATAATTTTTTACGACCACTTTTATTAATATTATTATTCTGTGGAGGATCCCAATCACAAACTATTTTAAGGTCAACCCGTTTCTCGATATTTTCGAGGGTTTTACCGTAGACTGCATTATTTAATAATTTAAAAAAATCTTTTTCAAATGAATTTTTAGCTTTTTGACGATATTGGGTGTTAAGGTCTATATACGTTTTGAGCCAAGGTTTTTGCTCAAAACGTATCCCTCTATGAATTTTTTTAACTGCAACCCATTAAGCAAACATTGCTGTAAATTTTTATAATGAATGATATAATTTTTTTTATTTCCAAGGTCGGCAATTAATTTTTTTACTTTTTCGTTATTAGTGGCTAACTTTGTTGTTGAACAAAACGGTAAATCACTATGTAAATCATGGATACTGTATGGAAGTCCAAGTCCACTTCTAAAATATAACCATAATGTCCATCGCTTGGAATATTTTCTACTATTAAATTTTCCATGTTTATGGGAGACAACCACTTAAACCCTTGGTAAGGTAAAGGTTGAGACATTGCCCAACCATACAAATTATATTAAATACATTAAAAATGATGACTCTTTACTATCATCGTAGTCACTTAAATATTTATTATTTGCTTTAGTATATCTGTGACAGCATTGTACCAAACCACCCCGAATTCCACTTTGTATAAATTTATACATATCAATATCAGTTATTAACTGTAACTCAATTTGTGTGGCTTTCAGCATTGCCTGCCAAGATAACCCTGGTGTTGTATAAAAATGAGCTGGGTCAAGAGAATAAATTTTCATGCAAATTAAACGGAAATTTTCATAAGCGTCAGTTAATAATAATACATCAGTTTTTAAATAAATCTCTAGATAATCCTTTAGAGATTTACAGGAAAATTGTGTCCAAACTTTAACAGCATGACTGTAATCCTCTTGAGAACATTGCTTTTCAGTATACTGATTATAAAATTGATCTCTTGATGGTAAACTAGTTTCCTCCAGTCTATGCTCTGAATCAAGATATTCATATGGGAATACACCCTTCTTCCGCATAAGTTTAAATTCATCATCATCTTCTAAATTGGCTGCTAAGGCATCTAGACTAGATGTCATAAATCTAAATGTGTCTAGAAACCTTATCTCAAAACTCTTTCCACATTCATTTTCAATTGTTTTCATTACTGAAATAAAGTGTTCCTTATTTATGGGAATACCTTTAATTTCTCCAGGTAAAAGTGTCAGTTCTTTGATAAACAAGTGACAATCATACTTGGAAAAATTGTGGAAGAAAACTGGAATAAAATTAGACGTTTTCAAATCTAAATTACATTTAGAATGAGCTGCACCCCTGTAACTACCTGTATAATGACAATGATCTCGAACCCCATCATCCGCTAAAGCCTTTTCACAAATATGACAATTAAGGGCATCCGCAAAATCATATTCATCCTCTGGATACATTACTATGGGAACAACTTTACTCAAATATTTTAAATGAATAGTTTTTAAGTTATTTACAAGGGAATTGACAAAATTTATATCTGAATTACCTCCCGTTTCCATTACGAATTTATCTAAACTAAAATGATATGAAAACTTTATAAAGTAAGCGTATGAAATTGGTACATGTTCATTTAGATTAAATAGTTTAGGACTTACATCAATATTTATACGACGAAGTATGCACTCGAAATCTGCATACACTGCGAACGGTACTTTTAGTTGATAACGCAGTGCCGTATACTTTAATGTCGACTTATATGGGTTTGGGAGAGTGGCAACCTTTCCACTGCAAAGCTTGCACTTGATGAAAAATTTAAGCAGGTATTGCAAAACCATGTCTGTCCCTTATGTAGACTTTTTTGTGCAGACGTAAGTCTATTAAAAAAAAGAAAATAAAGCAAATAATGAAAAAATAATAAGTAAAAGTAAATCTATAACGAGTAAAAATTCATACTTTGTAATATTTTTTATCCATGTATAGTGACCGAATCCGTTTCCTTCCAGGAAGAGTATATTTATGTGCGTCGGCTTTTCAACTCCAGATTGATAAAGAGGTCCAATTATAGTTTCACCTTCCTCGTCGTATCCAAAAACGTTAATGCTCAATGTAACGTTTTTTTGAATGAAAATGTCTATGTCCTTTATTTTGAGCGGGAATATCAACCCACTGAAGTCCAAATATATTCCAGATGTTAAAACAAATTTTTCGGCCCTTATATCAACTTTATATGTGTAGCATATACTAGGGTTACTTTCTACATTTGTAAGCGCCGAAATCAAAGTCCATTTAAAGCAGTATGAGACCTTTTTATTTTGGACATTAATTATTTTTCGCAAAAAGCTTGGGTGGTGTTGGGATATATGAGGATCCAGAAAGCGGCTTATATTTATTGAAATTCATTTCCAATCGAATTATGCGGAGTAGGGTCCACCCGCTATCCCTTTCCTGAAACTCTTCCATTTTTATTTTCAGATGGTCTGAGTGATTGGCGAATATGCGGTCTAAATCCGAGTGGCTAGTAAAAACTTCGGAATTGTTTAGTCTCCGTTTTTAAATCATCATCTTTCACTAGCATATATTCCGCAAAAAGCTCAAAATTAACTTTACCGGACACGTAGCTTTGAAGCACATTAAATAAATGAGATTTTAAAGCCCCTCCTGCTTCGAAGAGGAACTCTTCCGGGTATCTTAATTCCTCTCCTTCATTAACAAACATATAATGAAGGATTCGACCCTTGAATCCATCCGAAATCTTTTTGATTCTTCCATCCAAATGTATCACAGCATTCATTTTGTGCTCGGCGGTGCGAGCATGGTGATTCCATTGAACTCCCACCGGGATGAAACGACGGCACGACTCGCAATATTTTTGGGTTTGGTTATTCATTTTATTTATTATTTATTTGGAAAGAATTACAATTGTAATTAATTTGTAGATTGTTTTTCTTTTCACAAAGTCAGGTGTATTATAGTTAATTTGCAATTTTAATTGTTCTCACAAAGTCACTTTTCAATTGAGGTACACTCGTTGATAAGAATACTTTACTGATTTTCAAAACTAGTAAAAACAGTAGTTCACTTCAAGAAAATTTGATTATACTGATCTGAATTAAACGAAATTCTACCTTAAATATAACTTTGAGGAAAGCTTATTAGTATGAACTTAAACTATAGTTTGCAAAAAATAAAAAAATTAGAGGTGGAAAGTTTGATTGGTTGAAGACAAGATTTTCCTTAAATTTAATATAAGAAATTTGACTTGCATTATTTTGATTGGTTGATTCCTTCGAATATTTGTTGGCGAGGGAGGGAAGGTAAAAGTGATCAGTGCCTAGCAACCAGGTTTTTTGTCTACTCGGTTTCTAGACACATTTGGATTTGTCTATCTAAAACATCTCAAAGGGGATGATTGCGAGGAAGGGATGGTGGTGGAGAAGCATGATCCCCCATATGAAGAGGGGATATAAATGAGAAGTTGGTGAAAAGGAACTTCAGTTCAAATTGAAAGTCCACTGGATCAGCAACAAACAAGAAACAACAAAAAACAGCTATACAGTTAAACAACTAGAAACCAGCTAATAACATCTAATCAATTAAACAACAAAAACATCTATACAACAACAAAAAAACATCTATACAACAACAAAAAACATCTATACAACAACATCAAGAAACAACAAAAACAGCTATACAGTTAAACAACAAAAACATCTATACATTAACAAAACATCAAGAAACATCAAAACAACATGACTACCAACAACGACGTGTGTAATGAAATCACCAATTTCCTCAAAGAAAATGGGTATTTCATTTTTGAGGATCATCGACAGACCCTGGAGATGATTTTCTTCAAACTTCAAGGGATGGAGAAAGTTGGTGAGAGAAAATCCAAATATGGCGTACATATGCTATCATGTCCTTGGGTCGACGATGATGTAAGAGAGGGTCCGGATACATGTCAATGTCACCAGGCACCATACCTTAGAATTAAAGCTATTGATTTAATAAACAAATACAAAAGTATTGACCTTAAATTTAAAAAAAAAATTAAACAATTAAAAAAAAATTCTATGCCTTTAAATATTTGTAAGATCGAATTAGTATATTTTAATTTCAAATTTGTACCTTCTTTTGTTTGGGGATGGGTGTTTGCTTTCAGCTGTTTCTTTTGAGTATTCGTTTGTTCGGGGTGGGTGTTTGTTTCTCAGTGGCAAGCAAAGGGATCCCCTATTCAAGGGTGCTAATCAAGTTACCAAATCCACGTGTGAACGTGTCAAAAACCCGAGACATTTTCTAGAGGCTATGGTTATTAAATTGCTTACCACACCACACTTTCTTCCCGCCTCGTTTCACCCCATTTAATAAATCTATTAACGGACACCCGTCAACTTATCACCCTAATTAACGATCACTCGTAACGCACCAGTAACTTCTCCCCGCTTAATTAGAATCCCCGATTTCTGGATAGAATTTCTGGATAGGATTTCTGGATACAATTCCTGGATATACGCATTTTATCACCCTAATTAACGATCACCCGTCACACCCCAATAACTTCTCCCCGCTTAATTAGAATCCCCGATTTCTGGATAGGATTTCTGGATACAATTCCTGGATACAAAAGCTGGACATAACTATTGTGGACCCTAATTAACGATCACTCGTCACGCACCATTAACTTTAATTACACCCACCTGTCACCTTAACCTAATTTATTACCCTATTTAACGATCACTCGTCACGCACAATTAACTTTAATTACCCCCATTTATTACCCTAATTACCCTAATTAGCATAATTAATTACCTCCCCTTCCACTTTTTGTATCCAGAACTCTCATTTATTCACTAGCCCTCTGGCTATTCTCAGAGTCTACAGGTTTCTACCCGCCGGCTATTCTCGGAGTCTACAAGGATTATACGCTCCGGATATTCTCGGAGGGTAAGGGGGCTCTACACTCCGGCTATGGTCGAAGTCGAGGATTCTAAGGAGGGAGCTCTCGGCCGAGGTACGTTGTGTGGATGCGAAACCAAACACGCGTCCTCGATCGGGGTCAAGAACGGGTGGGAGAAGGAGGAGGGGTAGTGTAGTGGTAGGAAAATAACACGCGCGGTTTTTTTTTAGATTTCAGGTCTATATTTGGGCAATTAGTAAAAGAAGTTCCCTGGCTGCTGCCCTCACAAAGAATAACCTTGCTTACGTGTAACTCGGGTGTGTTGGCTAGTGTTGCGCAGGTAGGCACTGCGAATGCGAGGTTTGGCGTCGGGCGAGGTACTCGCGCACACGTCCACTCGCGGTGAAAAGTCGAAACCAAAGAGGCCGAGTCAGATTCTTAGAGATCGCACTTTAGCCGACGTCGTGTTCCCTGAACCAGTTCCCTGCTATCGATGGTGTTATCGATCACCGACCTCACGAGTGCGATAACTGGTTAAGGGGGTTGTGTCCAGGGTGCGTGTCTCGGCTTAAAATTAAATACCAGTTGATTTAGTTTCCTTACTTACTATTATTTCAATTTATGACATGGGGACTTCGTGTCCGAACTTAAACTAATTACAATACTAAATACTAAAGAATAATAAACTGAATAGGGTGACTCCAATGGTCCTCGGCACGACTGGTGAAATTTGTACGACCTTGATTTAGGGCGTTACAATATTCAGACGAACACAAATAAAAACAAGAGAGAACGCTATAGTCGGGTGCCCCGACTTACAGATACCCGTTACTCAGCTAAAGGGAGTGCGAGGGAGATGGATATATAAAACTTTGATCGTGCATAACTTTTTAACGAATGGTCCGATTTAATAAAATTTCTTTTACATTTCGATAGGTATTGATAGGTATTGAAAATCGTTTAAGGCGATTGTGGGCGTTAGAGGGGGCGTTGCCCTTGGCTGAAATAAACTTGCGCTGCGTAGGAAGCCCAAGAATATGTGTGGGTAATCCCAACTTTCTAGCTTTTGTACTTTCCGAGATCTCAGCGTTCATACAGACGGACGGACAGACAGACGGACAGACGGACGTGGCTAGATCGACTCGGCTAGTGATCCTGCTCAAGAATATATATATTTTATAGGGTCGGAAATGCTTCCTTCTAACTGTTACATACTTTTGCACGAATACAATATACCCTTTTACTCTACGAGTAACGGGTATAATAAAATGTAATACTTTATGAGCTCTGTGGATGTCAGGTGACAATTGTAAATCGAACCAGAGCAATAAACTGTGATCTGTAATTTAAAACCCTACAAGGGAGCGGTGTTGGCACTTGTAATCTGTAAGTGCAGGCCACTTGAGCCTTACCAAAAGTAATCACTTGAGATGTTTCTCACACTGCACCTAGAGTTCCTGTGCGGGGGTCAAATGATAACTCTCCCGCTCAGGCAGGAAAAAGAATTTCATGTTAGTTTCCTTAGCAGGGACTTAAAAAAAATAAAATTCAGTTTTAATACAGAACTCAACTGAAAAGGTGGTTTTTATTCCAATATTATTCAGCCTTTTCATACTGTTTCGTTAACTTTCCGTTTTCTTTTGTTATTATTACCACAAAGAATTTTCTTATTAACTTTTATTGTAGTTATTTTGTGAGCTTTTGATCTGAACATTGTTCTACTACCATACCCGGTTAATAAAACATTTTTTTTAATGTTCATTAGTCAGATTTCATGAACTCACACCCTTTGCTTTACTAAATGAAGGTTCAACTTGGTATATTCTATAAGAAATAACTTTTGAGCACAGACCTACAAACTCTGTCATGAGTTTACCATTAAGCTATTCACCTACATTTTTTTCTTAACTCTTAACTCTTTTAAAATAATATAGAATAATTTTTTCCCCTGAATAATCCGAAGTATCAAACTTTGACAATCGGCTTTTATTGTATAGATAAATGAATCGGTATCCATATAATTTAAGCATAATTTTTCCTGAAACTTTTGTTTCATATATTGATACTGAAAATCATACATTTTCTACATTGGTTTATTACAGAGAACTGATAATCTTTTCATTTGAATTGCATAAAAATTATAATTCAATTTAGTTGCACTATGAAAATTGGATTTTGAAATTAATGTTTTGACAGAATGTGATTTTCGACCAACCTTGTAACTATCTGTAGATTCCATGTGCTAATAAGCTTAATATCGACTCTGCGTTCCAGATTTTCCATGGTTTTTCCGTACACCGAAGTATTCCTTAATTTAAAGCAGTCTTTTTTAAATTAAATTTTTGCATTTTGCCCAGGGAATAAAACCAGAACCGGAACCGGAACCGATAACCGAAATAAACCGATTCCTTATAGAGAACCGGAACCGGTACCGAGACCAAAATAAAAATTTAATTTCGAACCGATTACCGTATTACTGGAACCGGTACGGTTTTGGTACTCATTTACTAAACTCGTTAAAAATCCTGAATAAAATCATACCCATATGTATGTATCAGCCCCCACTTTCTACTATATCTTCTTCCCGTCGCACATGTACTGCTTATGTAAGAAAAGCATTCTACGCGTTATTTTTAAGAAGCTAATGACTATATTTCTTCTTAGAAATAAAAAAGTAAAAAATCTAATTAAAATCTTATTTTTTTATATTTCTTATAAAAAACCTGATTAAATTTATTGATTTTACAATTAAGTTTGTTTTCAAAATAAAACTCTAATAAATCATTTCAAAGTATTAATATAAATTTTTAACTGTACCAGTACGTACCGGTACAAGAACCGGAACCAAAACATCAATACCAAAATATAATCGTTTACCGAATAAGCAGATTTGGTATGGGACCAGTACCGGAACCGGAACCGAAATAAGATTCGGTTTGATTCCCTGATTTTGCCTATGCAATGTATTTAGATCAATGTAACTATTTAACAATGGTTTTTGTAAAAACAACAACAATTAATTTTTTTGAGGTCTGACAATTTGACGGGCAAAATGGAAGATCATTATGAAGATCATTATTTATTCTTTTGTTATTTGTTTTTTATTATTTATCTTTGATGTTTTTGCTTCCGCATTTCGCTTAAGACAACAACCCTGTTGTTTATGCCTACGCGAATGTAAACACAAGAAAGGGTCTGTAGAAGAACAGTGATAATTCGCACTGCTGGAACGGAGACGCTTTGGAACTTCGTCCCGACTGTCAGGAAGTCGGCGCGCGGAAGTAGATAACGGGCTGGTACGGTGTTGGGCAAATATTGCGTGACGGCCTGGGAACCTGGTTTAGCGATTATGTCGATGACGGGCTGGGAACCGTGTTGGACAGGAGGCAGATGACGGCCTGTGAACCGTGTTTGGCGATGCTAATGGTAGGAAGATCGACTTGTTCCGACGGTTGTAGGATCGACTACGGCTTGCGGACTTATGGGTTAATACGGCACTGCGCTGACGATGAATCACTAAATAAGTGTTGCGGTGAATTGATACACTTAGTTGAACTGTTGAGTTTGTAACTAACTTTATTGATCTTTTGGTACGAGCTTAAATACTATTCTAACCCGGATATGGGCGTATATAACCATATGGGTAGTGCATGTATCGGTGTAGTGATGAGTTAACTGCTTTTCTGACCCACTTATTTTGGCGTGCCTGGCCCATTGCTGGCTTGACGCGTCAGACGGTTCATTGGCGTCAGTCGGTTCGTTGGCCGGTAAGTTGACGGGCTCTGCTGAGTCTGCAGTGCTGCGTTCTGACGATTCTGCTACTGGGCGCCTGGTCGCATTGATCGTGGATACATGTTGAGCAACACGACCTGCAACCCAGTTGCGTTGAGTGGCCTTCGCTCTTGACCCATGTTGAGCAACCTTGGTTACCATCATTCTCCCCCCAATTGATGGGTACCGTCAATATAAGTGATGATCGGTAAGGGTGTTAGTTCAGTTGCCATCATGTTACTCGTTCCGACCACCGACTTGGTTTTCCAGTTTGCCTGTCAATCAACGGCTACGCGGATCCCGCACGGCGTTCGATTCCTGTATCCGACTGGCCCGGCTGGTATGTCGTCGAGGCACCCAGCTCTGGATCAAAAGCCCCATTGACTTTGTTTGCCCGGATCGGCGATATCCTGCTAATCATGCCGTTTGGCTTCATCCTGACTCCGTCGTTACATTGGTCGATGGACCTGTTCTAGTCTTCCGACGTGCTGTTTTGGCCTTGCATCGTAGCTCTAGTCCCACCTTACATTCTGATGTTCCTTGGACCGATGATTCTAATTGTATTGATTTCGGAATCGAATGCGGTTCCGATCCTACGTGGTCAGTCGCTTAATTATTAAATGCTTACTTATGTTTTCCGTCACCCTGAGTTGGTTTTTTTTTTCCCTGACTTGGCAATTTGTGCAATTTTGGTCGTGGCGCTGTTTAGTCTTCAACCATGGTGTTTACTGTTCACTCTGCAATCGTTCTGGACCTCGACGGTTCGCTGACTTTTACCCGTGTCTCGCATCATTGGTCCTTGCTGGATAATATTCCTAGATACTTCATCAAAAGACATCATAGTACTGTACTGCTCCGAACTGATTCTGGACCCTTTGTAAACGGGCTGCTCTATCCTCCACATCAGCTTGTAACGGTTCGCCCAGGTTCTTTTATGCTCCTTCCTGAAACCCGATTTGCTGTCGTCCGGCTGGCTGTCCTTGCTGTCTCTTCAACTGGTCCTCCAGTGCCGATTGCTGATGTCTGAATTTGTACTGCCTCTAAGTGTATTTTATTCCAGTGGTGTCAGCTTTTTTACTCTGGTCATTAGAATTGGCGTGTCACCTGCTTGTGTGGCTGTTCTTTCCTGACACTGCACCATTTTGTTCTTGGCTTGTCGTCTGAGTATCATTATCGCGGCCAATAATAATATCATTACTGACCCTACGCCAATGATGACTAGTGTAGGGTACCTTTCGAACACCCTCTCTTCATCTTCCGGGTGCCCGTTTTCTTGCTCCTTCAAGTGATGGACCTTCTCCTGTAGTTGAACTAGGTTTTTCTCCGTGTCGCTCACATTTGCCTTGCTCTGGCGGTTATGGTCCACTGCCTTTAACCTTTCAACGGGATGTATAAACATTGTTGTCAATGCTTCCGTTATTGTTGATCTTCCTACCGGATGGCCTTGCAACGTGATCATTTGACTTCGAGCAATGCAATCTGTATTGAACGTCAGCTTACCGCTATTGATGACCTGGATTTGCCCCCGACTTTCGCCACACACATACGTTAGCGTTATCTCATGTGTCGTCGCGAAAATCCATGTATGAAGTTCACAGTGTGAACCGCGTGCACTACTTTGGCCAGCTTATATAGATAAGGATATGAAAACTTTTGGCGCTCCCAGTTAAGCTTTCGACCCATTTTACTGAACAACTAATATTTTTGTTGTCAAAAATATATCAGAAGCCTAGATTTGTATCACATGTAATGTATATTATTCACAGTAAAATACATATGTATTTATTACGAGTATATATATCGTTGTGTTCCATGGTTTTAGTAACAGAGACCTTTTAAGTATTGTCATTATACCCCGCCTTAGGGAAATACAAAAAAAAAATACGATTTTAAAAAAAAGGAAAAAAATTGTGGGATTCGAACTCGTGTTCACCGCGCTGTGTACCAACACACTAACACCTAGCCTACATATCGAGTTAATACTGGGCGGAATAGTTCATAGTATCTTGTTAAGCCTTTTCAGAAACACATAAATGACATAAAAGCCTACTGTTGATAGAAAATGGGATACGCACATACCTCTTGTAAACGTAAACCCGCATTTTAAATGGTTTATATTTTACATTTATATTTATTTGTTTATAATTTTTAAAAACGTAAAAAAGATATTAATTGTTGTTATCTTATAAATGAAATTTAATAATAATTATTGTAACCATAATAATTTTTTATGATTTTCATTTATTTTACTCAAAAACAAAACTCAGATATCACACGGCTTGAATGAGATTGTGTGCCAATTAGATTTCAAATCCATGATACGCGACCCCAAAGCTACAAACTGGATTTTGTAAAATATTCATAAATATTCAAGAAATAATACACATAATAATAATTAGGATAATGAAATTAAAAAAAAATTGTAGGGTAAAGCCACGGTCAGACGATCAAATTTATAAAGGATTGCCATTAACTTACATAGAAATCAATTATTGATTTTTAACATTTTTAAAAGTTTTTATGAAATAAAATAATTTGATCGTCAGATCGTGGCCTACGCCATTTTCTAAGTGTTGTTAAATAATAAAACTTCGTTTGGTAGTACACTGAATGGGCGAAAAATACCTAATATACCTTTAATATACGTAACCTTTAATGATTACGGTCCCTGAAAAATATTATTTAAACGAAATATTTATTCGCGGGCAAAGTGTGACCTCAAGATGCAACGAAATTATGACCAACTATTATCTTTCCTCGGAATGTTGGTATTATCAAATATACGATGTGCGGTCACATCAGTATAAAATTTCGTGAAAAAAGTGAACAAATTTCAGTAAATTCTAAAAAACAAGAAAAAGGTGAGTGATAAAATAAATGTTGTCGTTTAATAATCTTTATTTCAGCGTTACAGAGGATAGTACCAAAGATAGTTTTCGCCATTAATAAATAAATTCACCTCCAGATGCTATTTTCAACACAAATTCTGCATTTCAGTGGCACTTTAAATGTTTTTAATCTTCACCAGTGGTAAATGGTGTGCGGTGTACATTAAATGGTTGTATAAACTTAGTTATTTAACATATGTTATCAAAATATTACATTTATTTCAGCCAGGCCGATTAAGACTTCTTGGGACCAGAACTGTTGCGTCTGCATTTGCCATATTTGATTTTTTCTTCTCATAGTTTTTGTTGTAGATATCCGACATAAAACAGCTGATCAGAGGGTAAATGATCGGCCATGGCATAATTTCTGGAGAGATCCCTTAATATTGTAAGGAGATGTAATAATAATAATTACTCTTATTATTATTCCCAGTCTTACATTCATATCTCAATTATTTTTGATATTTTCAGAAGACAGCCTTACAAGACATGGATACCTAAGACCTCCATTCGGCCAAGCGAAAACCGGGAATGCTTCAGACATTAACAAATTTTAATTCAAATGCTTCTACTGCAAATATTATTAATAAATACACGTACAAATATTACATGAAAATATGTATTTTTATTGTGGGAAATCAGATACTGCAAAGCAGTGGAAAACCAAAACTGGGAGGGTGTGGAAAACCAGATATTGCAGGTAGAGGAAAACCATAGCTGAGTACATGTGGAAAACCTAATTTGCGGGAAGGAGAAAAACCAATGGTTTTTGCCCTGCATTCCACTGCTAGAGATCCACATAGAAACCTAATTTATCCCCTTTGTAACCAGAGATGGAAGAAATGTAAGGGGTAAAGGAGGTTTCGTCCCTTCCGCTTGTATGGGGAAACCTAATGAAAATTACATATTTTCCAGTGAAATTTTCCCGCTGGGTTGGTGCTGATCAAGAATATATGTACTTTATGTGGTCGGAAACGTCTCCTTTGGAAACATCTGACTGAAATTATAATACCCATGCAAGGGTATTAATATATTATTATAGTACAAAATAAACTCTAACTTTTTATTGGGTGTTCAAATTGCAGGAACGAAGAATGGAGAATGGACTAATTGCGTGATTTCAACCCCTATTATGGCACGTGTTAGAGCTAGCCTGGGGCATGGGCGTGAGGTTCACCACCTTATCAATGAGCGCGCGCCTTGAGGTTTGTTCATGTCCCTTGTATTGCGGTCGGGTTCTGGAACAGGTGCGCAGGTTCGGGTGTCCCTTTTATGATATCTTTATGAGTCATTTGTGCAAAGGAAAGAATCTTAGAATCAATTTAAGCGACCTTTTCTCACGTATGCAATCACCTGTTTAATATTAATTAATCATAATTCGGTAAAACGATAACTGATCAGTATTGTCAGGATATGATCCTGACATTTCTATGACATCTAAACCCATTAAAATCAGTTAATTTATGGATTATGGACATGATCGTGACATTTTTGTGACATCTAAGCCCATTACCATCAGTTAATTTATGGATTATGCTAATTGTCCAAGAACCCGCAGACATTAATGAGGGGGAGGGGGCCATAAATATGTTAATTAGAGAGGGGACGTGGCCCATTAAAATGCAAATTGGCCTGGAATTCGAATTTTCCTACTATTGTATTGCTTAAACAATAATATTTATCGACAGGAATTAATTATGTCTATCCAATTCGTTGGCATATATTTTGCATATCTCGATCGATTTTTAAGGGGATACGACTACAGCCCAAACCGTAAGAGCTAGAGCAGCCAAATTTTTTCACAGTATTCCATTGGGGATCTAACCGCCCACTAAGATCCGACATGTCCCCCCCGTGGCCCCAAACAGCACCAACATCCTTATTTTGAGAACAAAGAATTATATGTACTGTAAAGATGCTTGTGTTGGGGTCGGCGTCTTAGTCCGCCCAGGATTCTCATCAGATAAAATTTGTTATCTTTGAGACAGTTAAGGGACGGGTAACACTATGCTTTCTTTGGGAAATTCTTACTCGGGACACCGAGTCGTGTACAAAACGGGGTGGACGGGCCTGGACACGGTTGACACTACAGTGAAAACTCTATGAAGCTAACACTAGTGGTACAAATTATTGCGAACAGGCCCGGAATACTCACAGACGGCACTGTCGCAGCTGATCTTGCTGAGAAAACCCTCTACGAAAATGCCCGGAATACTCGCAGACGGCATAATCGGAGGTAACACTGGCGGCCCTAATTATTGCAAACAGGCCCGGAATACTCGCAGACGGCACTGCCGCGGCTGATCCTGCTGAGAAAACCTCCAAACCTCCGAGTACAGTGTGGCCGTTGCTCTCTTGTCTAGAAAACCTGTTTGTGGGATTTCGTCGTGGTGGTTCCTTTTTTGTATTTTCTGTGGCGTGATCGTGGTTTGTGTCCTGACTTCGGCGGGGCCACTTAGGGCTAATTCAAATTATATTCTTCAAGATTTATGTCTCATAACCTACTACCGTATATACTTAACTATTTACTTAGATCTAAACAAAAATCATAAAACTATAGTTAGCTCCCCCCTTTACTTCGGGGTGGGTATGGATAAACCTAGACGCGCCCGTTTTTGGACAGATGAATCCGGTATTGCGCTCCGTCGACTTTCTCCAAGCGTCGTATGTCTCTCGTCCGGGGTTGCTATAGTTCCTGCTCAATCCAGGTTCGGAGCATGATCGGGATCTTTCTAGATGTCTCCACTCGCCACTGGTCCGGGGCTACTACCATGGATGGTTCCTCGTGTTCGACCACACTGGTGGCTGGTCTGGTCTGTCCAGGCCTCGGCTCGTGTGAGCTGTCTGTGGACTGGGCACTCGATCTCGCGCACGGCCCCGCATGCGACCTCTTCCCATGTCTGGTGGACAGTTTCCATACGTTGTCGTTGAACCCTTGCCCTGGCTCCATTGCGTCGACGTTTCCTCTTAGCAGCCGCTTGCGGTTGCGCCATGCCGGGGTTGCCGCCGAATTCGCTGGGCGTTCCGGCTGTCGTCGGGATCCGGATTATGGGGGTTTCGCCGTTGTAGTTCGGCCCGCGGCCTGGCTGCTTGGCTGGAAGTATTGGGGCCATCGAACAGCGGTTCGTTGGTGGTGGCTCCTTCGACCCTTGCTACGGCGATCGCGGATAATGGCAGCTGCCTCCTAGCCATCGTGCGAGGGCTGTCGTAGTGCCCTGGTCCATATAGTTCCTGATAGGACGGCGGTGGGGTGACCTGTCCTGAGGGATGACTGCGTTCTGGACGCCGTTCTTCCGTTCGTCGTGGCGGTTGACCTGGCCGTGGTCTCCGATTCGTCGGCTCTGGAAATGTCCTCATACCGCGGCGGTAGGGTGGGCATTTCGGCGGGAGTGGGCCATACGGCGACGCTGGACATTTCTCCAGTAGTAGCCGGCACAGCGGCGCTGGGCAACTCGCCAGTAGTAGCCAGAAAGGTATCGTGGGACAATTCGCCAATAATGGACATCACGACGTCGCTGGGCCTTGGTGGGGTCGGGTTGCGGTATTTTCCGAATCGGCCGTCTGGTTCCACGACCATGTCGCTGGCGCTCCCAAGGTGTTCTACTATTGGGGCGCAGAGGTCGAGCACGTCGTCGATGGAAAGACCGGTGGCCTCAGCCTCTTGCATGAGTTCGTCTGGTTCCCACAACGGGTCAGTCAGGAGGTCTCTCATGGAAAGCTGTAGAGCCTCGTCCATCTGATTGGTGATGACGTCGTAGTCGTCGTCGTCGGCCAATGTGCCCGTCACTGGGCGTCTCGGATCCCTGGAACTCATGGGGCTGTGGGGAAAGTCGCGACTACCAGCAAGTGGCCCCCTTACTCAGGACGTGGCTTCTTCGATGGTATTAGGTGGCTCGTCGTCGTCGGTGTCGTCGTGATGATATTCCTTTATATCACTTAGGCCGGCTGTGCGACGCCGCCGACACCCAGGTACCTGTAATTGTAAGAGATTAGGGGACAGGAACCTTGGCCGCCAGTTTTGCGGTGAATCCCTCTGAGGCCTTGGATAGCACGTGACGGCGGAGCAGTACTAGTGATCGTACGGCAGGTCGCCATTCTCGGCGTCTGAGATTGTAGTGTCGTCTCTGTTCGTTTGATGCTCGCTCGCTGTTGTCCTTGACGATCCGGAACAATTCCCGCCAATACAGATGGCCACCTTCGATCCGATTTTCCGCGTCAATATTGAACGTCGAACTGATATTGTTGACATTCGAGCGCCCACCGCGCGATTCGCCTATTCGGGTTGTCAATTGATTCAACCATTTCAACGCCAGATGGTCCGTCACGACTTCAAACCGATACCCTTCAAGGTAACAACGCGTTTTCCGAATGGCCCATACGATCGCGAGGCACTCTTTCTCAGTTACTGAGTAGTTTTCCTCGGCTCGTGTTAATCGTCGGCTGGCGTAGGCTACGACTCGCTCTACTCCGTCGATGCTCTGAAGCAGGACTGCTCCTAGCCCGTGATCGCTAGCATCGGTTTGATTCGCTTATCACGTGGCCTTAATATTTCAGACGCCGCTGGAAAAAGCTACATTTGTACATTAAGTTTCAGTTTGGCTTGCCTAAGTCATCTAAAGACTTCGCGCAGGTTTTCGATATCCTTGTCGAGGGTCGGACTGATAACGATAATGTCGTCTAAGTACGCGAATGCCGAAGGTTCTAACTCCGGACCTATAACACTATCGAGAGCTCTTTGGAACGTCGCGGGGGCCGAATGTAACCCGAATGGCATCACCTTCCAATGGAAGAGGCCTCGACCCGGCACAGTAAAAGCGGTGTATTCCCGACTGGCGGGTGCGATCGGGATTTGCCGGTATCCACTCTTAAGATCGAACGTTGAGATACACCGAGCGTTTCCTAAACGTTTCAGAATGTGGTGGATTCTGGGTAGTGGATACGCATCGGGTATGGATCGCGCATTCAGCTGCCGATAGTCCACGCACATACGGATATCGCCTGTCTTCTTGCCGACCAGCACTATGGGCGGGCTATGGGGACTCTTTGATAGTTCGATCCGTCCATCACGCAATAGCTCGTCCACCTGCTTATTGATAACGGCTTGCATCGCTGGATTTTTCGGGTAATATCGCTGTTTGATGGGCTTATCATCCCTCATAACGATGTGATGTTCCGCGATATTAGATGTGCCCTTCAGATGGTCGAACTTGTCTAGCTCGGTCTGCAGAAAAGTACTTCCGTCGCCGTTGTCAAGCTCGTTTTGGTGCCGATTATGGCCAGACTTTCCACGCATCGGAAGTCTATCGTCAACGATTGGTCGGGCCTAGACTCGTGTACGCTTTCCACGACTGGATCCCGAAATCGAATTCTTTTGGTCGATAGAGGTGATCCTGTACCTTGTCGGAAAGGGTTACGCTGCTGAGCCGCTTGGTTTCTTCTACGCAAGGCCGCAGTCCAACCACGACCGATCTCCGCTGCACGTTGTTCGCTAATGAAGCTCCGTGTGGCTCCCGTATCCAGGGTGGCCTTAAACGGTTTCCCTTAGATGCGGACCTGTGCCTGGATCCTGCCCTGCTTCAACTTTAAAACTTGACTTAGTGGTTTGGGGAATCTCTTGGGTTCCTCGGGCGGTTTCCGCCTGCTCGAGGCCCGTAGCCGTTTCCCGATCTCCGGCAGCATTCCACGGTCCAAAGGCCACGTCTGCCACAGTCCCAGCAGAATAAAATTTGAGGCTGTCGGCACTCCCGTTAGAAATGGCCGTTTTCCCCGCAGTTATGCAGGCGTTATGCACGTTGATCGGAGAATCCGACTCCGGCATGATGGTCCCATGTTGTATTTCGGTACCTCTCCCTGTTGACCCTTCCCGGTTCGAGGGCACTCGCGCACCCATCGGGGCACCTTGAATTTCTCAACGTGGACGGTTAGATCCCTCGCGCTCCGGAATACTTGTTTGATTCCCCTTTCCTCGGCTCCTTATGACCTCGAAGTTTACTACGAGCTGTGTCAATTCAGTTAATGTTTGAAAATCCTGACGCCGAGTGTACAGTTGGTACTCAGGCAACATATTTTCGTACAAGTTCTTGCGCCACGGTGTATCCTGCCCGCTGCATGAGTATGCGGAGATCGATCAAATAGAATTCAAACAGCTCACCTGGTCGCTGCGTATGTGTCCGGATCTGGTCTTCCAGTCTTTGGAAGTACCGTGGCGGTAAGAAAAACTCAAGGAACTCCTTCTTAAAAGTTTTCCATGTTGTGCCCTGCAGTCTGCTCGTACGAAACCAGCTTTCCGCCCTTCCTGCTAGTAGCACCGGCATCGCTTGGGGTAACGCCCGTAGATCGACTTGATACGTGGCTGCCCGTTCTTCGATATGCTCCATAAATCGTAGCGGGTCGCCGGATCCATCAAACGTAAGCCCCCATCGGGCCATTTTGTCCATCAATGTGGCGCAGGAAGTGGCCTCAGGCTTCGATCACGTTACCCTCGTCGGCTTTGTTCGGGTCGGCCTAGCGCACTTACTACTATGGGTATATTACGAGCGTGCGATCTCAGAGGTTAGTTAGGGCTATCTTCGTTACGAATGTGAACAACTTTACTAATATATTTATTTTTCTGCACTTCTTACAAATTTTTCAGCTTAAGACTCTATGCTTGGCAACGGCTACCGACTTCCAAATGACCCCTTGACAAAATTTTCCAACACTCAATGGTGGAAAACAAAATGATCTAGTGGTTCTTTAGGCCACGATGGTTGAAATTTTCCCTATGTTTTCTTTGGGAAATTCTTACTCAGGCCACCGAGTCGTGTACATAACGCGGTGGTGTAATGGGCGGTTGTGTAGATGCGGATGCAAATGTTGCTGAGAGAAATGTTGCCGAAGCATGTTTTTTTTTTTTTTTTTTTTTTTTTTTTTAATTGCGCGGAGTCCCACGGCCACACCTCCCGCCCAACCGACCGAGGGGCGCTGCCGTGTATCGTACGGCACGATTCGCGAGATGATAGACGCGATGTAGAAAATAAAAATATAGTTCGAGGAAAAAAAGTAGGATCTAATTCTGTGCTAGGAAATTTAATATTAATCGTTTTAGGAGAGGCAGAGAGTCAGAATTTGATATAATAGGATAAAGTCTATTATAGTCAGAACATAGTACTCTGAAAGGTTCATGCATGTCATAGTTAGATCTACAGTGGTTTAAAATTAAGGGAATGTAATTTCTAGTTAATCTACTTGGTACAAAAAAGTTAAGTCGTCCAACCAAGTCGGGGCTATCAATTTCACCTCGAATAAGGTTATAAATGAAGACAGTTCCAAGCATCGTTCTACGGTTGGTTAGGGAGGGTAAGTTAATTAGGAGTAATCTACTAGAATAAGAAGGTAAAATGCGGCTTGCATCCCAGTTTAGGCGCCTTAAGGCAAAAAGTAAAAAGTTCTTTTGTACGGATTCGATACGGTCAATATGAATTCCGTATTGGGGACTCCAGACGGGTGATCCATACTCAAGTATCGGCCGGACGAGCGAGATGAATAAGGTCTTAGTAATATAAGGATCATCAAATTCCTTAGACCACCTTTTAATAAAGCCAAGCGCACCCCTAGCTTTATTTACCATGGATGAAATGTGATCAGTGAACTTTAGTCTTGGGTCCAAAAGAACACCAAGATCATTGACTAGGTCTAATCTGTCCAGAGTGCTCTCACTCAGCGTGTAAATCGCATATTGAGGACTAACACGACAAAAAGTCATCACCTTACACTTAGAGCCATTTAAATTCAGCGAATTGTCGGAGCACCATGTTTGGAAACTATTTAAATCGGATTGTAAATCAGACTGGCAAAAAGTATCCTTGTACTGCAGGCATAATTTCACATCATCACATCATACACGAGAGTGACTTATAACTGATGGAAGGTCGTTTATGAATAAAGTAAAAAGTAGCGGCCCCAAGTGACTCCCTTGTGGGACACCCGAGGTAACCTGGAGTGTACAAGAAAGAGAATTTTTGAAAAGTACCCTTTGCGTTCTGCCTTTTAAATAATTTGAGATCCATCTCAAAAGATCAACTGGGAACCCAATTAAATCGAGTTTTCTAACCAGAAGTAGGTGGTTTACGGAGTCAAATGCTTTACTAAAGTCAGTGTAGATGACGTCTGTTTGAAAATTGTTTTTGAATCCCTTTATCACAAATGAAGTGAGCTCCAAAAGGTTAGTAATTGTTGATCTACGTTTCATAAAACCATGTTGACATGGAGATATAACTGACCTACATAGGTGCTGCAAATGAGGTGTAATAATATTTTCAAAAAGCTTCGGGATAGCTGACAATTTAGATATGCCTCTATAATTGTTTGCTTCCAATTTATTACCTTTCTTGTGGAGGGGAATCACAAACGATTCTTTCCACATAGAAGGAAATTGAGACGTTTCTAAAGACAAGGTAAATAATTTGAGAAGGGGTTTGCAAAGCGCTTCTGCGCAATATCTAAGCACGCAGCCGGGAATTCCATCAGGACCAGGTGAATAGACGGGCTTGACTTTTTGGAGATTAATTAATAGGGCGCTTTCGTTTAATGTGGGACAAAATATTAAGTTCGACTTGGATACAGTGTAAGAATAAGGCCGTGTACAGTGAGATGAAGGAGAATATGTCGTTTGAAAAAACTGAGCAAATAGATCGGCTATTGCCTGATCAGTTGTTGCTGTCATGTTTTCAAAAGATAGCGAGGAAGGATAATTTGTGGATTTACGCTTAGTGTTAACAAAATTGAAGAACTGTTTCGGATCCTGAGAGAATTGGATCTTACAACGGTTCAAATAATTTTTGTAACACAGAGCGTTAAGCACGGTAAAACTAGACCGAGCGCTTAAGTATCTAGAAAAAATAGATTGAGAACCGGTATCTTTATATTTCCTATAGAGTCTGGACTTTACGTTTCTTAGGTGTGTCAGCTCTTTACTGAACCAAGGTGGTTTGGTGGAGACTGACGGATAGTACAATGGAACACAAGAATTAAAAAACGAATTTACTGTTGAATAAAAAATATTTATCGCATCATCCATATTATGACATGAGTAAAGATCGGACCAATCAAAGGCAGATAAATAAGAGTTTAGCATGCAAAAGTCGGCCTTGCGAAAACAAAGTAGTCGCTTAGTAGACTTCTCTGATTTTGCATCTATCACAGTACCAGTGTCGATTGAAACATCAAACGCCGGATGATATGGATCTTCAGGTTGAGTAAGAGGTGCTATCTTGGATAGAAATACGCGGTCCGGATTTGAAACGAAACATAGGTCCAATAAACGACCTAGTGAATTTTTAATATTGTTAATTTGAGACAATGACAAATCTAGCACGCCTTCAATAAAGTCATGCTGGGCTAGTGGAAGTAAAACATTTGATTGTTCATCTGTTGACCACGATGTTCCCGGGATATTAAAATCTCCTAGAACTATAAGTTGGTCTCTATCGGTCAGTTTGTTCGACACTGACTGTATGGCAAAAAGATGATTTAAGTAGTCTGGAAATTCCGATGCAGGCGGTATATACGAGCAGGTGATATATATAAAACTACCGGGAAACGACAGCCTTACACATATGAACTCTATATTATAAAATTCTTCAAATGTGACCACTTCTGACGTGAGAGTTGAGTTCACGGCAATTAAAACACCACCGCCTCGTCTGGATGGACGGTCATGCCTATAGGTGGTGTACTTACCAGGAAAAATTTCGGAGTTTAAGATCTCCTCTTTTAGCCAGGTCTCTGTAAATACAATAATATGGGAAGCAAAAGAAAGACTATCCGAATACAATTTAGATAGCTTATTGCGCAAGCCTCTCGTATTCTGGTAGGAAAGAATTAAGCTAGTTTTTAGTTTTTTGAAGACGAAGATAGGGTAGAAGATGAAGATGCCGCACTACTCTGGCCTTGATTGGGGAGTCTAGTCTGCACGGGTCTTTTTCTTTTATTTGTATTCCTAGTTTCAAACTCCTTTACCACCATAAGATCTGGCCAGAAAGCTTCTGAGCAAATGGTTGAAAAGAGATCGTTCGGAACAAAGATCTTAAAAGAGGAGGTGTCCCTCGCATAAGTGAAATTAAACTTTTCCACTTTAATGTTTTTGGCATTTGTTTTGTGCTGTATATAGTCCAAAACCTCGGATGCCGTTTGGTCAGGCGAAAGACGAGAAATAAATATTTGTTTTTTGGGTTGAACCACTGAAAGAGGTTTTGGTACTGCGGATTGAGTTTCTGCAGCGCCAACTTGTGCCGGTAGACCAGACTCAACATTCCCTGGAGGTGACAAGTTATTAGTAATGGGCGGGGCAACAGGGGGGTCTACTACGGATGATACGGATTCCAATTGATCCAAATCTTTTTTAGCAGCTGATCGTAGCAACATTTGGGGATTTGCTACGGTCGACAGCTGATTCGTCGTGGAGCTCTGTTTATTACTTTCCGGGGGTTGCGGGGTGTTTTCCTTAGGCTGCCTGCCACCAGTGGCCTTTTTGCGCTTTGGAGACTCGTCAATTAGCTTAAGGCTATTAAATTGAGAGTCCAGCGCTGAGAGTAAATCATCCGCTCGGCGAAAACTATCTCTAGCAACACCAAAACTATTGATTAAACTCTTTAAGCCGCCTTTGGTTTGGCGCATAAAAGATCTCATCTCTTGCGCAACTAGAAGACAAGGATCACAGCAATAAAGTAAATTGTGACCCTTAGCCAGGTCATCACTGGTTCGGCCAGTATAGCCGGCACACTTGGTATGAGCCATTTTTTCACACAGCCAACAGGTCAGTTTTGACTGATCAGCTCTGATTAATTGATGGCAATTATTAATACAGCAGACAAAAGTATCCATATTTGTAAATATTTTGCCCACTGTACCAAACAGAAATGTAGGGACCGAAATTTGCGAACGAGCAGTTAAAAGTACCGCAAGAGCACGCTTTAAATTTCGAAAGAGGGAAATTAGAGAGAGAATGCGAGAGTGCGGGAGAGCGGGAGCGTAATGCAGTTAATGCGAGTGCAGTTAATGCGAATGCACAAAACAACAACACAAACACTGTAGCTTTAACGGACACCGCACAAAGGAAAGGCAAAAGAAATCACAAAAACAAAAAACACAGAACATAATATTAAAATTGGAAATTGTTTTAATGAGATTGTGCACAGAATAGAGTAAATTCACTCGCGAAATATAAGAAGTAATATGATAAATCAAATTAGGGACCGAATATTTAAGTTTTAATTAAAACCGTCTAAAGGTAAACACGAAAACAAATAAAAATTCGGAGCGCGAAAAAAACACAACCGTTCACTTTGGAAGTCAACAGTGATTGTGTCTAAGCATTGGCAACATATTGGCGACGCTTAGCAACATAGCCCTCAAGCGCGGGAATTTGCTGAGCGCCTATCCCCGCTCTTGTGGAGATCGGGAGATTTGAGGGTCAAAGTATGAGTGGGCAAACACCCCATGACATTTAGACCAGTGAAAGGGATGATAGGCTTTCTCCCTCTGATGTGGGGAAATGGGTCAAGCGGCGTCCCTATAAAAGCTGCGCACCGCAGGCCCAAGCCTCACAAAAGTGATTTCATAGTGGCAGTGCAAAGTGCGGTAAGCGGAAAATTGTCCGCCCGGTTAAAAAATTAGTCAAAGTTATAGTTTTCTTTGTTTTGTAGTGATCTTTTTTATAATCTCAACGGATCTTGGCCTCAGTAGCAACCAGTCCGCTGAGAGGGCAAAGCCTTCGGATAAGATAGACCAGAAAGTTGGTAAGACAGCAAATTATTAGAGAAATCAATTTGCAGTTCTTCGAACTCGTCGTCAAGGGAATGAAATTTTTCAATACAACCACCTGCAACGAACAGAGATCTACAGCTGGCAGCGCAGAGAATATTGGGAGGCATCCTCGACGTTTTCTTCACCAAGGGGCAATCGACCGATTGCCAAAGCCAGCTTCATTTTTTAAACTGCCAGCTTCCAAATTCCAAGTCACACCAATCACACAAACAGCCGCCGCCCCAAAATATACAAAAGGGCAGGCAGTCACCGACTCAGCGTCGTCTGAAAAGTCGATCGCTTTTAGGTTTAAGTAACAATTAATTAATATTTTTTTGTAATGTATTAGCATATTTTTATACCCGTTACTCGTAGAGTAAAAGGGTATATTGTATTCGTGCAAAAGTATGTAACAGGGAGAAGGAAGCTTTTCCGACCCTATAAAGTATATATATTCTTGATCAGGATCACTAGCCGAGTCGAACTAGCCATGTCCGTCTGTCCGTCTGTCCGTCTGTCCGTCCGTATGAACGCTGAGATCTCGGAAACTATAAAAGCTAGAGGATTGACATTTTGCATGCATATTCTTGGAGTTCCTACGCAGCGCAAGTTTATTTCAAAATGGTGCCACGCCCCCTCTAACGCCCTCAATCGCCCTACACCATTTTTTGAAAGGTGTCTGGCGCCCACACCATTAAAGATATTGGAAAACTAAAAATGCAGTTTTATTGTGACTATCAATACCTATCGAAATGTAGAAGAAATTTTTCAAATCGGACCATTCGTTAAAAAGTTATGCCTGATCAAAGATTTTATATATCTATCTCCCTCGCACTCCCTTAGCTGAGTAACGGGTATCTGATAGTCGGGGCACCCGACTATAGCGTTCTCTCTTGTTTTGTCTAATATTGGTAGCGCGAGAGAGTCCAGCTAAAAACGCTTAGGCGCAATCGCAAATAATGAGCTGTCGACTTCCTCGTTCTGTGTCAAGGTTGTGGTTTTGTGCGGCAAGGCAAACACCTTTAAATTCTTTTCTCCCAAACAGATTTACTGCGGTTTCGAGGAAGCGCTTTCATCGGGGATCGCACCAAAGTAGTAAGTCTTATTGTTCTATTCCGTAATTTTACTAAATGGTCAAACAAGAACAAAAATAGGGCCCCTTATTTGCCAAAACAAAAGTAAAAAAAAAGCAACAACACTCAAGTAGCGAATCCGAAGCCGTTCAGTTGCGGCGCAGGCGGAAGCTCGGCAAGCTAAGCAACAACCAATAGAGAGATGCACTCTCAAGCGCACCAATAGCTAGTCTTGTTTACCTTTTCAAAGCGCAGCTGCGCTGCGAGTTTTTTTCGTTTAATCTATTTGTTAGGTATAAATTAGATTTAAATAGGTGTTAGATGTTCCACGTTCAATTTTAAACTTAATGTCCCTTCGAATTAAAGTATCTTTATGTTTCGTGTATTTTTTATATGTTAAGGAATAAATATTATAATGTTTAGTGAGTAGACTTTATTTATGTTAAACTCAGTGCTGTCTTAGGTTTTAAAACATTTGTAAAAGGGGTCATCAAGAGTAACATACTTTTAGGAGAAGATGATCACAGGCAATGTGGGCTATGCAGTCACAACAACATCCGTGACGGCAACACATCTGAGGGAATGTGCAATACTTTTTGTTTGTCTGTCGTTTCTCTGTCCGGTTGTTGTGTGCGTATCTAGGTGGTCTTTGTGTGCCTTGGTCGTATCATGTTAGTCGCAAGCACGCTAAGTTTATAGGAGAGATGATGAAACGAAAAGGGCAGGACAGCAGTGGCTAAATTCCACACCCAGCGACGAGCACTAGCCGGCAATATATAGCGTGCGCTGCTGCAAGTCCTAAGTAACATCCGCCCCATGGTCATGGCTTTGCCTTACCAAAAATTTAAAACATCATCGCTTATAGTGGACGGGCCTGGACACGCACCGGCGGCCACGTAGCGGTTGACACTACAGTGAAAACTTTATGAAGCGAACACTAGTGGTACAAACTATTGCGAACAGGCCCGGAATACTCGCAGACGGCACTGTCGCGGCGGATCCTGATGAGAAAACCTCGACGAAAATGCCCGGAGTACTCGCAGACGGCACTGTCGCAGCTGATCTTGCTAAAGAAAACCTCTACGAAAATGCCCGGAATACTCGCAGACGGCATAATCGGAGGTATGTAACACTGGTGGTCCTAATTACCTCGAACAGGCCCGGAATAATCACAGACGGCACTGTCGCGGCTGATCCTGCTGATAAACCTCTACGAAAATGCCCGGAGTACTCGCAGACGGCATAATCGGAGGTATGTAACACTGGCGGCCCTAGTTATGGCGAACAGGCCCGGAATACTCACAGACGGCACTGTCGCGGCTGATCCTGCTGAGAAACCTCTACGAAAATGGCCAGAGTACTCGCAGACGGTATAATCGGAGGTAACCCTGGTTGCACAAAGTATTTCAGTGTTTTGATTTTGAGTAACTCTCGTTTTATTTCAAAGGATTTCCTTTTCTAAGCCCTGTCTGTCCCTGTCGCACTCATTCTGCTCACCCTGATTGCCGAAGCCAGTGTCCTGGTGTTTTCCGTTCTGCCTTTTTAACTCCTTCGCCACGTGGACTTGCGTTTCTTTCGTTCGGATTTACCCGTTGGGTTTCTTTTCACAATTGTCCTTCACGCGCGTCGTTCCCGCTTCAAGTCTCCGAGTACAGTGTGGCCGTTGCTCTCTTGTCTAGAAAACCTGTTTGTGGGATTTCGTCGTGGTGGTTCCATTTTAGTATTTTCTGTGGCGTGATCGTGGTTTGTGTCCTGACTTCGGCGGGGAAACCTAACTATTCTCCTAGCTTATTCGATAGTTTTGGCGGCCACTTAGGGCTTATTCAAATTATATTCTTCAAGATTCATGTCTCTTAACCTACTGCCGTTTATACTTAAATTATTTACTTAAATCTAAACAAAAATCATAAAACTATATTTAGCTCCAAATGTGATTCCCCACAGTATATAATGCTTAACTTCTAAAGTGGTTGGAATTGTGAAATTTGGATTTTGCCGAATTTTAGGTTTTGAATTAGAAATTTAAAAGAAATTTCGATATCCCCCATAATTTGGGGGCTACATTTAAAATTAACTTTTCGATTTAAAAAATCGAACCCGTTGCTCCGATCAAGATGACTTTTGGATCATTAGTTATTCTATGGCCCAAATGCTTAAGTTTAATTTTTTAAGTCTTTTACATTTTTTTAGTATTTATAAAGAATTTATTAAGATTTTCTTAGTTATTGCCAGCCGAGAGAGCGAAACCCAGAGGGCGGATGCCAAGAGAGCGAGGGCCGAGAGAGCAACAGCCAAGAAAATTGATGAGGAGGAGGGGGAAGTGCTATGTGGAAAGGGTTGGGGAAAGGAGCAATTTAAGTTAAAATTTGTTTTGGATTTAAAAATCTGATACTGTTGCTCCGATCAATATGATTTTCGATAAATAGTCAGTTCTGTGGATCAAATGCTAAGGTTTTTTTTTCAAAAAGTATTTTTCATTTTGTAGCAGAAGTAAGAGCCTTATTTAATTTCGGCTATGGAAGAAAATAGACAAATTTCCTACATATTCTGTAAGCAAAGGCAAAATCTTAAGATTCGAATTTCTGAACAAGTACCGAAGATTGATCTGTAAGAAATCAAATACGTTACTTTTTCAGATATATATGCATGTTGGTATGTATATTTGGATATGTTTTGATTTGTATTGTGTGTGTGTTTGTTTCTATTTCAAAGTAGATGACGTGTTTAAATACAAATAAAATGATTACCTTCATTTCAGCCAATGTTCAATCTTTCTAAATTATTTGTAAAGTCTAAAACAAGAGAGAACGCTATAGTCGGCTGCCCCGACTATCAGATACCCGTTACTCAGCCAAAGTGAGTGCGAGGGAGATGGAGATAGAAAATTTTTAATCTGGCATAACTTTTTAACAAATGGTCCGATTTGAAAAATTTCTTATACATTTCGATAGGTATTGATTGATGCAATAAAACTGCAAAATCTTTAAAGGTGTATCGTGGGTATCGTGGGCGTTAGGCGATTGTGGGCGTTAGAGGGGGCGTGGCCCCCGGCTGAAACAAACTTGCGCTGCGTAGGAAGCCAAAGAATATGTGTGGGTAATCCGAATTCTCTAGCTTTTGTAGTTTCTGAGATCTCAGCCTTCATCCGGACTGACAGACGGACAGACGGACATGGCTAGATCGACTCGGCTAGTGACCCTGATCGAGAATATATATATACTTTATAGGGTCGGAAACGCTTCCTTCTACCTGTTACATACTTTTGCACGAATACAATATACCCTTTTACTGTACGAGTAACGGGTATAACTAATAGTTATCGATCATATGCGGAACCTGGAAAAATAAGTTACTTCGCTTTTGTATGGGATGCCAATCTTTGCGTGTTTGTATACAAGTTTTCATATCATTCAAAACTAGAAATTTAAAAAAAACCAATTCCAATTTACAAACAAATATATTTGTGCGCTCAATAAAATTGCATTGATAACATTGTAACTGAAAGCAATTAAAAAGATTCTCGACTTTCACATGGATCACATTCATTTATTATATGTTTTTAATTTTTATTGATTCGACAAGGATGAGATCGCAAGTTAGAAGAGGGCTATACAAAACAAGAAAGGAAGCTAGCTTCGGCCAGCCGTAGCTTATATACACTTCCAGATGAAATAAATACCTATATACCTGCAATAGAAAGAAGACCTTTCGGAAAATTTCATCGCGATAGCTTTAAAACTGAGAGACTAGTTCGCATAGAAACTGACAGACGGACAGACGGACGGACATGGCTAGATCGACTCGGCTATTGGTGCTGATCAAGAATATATATACTTTATGTGGTCGGAAACGTCTCCTTCACTGCGTTACAAACTTCTGACTGAAATTATAATACCCTCTACAAGGGTATAAAAATACATTTGCTCTTTCTTGCCACAATTCGTTTTTTGGGAGTGAAAGGGATATACTGATAATCAGCGGTAGGACAGTAGCAAGTGTTTCAAAAAACTCTCTTTAGTACAAATTTTGATCATTTTTTTGAGTTCATTTTAAAACCAGGAACTTTGAAGTTTTTCTTTAATCGTATATCCCCCATTTTACGTCCTATTTGGGCAAAAAACATGCCAAAAAATATTTATTTTTTTTTCTAACACATCATGAAATGTTAAGATTGGCTATCTGTGCGCTCCGTTTTGACAACGAAAAATAAAAGAGCAACCGGTACCAATACATTATTGCTAAACTCATTTGATGGTTGAGAAGTCTCCTTCCTATAAATCGGTCGACTCTCTCCTTGATGTTGACAATGCGGTTCAGGGTGTTGAATTTTTAAACTCTTTGAATCTAGCAGGGATTCCGCAGCATAATCTGTCTCTTAAGATTGGAGCACCCGAAATGTCTCTGCGATAATTAGGTCCCTCGAAGTTATGGAATGGGACACGATTGCAGATAAAAGGTCTTCATAAGAATGTAATCGAAGCAACAGTATTTACGGAATCCGCGAAGGGGAAAACAGGATCCTATTAATACCGTCCGGTCTGCCGTTTCAATGTATGAGGCTACAATTCCCTCTTAAAGTTTGCTTTGCAATAACTATAAATTAATCGCAGGGGCAGACTTGGAAGCTGGCTGGACTAGATCTTAGAGAAGATTGCTTTTCTTATTAGCTCTGCCAGTAGCCTTATTCTCGATCGTTAAGGATCTTCTAAAAATGTTGTTTACACGGAAGTTTTAAAAGTAATCACATTAAAAAACCAATTTTTCTGGAAATTAGAAAGTCCTGACAACCGCACTCCAAACTAATTTGAAGCGAACGAAGTCGCTTCGGGTATAGCTAGTATAACTATATATTGATATCAATGTTTTTGCAGGTTTATAAGCTTATTGAATTTTGTCACGGTCGTAAATGTTTGACAAGGTAAGGCGTTCGGAGAATCTGGGAATGTATATAAATGATTTGTATGATTTATTTTCTCGTAATTCTGGATGTTTGGGTTTCTGGTTAATATTTTTCATTTTTTGATGAATAACCTTCAGAGGAAAATCATTCTTTTTTAAAATGTTTTTTATAACTATTTTATTATCTTCGTTGAAAATTGTGTCACTTGTATTAATAATACGGTTGGCCAGATTCTGCGCTGTGTTTATTATAACATTTCTTCGGTGTTTTGAGTAATAGCTGATTAGTCGACCATGAGGCTTTTTGTACCAGTTTAATTTTATTTGGTTTATGATCCGGTGTGCACATGCGTCTAGGAAATTAAGTTTATTTTTATTTTCTATTTTAATCGTAAATTGATGCAGGAGATCCCATGGAAAGTCCTTTTAATTATGTGTATAACTGATTTTCTGTAGTGCAGAAGCTTAAAACGTCCATGAATAATGTTTTTGGGATTTTTGTGTGTTCTTGTATGGTTTTTCATTTGGAGTGTATTACTGTTAGGGCTAAGCCAGTCGGTATGCTGGGAAACAACGAGACTACATCAAAGGACACCATTATTTCGTCATATTAACCTTATATTTAAATTCTATTGCACTTTTTATATTAAATTTATAATCTGTGGTCAAGTTTTTTAATATATCACATTCATATTTGCAAAGGTGATAAGGTGAATTGATCACTGAAAAAATTGGTCTTAGTGGTGTGTCCTCTTTGTGATCGCCTTGAGTCTGTTTCTTTCGTTCCTTGAAATTAGCTCCATATTAAATAGTTTATTTATAAACAAATTGTTTTTCGTCTGAAGCCTCGATGTGGGGTCCTTCCGTAGTATCCTGTATGTGGCTAGGTCATCCAATATATTTTTCATCTTTGCACTCTCTTTTGTTCTTGTTGTACTGTCTTTCATTAGGAGATACAATTTGGTTCTTGCGCTCTCTTGTTCTTCTTTGCATGTTATGCTTTGCACCAGTTCTTCTCCGTCGGAGAAGTTAGTTAGTTAACGAAGCCATTTATGCCAACATTTTTGCACTTTTTCCAACTTTTTCAACATCGGCGAAGTGCAGCTTCTAATCTAATCAATGGATCTCAATTCTGTGTATATGAAAGTTAGAGGGCATTCTATTACCTCTAAAATAAGTCGTTGATGGCCAAAATCGGTTTATCTCAACTCAAGTTAGTAATTAAAAAAGTGTCAAAAACGAGTTATACACTTAAAAAAAAATTGGTACCATACAAAAATTTGTAAGTGCCCTTTTCTTACTCAGAAAGATGTACATTACAGGAAAACAAAGGTTTCATTAAGTGCGTATTTTATCGATTTTTTTTGTAGAAAATGACAAATAAGTAACTTAATCTTGAGTTGGCGGTAGTTAGCAATTAAATTTAAGTTTTAAGTCTAATATCCTTTACGCTTATTTATTTATATATTTGGTATAGAGCTATAGAAATCTCATTGGAATTAAAAAAATATAAAATACATTTTCAATATGATTGATTATTGGCGGATGACAGGAACGCAGTGACTCGGGTTGAATTCACATCGTAGGAACACTCATAGAATAATAAGAGGTCCAATTCATTATAGTTGTCGTGTAAAACTCGAAATGGGTCAAAACGGGAGTAGTTCGACCTGGAAATTTCCAGTGCTAATGGCCGAAATCGACGAGTTGGTCTAGATGGAACATTCCAATTTATGGACGTTATCGGGTGAAACGAATACACACCGTCTAGAACTGTTTCAATGAGTTCGAGAGCGGATTAGCCAATAGAGTATGTACGCGCAGCTGGATTGGAACGATAAAATTTCATGGATTTACATTTATCTGGGTTAAGCAGTAGCTTATTGACTTGGCACCAGGACTGAAGGTTATTTAAGTCAAGCTGGATCTGCATGTGGGATCTAGGCCATGTCATATACATCATCCGCATACATAAGAACTTTGGAGGCCATGATAGCTTGAAGAAGATCATTAATAAATAGACCAAATTGCAAAGGACCAAGATGGCTACTTTGGGGTACTCCGGAGCTTATAGATACAAATTTTAAAAGTACATACTTAAATTGGTAAGGTATGATTGAATCCACATAAAAAGAGTTGGAGGGAAACCAAGAAGGCGCAGCTTGAGGATAAGAAGCTCATGGCATAAATACACTTTATATAATTTTCTCATTCGGCACGCTGCTATAGAAAATGCCTGTGAAGGGAAAACGGCTAGAATAGTTTGCTAAGGCGGGCCCCATGAGAAAATTTTAGAAACTGTATGTAATCATGTGTGTAATAATTTTAATAAAGCTGATTTCTTTACCCCTAGCCTGGGGCTGGCTGTTCTGATTTTAACTTAATAGTTTAACCTGTAAATGAGGCAGTGAGTACAGAAAAATGTCACATATTGTGAGCGCCTGCTCTTCTTAATAATTTATTTATTATTTTATTTATTGTTATTTATTTTTAGTTTCACAATATGTAAGCGCCTGCTTTTTTTTAATCATTGGTTTATCCGCTTTCGAACTTTACACTCTCGTTTTCTACCCTCGAATGAATCTTCTACTTCTCTCTCTTTTTTTGGGTTGCCAGACCAGCAGCTGAGTTATAAAGTGCCCAGCCTGCTACAATTCGGCCGTCCTGACCATAAGATCACCTGATCCTTAAGCGTCATTATAAATAATAAAATTTCTTCTTATGATACTTTAACCATATTAATTTAACAATTTTAAAACTTACTACAAACATTTAACATATCAATTTTAGGTTCTAGAAAACATCCTTAAGACATAAGCATAATAATTTACAATAACATAACAACTTAATACAACTTTAATACAACAATAACATAACAATTTAATACAACGATTGAAGATTTAGCCATAACCATTTACAATTTAAACAAATCAATTTCAAGCAATAAACGATTTTATACCTAGACATAACAATTTAATATGTCATTTTACAGAATTAACTATTTTTTTTTTATCCAATGTTTAATGTTTTGTCTACTCCAAACACCATCATATGGATTACGAGAGAGCTGAAACCCTTCTACATCTTTAATCAGAAACCGATCGTTTTTTAAAATCTTCTCTATCTTATAAGGCCCTTTATGTTGAGGTAACAATTTTCTCGACACTCCTGCTGTGGAATCAAAATTTTTTACCATAATGTAATCGCCTACCTTGTACTCCGTCGGTTTGTTCTTTTTTTCGTCGTAATATTCTTCATTGTAAATCTGATTTCTAACAATATTAACTTCTCCATTTTCTCGGATCTTTTCAAGATTACGGACATCTGTTGATTTATTAACCTCATTTAATAGTTATTTTATTTCGTCTATAGTCTTCCCTTTTTGTGGTACTCCAAAAAGCATCTTGCTTGGCAGTTCTTTAATGCTATGATGTATCGTATTATTTAATGAATATTCTACAGTATCTATAACCTTGTCCCAATAGTACCCTTTTTCTGGCTCTATTAACTTGGCTATCATGGGCCCTAAACTTCGATTCACTCGTTCCACTTGCCCATTTGCTTGTGGCGATCCAGTAGCTATTTTCACATGCTTAATATTGCATTCATCCATAAACTCAGTAAATTCGTTCGATGTGAAACAACTTCCTCTATCCGAAATAATGCACTTCGGTCGGCAGTAAGATCGAAAATAATCTTTTAGCGCCTGAACAGCCTCTTTGCTACCAGAAGTCTTTGTGGGGTAAGGTCTCACAAACTTAGTAAGCCCGTCGATAACTACCAATATGTGTTTCACAGGTCTTCCCGAGTCCACTGGTCCGTAATGATCAATATGCAAGGTCTCAAAAGGAATGTTACCCTTCGGGATGCTATGCAAATATCCTTCTACTTTTCCAGTCTTGGGAGAAAAGGCAACGCATCTTAAACAGTTGCCTATGTGCCTAACAGTTTTCTCCTTCATGTTCGCAAACCAGTAAGTTTTGGAAATTGCATCTATGACCTTGTCTCTTCCTGTGTGTCCTAATTCATTATGATACTTAAAAAGAATTGCATCCTCCATGTCTTCTGGAACAACGAACAGTAACTTTCCCTCATTATTTTTTCGGTAAATGACTCCGTTTCTCATTTCAAAAAACTTGTCCTCTGAGCTTTCTAACTTTTTCCTGATTGCTTCCAACTTCTGATCCCTGTGCTGGCAAATAATGAGAATATCTTCGAAACTATTTGTTTCGACTACCATGCATCTGCTCAGGGCATCTACATGCTGCATCTGTTTGCCTGCTCTATGTACGAATTCGTAGTCATAGTCCTGAAGCTCTAGAGCCCACCTCGCAATTCTTGGATTCAGCTCTATCAAGGCAAGGGAATTGCAGTCCGTAATAATCCTAAAGCGTTTTCCGTGTAAATATATTCTGAACCTTCTCAAAGCATAAACTATAGCCAGACTCGAAACTATGATATCTAGACTCAACTTCTGTAGTTCGCCGCGAAAAATTAAATACTGGGTGAAGCCTTCCGTCCTGTTTCCTTTGAAAAAGAACTGCTCCAAACCCCAATGAACTTGCATCGCATCTTTTACAAAACGCCTAAAATAGGAAGAAAGACCCAAAAAACTTTTAACTGCATGCGCATTGAATGAGATTGGAAAGTTTGCCACTGCATCCAAACCCTTGTCATCAGCTTTAATTCCCTCGCTTGTAATAAGAAAACCCAAATACTTAATGCTTGACCGCAAAAATTCACACTTGTCTAGGCGTAACTCTAATTAATTCTTAACTAATCTGTCAAAAATTTCCTTCAAACTACCATTATATCGTCCATGTATACTATAACCTTATCTTCTCTTATCATGTCCTCAAAAATCTTGTTTACAAATCGCTGAAAAACCTGTGATGCATTTTTCAATCCCATAGGCATTCGCATGAACTCAAATTGGCCAAGTGGGGTGACAAATGACGTGTACTTAATGGATTCTTCATCAACAAAACGTGAAAGTATCCGTTCCTTAAGTCGAGTTTCGAAAAAACAGTCTTATCTTCCAACTTGTCCAAAAGATCGTCAATTAATGGCAGTGGATAATTGTCCTTAATTAGTATCTTATTTAATCGTATAAAATCGATGCATAATCTAAGGTCACCAGTTTTTTTCTTTACTAAGACTATCGGCGATGCATACTCAGAGTCACTCTGTCGAATAATTCCTTCTTTTATATAATTATCTAACAGCTCTTGGAGTTTCTCTTTTTCGGAGTAAGACAATCGCCTAGGTGAACAACTGAACGGTTTTGACTTTTCTAAACTTAGCTTTATTTTACATTTAATTAAGGGGTTGTCTGGTCTCTGTTGTTCTACATAAGTTCTTTTGAACATTCTGTTAAATGTATCAGCAATTTCTCTTTCAACTTCTTGCCCTATTAAATACTCTGGCTCGTGCTTCGCAATCCTGTAACTCGAATCCTTGCTCTGTGAATGTTCGTGCATAACGACTCCATTACATAATTTATCACATGCAACTTCTGTTACTATTTCTCTAACAATTTCCATAACAATCTCTTCTGAAACGACTTCCATAACTATTTCCTTAACAATTTCTATAACAATCTCTTCTGAAACCACTTCCATAACTATTTCCTTAACAATTTCTTCTGAAACTACTTTCATAACTATTTTCATAACAATCTCTTAAAATATCTCTAATCCATTGTCAATTTCTACCTCATCATAATTATCCAAAATCTTTGTAGGTTCTATTCCACAGTCTTCAGTTACAACCAACGTATTGTGTGATTCTATTGGTAACTTCATATTCATGTTATCATTCCAAATTTCAGCTCTCTCATATGTAACCATCTGTAATATCTCTGGACTGAAGCTCAGACCACATTCTTTTAAAAAATTCCTCCCAAGAACTACATTATGTCCCATAGATTCATTAGCCACGACTGTTAAATTAAAATGCGTTTTTATTAAATTTTTAAGAATGAAACAAGAGACTCTTCCATGAGTAATTAACTGGCTTCTGTTAAGACCAAAGTATTTGTTGTCTTCAATAAGTAGAATGGCGCCTTCTGGGACCAATGAAATTTTTATAAATGAAATGGGGCTTCCAGAATCTCAGAGGCATGCTGTAATCAAAGGCTGGTTAGTAGTGCCTACAAAAAAAATTTTAAATTCTCTTACGAAGTTGTTGTCATCCGCGTTCCTGTTAATCGCAGCCCTTTCCTTGTTCAGTGGGCAAACTGCTACCAGGTGTTCCGATGAACCGCATCCAAAGCAAGAGCCACGCTCCCTCTTTGGCTTCCTGCAATCCTTTGATAGATGGCCCTTAGCATAGCAGTTGTAGCATCGAAAGTCCTTAGTGGTCCTGCCAACCTCTTCTGGCTTACGCAAAAACTTTTGCTCAGGTAGATTTACCTCACCAAATGCGCAACGAATTTCCGCGATGCTCGTGAAGCACTGAATGCGTGCTTGGGTACGAAGGTTATGGGACGGAATACCCTCGATCACCTGATCCAGAAGTTCGTCGTCGTCAATGCTTATTCCATGAGCCAGCATTATTTTATCCTCTAGGTACGCGACAAACTTCTCGCCCACTGTCCAGTTGCGTATCTCAAACAGACGACGAGCCTCCGACTTTGACAGTTTCTTTTCAAACACCTCCAGCATCTGCTCTTACAAAGTGTCCACACTATCCAATACGCGCTTCGGGGTGGCATGTATCCAGTCGTTGGCACTGAACTTCAACTTGCATACAATAAATGTACTCCGCTGACGCCGTAAATCGTCGCTATGTTTTTCATATGTGAGATCCACCTCTTAGCGCAAGTGCTTCCATCATAGTCACTTGAATTTCACCATCACGCGCAAAATTTTCCAGTGGGTTATTGGGATTGACGGTCTCACATAGTGAGATGGCACCAGCTCCACGCCGCTCCTCAGGTACCGTATAAAGCCTGGCTACTAACTCCGCCTTGGTTCCCGTAGTCGGCATATTAAGTACTTCAAGCCACTTCTTTCGCGTCGAAACGCTGTGCTCGTTGATGTCGAGTGGTATGTCCATTTTCACTGGAACTCGTGGTTTTGTTTCAAAATTTTTTTTTTTTCCGCAAAAGTTCACCACTTCTGATATTGTGAGCGCCTGCTCTTCTTAATAATTTATTTATTATTTTATTTATTGTTATTTATTTTTAGTTTCACAATATGTAAGCGCCTGCTTTTTTTTAATCATTTGTTTATCCGCTTTCGAACTTTACACTCTCGTTTTCTACCCTCGAATGAATCTTCTACTTCTCTCTCTTTTTTCGGGTTGCCAGACCAGCAGCTGAGTTATAAAGTGCCCAGCCTGCTACAATATTAACATTCATATAGGATAAATTAAAAACAGAAGAAAAGTCCAAAATAACAAAATAATACCGAAAAACTAATTTTTGCGTATATTGATAGGTTTAGTCTTAAAAATAATCAAACTATACTCAAATTTATTAGTTTAGCTGAGGACCAAACAGATTTGAAACAGCTTACTAGTAACCATTGCATAATAAATTGTTGTTGTGGTATCATGTTTTTGGTTAGTTTAGGTTGTTTAAAGACACATGACTTATAAAATGGTTAACTTCTTACCCAACTTAAGGGGTTATATACCTTTTTGAGCGAAAAAATTGAGGGAACTTTGGATTTTTTTTCAGGTGTGTAGCAATTATTTTATGAAACTGAAGTTATTATTTATTGATAGTACATGTTTTTATCGAAACAACAAGCGTTTGATCTTAAAAATATATGAATAATTTACAAAGTTATGGCAATTCTCTCGGAACCCTTTTTTTTATAGCGGCTTGCGGTGACTTTGATTACACAAGAACTATTTGATCGATCTTCTTTATTTTTTTTTTAATTATTCGTAATGATTGTGCCGAGTTCGTAAACGATTCAGTTGTTATGCGTCAATTTTGATTTCGCAGAAAAAAAATTTTTTTAATACAATTTTTAGTACTCGAAAAATCAACTTTTTGGAAAAATTTTTACTGTATGCAGAAAAAAGCAAATATTCTCGAAAATAATCGTTCACGAACTCGGCACAATCATTACGAATAATTTAAAAATTTTTTTTAAATATTCTCCTTTATTTTATGCACCTGTTTTAGTTAAATTTTGGCCCTAATAAGATTCTTTGTGCTTTGTGATCTAACATTTTGGAACAAAAATTGGTTCACGAATTGGATTTTCCGTGTTATCCTTGACAGCTTCAGGCATTTTGTATGACTTTTTTATTATCAAAGTCCAATCCAACCGGCATACAATATGGTTTTAATATAAAAAATTTTTTTTCCGACTTGGAAAGTACTCTACATATCCTTGTATTGTCAAATGGTAATCAATTTAAAGTCTGGATATCAGGAAATTTTAGTTTTAGTCAAATATCATCAAAAATCGACCTCTTCCTCATCGAAGACAACCTTAATTTTCCAGTAAAGTACATCTCCCTGATTAAGAAATGGGCACTTAACATTTTTAGTATGGTGTCAAGTGTAAAAAAAGTTTTAGGCCTTATTTTATTTTTTATCTCGAGTTCTGACAAATCCCATTTCGGTCATCTTAGACTTATTTTACAAATAATAGAATGTCCTTTAACTTTCTTATACACACTAAATCCTCCAAAACATCTTCGTATAAAATTTTTTTTTTAAAAACAAGTTTAAAATTTAAAAAAAATAAAAACAAATTAATATTTCAAAATTTTTTTTAACATTGCCCCCACAAAAAATTTTTTTTTTTATTTTAATATATGTACTATATTATTGTTAGTTACAATCGGTTTTTGTTCTCTCACTCTTATTGGAGCGAATACGTCGAAACAGTTACAGCCAAAACAACAACAACAACAAAAGTGTGAGTTGCCTCGAATGATCGGTCGAGCCTGTGCAGCCACACACTTGTTGTAATCATGCAGGCTAGATCGAACGGACGGATCCAGCGGTTGGACCAAGGCGTCGACCAAGGCGTAGCTACGTATGTATGTACATGTTTTGATAAAAATCGGATCATAATTGACAAGTATGCAAAATCCGAAGTCCATTAAAAATTCTTGCATCATAAAAGTACCGTACAATTAGAACGAACCACGATTGCTGTGAGAAATGCTGCAGTTGCGGGGACGGCAAATATAATTTTTGTGAATGGCTTTTTAGTAGACACCTTTTTTTTTTTAAAACTACACTTAAACAAGAAAGGAAGTTAACTTCGCAAGTTGAATTTTATACACCCTTGTAGTTATAATCGAGATAGATTACAATTTGAAGCTCTTCAAGGTGTTATTTAAGTCACATTTAAAATTTTTAAATTTTGACTTGCCGAAAATATCTGTCTTTTAGGTTTTTTTTATAAAGCCTAGTACTCAGTTCGGCTAAGAGTTTCACTAGTCGAAAAATATTATTCTGTTGTAGTGTGACCGAAGTTTTCAGATTTCAGGCGCTATGCATGTAGCGTGGTCTTATTGTAAATCAGCTGGGTTCACAAACAACAAACAAATCAACTGGCTCCAATTTTAATATATTACAAAATGTTGAGCCGACCTGTTTTGCAAGATTTAAATTTGCTGTTGGCATGGCGATATGTATTGCCGCAACTCCTAAAGGCAGTTTCCATTGGTTTTTGGGGGTTTCCTTCCATTTTTAATATGTTATTGGCACACCGCCTCTGCACAAATACAGCCAAAGATCAAATCTTTTATTCTTTGGGCCGCGGCTAAAGGCGTTCATCGGGATTCATTCGCTAAATCTGTTTTTTTTTTGTGGTATTTACTTACCATTTGCTTAGCTTATCTCAGTAACGCAGTGAAAAAAGCCCCCGGCTAAAGGCTTTAGCTACCTATATACCTATATACCTACCTATCTCGCTTACTCCTATGCTTAGTTAGGAGTTTTCGCCGTACTGAGTACTAGGCTTAACTTTTGAACGGAGAAACAGGTTCTAATATATGACGTTCGACGCATATTTTTTGCAAGAATTCAATAATGTTAGTGGGACATTCACCTCCAAAAGGTATAAAAGCTCCCAATTTCTATATCTGTACCCTCCAAAATGAAATTATACTTACGACTCACACCTCTTAGATTATGCTATACATTTCAAGAATTTGTGGGCTGTCCCGGTGCGCATCGGCACTACCCTCCCCACAGTTCTAAATCTAAATATATTTCGAGTTAGCTTTAATAATTACCTTCGAAGAATATGTTTTCCCAGCGCTCCTGCGATTCGTTCGCAACATGCGCAAAAACAAATTTATTTCGTAAAGACCTCCATATTGAGTATACAGAAGCCTTATTAAAGGCATCTATAAACAAGCCAATATCTTTGTCGAATACCAAGAACGACTGAAAACAAAAATAGTTTAAAAAAAATTATCTTAAAAATGTATTAAGGTTAAATTTTTACCTCACAGTGCGTAACCTCAATAGATATAATAATTTTAATCAGAAGGTCATCAAATAACAAGTCTTTTTCATGTAGAACCTTTTTTTTCAACTCTACATCAACGACATCTCGACCTTGGTTGTTTCTTAAAGTTGGAATATTTATTCCCACATAGCTGGTATAATCCGAGCTGTGAAGCAGATGAAACTCAAATTTATCGTTCCAAAATATACAAATGGTACTTTCATTCAAATATGTTCCTACTGTATAAAAAATTTATAAATTAAGAGGATATACACGTTCAATAATTTTCATTACTTATAGCACTTAAAACAAGTGACCAACATTGGTCGATAAGCATTTTGGCCTTGCACTTCCAAGTTTGGTAATGAAACTAAAAGTCTCAATCGAAAAGAGGTGCATCGAATCTCCTTTATGTATTTTTAATACTATTCTCGAATTTAGATTGACTTACAAACAAATTAAGTGATTGAATAATTGGCTTGCATGCTACGTGGTACAAATAGCACAGCTCAACAGAAGTTTTGTCCAGGCTTGCCACCATTTTATTTCGATAAATGAGACTTTTCTATTCATAATATAGTCTATCAGCTCTGGTATTTGCTGTATTTAAAAAAAACACATTTTACCTTCGTCCTTTGGGATATATCTTTAAGAGTGGTAAACCAATTTTGTTAATCTTTTCGGAATTCAATAAATTCAAAAATGCAAAATTCAGTCGGCCTGTGTAGTTAGTTCCATTGTACTATGGGGCATTTGACCTGTTTTTTTTTGGCATAAATGTGTTTTTGACAAGTATTCAAATTTTCGAAACATTAATGGAAACGTATTAAGAATAGATCAAAATAAAATGTTACGTACCGCAAATGTTTAGTTAACAGTCCAATGTTAAAATAACAGCTGTTAAAGTCAGGCGCAACATGCAAACACCACGTGTTTACATTTTGCTTGATTTTGCAGTGCATATTAAAAAATAATATCTCTTCAAACAAGACGTAGAACCATAAAATTTGAAATGGATATTCATTAAAAATGTCCTTACTATGTGTTAATACTACTTTGTTGCTTATTTCGTGAGTGTATTTGTGAAGCAATGGCTTCATATACCAAGTAGTCTCTCTTAATAGGTTTGGAAAAAGAAAGTTCAACTTTGAATATAGATTAGAAAAAATGTTGAAATTTGTTAAGCCTGTGGGTTGAACCATTTTAAAGAGGGGTCAATTCTCAATTCGGGACATCCAGTCTTTTTTGCGACTTTTTGCAAGTTCTCGAGAAATTCAATTTTTACGGCACTGCCAAAAATGGTCAAGTTAGAATTTTATTTGTCTTCTTCTTGCTTGGTAAGATGGACTGTTAAATAAATTTAATGCAATTGGCTTCTTCATGACATTATATTTGATTTGTAAACATTCCGGGTCTTATTTTAATTTAAAATATCTTTTTATACGGCATATCCAGTATTTGGCATACAAATAGACGGGATTTTAAAGGAAATAATTGATATCTCTTCAAAGAAAAGAAAAATTATTTCTTTTGGAGGTTTAGGAAAAAAAATTTTTTTTTTGTAATAAATTGTTTATAGTGTATAATGTTTTCCTGAAAATATGTTTTTAAATACTAAAACTTATTTCAAAAACCAAACTCAAACAGAAAAATGTTATGGTCATTTTATAGGTTGTTATCGCCGTAATTTAAATTGTTAAGCCTGCCGCCAAATCGAATTGCCACCTATGCGAAAATGGCATCACTAACATAGTATATATGATGGACGTTGATGCACTAACGAGCAGTACAAACAAGTGGCCCAACGATACCAAGCACAAGCTTGTTACGCGCGGGACCCTTTATAAATTTGGGAAAAAATGCGAGTTCGCGAGGAAAATGCATTAAACAAATAGAGACGGGACACATAAAGATTATAAAGACTACAACTAAGATTGAAGCAAATGAAATAAAATTTTAGTTTTTAATACAGGGATAGATGTTGAAGTGCAAATTAAATGATAAAGATTGTTATAATTTTTACATAGAACGCGAAAGGGCTCATACAGAGTAAAATTTGATGTACATCGAGGCAAACTAAGAGGGTAATAATTTCGTGTTAGTCTAACGGGAACATTAAAAGTTAAACGGTTTACCAGTTCTACAGAATCAATATCACCACTTATAAGATTTTGCATAAAAATAGTACCAAGCATTATTCTACGGTTTTCAAGTGTAGGTAAATTAAGCAATAGCAATCTACTCTGGTGAGAAGGTAGCCTTACGTTTTGAACCCAGTTCAAACTACGAAGGGCAAACAGAAGAAATTTTTTTTGTACCGACTCAATACGGTCAATGTGCACTTGATATTGTGGACTCCAAACTGATGAACAATATTCCAAAATAGAACGGACAAGGGAGGTAAATAATAATCTGGTTGTATAAGGGTCATCAAATACTTTTGACCAACGCTTTATAAACCCAAGAACACTTAAACCCTTTTCCTGTTATATTGTCATCATCCCCACCACAAAATAGTCAATTCTACTAATTAGTACTTTCACAACAACAAATACACACAATTAGCAAAGACACACGCATATATCCATGACAAAATTGACCATTTTTTGTGGTTGGGTATTTTGCTTTATTGACAGTGGCCATTATGTGGCAGTCAAATTTAAGTTTTGGGTCGAGAAGAACACCTAAATCGTTAATTGAATATATACGGTCGAGTGGTGTATTTTGAAGAGAATAACTAATAAACGTAGGAGTACCCCTATAAAAAGTCATAACGTTGCATTTAAGGCAGTTCAAATTTAAAAGGTTGTACTCACACCATCCCTGAAAACAATCAATATCTGACTGTAAGTTGAAACCTGACCCAATATCTTTATATGATAAACATAGCTTTACATCATCAGCGTACATTAGTACTCGAGAATGTGCTACGATAAAGGGAAGATAGTTAATAAACAAAGTAAACAGCAAAGGGCCTAAATGACTACCTTGGGGAACTCCAGATGTCACGTAGATCATTTTAGAAATAGCGCTCTTAAATATAACCCTCTGAGTCCTACCATTGAAGTAACTTGAAATCCAAGTTAATAGATTACATGGAAACCCAAGCTGATCTAATTTGAATAGAAGGAGAGAGTGGTAAACAGAGTCAAAGGCTTTACTAAAATCTGTATATATAACGTCAGTCTGACAATTCAAGAAGGTTGGTGGTGTCCGAGGAACATACATGTTGCAGATGAGAAGTAATAATACGTTCAAATGCTTAAGGAATTGCCGACAATTTAGAAATACCTCTATAGTTCTGGGCATCCGCCTTCGCACCCTTTTTGTGGAGTGGAATAATGAAAGAGTCCTTCCAGATAGTTGGAAAAACTGATGATGAAATAGACAAATGAAAAAGTTTAAGAATCGGTTTACAAATGGTTGAAGCACAAAACTTAAGTACACACCCAGGGATTCCATCTGGACCGGGAGAATACGTTGGCGTTGTTGTTGCTAAATCCTTTAAAAGAGAACTTTCGGTAATTACAGGGGTAAAAATACAATTAGCCCTATTTAAGGGGTTAGGGTAGATGGGGTTTGACCAAGCAGCCGAACTATAAGTAGTTTGGAAGAACTCGGCAAATAAATCCGCAATTTCAGAATCCGACGATGCCTCTTTTGAGTTTAAACATACCGATGAAGGCAATGCCGAAGACTTACGCTTGGCATTAACGAAGTTATAAAACTGCTTTGGATCATTTGAAAACTCGAATTTACATCGATTTAAATACATGGAATAGCAATGACTGTTGAGAACATTAAAATCTGAACGAGCCACAACAAATTTCGCAAAATCAGATGGCTTACCCGTTTTTTTATACTTTTTATAAGTGTTAGATTTAAGATTTTTAAGTCTTTGAAGAGTATTGTTAAACCAAGGAGGCCTTTCCTTTGGAGGAAGCCTGTCAGGAACGCATTCGTCAAAAAAAGTGTTGCACTTTCAATATCCATGCAATTGTACAAATTAGTCCAATTATATTGCGAGATCATGTAGTTTAGTTTATTATAGTCACATTTACGAAAGCATCTCGTTTTAGTTTGAGGAACTAAAGGAGAAAGGGTATCAGTACAGGGGAGGCCAATTGTCAATTCCAATGTTGGATGATATCGGTCTTCAGGTACATCAAGTGCGTCAATTCTAGATACCGTAACTTCATGCGGATCTAAAACAAATACCAGATCTAATTGCCTATTTAATGAATGTCGTATAAAGCTTACTTGCTGTAACGATAATTCTAAAAGGCCATCCACAAAATCATGGGCGGATAAAGGTGTAGCGACAAGTGAGTCAGTGGGAAGAGACCAAGAGATATTAGGGAGATTAAAGTCACCCAAAACAATCAAAAGGTCTCTGTTCGAAAGGAAGGATAGAACAGATTTTATAGCAGACAGATGGTGCTCATAAATTATTAAATCAGAGCCAGGAGGAATATAAGAGCAGGTTACAAAAATAGTTAAGGATTGCAGGTAAACTTTGACACTAACAAATTCAATTTCGTTAGGGATATGAAAGTTAACTCTCTCCGATGTTAACGTAGAGGTAACGGCAATCAGTACACCACCCCCCCTACGCGAGGAGCGATCGGTCCTGTAGGTGTTAAAGTTTTTTGGCAGAACTTCAGAGTCAGATATCTCTGGTTTCAGCCAAGTTTCCGTAAAAGCTAAAATATCTTCAGTAAATGCAGAGGAGTCAGTATAAAGCTTTGGTAGCTTCATATTTAGTACTCTAACATTTTGATAAGCCAAAAATAAACCTATTAGTTTTTTGGCACAGTGGAAGGCCTGTTACTTGGCACAGTGGATAGCCGTTTATTAGGCACAGGCACAGGCCTGTTATTTGTTCTCGGTTTATTAGGAACAAATTCTTTTATTACCAAATCATCATTAAGCCAAAAGCGTTCAGAAAGTAGGCGGAGCAAATATTTTAAAAGACGATATCCTACGGGCGTACGAAAATCGAAATTGTTCAACTGCAATGTCTTCAGATGGGAATTTTTCTCGTATAAATTCCAAAACATCCTCAGATTTGGTATCCGGGGTAAATCTAGAAACAAATAATTGCTTCCTATGTGGAACAACTGAAAGTTTCTTACGCCCTCAGCAGCAGTCTGAACCCCACTCGGCTGAGAGCCAGAAACGGTACCTACTGTACCTATGGGTACGGTCGGCCCCGAATTTGATAACTCAACCGGCTCTGTAGATTTTTTCCCAACATGACTTCCGGATACAGGGACACCACCGGACCCAGCGGTATCCATTGACACAGTAGCTGAGTCAACAGAAATTGCTGCAGTAACCAGGTTCGGATCTGGGGTAGATGCCACAACATAATTTACTGCCGTTGGGCTGGCTTTTTTGCGTTTGGGCGACTCGCTTAGTAATTTTTTATTACTATATTGGGCCCAAACGGAATCAAACCCTTCATTGAGCTTTTTAATAGCTCCCGAAAGATTTAAAGGGCCGTCTCGAGTCTGCCTCATAAAGCTGGCCATCTCACTAACCATTTCCTGCAGGACTCACAAGCCCACATGAGACCGGCACGCTGCTCAAGAAAGTCTTTAGTTCTGCCAATAAATCCTGAACATTTAACATGCATGATCGTTTCGCAGAGTCAGCAGAAAATAAAATCTTCATTCGGTGAAGAAGAGAGAACACAATTTGTCATTGAACAGATAAGAGCCATTATAAGAAAAAGTACCTCAGGTAAATTTGGCACTGGGATCAAATTCCAAAATTGCAAAGACACAAAGCACAAAAAGTATAAGAGCGCGGATCACGAATTAAATCGAAAGCCAGAAAGCGCGAGAGAAAAAGCTTTTATCGACTGAGCGTGGCTCATGGGGCAACAACAACTATAACGCACGAACAATTACAATGTAAAAGCAAGCAAGAGTGAGAGATAAAACAAAAACTCAGAGCACAATGGTAAACACAACCGTTCACAAGCGACGCTAAATCGATTACAGATGGCAGTATGGCAGCTCTACGTAAAAGAAGCCACTTGAGAAAAAAACCAGCGAAGCAGCAACACAAAGTTTTTAAAAGCTCTTTATTATAATTTAAAATTTGATTTAAATTTAGACCGCTACATAAATTTGTCAACCCTAAACTGTTTCGCCTATTATTAACATCGGTGCCTCAACATTTCTTTAAAAAACTTTAACTGCGCACGTCATATTCGGAACTAATTGCGAAATACACAAGGGCACTCACATACATATTGACCTACATATACACATAAGTGTAAAAGCCATGTATGTGTAAGAAGCCACCGTGTAATACATCGATAATACATTCGAACATTGAGTTAACCAATAAAATGACCTTGGAAAATGACACCACAGTCTGTGGGACTTGCAAAAAGACCCGTTCCTCTGATGGGGTTCAAAATTGGGTACACTGCGATAATTGCAAAGAGTGGTACCACTTTGTCTGTGCTGGAGTGAACAGTACTATTGCGCAGCTGGATTGGACTTGCGCCTTGTGCAGAGTCCGGGAACAGAAGCGGCTTCATCCAGCGGACTGCAACAGCAAATGGAAAAGGACAATCCATTCGACGTACAAATCAATCAGGTAAATTTGGATATCTCGAAATTGCAATCCAGTGCAAGTCTGAACTCGAATCCCACCAATACAATCACACCATGTCCAAATAATTTGATGTTGGCAATGCTGGAAAAAAAAAACACGCGAAGCCGAAAAGAAGTACATCGAGCATAAATACATATTGCTCTCCCAAACACAAGGAGCACACGCAATGTAACTTCTATCAATATCAATTGGACCAACTGCATCCCAGCTAGCCGCAAGACAGGTGCTATCTCCGGATCTGCCTACCTTCAATGGCAACCCAGAGGACTGGCCAATCTTCATCAGAATGTACGAAAACAGCTGTGCAATAGCCGGCTTCTCAAACGCTGAAAACATGCTTCGACTACAGAAGTGCCTCAAAGGTAAAGCCTATGAATTGGTGCGGGATAAACTGCTACTTCCAGCACTGGTTCCAGAAGTTATCAACACCTTAAAAACCTTTTTTGGACGCCCAGAACATATCCTTGACCGTTTGATCGACAAAATCAGGAGAATTAACGTACACAAGGCCAGATTGGAATCTCTCATTGATTTCGCCCAATGCTCCTGCGCGAGCTCGTTGATAAGCTGCCCACGCAACAGAAACTAAACTGGGCCTTACACCCCCGCTGTGACGCCATACCAGTTGTTAAGTCATTCAGCGACTGGTTGTACAAATAAGCAGAGGCAGCATCAACCGTTTTAACCGCACCGAGTTCAAGGACCAGCACTGTGAACAGTCACACATAGGCTCGCCGAGGAATGGATAACGATGACGATTCTCAATCAGATCAAGAAGCCGCTTAAAGCCTCACATGTGCGATGTGTAAGTCCACTGAACATCAAGCTGCCCAGTGTCAGAAATTTCAGATGCTAGCTACTGACGAACGCCAGCCCGTCATTAATTGGCCTAAATGTCTACCTAGACGGAAAAGGGATCATACGAGTACAAGGCAGAGCAGATCGCTCTAATCCACAAGAAGACGCTATCGTATTGCCAAGGAAGTGTAGGATCGCATTTTTGGTCACGAAGGATTACCACAAGAAATCTTACCATATGCTCCACGAGACGACCATCAACTTAATTCGAAGCCAATTCTACGTAGCACGTCTGCGAGTCTTGTACAAAAGGCTTTTCAGAAATGCAAAAACTCCAATTCGTCGCCACAAGTGCCCCAAATGGCACCGATACCAGCCGCCAGACTCGCATGCTTTGAAAGACTGGGTTGGACTATTTTGGCCCCATATTGGTAAATGTTGGCAGGCACAAGGAAAAGCGCTGGGGAGTTCTATTTACTTGCCTAACCCTTAGAGCTGTACACATAGAAGTAGCATATAAGCTCAACGTAAGCTCATGCAAAGGTCACCCCACCCGTCACACCCCAGTAACTTCTCCCCACTTAATTAGAATCCCCGATTTCTGGATAGGATTTCTGGATACAATTCCTGGATATACGCAATTTATCACCCTATTTACCGATCCCTCGTCACGCACCATTAACTTTAATTACCCCCATTTATTACCCTAATTAGCATAATTAATTACCACCCCCTTCCACTTTTTGTATCCAGCTCCCGCATTTATATATTACTCTTTTCCAAAATAAAGTTTGGAAACGGCGGGCACACGGTTGATTCTCCCGTCCTGGCTATGTTCACGCCACTGTTTTGTGAGAGTATGGATTCCATCCATTTTTGTTGTTGCTGCATTAACTGCTGCGCAAATTCTTGCTGTTCAGCCAATAATGTTTCAAAATGAACTTGGTATGTCTTTTTGCGTTCGATCACTATTGTTTTAGTCTACCGACACAAATTACACAAAATAAAATTTGCTGCACCTTTTTTTTCACTCGTTGCCAGAAAATGTTGTCTTCCGATTGAAAGGAGACGACAGATAGGGTTGAGATTAAATGTCCAATTGACTTTATTAGGCTCTGTATAGCTGTCGTATTTTTGGTATATTAGAGTGTACAGAATAACAGAGAATATCGATAAAGAATACGGCAAATGGCCAAGATTTCGTGATTATGATACATATAAGACAACATGCAGAAGGAGGCACAAAAGAGAGAACCAAGCCAGGAAAGGCAATAGGAGGTAATAAAGAGAGAACCAAGCCAGGAAAGGCAAATGGAGGCACAAAAGAGAGAACCAGGCCAGGAAAGGCAAAAGACAGAACCGATACCGACCTCTACCCCCAGCAAACCAGACTATGCCAAGGTCGCCAAGCAAGTCCGAGAGTGGTCATTCAGGTTCGACGGCGTAGAAAAACCATTCGAGTTATTGAAGCAAGTGGAATGGTCTGCCAACACATACGGCCTGGACCTAGACACAATTCCCCGAGCGATGCCGGAATTTCTCAACGGAAAAGCGTTGAATTGGTTCATTTCTAACAATAAACAGTGGAAAACCTAGCCGGCATTTATAGAAAGTTTCCGAACCTATTTTCTGCCGAGAGACTTTTTCACAAAGATGACGGACCAAGTCAAGCAGCGGAAGCAAGGGTACAGCGAGGCTTTCAAGGATTACATAATTGACATGCAGACGATGATGAGGCAACTCAATTATTCCCCGACGGAGACGCTTAGCATCATCAAGAAAAACTGCACGCCGAACCTTAGAATCTCCCTAAGAGCCTACAAAGTATCGGACTTGGACACGCTGATGATCCAAACTGATGAATACGAGGAACTGGAAAAGGAGCGAGAAACATTCGCGTAAGAGAACAAATTCTCAAGGGCAAAACCAGCAGCCCTTAGCAGAACCCTAGAATCTCCCTAAGAGCCTACAAAGTATCGGACTTTGACACGCTGATGATCCAAACTGATGAATACGAGGAACTGGAAAAGGAGCGAGAAACATTTGCTCAAGAGAACAAATTCTCAAGGGCAAAACCAGCAGCCCATGCGCAAGCTATGTGCAGAAGGTGCGACCAGGAACCTCGAGGGATCCATCAGCTGCAGCCAACCAACGCTCCCAATAATGTCCTATAGAGACCACCACAGCAAGGCAGCAGGCAACCGGCACACCCTATAAACGCCAATGGACACCACAACATTACCAACAGAGGCAGCCAGCCCACGCGTTATGGAGGCCACCAAATACCATACAGAGGCCACAAGGCACAACACACATCACAGACCCTCAGGAGGCCTGTCGGAAATGTGGCGGGTCCGGAAACTGGGAAATCGGCTGTCGAAACCAGCGCCTGTTGTTCTGCTGAGTGTGCGGTAAAGTAGGAGTCAGAAGCGTCGAGTGCTGCCAACGAGCAGGAAATTCCCAGCGATCTCAGCCGCAGAGAGGCGGAAGGGGATCGCAAAATGCTACCTCTCCAAACTAAATGGCATGCTAATCGAGGAGGAGCAGCAGTTGTCCGCAGCGGTGACGATTGGTGGAGGCACGTACAAAGCCACAATCGACACCGGGGCAACAGCAAGCTTCATAAGCGAAAAACTGGCAGGCAACCGTGCTGCCCTCGGAAAGATTACGAGGACAAGACGGCAAGTTAGGTTGGCAGACGGAAGATGCGGCGGAATCAACGCACAGCTCGATGTGGAAGTCGAATTCGGGAACAAACGACTGACCATGAGCCTGCTGATACTACCAGGGGTAGTGGATTCGTTGGGATGGAACTTTCCAACACGAGTCGGAACCAAGAAAGTGTGCTGGACACGAAATAATAATACCAGCCAGGAATCAACACAATGGATGGCTCGAGGAGTAGCTATCAGTGGCAGTCATGCAAGAGACAACCGAGGACAACGACACAACAAAACTCCTGGAGAGAGAGCTAGCGGACTAAAATACCATGACGGGAACATCAAACATGGCAGAGCATCAGATTACGATGAATTACGACAAACCTATCACGCAGCGATATTACCCTAAGAATCCAAAAATTGAAGGAGAAATCAATGCGAAGGTAGACGAGCTCCTTCAAATGGGGTTCATAGAGCATTCAAAGAGCCCATACAGTTCCACATCGTGATGGTGAGAAAAAAGACAGGCAAGTGCAGACTATGCGTAGACTTCAGGCAGATCAACGCGAAGTCTGTTAAGGACGCCTACCGCATGCCCCGCATAAACTACATCCTAGATCAGCTAAAGGAGGCGCGTTACATCAGCAGTTTGGACCTGAAGGCTGGGCTCTGGAAAATCCCTCTGGAAGAAAGCAGCAGGCAATACACAGCTTTCACAGTGCCAGGCAAAGGGCTATTTCAGTGGAGGGTAATGCCGTTTGGTCTACACTCGGCGTCCGCGACGTTTCAACGAGTTCTGGACCAATTAATCGGACCCGAAATGTCACCTTATGCATTTGCCTACCAAGATGACATCATATTAATTGGACGCACGCTAGAGGAACACACAGAAAACCTAAAAAAAGTGTTCCGACGCCTAAAGGAAGCAAACCTCAGGATCAACCCGGAAAAGTGCAAATTTTTCAAGAAAGAGCTGCTGTCCCTAGGACACCGAGTGACTAGCGAAGGAATAGGTACAGATCCGGAAAAAGTAGCGACCATCGCCGAATGGGAACCACCCTCAACCGTCAAAGAACTTCGGCAGTACCTGGGAGTAGCGTCGTGGTACCGCCGATTTGTGCCAGATTTTGCCAAAATAGTCAAACCATTGAATGACTTACTACGCAAAGGCAGGAAATGGGAATGGACACAGGAGCACCAGATTGCATTTGACGAAGTTAAAGCTAGACTTGTGACAGATCCGGTATTAGCATGCCCGGATTTCAACAAACCGTTCACCCTGCAAACGGATGCCAGCGACTACGGCATCGGAGCGATATTAACCCAAGACACGGGAAGAGGGGAGAAGGTCACTCAAGCCGAACGCTCAACGGCGGTGAGAAGAACTACTCAACGACGGAAAAGGAGTGCTTGGCAATTGTCTGGGCGATCCGAAAACTCAAGCCGTATCTGGAAGGCTACCACTTTAAAGTAGAGACCGACCATATGGCCCTGAAGTGGCTCAACAGCATAGAAAGCCCTTCAGGAAGGATCGCCAGATGGGCCCTGGAATTGCAGCAGTACGATTTTGAGATATCGTACAGGAAGGGACAGCTAAACGTGGTGGCAGACGCTCTGTCTAGGCAGCCATTGCCCGAAACGCTTAGGGGAATAAAGGAGACATCGGCGGCGGAAGCTTCAGCAGCGTGCAGTTGCTGGGCACGTAGGAAGCCGAAGGACAATAGCACGTCTGGCAGCCCGATACTACTGGACAGGTATGCATAGAGACGCCAGAGCCCACGTAAGGAAATGCGAAACCTGCATGAGATTCAAGCCGAATCAAATGCAGGCGGCGGGCAAAATGCTAACCCAAGTGCCAGAGGAACCATGGGCAACAGTATGCGCGGATTTCGTTGGACCCCTACCACGATCGAAGCACGGCAATTCAATGTTACTGGTGCTCATAGACAGGTTCTCTAAATGGACGGAACTAGTGCCGCTACGCAGTGCGACAGCCGAATCGCTTAAGAAAGCGTTTAGGGAGCGTATAATCGCAAGGTATGGGGCCCCAAAGGTGGTCATAACGGACAACGGAGTGCAGTTTGCGAGTCGCATTTTCAAAAATTTTCTTGCGGAGATGGGTATCAGACAGCAATTCACCGCTCCCTATACGCCGCAAGAAAACCCGACGGAGCGGGCAAATAGGACGGTCAAAACAATGATTGCTCAGTTCGCAGGACGAGATCAGAGAACGTGGGACGAAAAGTGGCCTGAGATCATGCTGGCCGTCAACTCAAGCATATCGGAATCCACTGGATACACCCCATCGTTTCTTACCCAAGGCAGGGAGCCACGACTACCGAGCGCCCTATACGACAAAGAAACCTTAGGCACCGGACGAGCCACGGAAACCCCGGATGAAAACGCGCAGAACATAAAGGAGTTGGACGCCGGCTGTGGGCGACGTAGTCTGGTCAAAAGCTGGTAGTCTAGTCAAAAGCTGCAGAAGGGTTTGCCGCAAAATTGGCACCCAGGTACGACGGGCCCTACCAGGTCGTAGATTTCGTCTCGCCGGTGATGTGCAAAATACGGAACGTAAAGAACTGATTTTTGTATGTCTGCTCGCTACGAGATTCGTGTGTGTTCGTCCCACCAAATTTATATAAACGTAAGCGCCCAGTAGATCAGAGAGACAGCACTGTAGCTCCGTGTAGATGCTCGGCGATGCTCGTCTCTGATGCGTGGGCTCGATGACTACTCGTAGCGCCTCGGACTCACAAGGATATCAGCTATGCGGGCTTAGGAACGCGTCACCGTTCTTAGACTAGGGTGAACAGGTGCTGCGTTCTACAGGACACCGCCTCTCGACACACAACCGCCTGTCCCTTGCTCTGCCCCGGATGGTCCCACTAAGGTCTTGCTTGGATCGCGCTGACAGTCTAGGTGGTCACCTGGAAGCTGCCTAGTGCTCCACCTTGCTTTTACGTCTAGTGCAATCGAACGTTCCACCATGGCCTCAGCCTCTTGCACATTCGTGACGTTTCCGCGTAGGTCGATATCCTTGGCGGCTGGCGTTGTGTTTAACGAAGTCCCGTGGTCTGTTCTTGGGCGCGCTTGTTGTGCGGCTGGACGTATGTGGCATCTGGTACTTGGGGTTACGTTGAGTCTCTACAGGGCAGCGCCTCTCAAAACAACAACTGGCCTACTGCTCGCCCTTCTGGCTCGTAACACTCGGGGTTTCGGACACACGCCGGTCTCGGGCTCGTAGAACCGCTGAGTCTCTACAGGACAGCGCCTCTCGAAAAAAAACAACCGGTCTACTGACCGTCCTTTCTGGCTCGTCGGGCCAGGACCTGTTCGATTTCCACTTGACGGACTGGGCTAACGCCGGGACACGCCAAAATTGAGTTTAAAACAAGGCACCCTGGTTTTAGACGGCTCTCGATCCGAGTTCACGATCTCTCGTCGCAGGACTTCACTGCTCCACTCTGATAGATACGCCAGGCGTAATGCGAGGCTGAAATTGTAACAGGAGTAGAAACTGTGTTCCTTGACTCAGCCGTGTGATGCCCCTTGGACCTCAGCTCCCTGTGTCTCAATTTGGAGATTCCTGATGATCCAATTCCGAACGTCTCGACGTAGCGATCTTGCTGGCGCCCACGGTGCTGCTTCCGACGACTTGACTTGTGTTTTACTTGTAGATTACTTGGCACTGGTTGAGTGACTTGTTAACTTTGATAGCTTGACTGATCTTAACGGATTGACTCCTCGTGATCGACTGATCCAGTTGCCAGCGCCCTACGGCCTTATATAGGGCCTCTGGGAACCGTTTTATCCCTTTTGCGCTCTGCCCGCTGCGTCTCTTCACTCCAGGTCCAAAATCCCAGGTTCCTGCTTGAGCTCGTTATTCTTCTTGCCCGGCTTGTAACCAGGGATCCATGTGTTGCTATCGTCCCGCTGATTCTCCTGGCTCCGTTGTTAAGTTGTGGCACTTGGCCTCCTGGTCTAAAGTTCACGGTAGAGTCAAAAGTCCGGTGCAATTCCGTTGTTTCCCTATTGCAAACGGCACTCTGGCTCTGCCCGCAAAGTCTCCACTCTCTCAATCTCCGGCACTAACTCTCCAAACTCTCTTTGTCAGAGTTCTCTCTCCCAACCTCGATGTCTCCACTCTCTAACTCTACACTTCTCGGTCTCCGAACTATCTATCTGTGAGTTTCTCTATTCGCTCTTCGCCGCGCCGCTACAATTACAATTCGCCGCGTAACTGGTAAGCGGCCGGCCATTGCTGCTACATTCACACATACAAGCGAATTGCATTACCGCAAGAAATCTCCAATTCCCGCCCATTCCAGCATTAACCACCGGTGGTTCTTTGAGTATTGGAAACCCTGTTCCTTTTAGCAGAAAGTGCTGGAAATCCTGTTCCTTTTAGCAGGCGACGGTGTAGGGAAAATTCAAATGTATTTGGAAAACCCCATAGGAACCTCATTTACCTATCATTTTTTGTGTCACCCCCATGAATTTGGAAACCAGAGACGGAAGAAATGTTAGGGGTGAATGTGGTTTTGTCCATTCGGCTTGTATGTAGAAACCTAATGAAAATAACATATTTTCCAGAGGAATTTTCCCGCTGGGTACTTATACATAGCCCGAAAAATGGGTTTTATGCACGACATCATTTCGGGCTCCTTACGAATTTCTATCTGTCCTTCCAAGTGCTCTTTATACCGAGCCATTCCAAATAAATATCATGTTCAATTCCATTAAATACATAATAAATACTGAGAATTAAGAGGAATAATCCCTTATGCCAGTTCCGAAAAAATAAAATACTGTCGACCTCGCAGAAACCAGCGGAAACCAGATTCGCAACCACAACCAACTAGTCACTGCCTCCATACCAGTATTTTTTTTATTTATTGAGCTTGGTACAAATATATATATATATATATATCTATATTTTTTTTTATTCTGGGGAGAGAAAGAAAATTGGGAAAAATACTATCCTCTCAGAACATTTCATAATAAAGAAAAAATACCAACAATCTAAGTACACTGCCGGGAACATCCAATCTCGACATAATTATATCATCTACCCCTAAAAAGTACTAGATATATAAAAATACTTTAATCACGTCCAATTTCTTCAGTATTTATTTATAGTATTTTTGTTATTTTCGGATTTTATTCGAATTCTATAAATACCAGCAGTGTACGGCTTTCGTTTCCATAGAAAGTCAATTGAAAAAAACGGTTTTGCCTTTTTTCCGGTATACAAATTCAACTGTTTCCGGGTCCATACCTTGAGATAAACTCCTCAATTTAAAAAAAAGGGTTCCTTCCTTGTTCCATCGTTCCACCAAAGCCTGGGGAATAATTTTTTTTTGGTGGTCGATATCTTATTCCCACCGGTCCATAAGTGGGTCTGTATTTTTCTCTGATTTTGTCCGAAGTATCAGCGCGCACAGTCCGAATCCAAACCGTTCCCTAGTTTTGGTATGTCCATGGAAAATTCTAGCAAACTATCCCCTGTTCCGACAACAAAAATTGCTGTCAGGTCGCCCACACCTAAAATGGTAAAGTCGCCACCTCCCAAAAAGTCTCCTTCTGCCGTCGAAAGAGAAACTCGCTCTAAGGCAGTTCATTGAAGTCTCGGATCTACTGTCCGAACTGGAATCCAGAATGAACATCCCCTCGACTGTCCCTCCTTCGCTGTCGGTCTTAGACATTTGCCGAGACGAAATCCGAGAGGTAAGGGGCCGCATCAAAATGGAGTATGACCGCGTGCATTGTAGCAGCTGGAGAGAGTGCAGCTGAGAGCTTGCCAGTTCTCAAGGCTAAGTACGGCTACTGCTACAGTGCGTGGGAAAGGTGTGGGGCCCAAATAGCAGACCTGATAGCTCAAACTCCGCAACTTCCGAAACCAACCACAACACCAGCTAATCCTCCCAAGGCATATATTTCTTTTCACGGCGATTTATGTCAACAATCACGCCAGTCGAAAAATTATTTCACCTTAATGCTAAAACGAGCGGCGGCGAACACCATATCGTTTCATATTCACTCCTTACTAACGATGGCTTTCGCTCAGCGTGGGATAACCTCACTGAGCGTTTCATAAACAAGCGATTGTTGGTAAACAGTAAATTGAAGATACTTTTCAATGTGCATTCCATCACACAGGAGTCTGGGTCCGCTTTGAGAGAAGGGGTTGCCTTACTGCGTTAGAAATGTTTGGTATTCAGATCAACAAGAAAGGAAGCTAGCTTCGGGCAGCCGAAGCTTATATACCCTTGAAGATAAAGTAAATACCTATATTTTAATGCTTACTCTATCGGTTCAGTTCCATTAGTTCCAGATTCTGCGTGACTGTTTAAAATTTTGTTTTTAAGTTGTCAAAAATCAAAACGCCAGACGTCTGTCTGTCTGTCTGTCTGTCTGTCTGTCTGTCTGTCCTTTTTGATTTTATTCTATTATATTTTATTTCTACCATCGTAGCCGAGGGCTTGCGTCGCTTTGATTTGCCGCTGCTGCTGGCTTGCCACTAACTTAAGCTAAATTTTCTACAAGGAACAGCAAACGCCCTGAATAACAACAACCAAAAGCCAGTCAAGTTGTAAAGCTCAAAAGGCAACATGAAGCTAGGATAACGAGTTGGGTGCAAATGAAGGGCCAAAGTCTGGCGAAAGTTGGAAAGGATAATCTCAATATGTTGAGTACGTTTTTGCTATAGGATTATAAGTTTGCGAAATGCATATGCATGAGCACTCACGATCGGCGAAGGGAAAAATTAGAAGAATATTAGTGAATAGATCTGAGAAAAGGAATTAACCATGCAGATTCTTGGGTTCCAACAATCGTGTTAAACTACTTTTAAGTGTGTCTTTCGCCCACATCTTTGAAGATTTCTAAAAAATATAAATTTTAGATTGTTGTGTTTACTTATACCTATCAAAATGTAAAAGAAACTTTTCAAATCGAAAAAGTTTTGAGCAAAGCAAATAATGGAATTGAAGCAGTGCAAGCAGTCGCTTTGCTGCATGCATATCTCCATCTCCCTTGCACACTTATAGCGTTCTCTTATGCTCAAATCTTTCAAGCTTTAAGAAAGCCCTCTAATGCAAATCCCCAAAGTGAACCAATAAAAAGCGTAATTAATTTGCTTAAAAATATAATGAAAGCATCTTTTGATTTACAATTTTTCCCTTTCATTTCGCAGTTCAAAGCTAAACTAACAACATTGATGAATTGATTTGCAAATCCCTCGGGCGGCTACTTAAGTCAAGACCAATTATATTTGCTCTATTGCTAAGCAAACATTTTGCACAGAAATATATCCGCAATGGCTCAAAGAGAGGGAAAAGTATTTCATAAAAGAAATGACTTTTCTGCACACTTGTTTTTGAATATAAGTATATTCATAAATACATGCCAGTTGGTCCAACTTTTTGCTTATTATGCTCGGCATAAAGAGTCCGTATATTTATGTATGTACTGCGGCTGCATGCATACATAGTGATATTATATAAAAATGTATATAAGATACAGTAGCTGGCAATATTTTAGAATCGACAGTTTTTAAATAAATAAATAATTCTGATAAAATATATTCTATGTAATATTTTGCTCTTGAATTATTTTTTCATTTGGTAATTATTAAATAAAATTCCCAGATTTACGTGCCCACAGCTGAATATGTGTAGTTATGCCATTGCCATTTTGGTGGCTTACCACTTGGTTCGAGTTTTTGGCTAATTCAGGCGTCTTGGCACGCCGAATGCTTCATTAAAACCAAAAAGGAATGCGGCAAAGGGGAAACGGGTAAATAGCGCCTTCGGAGGGATAGAGTCTTTAAAGCCTCGCCAGCCATTTATCAACTGATAGCCAAGTTCTGCGTGTGCCGGGCATTAAAACTAACTTTTAGCTACTTAAAGTGAACTTAAAAACATGAAACAACTCCCTAGTGTGCCGCTTTTCCCAACGCAGCGAAAAGGCGACAGGACGCGAAAGAGACGGGGCGATGGGGCGGTGAAAGAGATAGCGACAGCGGCATACGGGACTGTTTTTTGGGCGGCAAAGTTTCAGTTGGAGTAAATACTAGCAGCAGACAGATACATACACCGAAAAAAATCTTAAAGTGGGAAATAATATTTGTATACCCGTTATTTCTAGAGCGATCTTTACAGATTTTGTAAAAATGTAAATGCCATTTTGTTGTGTTTATTAATACCTATCGAAATGTAGAAGAACATTTTAATATCCGACCATTCATTAAAAAGTTATTGGCAAATAACGGAATGCAAGCAGTGCAAGCAGTCAATTTATTGCTTTCATCTTTTGCCTTTTTCCGGTATACTAATTCAACTCTTTCCGGGTCCATACCTTGAGATAAACTCCTCAATTTAAAAAAAGGGTTCCTTCCTTGTTCCATCGTTCCACCAAAGCCTGGGGAATAATTTTTTTTTGGTGGTCGATATCTTATTCCCACCGGTCCATAAGTGGGTCTGTATTTTTCTCTGATTTTGTCCGAAGTATCAGCGCGCACAGTCCGAATCCAAACCGTTCCCTAGTTTTGGTATGTCCAGGGAAAATTCTAGCAAACTATTCCCTGTTCCGACAACAAAAATTCCAAAAATTGCTGTAAGGTCGCCCACACCTAAAAAGGTAAAGTCGCCACCTCCCAAAAAGTCTCCTTCTGCCGTCGAAAGAGAAACTCGCTCTAAGGCAGTTCATTGAAGTCTCGGATCTACTGTCCGAACTGGAATCCAGAATGAACATCCCCTCGACTGTCCCTCCTTCGCTGTCGGTCTTAAACATTTGCCGAGACGAAATCCGAGAGGTAAGGGGCCGCATCAAAAAGGAGTATGACCGCGTGCATTGTAGCAGCTGGAGAGAGTGCAGCTGAGAGCTTGCCAGTTCTCAAGGCTAAGTACGGCTACTGCTACAGCTAATCCTCCCAAGGTATATATTTCTTTTCACGGCGATTTATGTCAACAATCACGCCAGTCGAAAAATTATTTCACCTTAATGCTAAAACGAGCGGCGGCGAACACCATATCGTTTCATATTCACTCCTTACTAACGATGGCTTTCGCTCAGCGTGGGATAACCTCACTGAGCGTTTCAAAAACAAGCGATTGTTGGTAAACAGTAAATTGAAGATACTTTTCAATGTGCATTCCATCACACAGGAGTCTGGGTCCGCTTTGAGAGAAGGGGTTGCCTTACTGCGTTAGAAATGTCCGGTATTCAGATCAACAAGAAAGGAAACTAGCTTAGGGCAGCCGAAGCTTATATACCCTTGAAGATAAAGTAAATACCTATATTTTAATGCTTACTCTATCGGTGCAGTTCCATTAGTTCCAGATTCTGCGGACTGTTTAAAATTTTGTTTTTAAGTTGTCAAAAATCAAAACGCCAGCTTCCTACAAAGTTACAATGAATTTTCTTAAATTTGTTTGATTATTCCTATGGGAGCCTTAAGATATAGTGGTCCGATATAGCGCGCTCCAACATATGTACTACCTGCAATAGAAAGAAGACTTTTGGGAAAGTTTCATCGCGATAGCTTCAAAACTGACTAGTTCGCATAGAAACGGACAGACGGACATGGCTAGATGGACTCGGCTATTGGTGCTGATCATATATACTTTATATATATATATATACTTTATATATGATCATATATACTGTAACGACCCTGTTTTGGGAGGCGGTATAGCTCGCCGTGGTCAGGGTTCGTGACAGATATTTATAGTTCCTCTATAGATCGATTTACCTTCCTTTCCCCAATAATAACACAGATGAATGGAGCTATAATGTAGGTGTGTATTTCGTAGTAATCGTTAAGTGTGGTTTTGTCGGGCGATGACGTTCATGTCAGTCGACACTGCTTGCTGTCGGGGTCCGATGCTGCTGAAGCTGTGTGATGAACTGCTTGCCGCCGTTGGTCCGGTGCTGTGGAAGCGCGTGTGATGAACTGCTTGCCGTCGGTGATCCGATACTGCGGAAGCGTGTGTGATGAACTGCTTGCCGTCTGTGATCCGATGCTGCGGAAGCGTGTGTGATGAACTGCTTGCCGTCTGTGATCCGATGCTGCGGAAGCGTGTGTGATGAACTGCTTGCCGTCTGTGATCCGATGCTGCGGAAGCGTGTGTGATGAACTGCTTGCCGTCTGTGATCCGATGCTGCGGGAGCGTGTGTGATGAACTGCTTGCCGTCTGTGATCCGATGCTGCGGAAGCGTGTGTGATGAACTGCTTGCCGTCTGTGATCCGATGATGCGGAAGCGTGTGTGATGAACTGCTTGCCGTCTGTGATCCGATGCTGCGGAAGCGTGTGTGATGAACTGCTTGCCGTCTGTGATCCGATGCTGCGGGAGCGTGTGTGATGAACTGCTTGCCGTCTGTGATCCGATGCTGCGGAAGCGTGTGTGATGAACTGCTTGCCGTCTGATCTGGTGCTGCGGGAGCGTGTGTGGCGAATGGGCCGAGTGGTCGCGTTGGCGCTGTAGATGGCCGAGTGGTCGCGTTGACGTGGCCGATGGGCCGAGTGGTCGCGTCGGCGCTGCAGATGGCCGAGTGACCGCGTTGACGTGGCCGATGGGCCGAGTGGTCGCGTCGGCGCTGTAGATGGCCGAGTGATCACGCTGGCGCTGCGACTGGCCGAGTATGGACTGCTTAGTCGTCGTGTACGTCGGGTTCGTCGTGTTCTGGGTGATTGGGAACGATCTACTCGGATTTTTAGTGGGATTCGGGGATGTAGGGCATCGTTAGTTTCGGCCTGCCGGGCATCGTTAGTTTCGACCTGCCGTTTCTACATCCGTTTCGTTTCCGGGTCGGAAGCCGGAGACGTGACGTCTGGGGGAACTCACTGAGGTGGGCCTGAATTACGTAAACCGGGCCGCCTCAGTGATCACGACTGGGTCTGGGCTGATTTCAGGGAAACCACGCCGGGACGCCAGTGATCCTCACCAGGTCGTAGAGCCGATTTAAAACCGCACTCTTACGGATCCACCACCACTACCAAGATTATCTACCAGAACACTTACCCGGATATTCCTCCTTGTGGTTGATGTTTCCTCGAAGATCGTCGGAACGCAAGTGACTCATCTGGGGTCTGGCCTCTGCTTATATAGGCCCCGTTGAGTATGCCCAGAGCGGTCGATACTGAGAATCCTGCTATCGATACCTCGTTATCGGGTCTCTAATGTGGTGATGGTATTCGGCTATCGCAGTATCGGTCGGGTTAGTGTGGCCAGACCTGGTAGTTGACTATCGATATATTAATGTGGCCAGACCTGGTAGTTGACTATCGATATATTAATGTGGCCAGCGTATCCGTTTGGGCGCGCGTTTTGAATGTGTGCGATTTTGGCGCGTATTTTGAATGTGGTGAGAATAAAAAGATCGATGTGTTTTTGGAATGTTCTTTTTATTGTTTGTGACGCTGGGTCGTCACACACCCCCCCCCCCCCCGCTTACGATGCTGGTGTCTCGATGGTGTTGGCGTGCACGTCTGCCGATCCGGATACGGGTTGAGTGGTTATCCGAGACCACTAGTTTCGTCTTCCGGTTCCCGCTCCACCAGGTTGCCTTGAGACGTACGATGGCCTCCTCCACACGTTTTAGGTGCTCCTCGCGGCCCCTCGGTTTTGGCTCCCACTCTTCCTCACTATCCTCCGACAGATTGATCGGCTTCACTCCGGGATAGTCCATCGAAGAGAGCCGTCGCGGGGTTACCCACTTTCTCTGGGGACGCTGATAGTCCGCCAGTTGGTGTCTTTTCGTGCCGGTCGTTGTCATGGGCATGGGGGGTCGTGCTTCGTTGTCCGTTGATTGCCGTGTCGTTTCCTTGGTTGTTGTTGTCGCCAATGTTTGCCGTGTTGCTGCTGTGGTCGTTTCCTTGGTCGTAGTTGCCGCCGCCGTTTGCCGTGTTGGTGTGGTGGTCCTATTCGTGGTCGTAGAGGTCGCCAGCGTTTGCCGTGTTGTTGCGGTAGGTGTCGTCAAGCGTGGGTTTCTATCTGGTGCCTGTCTGCCCACCGGGGCAGCCCTGGTTGGCTTCCGGCAACCAGCTGGACCTGCCACGTCCACGGCTCCGAGAATGACTACTCTTCGCCGCTGCTGGTTGAGCCTTTGCAGGTTCTCCCTGTACTTTGTTAGTGAGTTTTTTAACTTTTTGTCCATTCTGAAACACGGGCGAATGGTTTTTTTAATTAGTTGGTTTTGTGAAGTTGTGCGTGCTTGTTAGTCGAGGGTTTCTACATGGGGTTTCAGTTCATTTACGTAGGTTCTGTGCGTCTTTCTCACCCCTAGGTGGCCTGCTGTTGCTTCGCTGTGGTTTTCTCGCAGTACTCGTTCCCGTTGTTTTCTAGCCACGCATAGTTTCCACGGCTGAATGTCCTCGTCTGTGGCCCATGACGGTATATGTCTGTATAATTTTCCGTTGATCATCGCATAATCTGGCCATGTTTCGGGGTTTTTTTCCAAGTCTATGATTTTCCGTTTAATCCAGAGGTCTTCTTCGACTTCCGCTCCGTGGGCTTCTTCTTCTGGCATTCTGGACAACGCGTCCGCAACGACATTGAGTTTTCCTCTGCGGTAGCGAATCTCGAACGAGTATGGCTGCATTGCCAACGCCCATCTGGCAATCCGTCCTGATGGGCTCTCTATCGAGTTAAGCCACTTTAGCGCCTGATGGTCTGTGATGACTATGAAGTGGTAACCTTCTAAGTACATCCTCATCTTCTGGATGCCCCAGTGGATTGCCAGGCACTCCTTTTCGGTTGCTGAGTAGTTCTGCTCTGTCTTTGTGAGTTTCCGACTGGCGTACGATATCACGTGCTCGCCGTTTTCGTCTTCTTGAGTTAGTACTGCTCCTAATCCGCAGTTGCTGGCGTCCGTCTGAAGTAGGAAAGTTTTCCCAAAATCCGGGCAGGCCAGAACTGGTGCTTCCGTTAGTGCTTTTTTTAGGAGTTGCGATGCCTGTTCTGCGTCCTCGCTCCATTTAAACTTTGTGTCTTTTTTGACTAAGTTATATAGTGGTTGTGCCAGTTCCGTGAAGTTTGGAACGAATCTTCTGTACCACGACGCTACTCCCAGAAAGCTGTGTACTTGCTTCGTTGTCTGTGGGCTTGGCATTTCTAGGATCGCGGCTATTTTTCCCGGGTCCGTGTGTATCCCCCTTGCGCTAACCACATGGCCTAGGTACTTCAGCTCTTCCTTGAAGAAATGACATTTCTCTGTATTTATCTTCAGGTTTGCTTTGCGTAGTCGGTTCATTACCTCCTGTAGCTTTTCCATGTGTTCCCTTTTGGTACGTCCGATGACTACTATATCGTCCAGGTATGCGAATGCAAAGGGTTCCATCTCAGGTCCTATGACTGAGTCCAGAGCTCTTTGAAACGTGGCTGGTGCAGTGTGTAGTCCGAAGGGCATTACTTTCCACTGATATAGTCCGCGCCCTGGTACGGTGAAAGCGGTGAACTGTTTGCTCCCTTTATCCATCGGTATTTGCCAGTAGCCACTTTTCAAGTCTAGTGTACTTATATATTTGGCCTCCCGTAGTTGGTTGAGTATGTGGTCCATACGGGGTACCGGGTATGCGTCACGTTCTGAGTGCTCATTCAGCTGCCTGTAGTCTATGCAAAGTCTCCATTCTTTGTTTTTCTTCTCTACTAGTACTACTGGTGAGCTGTAAGCGGAATGCGAGGGTTCGATGAGATCTTGAGCCAAAAGCTCGTCCACTTGTTTGTTTATTATCTCTTGCATGGCCGGGTTTCGAGGATAGTACCTTTGTTTGATTGGGCGATCGTGCTTCATGAAGATCTTATGTGTGGCAATATGGCTGACTCCCTTGACTTGACGCATCATTTCCAACTCTTTTTTAAGGGTTTCTTGCACCTCTGCTTCTGTTAGATCGCCTGTCGCTAGTGATCCAATGCCGTGACTCTTCTTCTTTTTTGTTCTGTTTTTCTTTCTCTTGTTCCCGTTCATATTTGCTGTGAGTCCTCCGCATTGTAGTGTCGCGTTGCATTGTTCCAAGAAGTCTATCCCCAGTAGGAGATCGCCGATTACCTCTTCGAGTATTAGCAGCGTTGTTGTGCTTGTTTTGTTCCCGAGTTGTATTGGTACTTCCAGTGCCTCTGTGACCGTTCTGTTTGTTCCGTCCGCTAGTCTAATTGCTTCTGTTACTTGCTTTTCTGTCCCATGCCTGGCTATGCTGCTGGCCAGCTTCCTGGTGATGAAACTTCTTGTGGCTCCTGTGTCTATGGCCCCGCGAATTCTTGTGTTGCCTATATTTACTTGTGCCAGTAGTCGTCGGCCGTTGAAGTTTATTGATGTTGCGGGTGAGGTGTTTGCCCTGGGTGCCCGCTCTGATCCCATGCCTCTGGCGTTTCCCGACGTTTCGTTTCGGCGACAGCAGTGGATTGTTCGTATTCCATCCTGTCCGCATATCCAACAGTACCTTCTTGGCGTGTTGTTGCACTGCTGTCCTCTGTGTCCCTCTTCCTTGCACCTTGAACATCTATTATTCATTCTGAATGACCGTGTTATTCCTCTGTTTAGTGCTTGTGGGGGTTCCTGGGGTCTCCATTGGTTCCTTGTTTGTCTCCCGAAATTTCCCGTCTGCTGCTGTTGTGTCCAGTGGCTTTCCGGTGTGTGCTGTGTTGGGCGTTCCTGTAGCTGGAGGGCCTCGAATTCCTCTGCCAACTGTAGGTATTCCGCTAGGGTTCGGCATTCCCCCCGTTTAGCATATTTTTTTAACTCTACTCGACTGTTTCGGTAGACCCACTCTAGCTTTTTCCCTTCCGTGAGAGTGGTGAATCTCATGATTTTCCGGAGTTCCCGTGCGTAGTCCTTTGCTGGCTCGTTTGTACCCTGGTGCCTGCGTGTTATGTTTTCCATTGCTTTCTCTTCGGAGTCCGCTGGTCTGTAGTATCCCAGGAATTCTTTCTTGAAGCTTTCCCATGATGTCATTGGGATTGGGTGAGTATGCCACCAGTCCAGGGCACAGTCTCTGAGCAAAATCACCATAGCTCCTGCTGCTTGGTCGAGCTCTATCCCATAGGCCTTTGCCAGCTCTTCCGTTCTACTGATGAATTCTGTCGGGTCGCCCTTGCCATCATAAAATTCTCCCCAGCTTCGTATTACTCCCATTGTGGCCACTTTGTCAGTCTTCCTCGGTTCGGGTACCGGTTTTCCGCTGCTTGTCGCTTGTATGTTTGGTATTTGTAGCGAGTTTGGGGTTTTCTCGCTAATGTGTCTCTCCGTGTTGGATGTCCCACTAGCGCCTTTCGGTTGATTCCCTGCTCCGTCGGGTGCTGGTGATGGGGTCCTTGCGTGTCTTTGCGCTAGTTCTTGGAGGCGTATGATGGTTTTTTCGCTGTGGTCACCGTTCTTTATGAGCTCCGACATTTGTCTCCGCATGTCTTCGCACAGTGTTTCTGGCTCGATGTCAAATTCCATCAGGTAGCTTTCCAGTTGTGCCTTATTGCAATTGGAGATCCAGCTTCGAGTTAGTTTGTCTGCCATTTTATCTGTACTGTGTTGAGGAAGGCGGTAAAACGATCTTTGTGTTGTTTGAGGTTTCTGTCTATTTGTCTTTAATCTGCTCGGGCGCCACTGTAACGACCCTGTTTTGGGAGGCGGTATAGCTCGCCGTGGTCAGGGTTCGTGACAGATATTTATAGTTCCTCTATAGATCGATTTACCTTCCTTTCCCCAATAATAACACAGATGAATGGAGCTATAATGTAGGTGTGTATTTCGTAGTAATCGTTAAGTGTGGTTTTGTCGGGCGATGACGTTCATGTCAGTCGACACTGCTTGCTGTCGGGGTCCGATGCTGCTGAAGCTGTGTGATGAACTGCTTGCCGCCGTTGGTCCGGTGCTGTGGAAGCGCGTGTGATGAACTGCTTGCCGTCGGTGATCCGATACTGCGGAAGCGTGTGTGATGAACTGCTTGCCGTCTGTGATCCGATGCTGCGGAAGCGTGTGTGATGAACTGCTTGCCGTCTGTGATCCGATGCTGCGGAAGCGTGTGTGATGAACTGCTTGCCGTCTGTGATCCGATGCTGCGGAAGCGTGTGTGATGAACTGCTTGCCGTCTGTGATCCGATGCTGCGGGAGCGTGTGTGATGAACTGCTTGCCGTCTGTGATCCGATGCTGCGGAAGCGTGTGTGATGAACTGCTTGCCGTCTGTGATCCGATGATGCGGAAGCGTGTGTGATGAACTGCTTGCCGTCTGTGATCCGATGCTGCGGAAGCGTGTGTGATGAACTGCTTGCCGTCTGTGATCCGATGCTGCGGGAGCGTGTGTGATGAACTGCTTGCCGTCTGTGATCCGATGCTGCGGAAGCGTGTGTGATGAACTGCTTGCCGTCTGATCTGGTGCTGCGGGAGCGTGTGTGGCGAATGGGCCGAGTGGTCGCGTTGGCGCTGTAGATGGCCGAGTGGTCGCGTTGACGTGGCCGATGGGCCGAGTGGTCGCGTCGGCGCTGCAGATGGCCGAGTGACCGCGTTGACGTGGCCGATGGGCCGAGTGGTCGCGTCGGCGCTGTAGATGGCCGAGTGATCACGCTGGCGCTGCGACTGGCCGAGTATGGACTGCTTAGTCGTCGTGTACGTCGGGTTCGTCGTGTTCTGGGTGATTGGGAACGATCTACTCGGATTTTTAGTGGGATTCGGGGATGTAGGGCATCGTTAGTTTCGGCCTGCCGGGCGTCGTTAGTTTCGACCTGCCGTTTCTACATCCGTTTCGTTTCCGGGTCGGAAGCCGGAGACGTGACGTCTGGGGGAACTCACTGAGGTGGGCCTGAATTACGTAAACCGGGCCGCCTCAGTGATCACGACTGGGTCTGGGCTGATTTCAGGGAAACCACGCCGGGACGCCAGTGATCCTCACCAGGTCGTAGAGCCGATTTAAAACCGCACTCTTACGGATCCACCACCACTACCAAGATTATCTACCAGAACACTTACCCGGATATTCCTCCTTGTGGTTGATGTTTCCTCGAAGATCGTCGGAACGCAAGTGACTCATCTGGGGTCTGGCCTCTGCTTATATAGGCCCCGTTGAGTGTGCCCAGAGCGGTCGATACTGAGAATCCTGCTATCGATACCTCGTTATCGGGTCTCTAATGTGGTGATGGTATTCGGCTATCGCAGTATTGGTCGGGTTAGTGTGGCCAGACCTGGTAGTTGACTATCGATATATTAATGTGGCCAGACCTGGTAGTTGACTATCGATATATTAATGTGGCCAGCGTATCCGTTTGGGCGCGCGTTTTGAATGTGTGCGATTTTGGCGCGTATTTTGAATGTGGTGAGAATAAAAAGATCGATGTGTTTTTGGAATGTTCTTTTTATTGTTTGTGACGCTGGGTCGTCACAATACTTTATATATATACTTTATGTGGTCGGAAACGCCTCCTTCACTGCGTTAAAAACTTCTGAGTGAAATTATAATACCCTTGCAAGGGTATACAAATTGGTATTGCCTCTTGGTGTATATGTGCTCGTCCAAGCTCCCAAAGCATATGCTTTTCCTATGGGTGCAGTCCCTTCACAACAAAGCCGATATCTGCAAGAGCTGAACGTTTTCGTAATGGAGCGTCACAGGACACTAGAAGCCAAAGATGATTTTCGATCATCAGGCTCTAGTCAGTTTCTCAGTCTCTCGGAGAATAAATTCATATGAGACAAGAGTAGCACCTAGACACCTAGAGGATGCGATCTCAGTAATACAGAAAAACATTCTGCATGTACATGCGTACATGACGGTCGACGAACGCTCGGCATATATAAAAAGAAAACAGCTGTGTCCGAACTGCCACCTCTGGGAGGTGGAGGATCTGCCAGTAAAGGTTGCAAAAGAATCCGATGTGGTCTATGAGGACAATTTCCTTCGGACTACCACGAAAGGCGATAGCGGCAGGTATGTCGTGAGTCTTCCTTTCGAGATCCTGAGAACGTCCCTTGCGCTGGCTCAATTCTTAAGATACGAGCAGAGACTAAAAAGGGACAGCACGCTAAAATATAAGTACGACACAGTAATACCACGCAGTGTTAAAACCGGGAAGTACGATCACTAAACATCGGGTGGTATTATTGGCTTAAATGATATCCATCTTGCTGTTTCGGTTCTACAGTCCGATCTTTCCATCCAGATCCTGAAGTGGCGTGTGAACCATGAAGTCTGTCTGTCTGTCTGTCTGTCTGTCTGTCTGTCTGTCTGTCTGTCTGTCTGTCTGTCTGTCTGTCTGTCTGTCTGTCTGTCTGTCTGTCTGTCTGTCTGTCTGTCTGTCTGTCTGTCTGTCTGTCTGTCTGTCTGTCTGTCTGTCTGTCTGTCTGTCTGTCTGTCTGTCTGTCTGTCTGTCTGTCTGTCTGTCTGTCTGTCTGTCTGTCTGTCTGTCTGTCTGTCTGTCTGTCTGTCTGTCTGTCTGTCTGTCTGTCTGTCTGTCTGTCTGTCTGTCTGTCTGTCTGTCTGTCTGTCTGTCTGTCTGTCTGTCTGTCTGTCTGTCTGTCTGTCTGTCTGTCTGTCTGTCTGTCTGTCTGTCTGTCTGTCTGTCTGTCTGTCTGTCTGTCTGTCTGTCTGTCTGTCTGTCTGTCTGTCTGTCTGTCTGTCTGTCTGTCTGTCTGTCTGTCTGTCTGTCTGTCTGTCTGTCTGTCTGTCTGTCTGTCTGTCTGTCTGTCTGTCTGTCTGTCTGTCTGTCTGTCTGTCTGTCTGTCTGTCTGTCTGTCTGTCTGTCTGTCTGTCTGTCTGTCTGTCTGTCTGTCTGTCTGTCTGTCTGTCTGTCTGTCTGCTGTCTGTCTGTCTGTCTGTCTGTCTGTCTGTCTGTCTGTCTGTCTGTCTGTCTGTCTGTCTGTCTGTCTGTCTGTCTGTCTGTCTGTCTGTCTGTCTGTCTGTCTGTCTGTCTGTCTGTCTGTCTGTCTGTCTGTCTGTCTGTCTGTCTGTCTGTCTGTCTGTCTGTCTGTCTGTCTGTCTGTCTGTCTGTCTGTCTGTCTGTCTGTCTGTCTGTCTGTCTGTCTGTCTGTCTGTCTGTCTGTCTGTCTGTCTGTCTGTCTGTCTGTCTGTCTGTCTGTCTGTCTGTCTGTCTGTCTGTCTGTCTGTCTGTCTGTCTGTCTGTCTGTCTGTCTGTCTGTCTGTCTGTCTGTCTGTCTGTCTGTCTGTCTGTCTGTCTGTCTGTCTGTCTGTCGTTGATCATCAATGACGACGACTACATCACCAACGGCGATTGGGGGGCGTTTAGTGAACCATTTGGTGCGCCTAGTTAGTGTTAGTGTATATTCCTTTACCCATCGTTTCCAAAGCCGCTCGATGAGCCTAATAGCAAGTGATTTGGGGTAAGAGCGTCACCGTCGGCTGAATCTAGGGACACAAAGGTTAATGGTCTGGAATTGATAATAATTTCAGCTTCCATGACAGCCGTGTTTCATCATTGAAATTATTCGCCGGGCAGATTGATTTTAGTCAATCTTCCTGAGCTTTTCCTGTACTACCTTCTCTGTGGCTTTGAAGTTGGTTCCGTTGTCGGAGAAAATTTCTTTCGGGGTTCCACGGAGCGCCATAAAGTTTTTGATAGGAAACTCTGATGAAGAGAGCTTGGAGAGTAAGAGTTTGGAGAATAAATAATGGAGAATGAGAGTTTGGAGAGTCTAACTACGGAGAGAGAGAACTCTCCCAAAGATAGTGTGGGGAAGTAGTGCGGAGAGTAAGAGAGTGGAGACTTCCCAGGCAGAGACAGAGTGAAGTGAGCAAAAGGAAAATAACGGAACTGCACCGGACTTTGGACTCTGCCGTGAACTTTGGACCAGGAGAACAAGTGCCACATCTCAGCAGCGGAGCGGCACACAGTCGTGCCACATGCTCCATTGGAATCAGCGGGACGGCAGCGACACACAAAACTACAATTGAAGGCCGTGCGTGAAGGACAAGTGGGTCAACCAGGAACCAAGGACTTGTCCTGGAGTGGAGAGATTCAGCGGGCAGAGCGCAACAGGGAAATAACGGTTCCCGGAGGCCCTATATAAAGCCGCCGGGCGCTGGCAGCTAGATCAGTCCATCCAGATGATTCGATCAAGATCAGTCAGTCTATCAAGATTAGTCCATGTATCAAAGTGAACAAGTCAGCCAGTACAGTGAACTAGAAGTGAACAACAACAAGTCGAGTGACCAGAAGCATCGCCGTGGGAGCCTACAAGGATCGCTACGTCGAGACGTTCGGGAATCTCCGAATTGAGACACAGGTAGCTGAGGTCAGAAGGGCATCACACGGCTAGGTCAAGGCGATCCGTTTACTCTTGTCGGAACGAAAATCATCGCATTGCGCCTGGAGAGTCGATCAGTGTTTGAGCGGTGTAAGCCTGCAACAAGAAATCGTGAGCTCGGGGAGAAACCTATCTAGACCCAGTGTGCCTTGCCCAAGCAGGTCCTGGCGCGATCAGCCATAAGGGAGATCGGTCAATCGTTGTGGTCTCGTGTGGGTAGCTCCAGAAGAGCCCTACGGTTTGAGTCCTGTAGTCCCGGAGCGGCGTGTGACTGAACAGAGCAAGGAACTGGCGGTTGTGTATCGAAAGGAGAGATTCCTGGAGAGCGCGGCCTCTGTTGACCCTAGTCTGAGAACGGTGACGCTTCCCTAAACCCGAACAGCTGATCTCCTGGCGAGTCCAAGGCGCTACGAGTAGTCGTCGATTCTACTCACAAAAGACGAGCAGCGCCCAGCGTGTTCAGGGAGCTTAAAGGGTCTTCAGGGAGGTTCAAGGATCTTCAGGGAGCTTCAGTAGCGTCGAGGGAGCTACAGAACCGGAGCGCCCAGTCAACGAGGGGAGCACCGAATCATCAAGGCGACCAGGAGGCGTCAGCAGCCATATCGCGATATCGAAGCCAGCAGGGCCTGCAAGATCACTGTACTACTACATCCGTAATAAACCCACTAAGAACCCGTGAATTCTGTGCTTTCTCACTGATCTACTGGGCGGTCACGTTTATATAAATTCGGCGGGACGAACACACAACTATACTGAGCTAGCCGCACGAATCTCGTAGCGAGCATACCTGATAATTTATCAGTGATAAATCAGTTCGTTACAGTATATGTAAATAAGAAACAAGAAAGGAAGCTAGCTTTGGCCAGCCGAAGCTTATATACCCTATCAGGTTTAATAAGTACCCAAAGTTTAGACCTCACTCGATCGGTGCTGTTCCTGGGATATCAAATATATTATTGCCCTTAAAAATGTTGATATTAAATTGTCAAAAATTAAAACGCATGTATCGAGTATTACTATAAAAGAGTAGATGTCGATTTGCGTCATGTTCCCCCAGCCCAAACCCAAAAAGTCTCCTTCTGCCGTCGAAAGAGAAACTCGCTCTAAGGCAGTTCATTGAAGTCTCGGATCTACTGTCCGAACTGGAATCCAGAATGAACATCCCCTCGACTGTCCCTCCTTCGCTGTCGGTCTTAAACATTTGCCGAGACGAAATCCGAGAGGTAAGGGCCCGCATCAAAAAGGAGTATGACCGCGTGCATTGTAGCAGCTGGAGAGAGTGCAGCTGAGAGCTTGCCAGTTCTCAAGGCTAAGTACGGCTACTGCTACAGCTAATCCTCCCAAGGTATATATTTCTTTTCACGGCGATTTATGTCAACAATCACGCCAGTCGAAAAATTATTTCACCTTAATGCTAAAACGAGCGGCGGCGAACACCATATCGTTTCATATTCACTCCTTACTAACGATGGCTTTCGCTCAGCGTGGGATAACCTCACTGAGCGTTTCAAAAACAAGCGATTGTTGGTAAACAGTAAATTGAAGATACTTTTCAATGTGCATTCCATCACACAGGAGTCTGGGTCCGCTTTGAGAGAAGGGGTTGCCTTACTGCGTTAGAAATGTCCGGTATTCAGATCAACAAGAAAGGAAGCTAGCTTAGGGCAGCCGAAGCTTATATACCCTTGAAGATAAAGTAAATACCTATATTTTAATGCTTACTCTATCGGTGCAGTTCCATTAGTTCCAGATTCTGCGGACTGTTTAAAATTTTGTTTTTAAGTTGTCAAAAATCAAAACGCCAGCTTCCTACAAAGTTACAATGAATTTTCTTATATTTGTTTGATTATTCCTATGGGAGCCTTAAGATATAGTGGTCCGATCCGGCTCGCTCCAACATATGTACTACCTGCAATAGAAAGAAGACTTTTGGGAAAGTTTCATCGCGATAGCTTTAAAACTGACTAGTTCGCATAGAAACGGACAGACGGACATGGCTAGATGGACTCGGCTATTGGTGCTGATCATATATACTTTATATATATATATATACTTTATATATGATCATATATACTTTATATATATACTTTATGTGGTCGGAAACGCCTCCTTCACTGCGTTAAAAACTTCTGACTGAAATTATAATACCCTTGCAAGGGTATAAAAATTGGTATTGCCTCTTGGTGTATATGTGCTCGTCCAAGCTCCCAAAGCATATGCTTTTCCTATGGGTGCAGTCCCTTCACAACAAAGCCGATATCTGCAAGAGCTGAACGTTTTCGTAATGGAGCGTCACAGGACACTAGAAGCCAAAGATGATTTTCGATCATCAGGCTCTAGTCAGTTTCTCAGTCTCTCGGAGAATAAATTCATATGAGACAAGAGTAGCACCTAGACACTTAGAGGATGCGATCTCAGTAATACAGAAAAACATCCTGTACGTACATGCGCCCTATTCCTTCAGATGACGGTCGACGAACGCTCGGCATATATAAAAAGAAAACAGCTGTGTCCGAACTGCCACCTCTGGGAGGTGGAGGATCTGCCAGTAAAGGTTGCAAAAGAATCCGATGTGGTCTATGAGGACAATTTCCTTCGGACTACCACGAAAGGCGATAGCGGCAGGTATGTCGTGAGCGGTGTAAGCCTGCAACAAGAAATCGTGAGCTCGGGGAGAAACCTATCTAGACCCAGTGTTCCTTGCCCAAGCAGGTCCTGGCGCGATCAGCCATAAGGGAGATCGGTCAATCGTTGTGGTCTCGAGTGGGTAGCTCCAGAAGAGCCCTACGGTTTGAGTCGTGTAGTCCCGGAGCGGCGTGTGACTGAACCCGAGCGATCTGAGTGGAACACTAGTGGGACCATCCGGGACAGAGCAAGGAACTGGCGGTTGTGTATCGAAAGGAGAGATTCCTGGAGAGCGCGGCCTCTGTTCACCCTAGTCTGAGAACGGGGACGCTTCCCTAAACCCGAACAGCTGATCTCCTGGCGAGTCCAAGGCGCTACGAGTAGTCGTCGATTCTACTCACAAAAGACGAGCAGCGCCCAGCGTCTTCAGGGAGCTTTAAGGGTCTTCAGGGAGGTTCAAGGATCTTCAGTGAGCTTCAGTAGCGTCGAGGGAGCTACAGAACCGGAGCGCCCAGTCAACGAGGGGAGCACCGAATCATCAAGGCGACCAGGAGGCGTCAGCAGCCATATCGCGATATCGAAGCCAGCAGGGCCTGCAAGATCACTGTACTACTACATCCGTAATAAACCCACTAAGAACCCGTGAATTCTGTGCTTTCTCACTGATCTACTGGGCGGTCACGTTTATATAAATTCGGCGGGACGAACACACAACTATACTGAGCTAGCCGCACGAATCTCGTAGCGAGCATACCTAATAATTTATCAGTGATAAATCAGTTCGTTACAGTATATGTAAATAAGAAACAAGAAAGGAAGCTAGCTTTGGCCAGCCGAAGCTTATATACCCTATCAGGTTTAATAAGTACCCAAAGTTTAGACCTCACTCGATCGGTGCTGTTCCTGGGACATCAAATATATTATTGCCCTTAAAAATGTTGATATTAAATTGTCAAAAATTAAAACGCATGTATCGAGTATTACTATAAAAGAGTAGATGTCGATTTGCGACATGTTCCCCCAGCCCAAACCATAAGACCTAAAATTCTGGAAAAAATTGGGTCTGAATCGTGTGTTAGAGGAGGTGTGCACTAAGAAAGGATTTTTTAAAATTCGGCTTCTAAAGACTCCCAGGACTCTCGAAAAATGCGAATTTGGTTGCTTATGGGGTTATTCCACTACATTGTGCGGCTCATTCATTAAAACATTCATTAGAGGCTTAGAAAGGAACAAATATATATGCATTTACTGGGATTTGTTTGGATAAGATGGCATGGTCACTCAGAATTTAAACGTTAAATTTAAACTTTAATTCAAATAACTTCAAAGCTGTAAATTTAATAGTGTGTATTGTCATAAAAGCAGACATTTTTAACACGCTTTTAAAATGTTTTGGGCTGTACAAAGTATTTGTACATACGTATTTATATTTAATTGTATCAATTTTATAAAACTTTATAGACGCATGACGTTATTTTTAGTTAGAAACGGAGTAATTAGGCCGCTGAAATATTTTTTGTATTGTTCTTATTTGTTTATATATTTATTATTGATACCATTTCACATTTGCTCTAGTGAATGAGCAAAATTGTACTTTTTAGATTCAATTTTGCTCATTGCTCATCGCTCCAGGTAATACCGTATGGATGTATTTAAAAATACCTCAAAAAAATACCGAAAATGCCCTTCGGTTTTTACAATTTTTGATGATTGATTGCTCATTGCAGCCGACATATATCTGTCTTGCTCGCACCTACGTAAAATCGTATAGGCTGAGAAAAATTTGGTCTAATGAATAAGCCGAACAATGTAGTGGAATACCCGCATTAACATGTTTTTTTCATTCTAACAAGTTGATATTTTTATTTTAAGCTTTATTTATGGAAATATTTTAAACCCCAGGAGATGAGCCCCAACCGACTTCCGGTTGGGGCACTTAATTAATTGTTCCGCACCGATTATGCGATCGGATCCGTTTTTGCTTAGAGTGTGGAGCTATGCCGTACAATCAGTAAGGTATTTTTGTTTTTTTTTTTGACCCACAAAAACAACGTCAGCAGAAGCAGAGCGAGAGAGTAAAGAGCAGAGAGAGTCATTTGAAGCGGAAGAGAGGCAGCCAAATTTTTTTCTGGTTTAGGAACATTTGATAAAAAAAAACAATTTGGATACCAAAACTGATTATTGAATGGATGCACTTCTAAGAAAAAATGTGCAGCTAATCCCTTAAATCCATCAGGAATTTTAGTTTTGACTTAAAATAATTTTTAGAACGGATTTCAAGGGGACAGCAGTAAAAAACTTTCAGTAGTCAAAATTACATGTAAAAACGAAACGACACACACACACATCGACAAGTCGGCATGTACATATATGTATGTAAAATTATCTAAATTTCAGAATTGGGATAAAATAAACGGATCATCTAATGGATGCAATTCTAAATCAAAAGGTGTAGGTGGCCCGTAAAATATTCAGGTTTTAGAGTTTCTGGGATCTACTCCAAAACGGTAAAAAAGAAACAAAAACTATTGAGCTATACATAAGTATACATACATACGTTCATATGCATTTATCTTAAAAAACAATGTAATATCTGCGTGCACAAATAAAAAATTGCAATTTAGGAAAAAGCCAGACTACAAAAGTTTTGAAAGAATTGGTCATAAATTGTGTTATAGAGGATGGGCGCAAGAAGGAAATTGTTTGAAAAATGTGTCTCCAAAAGACTAACAGGAAACCTTAAACATTGCTAAATCTTGACTTTTAGATCGAATTACTTACAGTTTACACCCAAAAGAGTTAGTGCGCCATATTATTTTAACCCAGCTGTTGAGCCCCAACCGACATGGGGGCACTTAATTTACTTTTAACCTACCGATCCTGCGATTGGATCCGTTTTTCGGTTAAACCATGTTGGCCATAGCGTACCATAGGTATTTGTGAGTTATTTTCAATATTTTTTCAAGTTTTTAAGGTTTTTTGGGGGTTTATTGGCAGCACTCTGTTTGTTTTTCTTTTAATTTAGCTGACCAAAATGATAGATTTAGGATACCAAAACGATTGGGTTAAGGTGGGAATAAGGTGTGGTTAATGCGAGTTAAGTTGTGGCTAAGGAGGTAATTGCTAGATTAGGGTGACGCTAACAGGTAATGTAAAGAAAGAATGAAGGTGAAAAATGTAAGGTTATTTTTGACATTTGCGAGGATAAGGTGGGTTAAGATGACAAACAAGAAAAAGTGATGTTTAAGTGGAATTACAGTGGGTTCTAAGCAAGGAAACATTTTTTTTTCAGGTAAGACTAGAGTGGGAAAATGGTTTGCTAAGGAAAGAAAAAAAATGGTGTTATGGTGGAGAATGGTGGTTAAAATTATGGTTTTTCGGCGTGAAGGCTATATGGATGGGTACACTGGGGTTAAGGCGAGGAAATAGTGAAAACTGCATTAGGGTGTTAAAAAATTGTGCCTGGGGTGAGAGAAAAGTGGGTTTAAGGCGGTGTAAAGAAGGGTAAGTTATGGTTAGGGGTTATGGTCAAATATTAGGTGGGTTTACTGTGGTGCTCAGCTAAGGTTAGACGGGATTTTACTTGGATATTAATTAAAATTCTGAAATATAATAAAATCAGCCTACTATCTAGAGCAAGAAATGATTTGCTAATAATAGCGGACAACGTCGCTTCGGGTATTGCTAGTTTTTATATATTTGTATACCCTTGTAGAGGGTAATTTCAGTCAGAAGTTTGTAACGCAGTGAAGGAGACGTTTCCGACCACATAAAGTATATATATTCTTGATCAGCACCAATAACCGAGTCCATTTAGCCATGTCCGTCTGTCCGTTTCTATGCAAACTAGTCTCTCAGTTTTAAAGCTATCGCGATGAAACTTTCCCAAAAGTCTTCTTTCTATTGCAGGTAGTACATATGTCGGAGAGAGCCGGATCGGACAACTATATCTAAAGATATATAGTGGTCCATTGCGGCTCGTTCCAACATATGTACGACCTGCAATAGAAAGAAGACTTGAGGAAATAACCTTACATCTATTTTAATAATAATAATATTTAAAAATGTTATAAATTAAAAGTTATTATTATTATTATTATTGAGGAACGGTTCTCCACATTTGCTAAGGTACGAAGTTAGGTACGGTAAGTGTTAAAGATTGTTAATGTCAATTTTGCAATTTCGTCTAACAAAATTTTAAAACTCTATATTTTGCAGATTCTCAAAAAAGGGAAGGCTATAGGCTCAAAGACATTCTAACCGCCTTTATTCGGCAAAAAAAACCGAGTCTATATAGACGCTACCCGAAGAAAGGCGACGACGAGTAAAGACAAAGGACCGGACAAGGACAACGATTTGGACAACGATATTGAGGATGCTGGGAAGAAGAAGGTTTAGTTTAATTTTAATATGCTTTAATCCAAAACGCATCTTTTGGAATGCATCCAAAAGCACTCCAAAAGATGCGATCTGGATCGCATCATTAGGAAGGGAATAATGGAAACCAATCCCGAACGTTTCCGAAGTTTCCACCCAAGCCCGATGCGTGAAAAGGGAGCGCTCTAGGAGCTTTGAGTCGGATAGCACCCATCGTGTCCCGCTTTGCTGTAAAAACGAAATGAGAAGTTCATCGATTGGGCATGCATGCATCGGTGCTTCGGATGCTATCCATCACCCCTTCTGGATGCGTTCCACTTCCGACTGGGGTGCTTTTTTTCACAATTTATGTATTTATGTACAATGTTCATGTTCAAAGAACGTGTATGTATACTAGAAACTTATTTTCACTATTTTTAATTGGAAATTTACTTTCACTATTAATAAAAACTAATTTCATTGTTAATTACTTACATTTGAGAAAGGGCAGCGCACTGAAAATGTTAAATTCCTCTAGAAGGTTCTTCACACGTGTTTCGTGTAAGTCGTCAGCGCACTCCATTATGCTCGCTTCACAGATTCCGAGAAACTGGCCGAAATAAACGAGCATTTGACGAGATCCGAAGTGTACTTCGGCAGCTTGCCGAAAAATTCCAGAGAGAATGTCTCTCTCTCTTTTTTTTAATCTCTCTCAATTTTTGAGAACGATGCTCATGCTTGATAAACGAAATCAAGAATGATGTATTCTCAAAAAACCAGATCGAGAGTACTTTTATTCTTAAAAGACAAAATACTGAAATCAAGAAGATTCGTTATTGGTTTTTTCGTTCTGAAGTTTTCTCGGTGTATTCACTCTCCCCCATGCAATTAAAATATTATAGGTAATTTCCATGTGAACTACTTAACTATTGAAACTATCAACACGTAGTAACTAGCGTATTAATTCATAAAATTCAAAAACTTGTAACGCTGTGATAAAAAAATAAATAACTGAATAAGCTTAGTTTAGTGGTCTGATCCTTAAATTGCGTTACAATTTGTTTTACAAACCCTTACATAGCGTATCTTTTTAGAATTATGTAATTTATGTGTTCAATGAAAATAAATTTGGTATCGAATATAACTCCTATAACTTACCAGGTCATTTTGGAAAAGATCACTATCTGAGATTTAATATTTTTTAGTTAATTAATCAACTTTTCAAAAAATGTATATATTTTTTTTTGATAACATTTTTAAATCTGCATCATTAAAATTAAAAACAAATGAAGTTTATTTTTCTTAATTTGATTTAAATTTTAACAACATTTTCCGCTTTTCCTTAAGATATGCTTTATATTTTAGTAGCGCTCCAATGCTACAAAATTATTACATCTTTGCATGCGTCTGCAAAAAAAACAAAAAAGTGTAGCATTTTTCTATACACATAATATGAGTGCGAGCAATGCATTGAAGTACTAATAAAAAAAAAAACATTTTAGTAAAGTGATGGAATAATTTTTTTTGAGGATTCACATAATTTTGGGGATGGCACCTTAAAGCACTCAAATTAACTAATAAAATTGTTTTAAAAAACAAGTAAGACAAAAGAGGTATATTAAATCAATTAAAAACACCTCTTAACGAGGTAAAAAACTAGTGACGATCGCACCTTCAACATACAATAGTTCTGATATCAACATTTGTGATGAAAAATTATTACACTCGTCATCAAATACACTTTCTAAAATTTTCTCATTCGGCCCGCCCCGTCAAACTATTCGTCTTCACTCGTACCAGGCATTTTCTATTTCAGCGTGCCGAATGAGAAAATTTTAGATGACGAGTGTAATAATTTGTCGTCACAAATGTTGATATCAAAACTTTTGTATGTTGAAGGTGCGATCGTCACTAGTTTTTACCTCGTTAAGAGGTGTTTTTATTTGATATCAGAAGTTTTTGTTTGTTTTTTGCCTTTCACAGGAGCTAATATATTCATTTAAATTTAAATGGTTTAACCATAATTCTTAAACTATTGGATTTAAACGAATTAACTTAAAAAGGCGTTCAAGTATTTCAAAATAACTTTCAAACGAGGTATAGCACATTCTGTAGCTTTAGTAGTGTAGAACTTACGATCTAACGAAATTTAGCTATTTTTAGCTTTTTTCCCGCTAATGCAGCGGGTTTTTCCAAAAGTCGTAAAACAAAAGTTTCCTATTTGTAACTCCTTAAAACAATTGAAATGATTCCATGACCCTAAAATACAGTTTCGATACGCACATACAAAATTTAATTCTTGGGCAGCAATAATTGTTATGAGCTGGCAAAAGTGGCTATTTTCGTTTCTTAATAACTTTTAAACTTGACTTTTTACAATAAGGCGTTATATACCAAAATTTAAGAAATCTCAAGGGCTATATAGTTTAAAGTTTTAAAGGAAATCGTTAGAGCCGTTTTTGAGAAAAATAAAAAAAGCAAAAAAACACTTAAAAAAATGGTTTTGTGCATAACTTTTAGCTATTGCATATACATAAATAGTGCTGAGAAGGCGTTTATTGTACTTCAAAATACCTTTGATATGAGGTAAAGCACAAGTCTGTAGCTAAAGTATATCGCAAGTAATGGGCTTACGAAATTTAGCCATTTATAGCTGTTTTCCCGCTAAACTAGCGAGTCCAAAAGTTGTAGAACTAATGTTTCTTATATCGAGATGTTTAACACCATAAAAATCATATGACCCCTCATTCGACGCGTATTTGCAAGTGGAACACAACTAAAACAATGCGAGGTGGCATTTATCCCCACCGGCCCCTACAGTTCCAAAATTCGAAATTTTCTTTTTTTTACTTTCTCTGCTCTCTCGCCCAAGCCAATTGATTTTCTTTATGTCTTGGTATGCAATTTCTGTTTTTCTGTTAGTTTTTGCGATACCTTTCGATTGGTGTATCACTCATTATGATCAGACCATCACAGCAGATTTTCAATTCTGCGGCTATATATATAGTAGTCGCCTTCGCACACTCTCCTTGTGCGCTTCGTCACTACATGGACTGCCGTCCATAGTGTTTACATTTTCTTCTTCTCTGGGATATGGCTTTTTTTCAATATTTCAAAATTTTGAATAAAATTTAACAAAATTCGGACGGCTATATTATATAGCTGCCATAGGAAGGATCAAAAAATTAATGCCAAAGTAAACGAAAGCAGCTAAAATTTGGATTGTTGTAACATATACGCAAGTTAATTAAAATTAGATGTTTTTGTAAATGAATAGGAATGATCTGCAAGGGTATGAATGATCATATTAAAGGTATTTTGAAGTACTATAACACCTTCTCAGCACTATTTATGTATATGCAATAGCTAAAAAGTTATGCACAAAACCATTTTTTTTAAAGGTTATTTTTAGCTTTTTTTTTTTTTCAAAAACTGCTCTAACGGTTGCAAAATTGCAATTTAGAAAAAAGCCAGACTACACAAGTTTTGAAAAAATTGGTCATAAATTGTGTTATAGAGGATGGGCGCAAGAAGAAAATTGTTTGAAAAATGTGTCTCCAAAAGACTAACAGGAAACCTTAAACATCGCTAAATCTTGACTTTTAGATCGAATTACTTACAGTTTACACCCAAAAGAGTTAGTGCGCCATATTATTTTAACCCAACTGTTGAGCCCCAACCGACATGGGGGCACTTAATTTACTTTTAACCTACCGATCCTGCGATTGGATCCGTTTTTCGGTTAAACCATGTTGGCCATAGCGTACCATAGGTATTTGTGAGTTATTTTCAATATTTTTTCAAGTTTTTAAGGTTTTTTGGGGGTTTATTGGCAGCACTCTGTTTGTTTTTCTTTTAATTTAGCTGACCAAAATGATAGATTTAGGATACCAAAACGATTGGGTTAAGGTGGGAATAAGGTGTGGTTAATGCGAGTTAAGTTGTGGCTAAGGAGGTAATTGCTAGATTAGGGTGACGCTAACAGGTAATGTAAAGAAAGAATGAAAATGAAAAATGTAAGGTTATGTTTGACATTTGCGAGGATAAGGTGGGTTAAGATGACAAACAAGAAAAAGTGATGTTTAAGTGGAATTACAGTGGGTTCTAAGCAAGGAAACATTTTTTTTTCAGGTAAGACTAGAGTGGGAAAATGGTTTGCAAAGGAAAGAAAAAAAATGGTGTTATGGTGGAGAATGGTGGTTAAAATTATGGTTTTTCGGCGTGAAGGCTATATGGATGGGTACACTGGGGTTAAGGCGAGGAAATAGTGAAAACTGCATTAGGGTGTTAAAAACTTGTGCCTGGGGTGAGAAAAAAGTGGGTTTAAGGCGGTGTAAAGGAAAGGTAAGTTATGGTTAGGGGTTATGGTCAAATATTAGGTGGGTTTACTGTGGTGCTCAGCTAAGGTTAGACGGGATTTTACTTGGATATTAATTAAAATTCTGAAATATAATAAAATCAGGTTACTATCTAGAGCAAGAAATGATTTGCTAATTGTTGTAAAAAAAAAATGCCACCCAGATATCACAACAAAATAAGAACAACTTACTGGTTTTCTTTAAGTTAAATATCTTCAATTTATTATTCACTTCTTTTATGTCAACTTGTCCGTTCTATGTCAAAATCAAAAAGGGAAGAGCGAGAGCAAAACACTTTTAGTGTTACCAGTATGCATTTGATCAAATATCTTTTGCTCTTGGAAATACCGAATTGGTATTTTTCCATACACCTCCTCAAAAGATACATTGACCAATTTAAAAGTTAAGTTAGCATTACAATATTATTCTTATTCGGACAGTTGTATATTCTGGGAACAGTAATAAATGATCCATATTCATCTAGAAATAGTTTTTCAATACAAAAAAAAAACTATTTCTAGGATTAAGGAAAACCCAGTAAAAACCTTAATCGAATCATTGGTTAATAAAAAAAAAAAATTATTATCCTCATTCACAAATTTAATGTTTCTTTAATTACTAGTTAACAACAAAATATAAGTTTCGTTAAATTAAAATTTCACATCATTATTTACTTTAAACTAAGTTATAAATTAAGTATCAGTTTCAAAAGTTTCATTTAATTTTAAATGTAGTTTTCTTTATAAGATATAGTTTTAGTTCTTGAGACCCAATTCGTTCCTTAGGGTCAAGAATCTAGCAGCGGGCAACGGCTTTGTGAGGACATCTGCCACTTGGTGTTCTGTAGGAATATATTCTAAAACAATTAGTTTATTTTCAATTTGTTCTCTTGAGAAATGGTACTTAATGTCAATGTGTTTTGATCATTTGTGGCATGTAGGATTATTAGCTATACTAATGCAACCTTGATTATCCTCTAGTATTTTAATTGGTTTATTTAATTCAACCATAAAGCTTCTCTAACTGCTTCGAATAAAGCCATATATTCCGCTTCTGTGGAAGAAGCAGCAACTGAATTTTGGTTTTTCGTATTCCAGCAAATTACATTTGAGTCAAACAGTTTAAATATAAAGCCTGTTGTACTTTTTCTAGCAGTTTCACTTCCTGCCCAGTCAGAATCAACAAATCCAATAATTGTGTCTTTAAAATCTTCATTTTTAATAAATGTTAATTTTAGATCTACAGTGCCCTTTAGATATCTTAAAACCCTTTTAAGATTTTGCCATAATTCTGAAATATTTTTGTTTGTATATCTACTCAATATACTTATAGCTGTACTTAGATCAGGACGGGTACATAACATTAGGTACATCAAACACCCAATCAGATTTCGGCATGGTGCATTACATTCTTCATCTGAGTTTAGGGCTTCATAATTTATGAATAGAGCGACCCGAAATAAGGACGTCTTCATTTGTTGAGTTACTATTTCAAACTGATTTCTTTATTAATATTCAACTCTTACGTAGCTAACATGAGAATCTTATTTTACTCTTATCTAATGACCCACGCAGACATACCTGCTTATTTCTGGGTTTTTATAGTGCACATCTGTTATCGCTTATGTGCCTAGGATATTCGACCCTTCTTGGGACATCCCATATTTGGGTTACAGTTTATGACCTCATTGTAAAATACGGTCTACACAAATACAAGTATATCTATAAAACGTGTTCATGTTTGAACATTCTGCCAAGGGCCAGCAAGATTCGGTGTGACGTTTTCAAATTTGACTTATAATCTATACAATTTGATAATATGCTAACATTTTTTATATATTTTTTACAACGTTAATACATTGTTTCATATTTTAACCATCTTGCAAACGGCCTCCAAACGTTATAGCTTGCAGTTTCCTGCTTAAGTTACTTTTTTGTATGGCAAATATTATTATAATTATAATGATTACGATACTTAAAATCAAAGAGGTATGACCAGATATATGATGTACATTTAACCCCTTTAGTTCTATATGAATTCCTTTCAAATGTGGTAATTCCTTTGTCAGTCTATCAATTTCGGCACTATGGTTTCTAGTGTGATTTTCAAATGAACTCCAAACGATTTTCGGAACGTCCGTAATGTCACCTATATAAGCTGATGATAATGTCTCTTGCCTCTCAGACTTTATATTATATTGCGCTACTAATATTTTATCGTCAGTGCGAGCTGTGCAATCCGACCTTAGTGATAAAATTCCTTCTTCTGGCAAATTAACTAGATCCATCTTTGTATTTCGACATTGTATTCTTACTTTGGCGTTAAAGCGCACTTTAAATAGCCAAGTGCTTTTTGCCTCTAATTCAACCCAATATGAACTAGAATCTAACATGCGCTTGTATACGCAATTAGCTGGTCTGCCTGGTTTTAGCGGTCTCAATTCACATGCCAAATCATTGGCATTACTCCATGGCCAATTTCCTTCACAAACTCTTCTTTCAGCCTGCCACTTTTGACACTTGTTCAGAGTGGTTTCCGTCATTAAATGGTATGAATCAACCTCAAAATTGTACACCAAATACTCTGATTTTAAGTTGGCTATCAGCAAACTCTCCTCTGACCAAACTGGCACTGGTATTACTTTATATAATTTCGATGGGTGTCTGCTAAATAATGGTATTTTAGCATTTATTATCAATTTTTTGTCTACAAACAAGCCCCTAGCTGTTAAAAGCGTATATACCTCTTTTAACTCTGTTCCAGTTCTTTTACCTGGTAATACTAGTGTCTCAGATAGACTTTCCTTGATTTTTGATATCTCGCTTTTCAGTTGGCTCGGCTTGAGAATATTCGTGTTCAGCCGTCCATGATTTATATCAATTAACAAACTAATTATACCTGCTTGTGTCTTTTCACAATCTTCAACATAAAGAAATTTATAGACTCCTTATAAACGTAATAACTTTCTTGTAGTACAGCCGTCATATTCTCTATACGCTCATTCATATATTTAAAGTTGTTATTAACTTCCTCATTTGTCTTTTTAAGGATATTAGCCGTCGAATCCACGATAGACAATTGCTTTTTGCCTAGATCGTTCAGACTGTGTTGGTTATCTAATAAGTTTTTCATATTTTGCTCCATTTGTACCCTATCATCCTCGTCCATAATTCCGAACAGTATGTGATATAAGGACCCCAAGAACTCAAATGGAGCGCGTTTTGTTCTTTGCTTAATATGCGCCATGAATAATTTATTATTTTCTTCTAGTTCAGTTAGTTGTTTTAAAGTATTGTCTAGAACAAGGTTACACTGATCTTCGAAACTATGAAGTTTTTTACACACCCGTCTCATCTTGTTCACTAGAACGCTTCCTTTGCTTATCATTTCAAAATAAGCATCCATATTATAGAAAACAACCAAATTCCAAGAGGACGAGACAATTTCTACTTCGCCCATTGGATCCAAATATATGGCTGACGTTTTATTTATTTTATCAATTTTATATTTAGGCGTATTTTCAACGGTGAGTGATGCATTTGACAGTTGACAAAATAACATTAACATTAGCATACTCATTATTACTCCCAGCTTGGATATCCTAGATCCACCCCTTGTTATCCTTTTGGGTTGAGATTCTTCTTCATTATCTTCGACAGCATTGATTCCTACAAGAGGGCAAACCTTGGTAATCGGTCGGGAAATGCATGCGTCCTGCATCTTGACTTTTACTACCCGAACTTTCTCGTCTTTACCCTTATGCACTTCTTGGACTTTTCCTAACGGTCATCTTGATGGATGACAATTTTCATCCTTTATTAGAACTACCTGTCCCTTTTCTATATTGGGGCTATTCCTTTTCCATTTATACCTTTGTTGTAGGGTATGCAAGTAGTCATCTTTCCATTTTATCCAAAAATCTTTTTTAATTTTTTGGATTAATTTCCACCTATCCAAGTTCCCTATTTTTTCATTTTCATTTATAGGCTCAATCACATCCAACGGTGGTCGTCCTATTAAAAAGTGTCCAGGTGTAAGTACTTCATTTTCCTCTATATCATTATCTGATAAATATAGGGGTCGTGAATTCAACACTCCTTCTATTTGGCATAGAAGTGTTGACATCTCTTCGTATGTCAAGTTTCCGTCACCAATCACCCGTTTTAGGTGATATTTCATTGATTTTACGCCGGCCTCCCAGATACCTCCGAAGTGAGGTCCTGCCGGAGGGATAAAATGCCACTCAATCCCTTCTTTTCCGAGTTGATTTGCTACCGCTGAATTTGCTTTAATTGCTTTCGCCAACTCTTCGTCTAATTTTCTTGCTGCGCCTACAAAATTTGTTCCATTATCGGAATAAATAGCCGCACACTTCCCTCTTCTTGCGATAAACCTTCTGAGCGCAGCTAGAAATGCGTCAGAAGTTAAATCGCTTACTACTTCTAAATGTATTGCTTTTGTTACCATACACACAAAGACAGCTATATACCCTTTGTATGTTTTCTGACCTCTATTCTTAGAACATCTTATATAATAGGGTCCTGCGTAATCAATACCTGTATTTAGAAATGGGTACGACATTGTTACCCTATATTTAGGTAGATTTCCCATTACTTGTTGTGCCGTGACCTGTCGATATCTTGCACATTTCGTACACTCATTTAATTTTTTCTTTAATGAATTTCTCAATCCAAATATCCAATATTTTCTTTGAATGTATGTTCTCATCAAATTTATTCCACCATGTAAGGTTCGGTTATGAGCATCCTCTATAATTAATGAAGAAATATGCCCTTTGTCGAGAATAATTGGATGTTTTATCTCGAATCTAGCATTGTAATTTTGTAATCTACCGCCTACTCTGATAATTTTATCCTGATCCATAAATGGATGTAAACTCAGAATTTTTGAAGAAATTTTGACTTCTTTATTATTGTTTAAACTGTTTAGCTCTGAACCAAATTGATATGCCTGCTCCTTTTTTATAACTATTTGTTCTGCATATCTAATTTCCTTAACCGATAAATAGCCCGGATAAGATATTTTCTTTGTTTTCATATTTATAAATCGAACTATGTAGCAAATAACTCTTTTTAATTTGTGTATGCAGGAATATTTTTCTAAGAGATTATGAATAATATCCCTATTAGCTGTCAGCACGGTATGGACACCGGTTTCTTCCTCAGCTTTTGACTGAGACGGCCAATTCTCTTTTAATTCTTTTAACCAATTTGGCCCATTCCACCAAAGATCAAAATTTATTAGTTCGCTTGACGAAATTCCCCTTGACGCTGCGTCCGCTGGATTATCTTCTGATTTAACGTGATTCCACTCTACTTCTGTATATCTACGAATATAATCTGTCCTATGTTTAATAAATTTGACTTTGCTTTGACCACTTTTAATCCAAGCTAACGTTATAGTAGAATCACTCCACGCGTATATCTTGGCTGCATTATCAATCGATTCTTTGATTTTTTGTATTAGTTTACTCAACAGATGAGCTGCGCATAGTTCTAGTTTCGGAATTGTTTTCTTATTTTTGATTGGATTTACCCTGCTTTTACTAGCTACTATTGTAACCAATCTTCCTACTTTAGCATATACTACTGCCGCATATGCTTTTTCAGACGCGTCTGCAAACCCATGCAGCTCAACAATCGAATTTAATTTACTTTGGATCCATCTAGGTATTCTGATTTTTTCCAACAGTAACAGTTTTTCTTTATATCCCGCCCATTCCTGGGCATTGTCTTTTGATAACTCTTGATCCCAGCTATTTTCATCCAGCCAAAGTTTCTGCACAAACAGCTTTCCTGTGATGGTAACTGGAGCTAACCATCCTAACGGATCATAAATTTTCGATAAAGTGGAAAGTACTGTTCGTTTATTTTCTTTTTTAGCATTTCCCAAATTAACGTTGAACTTAAACTCATCCTTTTGGGGTTCCCATTGAAGTCCCAATGTTTTCACGAACTCATTTTCTTTGATACTTATTACCTTGTTGTCGCCAGTATCTTCTACTACTTTTATTATTTCTTTATTATTCGAAATCCACTTCCGTAAATTCATATTAACTTTTTTAAATTCGCTAGAAACTTGCTCTACAATGTTTATGGCACTTTCCACTGAATTTGCTCCTGTCATGAGATCATCCATGTAGAAGTCATTTCTAATTATTCTTCCAATTTCATCATTCTTACAATTATCTGCTATATCTACTAGAACTCTAGTAGCTAAATATGGAGCTGAGGCAGTCCCATAGGTTACTGTTTTCAATTTGTACGATTTTATTTTGTCTTCAGGAGAGTCTCTCCATAATATATATTGGTATGTTTGATCTTTTTCATCAATGAATATTTGTCTGTACATTTTTTCTATGTCCGCTGATATGACGTATTCCCATTTACGCCAATTCAACATTATATCAAAGATTTCTTTCTGAACTCTAGGCCCAACCCACATGATATCATTTAAGCTTTTGTTGTTAGTCGTTTTTGCCGAGGCATCAAACACTACTCTTAACTTTGTAGTTAAACTGGAATCTCTAAGTACGGCTTGATGGGGTAAGTAGTATTTTCCTTCCTTCTTCGACTCAACCATATGCCCAAGATCAATATATTCTTTCATAAACAATTTATAGGCATCTCGAAGTTTTTCATTTCGTGAAAACTTCTTCTCCATGTTTATTAATCGAGCCATTGCTTGCGGCTTTGATTCCCCTAAGGATGTGTCGTCCTTAAATGGAATTCGAACAATATACCTACCATTTGAAATAGAGGTAGTTTTCATAAAATTGTTTTCACAAACTTCGGTCTCTACATCATTTTTGTCTTCATTTTCTAGTTCCCAAAAACGTTCTAGGTCTTGCACTTCGATAGTAGTCGCCACTATCGAATGAGAACCCTTTGACTTAGTGCATCCAGAAATGATCCAACCGAAATTCGTATTCTGGCCTAACAGACCATTTATTTTTGCTATACCCTTCTTTAAAATTTGTGTATATAGATCGGCTCCAATGATTACATCAATACGGCCTGGCTTATTAAAGTCCGGGTCAGCTAATGAATAATTTTGCCATTTAGTCTTATCTATATTAACTTCTGTAATCGGTAAAGCTTTCATTAATTTGGGCAATATTATTGCCTCAGTTACTAACGACTTGCTGTTGCAAGTAATGCCTGAGTGGCAGTCACACAAGTGTTGACTTTTTCCCGTTTTTGAATATTTATATGAAGCATCGTATGATGCAATTTATTGCACAAGGAACATAAGTATTCGCTTGAGCATTTTTGATTAGATGAATGTTTTAGGCATCTTGTGCATAATTGCACTTTTTTAGCGATTTCCATTCGCTCTGTGGGATTCATCCCTCTAAATCTGTGGCATTGAGTCGCGAAATGCCCCATCATTTTGCATATCGGACATTTTTCTCCCCAATTCAAATAACTAAATTGTTTAAAATTGAAACTATTTGCCACATTTGACATTTTCTTAATAGGTTTTTCTTCCTGAAAAGAGCAAGTCGCACATAATCGCTGCTCCAAAAAATCCATAACATCAGATAGTTTCTGTATGTCTTTGGTTTTCTTAACATGACTTTCATATAATTGAAGAGTCTGCGTATTAAATTTCCTGAGCACCATATGAGCAAATAACACATCAACTTCGTCGGTCAGATTGGCCTTCAGCTTTACGATGTGTATTGCTTCATTTGCGGTATCAATAAAATGCTTAATCTGCTTGACAGAATCGATATTTAAAATCGTCAAGTCCATCAAGCGATTAAACTGCTCCGAGAAAATTTTTCTATGATTTTCGTACCGCTTGGTCAGAAGCTCCCAAGCGGCATCATAATTATCCGCGGAACCTAATTATACCGATGACCGTATTGCTGATGTTTAGGCCTCAAGCACGCCTTACCGCACTTTTTTTTTTAAAGGGGTATTTTTGAGAACAACCTTTGGCTATATTTTAAGCCTAACAAAGGTGTTTTTAAATTAAAACAATAAAAATTCTTCTGAATATTTATGTTTTATTTTTATTATCTATTATTCTCTGTTCCTTGCCACGGGTGGGGGGTAACAAGAGTTTTTATTTCGCAACCTTAGATTTTTTAAGGTGCTGGTTTATAACTCTTTAGTCTCTTACCACTGGTGGGGGATGACTTTTAGAGCTCCTCGAAGGACCAAAATGAATAGAGCGACCCGAAATAAGGACGTCTTCATTTGTTGAGTTACTATTTCAAACTGATTTCTTTATTAATATTCAACTCTTACGTAGCTAACATGAGAATCTTATTTTACTCTTATCTAATGACCCACGCAGACATACCTGCTTATTTCTGGGTTTTTATAGTGCACATCTGTTATCGCTTATGTGCCTAGGATATTCGACCCTTCTTGGGACATCCCATATTTGGATTACAGTTTATGACCTCATTGTAAAATACGGTCTACACAAATACAAGTATATCTATAAAACGTGTTCATGTTTGAACAAGGGCTTCATAATTTAACTTAGTTTGAAGTGGTGCACTGACTGCATGACATTCTTCCATATTGAACTTCTTTAAAATATTATTAATGTATGCTGGTTGACTAAGATACAGACAACCATCTTTCCTTTCTACTTTTATTCCAATAAAGTGTCTTATCTCACATAAGTCTGTCATCCTAAATTTACTCATTAGGAATGTCTTGAAATTAGTCATTGTATCATTGCTCTTTGTTGCAATTACAAGATCATCTACATATAAAAGCACACATATATTTTTCAAGATATCCCCATGATCAAGTAAATAGATACATCTATCCACGGCAGAATTACTAAAACCCATGCTTTTTAAAACATTTTCAAATATCTCAAACCAACATCGTGCCGCTTGTTTTAATCCATAAATTGATTTATTTAATTTACAGACTTTACCATCTTCATATAGATTTCCTCTTTCAAAATACAATTTAGGAATGCAGTCTTAACATCCATATGGTGTACTTTTAAATTGAATTGATTTGCTATGGATAGAATAAATCGGAAACTAGATATTCTTGCAACTGGAGCAAATGTCTCATCATAATCTAAAAGATACTCTTGAGTGAATCCTCTAGCTACCAATCTGGCCTTATATTTTATATGCTGGCCATTTTCATTAATTTTTATAGTAAAAACCCACCTACAATCAACAATGTTTTTATGAAGAGGCTGATCAACTAAAGTCCAAGTTTTATTATAAAAATGCGAATCTAATTCTTCTTTTACGGCTTCTTCCCACTTAATTCTGTCTGTTCTATTTTTAATATCATTTTAATTACTTGAGATGTCATCACAAAAGGTGTGCGCATTCATTAAACAATTGTTTAAAAACCGATATGTTTTTAACTTATCCTTTAATCTTTCACTTCTTCTGACTTCAATTTCATCTACTTTTAATTGCATACTAGGCAATTCTTCACCAATTGTTACAATTGGATCGGCATTTTTGCAAGTGGTTGTCTCACTAGGCTGTTTATCTGATTCAAAATTATCAGATTTTCCATCCGTACTCTCATTCGGGATATTTGACTCCACCGCTTATGAATTCAATTCAGGAGACAATTGTAGACCATTCATACTATCATTCTGAATACTTTCTACCAGTTCCATACTTTCATTCTGGAACTCTGAGTCATTTACCACAGCCCTAGTATTCTCTTTATTGATTTCATCAACAACAACGTCTCTTGCTACCACAAATTTTTTTGAACTCATGTCCTACAACTTATAGCCATTCTGTTCATAACCAACTAGTATACATTTGAATGATTTGTCATCTAATTTTCTTTTTCGCATTTTATCATGCACATATACTATTGAACCAAATATCGGGCATAACTTTTTAACAAATTGTCCGATTTGAAAAATTTCTACATTTCGATAGGTATTGATAGTCATAATCAGGGGTGTCGCAGAAACCGTCGACGGTTTTGGGGACGGTTGGTTTAGAAACCAACCGATCAAAACCGTAGGTGTCCCAGAAATTCGAGAGATTTCCTTTTTTCGGAAAATTTACCGAAAAACGACGAGGGCTGGATGCATACAGTAAATATCGAATATTCAATAATTATCAAATTTTATTTGACTTATTTTGACTATTTTCCAATAAGTTTTAAACTTAATTTACGTTTTTATTGAAAAATTACAAAAATAATATATGTTTAAAGCGCATATTGTACACAATAAAAGAAAAAAATTAATAATTTGAATTACCCGCCAGGCTATGTACATATTGCAGCCCTGAACAGCTGTTTGCAGCGGCTGCGTTTGTTTACTTACGTTTATAAGTTGGCAAGAATTTTAAAGCAAAATGCCATCTGCGCGAATTCTTGCTCTGGAGTACTTGCGAAGACAAAAACTTCAAAAGGCTAGGCTTGAGAGGAAAATACTTAGAAGCTCGTCCGATTTTCTTTCGCAAACAGATGAAACGTAAGATAATTTCAAGTGTATTTTCTGCTGGAACTTTAAGTATTTTTGTAACTTTTAGGTTTCGGTACAATTTCCGACTTGATAAACATACATTTATAATGGTGTTTCATCTGATTGAGGAGCTCATCCCAAAATCATCAATCCCGCCCTTGTTCCAGCTGGCCACGGTTCTGCGGTTCCTGGCAGTTGGGTAGGACATTTTTTCACGACAGTGATGCCAACTTTTTGCAAAGGCGGCCTGTTTTTATTAATTTCTCAATAACTACAACTTCTTTTACCATAAAATTTTTACCAGAAATAAGTTTCATTTTTAACTACAATACTAAGTACCTTTGAATAAATAATTCGTTAACAAAACATTTCGATAACTAACTCCAAAATTTGGACAAATTTGGTATTTTTAAGTGCTAGCTAATTGGTAACACTGCCAGGTAGACGGTTTGCCGACGGATTTTTGTTAGCTAATTTTTTCGAGAGTTTTTATAAAAAGCATATTTTTAAATATAACCCGAAATAGGTATAAAAATCGTAGTATGCAGGTAGTTCATAAAATTCATTAGAGTTGTCTTAAAAAAAATTATATTTTTGGGAAAATTTGTAAGTTGGTTAATTTTATGAAAACGTCCGGCAAAATACGGGGGATTTAGAAACTGTCAAAAATGACGTCTGTGACACCGAGATTTGCTATTCGGGGGAAATTCGGTTGGAATGGTTTTCTGTGACACCCCCGAATAAAACTGAATTTTTACTTTTCCAAAATCTTTAAAGGTGTGGGCGCCAGACACCTTTCAAAAAATGGTTTGGGGCGATTGAGGGCGTTAGAGGGGGCCCCCCGTGGGAAATCCAAGAATATGCATGCAAAATGCCAATCCTCTAGCTTTTATAGTTTCCGAGAGCTCAGCGTTCATACGGACGGACAGACAGACGGACAGACGGATGGCTAGTTCGACTCGGCTAGTGATCCTGACCAAGAATATATATACTTTATAGGGTCGGAAAAGCTTCCTTCTACCTGTTACCTACTTTTGCACGAATACAATATACCCTTTTACTCTACGAGAACAATTGAATGTTTACAATTACATTATCTAGCTATTTTTAACCATATTTTTACATAGGTTAACTTTTTTTATTGTAATAAAACATTGACTTTTCAACGGCGAGTATCACCCTTGTGTTTGTATGTACAACCACAAGAGCCCTCAGAGCGACGTTTGTAGTCGTGAATAGTCAGCAATTTGATGACGTGTGCACCTTGTACGGGTGATAAATGCGATATTCTCCGCTAACAAACTTTGTTGGTCAATTACAATTAAATACATATGTATTAGCAATTACCTTATTTATCATAAAGAGCACCAGCCAATATTTTATAGAATAAATTTATAATGTGAAAAAGAAAACTAAAACCATGAAGTGCTAAGTTTTCAGAAGGGGGTTGCTGACGCAATAAGTGGAGTAGGCGAAGAATAATGACATAACTTTTGACGGACAACCTTGACAATATTGCGCGGCCCGCAACGATCCATTTGGCACACGAATGTGTGAAGGGGAGGGAATGTGGCCGGAACATTGCCCGATCGTGTTACGATCAAGCTAAAGCTAAGCTTATGGGGCAATGTAGACTGATAACCGACGGACCTTACGATTCTTAATGTTTATCAGGCATTATCAGGAGAAAGACTTACCAAGAATCCACCCCATCCGGCGAGCTTATGCCAGCAAAATTGGTGACTGAAAATCAGATGTCTTTTCCTCGGCCCAAGTCCTTTTTAGGACTAGGACACTAATATACCCACGTTACCAACCTTTGAAAATGGCGAATAATTCAGGTTTATAAATGCATTTAAATACTACCTGCTGACAATTTTGACGTTTAAATTACCTGATTTAGATTTGCTTAACCTTTTGGACGACTCTTATGTCGTATTTACTATTTTTAGGATGTGGGAAATCGTATTAAATATTTTTAGTTTTAAAGGGTTTGCAAACAAACTAAGCCAAAAAGGTGGAGAAATAGTTTTGTATGAAAATCATTAAGACAAGAACAACTGTGTCAAGAAAGAAATATAATTCTTCCTCGAATAAAATTCTCAAAAACAATTTTTTTTGCAAAAGTCGAAGATTTAAGGGGGTTGTGGGGAGGCACTGATAACTTGATATCAAGTTAGCAGAGCAATAACATTATTTAAAAAATAAATATTTAAAGAAGAGCAACAAATTTAATTCTTTCACGAATAATTTACTGATAATAAACGGTAAATTCTGAAAAAAAGTTTTGGAAAAGTCAAAGATTAAGGAAGTGTACTGCTAACTTGACATCCAGTTAGCAGAGCAATAACATTATTAATATAAAAAATATTTAGAGAAGAGAAACAATGTTAATTCTTTCACGAATATAAAATTAGACCCTATAAAAACAGTCAGTAGCAAAATTCTCCCAGAACGGATTGACATAAAAGTTTTAAAAAATCAGATTAATTCATAAAATAATTAGCCGTGTGCGCTACAAATTGTAATAATAAACGACCCGAAATTCGCCTTTTTTTAATTCGATTGTGGGCGTTAGAGGGGGCGCGGCCCTCGGCTGAAATAAACTTGCGCTGCGTAGGAATTCCAAGAATATGTGTGGGTAATCCCAACTCTCTAGCTTTTGTGATTTCCGAGATCTTAGCGTTCATCCGGACGGACAGACGGACATGGCTAGATCGACTCGGCTAGTGACCCTGATCGAGATTATATATGGGCATTTCCAGGGTGACGGACGCGACATTTTTTCAACTTAAACTCTAAAAATAAGAGTGACGCAGTGTACATTTATTACTTTTTAATTTTTTGTTGGATAGCTTAGACGCTCTTGTATTTATGCTAAAAAAATTAAGATTATCTGTCCAGCCAGTTCTTAGAAATAAAATTAAATAAGTGAAATACGGACGCGACAAAAATAGAACTGCAATTTTGAAAACTTTCGAAAAACCATAAATTCTGCGAAACTAGAGGGCGAATTTTTTTGAATTTTTTTTCCAGTATACCTGCTGAGTAACCACGCACATCAAAGCAAGTTCGGTGGCAAAACATTCAGCGGTTTTTTTTCTAAAACTAGTGCAAGAATACGGACGCGACAATTACGGACGCGACATGTTGCTACTTAACAAAATATTGCAACTTTTTATTTTGTCAAAATGTTGCAGAGCTATTTTACGTGTTACTAAAGTCCCTACTTTAAAGTTTGGTTAAAATATTTTAGCGTTATCCACCTCTTTTTAATTGAAACATAGTTTTTATATAGCTCGTTCTATGAAAGCTATGTGACTAAGTGGTTAGAATTAAATTAAATTTTTCTAGTAAACGCAGAAATTTAATCAAAATACACCTGCTAAAGAATATATACCTATCTTTAAATAATAAGTTTATTTACGAATTATGTTGCACGTTTAGTATATTATATTAAATTTTGTTTTTTGTTGAAAAGGCTGTGACACCCACAAAAATGTCTAATTCTCTGTTACTGGATGCATAGTGTATTTTTCTTATTCCTGGAATCTGTGCAACATTTTTCCATTTTTCTTGTAGTGGTAGTGAAAATTCCTCCACTTCCTTGGCGCCAATGTAGATAAGGTTTATTCCGTGTAAATTTTCCTGAGCGCATTGAAAAAATTCAAAGGGACTTGATAATATTTTATTTTGGGACTTAGTTACTTGCCAAACTTTTCTTTTAATGACTGCTCCTACGCCATCCACTGCTCCTTTTCCATGGGACGTGGCAAAATAGTTCCATTCAATTTTGACGCATCCAAAATAGTAAACAAAATCTACCAAACTACGGACTATAAATTTATTTTTAAATTGCGAGCTGCTACCATCAGAAAATATAAATATATTTTCGAATGTGCCGGCTTTCTCCTTGATCACTTTTAAAAGTTTGCTTAAGAAGCAGACAACGTCAAATTTATTGTGGCTTAAATTTTCACTAATTATTCCAAATGATAAAGTTTTGTCGCAAAGCCAAGCTACGCAAGTAAATATCGTAACCTGTTTATAGTTAAAATGTGCGCTTTGGACTTCGTTTTGAGAGATCAGCCTGTAATTTTCGGCAAAATCAATTTGGATGACTACTTCCCTTGAATCTATATTCGCTTTCTTAGCCTCAAAATAGCTTTGCTGAGATCGTTTTATATAAAAGTGGGTTTTAAACTGAGGTAGAAGCGCTTGAAACTCATCCAACAGAACCGAAAAAGGAGCAGTTGTCATTGTTAATGCTAACCTGTCGTCTACTTTACGCCACTTTTTCCACACTATATCTTCATCTATTTTTTTGAGATAGCTAATCGGAATAAGTTCCTCGACAATATCTTTTACACATCTCAGGCATTTGTTGAGCATGCATTCTTCATTCTTTATGTTACAGCAAATAGATTCCAGTAACGATTCAAAGACACGAGGGAAGGAAGGTATAACTTTAGTACATCCCTCCAACAAAAATCCAATGTTAGCATGATACATACACACGCACATATTATGAGGCAGCTTTGATATTAGTTGAACTTCCGGTGGTCTGTGCTGGAAAAATGTTGATTTACTCACTAAATCTGGGGACTTCGATTCTGTTTTATAAATTTCGTATGCTTCCGACACGGTCAAAATCATGAAACGTTTTGCGACAAATTTCCCATTAAGGTTTAAGGTATGCTTTCTGCCCGCAGCTTGAACACTAATGTCGTCTTTCAGGTAAAAGTCTCTAAGCATTGAAAATTTCTGAAAATCAGCAGACGTCTGAGCTCGATCTTCAATCCTGTTGCAACTTAAATACTTTTTCCCTACCGCTTCTAAAACAGCCTTCTTCTTTTCCATGTCGTTTGGCAACGATTTTTCCATTTTCTTTACTGCCTTTCCCAAGGACTGCTTACTCCTATACGCTGTATGAAAGTCGATTGCCATATTTTTTTTCTTCTCACGAAGTTTTCTTTGGCGGAGTTTATCCTTTTCCTTTTTTTTTAAGTGCAACTCAGGGTCCGTCTCCATCATTTTCTTTAGTTTCAGTCGGTATTCTCTCTTCCGGGATTTATCTTTTTCTTTGAATTTTTCCAAACGATCGGGATTTAAAGACAATTTCTCCCTGTACTTTCTCGCGCTAGCTCTATTTTTTTCTTTTTTTTCCATCTTAAAAATCTTAAAAGTATCTAAAAGAAGTGCTTTCTCTTCGATAGCAAAATTTGTTGTGAATAATACAAATATTATTATATAAAGTAAATGACAAGGAAAAGCAAGGCCATCGACGTTTTTCATAGCAGCAAATAAAACAATTAGCTACACAAAAATTATGATCAATTGTTTTTTGGAAATACAAAATATAAATTACGGACGCGACAGACTTTAAAATTTCTTTAAAAATATCAACGCGCTAATTTTTTTTTCAAAAAATTATAATTAATTTGTTCCAACTATCCTTGCTTTAGGCATAAGAGCTGGTTTATAGGTGTCGCAAATTGATCGAGTGAAAAGAAAAAATTTGGTTTTTTGATTACGGACGCGACATTAAAAATGTTAAAAAACAAACTTCAATTAAGACATATAATCCATTAATATTAAAGAAGTCTTAATTTTTTCCTGATAGCATTTGCCTTAAACTAATTTATAGTATTGGTTGCTTGATCTTTAGACTTCCACAGAAGGCGTAGCAATATTACAAAAACGCAACAAAATGTTGCTGAGATATACAGTATGTGTTGCTCGTGTTTGAAAGCCGCATATCTTCGTGTAAAAAATTAATTTGGAAGGAAATGTTATTGATTTACAAAATATAGATACCAATGCTATTTTTAAACCAAAAAAGAAAATTTTCCGCCAACATTTAATATTTGGGGTTTGGTTGACTTTTTCCTGGAAATGCCCATATACTTTGTAGTGGCGGAAACGCTTCCTTTTACCTGTTACTTACTTTTGCACGAATACAATATACAATATATACAAAAAATCAAGCAATTAGTCTGGATATCGTCGAGGAGAAGCTGCAATAATAAGAATCGAGCGACCTGGAAAGCGAATTTCCTACAAGTAAGCTGAAAATGTCCAAAATCAACAACCAAAGCTTACAACAAATACTTGAGACGCTGTCTTTAAAAATTAAAGCGGTTGAAATAAGTCACAGCTCGCAAAATGAATCGAAGATTACTGCAAACTTTGACGGTGAAACAATTACAGTTGAGCAGTGGTTCTTAAACTCTGAACAAAATGCGGATGCCTATGAGTTAAGAGAAAAACAGAGATACGTACACTGTACGGGCCTTGCTCAGAAGGGAATGTCAGAAGGGCTTTAAAGCGGTAGTATAGTGTACTGAATAGCGGAATTCTTTGTATTGTGGAGAAGGTCAGTATGTTTTGATTATGCTAACAGTTATCGTAGTTGGGTCGGCTGACACTGCAGAATGTGGTGACATCGAGTCGCATGATGAGACAGTGAGACGTCGAGTCAACCGTTGACATTGACTATGTAAAATATGCTGATCAGGAATAATTATCTGCAGTGGGTGCAACTGAGCGCCTGGTACTGATACCAACTTGACTACTGCTTGATTCGTTGGTCGTTGGTCATGTTGAGCAACATTGATAACGAACAAAGTACTTCCTTGAAAACATTTTCAATAATTTCGTACCCATCAGATTGAAATCTATGTTTTAGGAGCACCACATCTCAAAAATAATTAAGCGTGATAGTTTGCACTTATATAAATTGCCTATATTGTGAAGAATCACATTTTTGAAGTTAAATATAGTTTTATGATTTTTGTTTAGATTTAAGTATATACGGCAGTAGGTTAAGAGAAATGAATCCTGAAGAGTATGATTTAAATTAGCCCTAAGCGACCGCCAAAACTATCGAATAAGCTAGGAGAAAAGCAAGGTTTCCCCACCGAAGTCAGGACACAAACCACGATCACGCCACAGAAAATACTAGAAACGAACCACCACGACAAAATCCCAAAAAAAAAAAAAAAAAAGTTTTCCAGACAAGAGAGCGACGACCACACTGTGCTCGGAGACTTCAAGCGGGATCAACGCGCGTGAAGAACCTTGGTGAAAAAGACCCAACGAGTAAATCCAAGGAAAAAAGGAAAACGCAAGTCCACGTGGCGAACGAGTTAAAAAGCAGAGCGGAAAACACCAGGACACTGGCTTCGGCAATCAGGGTTAGCATAAGTAGTGCGACAGGGACAGACAGGGCTTAGGAAAGGAAATCCTTTGAAATAAAACCAGAAACTCAAAAATCAAAATACGGAAATACTTTGTGCAACCAGGGTTACCTCCGATTATGCCGTCTGCGAGTACTCCGGGCATTTTCGTAGAGGTGGGCATTTTGACATGTGTGTAAAAAATTGTATCCTACATATGTTAGAAACATAAATAACACACACATGTCATTTGTGTTATTTACACGAGGTGTTATTAACACGACGTGTTTTTTACACAGCGTGTTTTTAACACAATGCGTTTTTGACATTAAAGTGTCAGAATTATATGTTAAACTGAAAAATGCACGGTTTTCTAGAGTACAAAAATTCTTACATGCTTTGAAATGGTTAAAACTAACATATAAGATATCATTGCTGTTCGCGCACTTGGCGCGTTTTAATGAAATTTGTTGAATAGTGTAAGGCGGGAGCGGGAGCGCAATAAAGTTTTAATCGCTCTCGCAAATTCGCCCCGTCTCTCGCCCCCTTCGTTAAGTTAGGCTTAAGCGTTTTTATACTGAAATTAAAGAGTTAGTTGTTATATGAACTTCATTGCGCAAACTCCCTTTCGTCGTCCCTGCCCTTTTCCCTGCAATCACACGTTTTCGCGTTTATAATACAAAACAGTATTAAATTTTCATGGTGACCCCGACGTGATTAGCAGTGGAAATCGAATTATTGTTTTTTTTTTGGTGAAACAAACAAATTAAAAATCAAACAAATCGCGCCGGCCCCCTTTTTTAAACATTAAAGTGATCTGTTGCCGCTGATTTAATTCGTCGTTGCTGCCGTTGTTGTTGCTGCCGCCTCTTGTCGCCTGTTGCTGCCGATTTAATTCGTCGTTGCTGCCGCTGGAAAATTTTGACCGCTGCAGTTCTCAACCGCCGTTATCGCCAAATTCACCGCTTTAATCCCCTACGCACAGGAAGGAAGTCATATGGATTCGAAGAGGGAAGTTACCGACGGATGTGAATCGTCCCACCAGGTATAGAGTGCTAAAAGTTGAAAGTTAATCTGTGGCGTGTCGTAAATTGTTTTTTGGCCCATCTTTCAACTTTTTGCATTCGTGTGAAAAATTCGCTAGATAGCGAGCATTCTAACCAAGAAATAAATAAAACTTGCATGCACTAACGATTATAATTCTGATACATACATCCATACATACATATATACATATTTCGAATTATAAATACATATATGCATAAGGGAATCGCTTTGGACCAAAATCAAATAAATACTTGTCGGCATCCTGGTTGTTTAAAAAACAAAATTCCCCCATTTCTCGTAGTAGTGAACACCAATTATAGCTTGAGAATTGTGAAAAGTTCTAATTCCAGAATTAAATCCTCGGCAAATTTTCTGCCGCGCATTTTTCTCAAATTTCCCTCGCTTTTCGCCATTTCCCGCGCCTTTAGGCGTCAGGTTTATATATTCGTTGCCCTTAGTTATCGGTCAGTGCATCATTCTCCGTTAGCATTGCGTTGAGCGCCGCCAGCCGTATACACACACACACAGACAGCGCAGCCCGTTCTTTCGAGTTCTCTTTCGTCGTTTTCGTTTTCGATCGCTAGAACGGTGCAGGCGTTGCCGTTGCCTAAACGCTTGTTCGTTTTTTGGTGTTTGAGCTTGGCGTGTGCTCCCCTACACTACGTGCGCTCGGCATATTAATTATTAAATTGTTAAAATAAATTAATTCATTTAAATAACTCCCCCACACTGCTTGCATTCAGCTTATTCCTCTCGTTGGTTATTATTAAATTTATTTAATTTTATAATAATTTATATACAAAAAAAAAAAAATTAAAATAAATTAAATTTAAAACTCTTCGATACCAAAACAAACAAAAACAAAAACAAAATGCCGAAAACAGAAAGTAGCAACAAGGAAATCGAAGAGTTAAAAAACCAACGAGATGGGTATATGAGGAGTATAGCGCGAACACAAAGATTTTTAAATGAGGGTCAATTCTCTTTAAATGCGGTTGAGTTAGAATGTCGATTAGAAATCCTAAATACGCACATTGAAAATGCTTCGCTTATACAAAACAAAATCGAAGCGAAAGATGGAGATCATGTGTACCGCGAAGAGTTCGAAGAGACAGCAATTATAGCAAAATCGTTGCTAATTTCCCTAATTGCCGAAGCAAAGCGCAAGAGCGTTGACAATTCTGCTCCGCCGGCAACGCGCACACCCCAATGCCGTTTGCCAAGCGTCGCTCTTCCAACTTTCAGCGGAAAACATTCCGAATTTAAAAATTTTATAAGCCTTTTCGAAACGTTCGTTGGCAAAGATGACACGCTGCACGATATCGAAAAATTTAACCATCTAATATCGTGTTTGGCTGCAGACGCGCTAGGAACAGTCAGGGCATTCCAAGTTACCGCGGATAATTATCCAAAAGCCCTGGCTAGCCTAAGGCGGGTGTACGATAATGATTGTTTGATTTTCTTTGACAATATATCGACTCTATTTAATCTGCCAAAGATTTCCCAGCCATCAGCTACAGCCTTGAGAAACCTGATCGACACAGTCACAGCGCTGTACGATTCTCTTTTGTCCATTGGGGATGACAAACGTATTACGAATGCCATCCTCATCCATCTAGTAATGGGCAAAGTCGATGCAGGAACTAAAAGAAAATGGGAAGAACAGTTAGATTATACCTCGCTTCCTCTTTGGAGCGAGTGTGAGTCAGCCCTGAACAAGCGCTATCAGCATATGGTTGCCGAAGAAGCGTGTAAGCCAAAAGTTGTTCAGCAGAGCCAGGCTTATCCTAAGAAGAATGGAAACAGGAGTTTTTCGTTTGTTGCTGCCATGGACGACCCCGAAGTGTGTGTGTTTTGCAACTCAGCAGAACATCAAGTAGGAAATTGCACTGCTTTTGCTGCCCTAACAGTTCAGCAAAGATTCGATTTCGCAAAGAAGGCTCCCTTATGCATTAACTGCCTCCGTAAGGGACACACGGTAAAAAGATGCAAATCGAAAAGATGCAGGATGTGTAAGTCATCACATGATGCACATTTATTCGCCATCAAATCTCGCGTTGCCACCTCCTCCTCAGCCCACGCTCTTGCAGAATAATCCATCCACTTCGCATGTTTTGCATGCGACTGCATCGGATAGAGTTATTCTTGCCACAGCCATCGTAAGCGTCCAAACAAAAAGTGGCGAATTAGTTTTGGCTCGAGCGTTGCTCGATTCTGGTTCGCAAGTAAATTTTGTGACCGATGAGCTCGCTCAGAGACTCCAGATTAAGAGAGAGGACGTGTGTTTGAGCTTGCGGGGCATTGCTCAAGCAACCAAGAAAATACACACGTTGGTCAAGTCGCGAGTGGGTAGCAGTCAATTGTCGTCCGAATTTTACATATTACAAAATATTTATGGTTATCATCCGGATCAAACGGTGAACACCAACGGCTGGAGGGTGCCTGAAAATATTCAATTGGCAGATCCATTCTTCTTCAAGCCCCAAAAAATAGATATGCTCATTGGCGCAGACTCGTTCTTTGAACTATTGTCAGTCGGCCAGATAAAGCAAGGGCCTGAGTTTCCCATTTTGCAGAAAACAGTTCTCGGATGGATAGTGTCAGGGAGATGTGCCTCAGAAAAAATAAGAAATGCTGAAAAGTTGGCACATCTCAGCTGCCAGGAAGAAGTGTTGGATTCAATAGACACAACCCTGCAGAAATTTTGGTCTGTGGAGGACTTGCCGCCCAAGGCCAAGGTCCACACTCCTGAGCAGCAACTTTGTGAGCAACACTTTGAGAAAAATACTCAAAGATTGTCGTCCGGGAGATTTTCGGTTCGTCTGCCGTTCAAATCTGACCCAAACACTCTTGGTTTATCATATGAAGTTGCGAAACGTAGATTTTTGTCGCTTGAAAGAAGATTATCCAAAGATCCTTCTTTAAAAAAGATGTATCTGGAATTCATGGAAGAATATGAAGCCATGGGCCACATGTCCTCCACAAACGATAAAATTCCAGACAGTCCGCACTATTTTATTCCGCACCAATGCGTGCTGCGACCTCAAAGCACCTCAACAAAGTTGAGAGTGGTATTCGACGCCTCGAGTCGTACATCGACGCAGGTCGCGTTGAATGACATCTTGATGGTTGGCCCCACCATTCAAGAGGAGCTGTATTCGACCCTGCTTCGGTTCAGACTGCACAAGTTTGCGCTTGCAGCAGACGTAAAGAAGATGAATCGTCAAGTAATGGTTGACGAAGCTGACCGAAACTTTCAGCTCATAGTGTGGAGACGAGATCCATCTGAGTCTCTAAAAATCTTCAAGCTGAACACCGTAACGTATGGAACTTCGCCAGCACCCTATCTGGCGATTCGGTGTTTAATGCGACTTGGAGAGATCGCGCAGGATTCGTGTCCAAAAGCCGCCAAGGTCATTCAGAATGACTTTTATGTTGACGATTTGTTGACTGGCGCCAGATGCGTTGAGGACCTATTAAGCCTTCGGGACGAAGTTTCTCAGGTATTGCAAGAGGCAGGATTTGAATTGGCAAAGTGGTTTTCTAACTGCCCAGAGTTGTCCGCATCTGAAAGCGCTGTCATGCCGCTAACGGCAGACTCAGACGTAACTAAAACCCTTGGCGTGGTTTGATTACCGGGTAAAGATTACTTTCAAATTCGGTTGGATGACTCTTTCCTGGATCTTCGTGCGACAAAACGAAACATACTGTCGGTGACTGCCCGACTTTTCGATCCGCTGGGCCTATTGTGTCCTCTAGTGACTAGGGCAAAAATGTTGTTGCAGGAACTGTGGCTTCGAAAGTTAGACTGGGACGAGTCGCTGCCGATGCAACTGCAGACATCTTGGGAAGCGTTTAAGGGAACGCTGTTGCAGCTGCCCAAGATCAAGGTATCGCGATTCGTTCATACAGACGCCAAAGTCCCGGCAGAAATACATGGTTTCGCTGACGCTTCCATGTAAGCATATGGAGCGTGCATCTACGTACGCACTAGTACCGCTGAAGGTTTAAAAGTATCTTTATTGACAGCAAAATCCAAAGTAGCTCCCCTCAAGACGAAAACTTTGCCCCGCCTTGAGTTGTGCGCAGCTCACCTTCTTGCGGATCTTTATAATCGTGTAAGACCATTGCTTAATTTTCCGATCACAAAGGTATTCCTATGGACGGACTCGGAGATCACTCTGCATTGGATCAAAACGCATCCGTCGTCGTTGTCGGTTTTCGTCTCAAACCGAGTTGCAGAGATCCAAGAGTGGTCGGAAAAAGCAATTTGGCGACATGTTCCCACGAAAGTAAACCCAGCGGACATCGTGTCACGGGGATGTGACGTTGAGGAACAGCTTCCATTTGGTTCGCTGGCCCGTCGTTTTTGCTTGATGCTGAAAAGGATTGGCCTGTAAATCGACACTTTGAAGTACCTGCTGATGTCGTGTCGACGGAATTACGCAAGTCAGCGTTGGCGCTTATGGTAATTCCAGAGCCCAACTATGTGCTTCAGAAAATAGAGTCTTTTTCGTCGCACATAAGGCTTCTAAGAGTTTTCGTGTGGGTCTTTCGGTTTATTCAAAGGTGCAAAAAAGTGTCGCAGCCCTTTGGAAAAAGTATTACTCCAAGAGAACTGAATTTTACGTTCGAGAAAATAGTGGAAGTGATCCAATCTCACGAGTTCAGTGACGACATAGGCAAAATTCGAAAAAACAAACCGGTAGCAACGAATATTCAGAAACTAAGCCCTTTTCTCCAGGAGAAACAATTAGATTGGTGTTCCTCGACATTGCTGCGAGTTGGGGGTCGGTTATTGAATGCTCCTATCCCGTACGAAGCCAAATTCCCGTTGTTGTTATCGAAAGGCTCACAGTTTGTTAAAACCTACGTGTCCTATCTGCACGTTACAAATTGTCATGCTGGCCCTCGAGCTCTTGTAAGTCTGTTGCGAGAAAAGATATGGTTGGTTAATGCGCAGGAAGTTTGCCGCAGAACAGTTCGTTCTTGCATTCGTTGCTTTCGGTGCAAGCCGCAACTCTTGACGCAAATCATGGGGAACTTGCCATCGGACAGACTTCGAGCTCTCCGCCCTTTTAATATCTGTGGTGTTGATTTTTGTGGCCCATTCAACACAACGTATCGTATCCGTGGTAAGCCACCGTACAAATCATACGTGGCATTGTTTGTATGTTTTGCGTCCAAAGCGGTCCACTTAGACTTAGTGTCCGACCTCACCACTGATGCGTTTTTGTTGGCATTCCAAAGGTTCGTGAGTCGACGCGGGATTCCGGAGAAGGTGTGGTGCGACAACGCGACGAACTTCGTCGGAGCCGATCGCCACATGAGAGAGTTCCGGGCCCGTCTGGAGGAGCAGGGGGGCGGTATCGCAACATTCGCGTCAAGAAAAGGATGCGAGTTTGCGTTCATACCGCCCAGAGCACCTCACTTCGGCGGACTTTGGGAGGCAGGTGTGAAGTCTGCAAAGCACCTGTTCCTTCGGACGGTCGGCGAAGACATACTGACCGCGGAGGAGCTCGGAACTCTCCTCACCAGCGTGGAGGCCGTTCTCAACTCCAGGCCCCTCGGAGCGATCAGCACGGATCCCAACGACGGCGAAGCTTTAAGCCCAGGCCATCTCCTGATCGGCGGGCCCCTACTAGCTCCACCCTCAGCAGCGCTCCCGGACCAAGTCAGCCCAACCTGCTTGCGACGATGGCGCAGTGTCTCGTCTCTCAGGCACAGGTTTTGGCAGCGATGGTCCCGGGAGTATGTCTCGAGCCTCCAGGCGAAAAACAAGTGGCACCAGGAGGTTCCAAACGTCGACGTGGGAGCTCTCGTCGTCGTCGCCGAGGAAAATCTTCCGCCGCAGCAGTGGATGATCGGGCGGATCTTGGCGGTGCACGTCGGCGCTGACGGCAAGGTCCGAGTGGCGGACGTAAGGACTAAGGATGGGACGTATCGGCGAGCGGTCCATAGGCTGGCGGTGTTGCCTGTGGCATGCTGAAGACGACGGTCCTTCAGAGGGGGCGGTGTTCGCGCACTTGACGCGTTTTAATGAAATTTGTTGAATAGTGTAAGGCGGGAGCGGGAGCGCAATAAAGTTTTGATCGCTCTCGCGAATTCGCCCCGTCTCTCGCCCCCTTCGTTAAGTTAGGCTTAAGCGTTTTTATATTGAAATTAAAGAGTTAGTTGTTATATGAACTTCATTGCGCAAACTCCCTTTCGTCGTCCAAATAAATCGTAAATTTTTCCCTGCAATCACACGTTTTCGAGTTTATAATACAAAATAGTATTAAATTTTCAATTGCCAATATTAGTTTTTTCATTTTCCCTTCGACTCGTTAATGTCGTGAAATGTAATTTCATTTGTGTTAAAAACACATTGTGTAAAAAACACGTCGTGTTAAAAACACATTGTGTAAAAAACACATCGTGTTAATAACACGTTGTGTAAAAAACACAAGTAAGCTGTGTGTGTTAACAATTTTTTTTCACATTTTAACACTTTTGTTTTTGACACACATGTCAACTACTTTACTGACACTGTAAAATACAATTTTACATGTTTTTAACATGTGTGATAAATTCCGAACCCTGGTTTTCACTGTAGTGTCAACCGCTACGTGGCCGCCGGTGCATGTCCAGGCCCGTCCACCGTGTTTGAACACGACTCGGTGACCCGAGTAAGAATTTCCCAAAGAAAACATCTTGATACCCGTCCCTCAACTGTCTCAAAGATAATAAATTTATCTGATGAGGATCCTGGGCGGACTGAGACGCCGACCCCAGCAAAAAGAATCCTTACAAATTGGCACCCGAGCACGGACTAGTTAGGGAAAAGTCGGGAAAAATTTCAACCATCGTGGCCTAAAGAACCACTAGATCATTTTGTTTTCCACCATTGAGTGTTGGAAAATCTTGTCAAGGGGTCATTTGGAAGTCGGTAGCTGTTACCAATCATAGGGGCTTAAGTTGGAAAATTTGTAAGAACTGCAGATAAATAAATTGAATACACTGAGAGAAATTTTATTGGAAAAATGAAATATTTGTAAATTTGTTAACATTCGTGACAAAGATAGCCCTAACTAACCTCTGAGATCGCACGCTCGTAATATACCCATAGTAAGAAGAGAAACACGTGCGCGAGGCCGACCCGAACAAAGCCGACGAGGGTAACGTGATCGCTCCGCCATCGGGTACACAACAGCGAGACTCATCGTCAGAAGGACAGTCGGTCGTGAGAGCTCAAGCAGTCAACATCGTTGAAGACCAACAAGATTTTATCGTAGTCAAGACATCCCATCGTGAGCATCGGACAAAGCAAGCAAAGCCGTTCGGCGCCGAGTAACAAAACTGCGAGTAGGGTACAAACCCCGTAAAATTAATTCGGGAACCACGTGCACCGCGCAGATAAATCCCAATTAATTTGACATTCGCTGCGGCGATTTCTGAACAATAATCAGCGTCGTAGACCGTGACCATCGAACCAATTTCAAAAGAATTGGTAGTACCACAGAGAACCTAAGCTAAGAACGTCGCGTAGCAAGAGCTCCGTGTAGACTCTTACGGAATGGGAGTCAAGTGGATCTCGTATCGTCGGAAAAAGGAACTCGAGACCTTGACCGCCGCGTTCGGGTTAAATAGCGTTGGAACTGTCGAAGAGTTGCGCCAACGACTCACCGTGTTTTCGAGGCGGGAGGATCTGTCGCCGGAAACTCAGACTCAGTTGGCGAAAATGGAAACGGCGTACGGGAACGCCGTTACTCCTGACCAAAAGTCGCCCCTTTTCCCGAACGGAAAAGGACCTTGCGACTGTAGGAGCAACACTCTTCAGTTACCACGGACCAATTCGGCCCCTAATTTAACCATGCTACTACAGACCGACGAACGTCGTGGGGCACAGACGCGACCGGAGACCACTTCCTGCGCCACATTGGTGGACAAAATGGTCCGATGGGGGCTTACGTTTGATGGATCCGGCGACCCGCTACGATTTATGGAGCATATTGAAGAACGGGCAGCCACGTATCAAGTCGATCTACGGGCGCTACCCCAAGCGATGCCGGTACTACTAACAGGAAGGGCGGAAAGCTGGTTTCGTACGAGCAGACTGCAGGGCACAACATGGAAAACTATTAAGAAGGAGTTCCTTGAGTTTTTCTTACCGCCACGGTACTTTCAAAGACTTGAAGACCAGATCCGGACACATACCCAACGACCAGGTGAGCTGTTTAGATTCTATCTGATCGATCTCCGCATACTCATGCAGCGGGCAGGATACACCGTGGCGCAAGAACTTGAACGCGTATACGAGAATATGTTGCCTGAGTACCAACTGTACACTCGGCGGCAGAATTTTCGAACATTAACTGAATTGACACAGCTCGTAGTAAACTTCGAGGTCATAAGGAACCGAGGAGACGGGAATCAAACAAGTATTCCGGAGCGCGAGGGATTTAAGCCCCACCATCAAGAAATTCAAGGTGCCCCGATGGGTGCGCGAGTGCATTCGAACCGGGAAGGGTCAACAGGGAGAGGTACCGACATACAACATGGGACCATCATGCCGGAGTCGGAGGCTCTGATCAACGTGCTTATGCACGCTTGCAGGAACTGCGGGGAAAACGGCCATTTCCAACGGGAGTGCCGACAGCCTCAAATTTTATTCTGCTGGGACTGTGGCAGACGTGGCCTTTGGACCGTGGAATGCTGCCGGAGGTCGGCAAACGGCTACGGGCCTCGAGCAGGCGGGGACCGCCCGAGGAACCCGAGAGATTCCCTAAACCACTAAGTCAAGTTTTAAAGTTAGAGCAGGGCAGGATCCAGGCACAGGTCCGCATCAAAGGGAAACCGTTTAAGGCCACCCTAGATACGGGAGCCACACGGAGCTTCATTAGCGAGCAACGCGCAGCGGAGATCGGTCGTGGAAGAGACTGACGAGAGATTCGCACCCGGATCCGATTGGCTGATGGATCCCACCGTGACCTTACGAGGGGCCTGGTAGTAACCATCCACCTGGGTCTCCAACAAGTAAAGCTGGTCCTGCTAGTGATGCCCACGGTACTAGATGATCTCCTGCTAGGAATCGATTTCCTTTGCGGCATCAAGGCCGTCATTAGCTGCGGAGGAGAATTATTACAACTGGACTCGAGGGCTGAACTAACCAGCGATCGGCAAGGCAACAAGGACACCGAGGAAATTCCAGCGGGGAACAACGCACCGGACGAGGAGTGCGTGGCTGCTCCTCCTGGAATCTTGCGTGGCAACGAGGACACCGTGGAAATTCCAGCGGGGAACAACGCACCGGACGAGGAGTGCGTGGCTGCTCCTCCTGGAATCTTGCGTGGCAACGAGGACACCGTGGAAATTTCAGCGGGGAACAACGCACCGGACGAGGAGTGCTTTGCTGCTCCTCCTGGAATCTTGCGTGGCAACGAGGACACCGTGGAAATTCCAGCGGGGAACAACGCACCGGACGAGGAGTGCGTGGCTGCTCCCTCTGAAATATCCAGGAGCAACGAGGACACAACGGAGACCCCCACAGTGAATCCTGGCCAACCAAATCGCACTAGACGGACCCGAAACCGTCCCAAGGACCCGACAGCAAGGGCAGTCCAACCTAGTTGGACTCCGGCCTTGCCCCCAAGAAATGAAGCGGCTCAGCAGCGTAACCCTTTCCGACAAAGTACAAGACCACCTCTATCGACCAAAAGAGTTCGATTTCGGGAATCAGTCGTGGAAAGCGTACACGAGTCTAGGCCCGACCAATCGTTGACGATAGACTTCCGATGCGTGGAAAGTCTGGCCATAATCGGCACCAAAACGAGCTTGACAACGGCGACGGAAGTACTTTTCTGCAGACCGAGCTAGACAAGTTCGACCATCTGAAGGGCACGTCTAATATCGCGGAACATCACATCGTTATGAGGGATGATAAGCCCATCAAACAGCGATATTACGCGAAAAATCCGGCGATGCAAGTAGTTATCAATAAGCAGGTGGACGAGCTATGATGGACGGATCGAACCATCAAAGAGTCCCCATAGCGCGCCCATAGTGCTGGTCGGCAAGAAGACAGGTGACATCCGTATGTGCGTCAACTATCGGCAGCTGAATGCGCGATCCATACCCGATGCGTATCCACTACCCAGCATCCACCACATTCTGGAACGGTTACGAAACGCTCGGTGTATCTCAACGCTCGATCTTAAGAGTGGATACTGGCAAATCCCGGTCGCACCCGCCAGTCGGAAATACACCGCGTTTACTGTGCCGGGTCGAGGCCTCTTCCATTGGAAGGTGATGCCATTCGGGTTACATTCGGCCCCTGCGACGTTCCAAAGAGCCCTCGATAGTGCCATAGGTCCGGAGATAGAGCCCTCGGCATTCGCGTACTTAGACGACATTATCGTTATCAGTCCGACCCTTGACGAGCATATCGAAAACCTGCGCGAAGTCTTTAGACGACTTAGGCAAGCCAATCTGTAACTTAACCGGGATAAATGTAGCTTTTTCCAGCGGCGTCTGAAATATTTAGGCCACGTGATAGGCGAATCAGGGATTCACACTGACCCTGATAAGATCGCCGCGATTCGCGAACTACAGCCGCCTACGAATGTTCGCAAACTACGACGCTGTCTCGGAGTCGCGTCCTGGTATCGCCGTTTCGTTCCGAACTTTGCATCCATCGTTGAACCAATATCAACACTACTCCGAAAAGGCAAGCAATGGAGTTGGGACACGGAACAGGAACAAGCTTTCGAAACACTAAAGACCCGACTCACTGAAGCCGCAGTATTTGCGTGCCCTGACTTTGCTCAAAAGTTCACCCTACAAACCGATGCTAGCGATCACGGGTTAGGAGCAGTCCTGCTTCAGAGCATCGACGGAGTAGAGCGAGTCATAGCCTACGCCAGCCGACGATTAACACGAGCCGAGGAAAACTACTCAGTAAATGAGAAAGAGTGCCTTGCGATCGTATGGGCCATTCGGAAAACGCGTTGTTACCTTGAAGGGTATCGGTTCGAAGTCGTGACGGATCATCTGGCGTTGAAATGGTTGAATTCAATTGACAACCCGACCGGGCGAATCGCACGGTGGGCGCTCGAACTTCAACAATATCAGTTCGACGTTCAATATCGACGTGGAAAATTCAACGTAGTTGCGGACGCTCTCTCACGCCAACCCTTGGACACGGTGCGACAAGCCGATGTGGAGCCATCCCAGTGCAAGTGGATACGTAAGATAACGCTGCAGGTAACTCAAGAACCTGAAAAATTTCCAGATTATCGGATCGAAGGTGGCCATCTGTACCGAATGACGGGAAATACACCCCAGGAGGAAAATCAAGTCCCATGGAAACTTTGTGTCGGACAGGAGTACCGCCAACGGGTCTTACAGGAGTGCCACGATCACCCAACAGCCGGACACCTGGGGACACGGACTCTTCAGGGAAGTTACGAAGTATGTACGACGGTGTTCCACTTGCCAGAAATACAACGTAAGCCAACTTAAACCCGCCGGATGTTTACACGCCAAGTCGAAGAACCATTCAGCGTAGTGTGCGCAGACTTCATGGGCCCTTTTCCACGTTCTCGTCACGGAAATACCATACTATTGGTATTTCTGGACGCATTCAGTAAGTGGGTGGAGTTAGTTCCACTTCGAAAAGCAACCACACCCCATCTAGAACGATCAATTCGGGTTAGAATTTTAAGCCGCTTTGGAGTTCCCCGTACATTCGTATGTGACAACGGGACCCAGTTCACAAGTTGGTCTTTTAAATCATTCTGTAAAAGTCTTGGAATGGAACTTCAACACACTGCTCCTTACACGCCCCAACAAAACCCAACAGAGATAGCAAACAGGAACATAAAAACCATGCTGGCCCTGTACTTGGATGGAGCCGAGCAAAACACTTGGGATGAGCTGCTCCCCGAACTTTCGTTGGCCATAAACTCGAGCATTTCAGACACAACAGGGTTCAGCCCCGCCTTCATCATGCAAGGGAGAGAACCGATACTACCCAAAACCCTATTCGATCAAGCCACACCTGACCACACGTCGAACCAACCACCACTCGGAGAAAAGGCAGAGCAGATGCGGGAATTGTTCCGGATCGTCAAGGACAACTGCGAGCGAGCATCAAACGAACAGAGACGACACTACAATCTCAGACGCCGGGAATGGCTACCCGCCGTAGGATCACTAGTACTCCTCCGCCGTCACGTGCTATCCAAGGCCTCACAGGGATTCACCGCAAAACTGGCGGCCAAATACGACGGACCATACACTGTGCACAAGTTCCTGTCCCCTAATCTCTTACAATTACAGGTACCTGGGAGTCGGCGGCGACGCACAGCCGGCCTAAGTGATATAAAGGAATATCATCACGACGACACCGACTACGACGAGCCACCTGATGCCATCGAAGAAGCCACGTCCTGAGTAACGGGGCCACTTGCTGGTAGTCGCGACTACCCAACGTCCCTCCCCGCCAGGGGAACTCAGTGACAGGCCACCAAATAATTCCGCGACCGAGGTTTATTATTATTATTGAATACTAAGAAACCCATTGTTAAGATAATGCATACAAATGAGTTACGTAGGAAGGAGTTAGGTTTAGCTTAGACAATCGCAGTCATAGGGACATCGAGTATTTAAGATATACTTAGTTTCTATCCCCACTGCACCATGAGTTCCAGGGATCCCAGACGCCCAGTGACGGGCACAATGGCCGACGACGACTACGACGTCATCACCAATCAGATGGACGAGGCTCTATAGCTTTCCATGAGAGACCTCCTGACTGACCCGTTGTGGGAACCAGACGACTTCATACAAGAGGCTGAGGCCACCGGTCTTTCCATCGACGACGTGCTCGACCTCTGCGTCCCAATAGGAGAACACCTTGGGAGCGCCAGCGACATGGACGTGGAACCCGACGGCCGATTCGGAAATTACCGCAACCCGACCCCACCAAGGCCCAGCGACGACGTGATGTCCATTACTAGCGAATTGTCCCACGATACCGTTCTGGCTACTACTGGCGAGTTGCCCAGCGCCGCAGTGCTGGCTACTACTGGAGAAATGTCCAGCGTCGCCGTATGGCCCACTCCCGCCGAAATGCCTACACTACCGCCGCGGTATGAGGACATCTCCAGCGCCGACGAATCGGATACCATGGGCAGGTCAGACGCCACGACGAACAGAAGTACGGCGTCTAGAGTGCAGTCATCCCTTACCACTCCAGTCGAAGTCATCGAGCCCTCGGACTCCGACGACTACTGCCCACCCCTGTGGAGGGAGACACAGCCACGACAAGTCACCCCACCGCCGTCCTATCACGAAATGTATGAACCAGGTCCCTACGACAGCCCTCGCATGATGGCTAGGTAGCAGCTGCCGTCATCCGGGATCGTCGTATCAAGAGTCGAAGGAGCCACCACCAACGAACCGCTGTTCGATGGCCCCAGTACTTCCAGCCAAGCAGCCAGGGCGCGGGCCGAAACCCCCATAATCCGGACCCCGACGAGAGCCGAACGCCCACCGAACTCGACGGCAACCCCGGCATGGCGCAACCGCAAGCAGCCGCTAAGAGGAAACGTCGACGCAATGGAGCCAGGCCAAGGGTTCAACGACAACGGATGGAAACTGTCCACCAGACATGGGAAGAGGTCGCATGCGGGGCCGTGCGCGAGATCGAGCCCCCAGTGACCGCTTCAAGTTCCAGTCATCGTCGCCGAGCCGAACGATCACAGACAGTCCGAAGCCTGGACCGACCAGACCACCCACCAGGGCGGTGGAGCACCAGGAACCATCTATGGTGGTAGCCCCGGACCATGCTCCGAACCCGGATTGAGCAAGAACTAGCGCAACCCCGGACTAGGGGCATACGACGCTTGGAGAAAGTCGACGGAGCGCAGTACCGAATTCACCTGTCCAAAAACGGGCGCGTCACGGTTCATCCACACCCCACCCCGAAGTAAAGGGGGGGGGGTGTGAAGAATCACATTTTTGAAGTTAAAACACGGAAATACTTTGTGCAACCAGGGTTACCTCCGATTATGCCGTCTGCGAGTACTCCGGGCATTTTCGTAGAGGTTTCTCAGCAAGATCAGCCGCGACAGTGCCGTCTGCGAGTATTCCGGGCCTGTTTACAATAATAAGGGCCGCCAGTGTTACCTCCGAATATGCCGTCTGCGAGTACTCAAGGCATTTTCGTAGAGGTTTTCTCAGCAAGATCAGTCGCTACAGGGCCGTCTGCGAGTATTCCGGGCCTGTTCACAATAATTAGGGCCGCCAGTGTTACCTCCGGTTATGCCGTCTGCGAGAACTCCGGGCATTTTCGTAGAGGTTTTCTCAGCAAGATCAGTCGCTACAGGGCCGTCTGCGAGTATTCCGGGCCTGTTCGCCATAGTTTGTACCACTAGCAACCGCTACGTGGCCGCCGGTGCATGTCCAGGCCCGTCCACCGCGTTTGTACACGACTCGGTGACCCGAGTAAGAATTTCCCAAAGAAACATCTTGATACCCGTCCCTCAACTGTCTCAAAGATAATAAATTTATCTGATGAGGATCCTGGGCGGACTAAGACGCCGACCCCAGCAAGCAGCATCTTTACAATATATAAAAAAAAAACAATTTTTAAATTAACCCTCTACTTCATGAGCATAAAAATAAAAAGAAAAAACATTTTTGTATTTTAATATGTCATATTTTGGTTTAAAAAATATATATGTTTGGACTTTTTTTTTGGGCGGCATAGTATGGATGCTACGCATTCAGCCCATTACAGAGTTTGCCATATTTGGTTTTTTATGCAATTAGGTTACATCATGTGAAAGTTCGTTAAACCGTTTCATTTATCTTTATACCAAAGAAATACATTGCATTTATCGCAAAATGTGGATTAACAGTGGTCGTCGCACAGTGGCGCCTTTTGACTTTTTTTGGTAATAAATCATAACTTTTAAACAATAGAGATAATCGAATAACGTAAACGGCATAAAATAGATTGATTGAACTGCCTTTAATATTAGTGTTTGAGACAGGGAGTGGGCAAGGCGAGGCGTACGTACAAGACGGCAAAGTCAAAATTTAGCTTAGGTAAGGTTAGCGCGGCGGCTGACACAGGGTCAGCCCACATAGGCCCATTGTGATACCGCATGGATCATAAGTACCCTTTTAACATGAATTTAGAAAAGGTACCAGCCCGTTTCTCTTATGAAACCTGATATTTTCTTCGGGGGGACAGCTGCTAGTTCAGCTAGATTGTGAAGAAAGTATTCTCCTATATACTTTTTCATGCGCCTGATTAAGGCCACACAGGAGCAGAAGAAGTGCTCTACTGATTCTACCTCTTCCTCGTTTTTGAAACTTCTGCAGAAGTCGTTGTTGAGGACGTTTAGTCGGGATGCGTGGTAACTTACGAGCCAGTAGCCTGTGATTGCTGTAATCACAGCTGAGCACTGTGTGCGGTGTAGACTGAAAACCCGTTTTGTGCTTTTGGCGTCAACATTGGGCCATGTTTGGCGATGTTTGTTCCACATTTATTGTTAAAGAGATCTAAAAGCTTCCCTTGTCCTGAGCTTAAAAGTGGCTAGGGGCATACGGAAGTCCTCCTTGTCTAGAAGGAGAACTGTGGTAGTGCCGCGTCTGGTCCAGTTCATCAGCAATTTCGTTCCCCTCAATATTTTGGTGCCCTGACACACAGATCAGGGAGATAACGAACTGCTGTGCCTTTTCTTGAAAAGATTTGCGGCAGTTGTTCACTATCGTCGAGTTTGAGGATAGCCCACGAAGTGACTTTATTGCTGCCTGACTGTCTGAGTAAATGTTAATTACTCCGTTTGTAGGGCTAGAGTGGCGTAGGCAGGTAAGAGCCTCGCTTATGGCGTGAATCTCTGCCTGAAAAACGCTGCAGTGGTTCGGAAGACGGAAATGTATTTTGATACTAAGTTGTTCTCAGAAGACTCCTCCTCCAACTCGATTGTCGAGTTTTGAGCCGTCTGTGAAGAAATTTGTACAGTCATTTTATCCAAAGGGACTTGCCGCCCAGGCCTCCCTAGAGGGAAATGCTGGTTTGAACGTTGTAGAAGTGTATTCTACGGGTGTGCAGTAATCTGTTAATTCCATGTTTGCGCCTTCTAATAGGATGGATGAGTGCCCGTACTGATGGACTGTCCAGCAGCTTGCGTCTCTCAGACGTCTTGGTGTGATGATGGAATTATACATGAATTTTACAACAGAGCTGGCCACCAAATGGATACCCCATACAAGAGGATGGGCCTTACTATGGCGCTGTATAGCTAGCTAACTACAGACTGGGACATACCCCATACCCCATTTGAGGCCTACTCCCTGTTTGCATTTAAAGAACAAGCCCCAACTATTTTGCACAGTCGCTAAACTCTAGATCGGAATCATTTAATTTTGGGGCGGATAACTTTGGAATCTTGTAATTCCTGGAGAAAAGAATAAGGTCGGTTTTACTTTGGTTTACTTTTAACCCACTTTTAGATGCCCATCTTGACAGTTTTCTTAGTTTAACTGTCATAATGTCACAGAAGCTTTGCGGAAGGTTTCCTCGCAGCATAACAACCACATCTTCTATATCGCGTAGCAGCGTGCTAGGTTCCTCTGCTGACGTGCCTGCACAGAGTAGAAGCTCCCAGTGAAGAGGTAACTTTTCTGCTCAGGAGCAGCTGTGTGACTAATCTCACCAACTGATCATCTTCTCCGAGGCTCAGCATTGCAATGGTAATAGCCCTTGAGTCGATATTATTGAAAGCTCCTTCTATGTCCAAGAAGGCGGCTAGGCTTCGTGTTTTGCAGGGATTTTTCTACACTGGATATGACAGAGTGAAATGCTCTTTCTGTCGATTTGCCTTTACGGTATGCGTGCTGAGATTCAGATAGCACAGAGGGATTGATTGATGTTATCAGGTGTAACCCTATCAATCTTTCCAAGGTTTTTAGATGGAAGAAGGACAGGCTTATTGGCCTGAGATCCTTCGGTGTTGTGTGTGAGCCTATGTGTTTTAAAACTACTTTGGACGTTAGCCAAGAATCGGGAAATTGGCCTAACGCCGTAATGTTCGTGAAGATGGCTTTTAGCCAAGGGACAGAAAGATCTTCCCCTTCCTGCAACTGTCCCGGGAATATCCCATCGGGACCTGGAGATTTGTAGGGAGCGAAGCTATTTATACCCCATTTAATGTTGGATTCAGTCATAATGTTATCCAGTGCTTTAACTGGATGGCATGGTTGTGGTTCGCTTGTTTGGGGACCTAAGGTGTTTCCTGGAAAATGCTTATCTAGTAATAGCATTAGTGTTTCTTCGCTAGAAGAAGTCCACGAGTCGTCCTGTCTCTTGAGATAGCCCAGATTCGAGGATGACTTGGAGAGTACCTTCCGTAATCTTGCAGCTTCCGAAGAGGATTCAATTCCCGAACAGAATTTTCTCCAATCCTCTCTTTTTGCCTGCCCTATGAGCTTTTTGAATCGAGCTAGTCTGTGTTAATATTCTGACCAGTTTTGTTCAGCTTGTCTATTTCTTGATTCCACTAGGGTGGTTTCCATTTGCCCCTCGGCTTGCTGATGGGACAGGATGCTTTGTATGCACTGTTACAGGCTTCAGTGATGGCTGTCGTGAGATAAGTGAGATGTTCCTCTGATGAAGGAATCTGCTCTGGAGGAGCTGGTAGGGCTTTAGCTAGTCTATTTATAAAGGCTGGCGAGTTGGGTCTACGGGGGTTTGAGAACGTTACACGGTCAGGGTTGGGCGCACATAGTTTTGTTTCAATATATTTGTGATCTGAGAAGGAGTTTTCTTTAGAAACGTTCTACCCTATAAGCTGGTCATACATGAAGTTTGAAATAAGGGTTAGGTCTATGACATCCTCCCTGTCCTCGATTACAAAAATGGGGTCATTTCCCCTTTTGCCGATAAGTAGGTTAGTGGAGAGAAGGTATTCAAAAAGTAACTCACCCCTCTCATTTGTGTTGATGCTGCCCCACATCTCGTCGTGGGCATTTGCGTCGCATCCGATCAACAGGCCAGTGCCTCGATCTTGGCAATCCGAGTTCCCTCAGTTTGCGACCCGGTATAGGGTCCATAATGTCATACGCTTAGTATGCTGACGCTACGCGTAGCGACCTGTCTTGGAGCTCCAGACTCATCGATGTAGTGTCGGCATCGCTGTAATTATAAAGCATAAATGCACTAAGGTGCTGAGTCCAGAGATCCTATTGGATACATTCCAGGGTTCCTGGATCAGCACTAGGACGGCTTCGTCTCTCGCTAGACGAAGCATAAGGGCAGCATCGGCTGATTTAAAGTGGTGGAGGTTTATCTGCACGACCACTAGAGACATCGTGCAGATTCGCCTCCATCACCGTCACGTCAGCGTCCAGGTCATCTTTGAAGTCCTCGAAATTTTCGCTCATGGAGTCGGTACCCCGTGACCCAGCTTATTGAAGCCCTGGAGGAGGGATACCTCGGATATCACCGACTCGCATTCCTCGTCCTCTTTGCCTGGGTCCTCCATCTCGGTGGCCAGCACCTCTTCGACACCATGCTCGTCCTTCTGTTTGGTGTCCGATTTATACACCATGATACGTACCGTGCTAAAACCGAAGTTTAGCTCTCCGTGCATAGCCTCAATGGGTGCGGTCGAGTCTGCAGCATGGTAAGTATCTTCTCCGGCTCCTTAAAGGAGAACGGGATCCATATGACAGCTCTTGGCCTACTCGGAATGTCCTTCTAGTCAACAGCGACCAGCTTGGCACACGGGTAGACCTCACCCAGTCTAGATACAGCTGCTTTCAGTACTGCCGACCTAGCCCCTTCGCACGTCATCACCTTGACGTTACCCTGGTACCACCCTGCATCTTTGCAGATTGGTGGGGGTCCAGAGTCCGCTTCCAGCACCTCAAAGCAATGTACAGCCAGTGCTGCCTCAACCCACTTCCACTGGTTCCTCGGTATTCTTCCTTCCGTGTCGCCTTGGTCCAGGACTCCTAGAAGGCTCTTATCCTTGGCCATTTCTGCCGCCATTTTGTTTGCCGCGACTGGCACGTTCGTGCGAATCTTCTTCGGCATTTTGAGCCGGACTTTCCTGGGAGCGTTGCCGTTTAGGATTTTTAGGGTCCTCCTTCGGTCTCTCTAGTACGAAATTGGGCAACATCGACTTAGCCCAATCCATTTTTCCAAGTCACTCCGCTGAGTGATGTTGCTTTAGGTTCAGTAACCTCTCACCCAACAGCCGGACACCTGGGGACACGGACTCTTCAGGGAAGTTACGAAGTATGTACGACGGTGTTCCACTTGCCAGAAATACAACGTAAGCCAACTTAAACCCGCCGGATGTTTACACGCCAAGTCGAAGAACCATTCAGCGTAGTGTGCGCAGACTTCATGGGCCCTTTTCCACGTTCTCGTCACGGAAATACCATACTATTGGTATTTCTGGACGCATTCAGTAAGTGGGTGGAGTTAGTTCCACTTCGAAAAGCAACCACACCCCATCTAGAACGATCAATTCGGGTTAGAATTTTAAGCCGCTTTGGAGTTCCCCGTACATTCGTATGTGACAACGGGACCCAGTTCACAAGTTGGTCTTTTAAATCATTCTGTAAAAGTCTTGGAATGGAACTTCAACACACTGCTCCTTACACGCCCCAACAAAACCCAACAGAGATAGCAAACAGGAACATAAAAACCATGCTGGCCCTGTACTTGGATGGAGCCGAGCAAAACACTTGGGATGAGCTGCTCCCCGAACTTTCGTTGGCCATAAACTCGAGCATTTCAGACACAACAGGGTTCAGCCCCGCCTTCATCATGCAAGGGAGAGAACCGATACTACCCAAAACCCTATTCGATCAAGCCACACCTGACCACACGTCGAACCAACCACCACTCGGAGAAAAGGCAGAGCAGATCGTCAAGGACAACTGCGAGCGAGCATCAAACGAACAGAGACGACACTACAATCTCAGACGCCGGGAATGGCTACCCGCCGTAGGATCACTAGTACTCCTCCGCCGTCACGTGCTATCCAAGGCCTCACAGGGATTCACCGCAAAACTGGCGGCCAAATACGACGGACCATACACTGTGCACAAGTTCCTGTCCCCTAATCTCTTACAATTACAGGTACCTGGGAGTCGGCGGCGACGCACAGCCGGCCTAAGTGATATAAAGGAATATCATCACGACGACACCGACTACGACGAGCCACCTGATGCCATCGAAGAAGCCACGTCCTGAGTAACGGGGCCACTTGCTGGTAGTCGCGACTACCCAACGTCCCTCCCCGCCAGGGGAACTCAGTGACAGGCCACCAAATAATTCCGCGACCGAGGTTTATTATTATTATTGAATACTAAGAAACCCATTGTTAAGATAATGCATACAAATGAGTTACGTAGGAAGGAGTTAGGTTTAGCTTAGACAATCGCAGTCATAGGGACATCGAGTATTTAAGATATACTTAGTTTCTATCCCCACTGCACCATGAGTTCCAGGGATCCCAGACGCCCAGTGACGGGCACAATGGCCGACGACGACTACGACGTCATCACCAATCAGATGGACGAGGCTCTATAGCTTTCCATGAGAGACCTCCTGACTGACCCGTTGTGGGAACCAGACGACTTCATACAAGAGGCTGAGGCCACCGGTCTTTCCATCGACGACGTGCTCGACCTCTGCGTCCCAATAGGAGAACACCTTGGGAGCGCCAGCGACATGGACGTGGAACCCGACGGCCGATTCGGAAATTACCGCAACCCGACCCCACCAAGGCCCAGCGACGACGTGATGTCCATTACTAGCGAATTGTCCCACGATACCGTTCTGGCTACTACTGGCGAGTTGCCCAGCGCCGCAGTGCTGGCTACTACTGGAGAAATGTCCAGCGTCGCCGTATGGCCCACTCCCGCCGAAATGCCTACACTACCGCCGCGGTATGAGGACATCTCCAGCGCCGACGAATCGGATACCATGGGCAGGTCAGACGCCACGACGAACAGAAGTACGGCGTCTAGAGTGCAGTCATCCCTTACCACTCCAGTCGAAGTCATCGAGCCCTCGGACTCCGACGACTACTGCCCACCCCTGTGGAGGGAGACACAGCCACGACAAGTCACCCCACCGCCGTCCTATCACGAAATGTATGAACCAGGTCCCTACGACAGCCCTCGCATGATGGCTAGGTAGCAGCTGCCGTCATCCGGGATCGTCGTATCAAGAGTCGAAGGAGCCACCACCAACGAACCGCTGTTCGATGGCCCCAGTACTTCCAGCCAAGCAGCCAGGGCGCGGGCCGAAACCCCCATAATCCGGACCCCGACGAGAGCCGAACGCCCACCGAACTCGACGGCAACCCCGGCATGGCGCAACCGCAAGCAGCCGCTAAGAGGAAACGTCGACGCAATGGAGCCAGGCCAAGGGTTCAACGACAACGGATGGAAACTGTCCACCAGACATGGGAAGAGGTCGCATGCGGGGCCGTGCGCGAGATCGAGCCCCCAGTGACCGCTTCAAGTTCCAGTCATCGTCGCCGAGCCGAACGATCACAGACAGTCCGAAGCCTGGACCGACCAGACCACCCACCAGGGCGGTGGAGCACCAGGAACCATCTATGGTGGTAGCCCCGGACCATGCTCCGAACCCGGATTGAGCAAGAACTAGCGCAACCCCGGACTAGGGGCATACGACGCTTGGAGAAAGTCGACGGAGCGCAGTACCGAATTCACCTGTCCAAAAACGGGCGCGTCACGGTTCATCCACACCCCACCCCGAAGTAAAGGGGGGGGGGTGTGAAGAATCACATTTTTGAAGTTAAAACACGGAAATACTTTGTGCAACCAGGGTTACCTCCGATTATGCCGTCTGCGAGTACTCCGGGCATTTTCGTAGAGGTTTCTCAGCAAGATCAGCCGCGACAGTGCCGTCTGCGAGTATTCCGGGCCTGTTTACAATAATAAGGGCCGCCAGTGTTACCTCCGAATATGCCGTCTGCGAGTACTCAAGGCATTTTCGTAGAGGTTTTCTCAGCAAGATCAGTCGCTACAGGGCCGTCTGCGAGTATTCCGGGCCTGTTCACAATAATTAGGGCCGCCAGTGTTACCTCCGGTTATGCCGTCTGCGAGAACTCCGGGCATTTTCGTAGAGGTTTTCTCAGCAAGATCAGTCGCTACAGGGCCGTCTGCGAGTATTCCGGGCCTGTTCGCCATAGTTTGTACCACTAGCAACCGCTACGTGGCCGCCGGTGCATGTCCAGGCCCGTCCACCGCGTTTGTACACGACTCGGTGACCCGAGTAAGAATTTCCCAAAGAAACATCTTGATACCCGTCCCTCAACTGTCTCAAAGATAATAAATTTATCTGATGAGGATCCTGGGCGGACTAAGACGCCGACCCCAGCAAGAAGCATCTTTACAATATATAAAAAAAAAAACAATTTTTAAATTAACCCTCTACTTCATGAGCATAAAAATAAAAAGAAAAAACATTTTTGTATTTTAATATGTCATATTTTGGTTTAAAAAATATATATGTTTGGACTTTTTTTTTGGGCGGCATAGTATGGATGCTACGCATTCAGCCCATTACAGAGTTTGCCATATTTGGTTTTTTATGCAATTAGGTTACATCATGTGAAAGTTCGTTAAACCGTTTCATTTATCTTTATACCAAAGAAATACATTGCATTTATCGCAAAATGTGGATTAACAGTGGTCGTCGCACAGTGGCGCCTTTTGACTTTTTTTGGTAATAAATCATAACTTTTAACCAATAGAGATAATCGAATAACGTAAACGGCATAAAATAGATTGATTGAACTGCCTTTAATATTAGTGTTTGAGACAGGGAGTGGGCAAGGCGAGGCGTACGTACAAGACGGCAAAGTCAAAATTTAGCTTAGGTAAGGTTAGCGCGGCGGCTGACACAGGGTCAGCCCACATAGGCCCATTGTGATACCGCATGGATCATAAGTACCCTTTTAACATGAATTTAGAAAAGGTACCAGCCCGTTTCTCTTATGAAACCTGATATTTTCTTCGGGGGGACAGCTGCTAGTTCAGCTAGATTGTGAAGAAAGTATTCTCCTATATACTTTTTCATGCGCCTGATTAAGGCCACACAGGAGCAGAAGAAGTGCTCTACTGATTCTACCTCTTCCTCGTTTTTGAAACTTCTGCAGAAGTCGTTGTTGAGGACGTTTAGTCGGGATGCGTGGTAACTTAAGAGCCAGTAGCCTGTGATTGCTGTAATCACAGCTGAGCACTGTGTGCGGTGTAGACTGAAAACCCGTTTTGTGCTTTTGGCGTCAACATTGGGCCATGTTTGGCGATGTTTGTTCCACATTTATTGTTAAAGAGATCTAAAAGCTTCCCTTGTCCTGAGCTTAAAAGTGGCTAGGGGCATACGGAAGTCCTCCTTGTCTAGAAGGAGAACTGTGGTAGTGCCGCGTCTGGTCCAGTTCATCAGCAATTTCGTTCCCCTCAATATTTTGGTGCCCTGACACACAGATCAGGGAGATAACGAACTGCTGTGCCTTTTCTTGAAAAGATTTGCGGCAGTTGTTCACTATCGTCGAGTTTGAGGATAGCCCACGAAGTGACTTTATTGCTGCCTGACTGTCTGAGTAAATGTTAATTACTCCGTTTGTAGGGCTAGAGTGGCGTAGGCAGGTAAGAGCCTCGCTTATGGCGTGAATCTCTGCCTGAAAAACGCTGCAGTGGTTCGGAAGACGGAAATGTATTTTGATACTAAGTTGTTCTCAGAAGACTCCTCCTCCAACTCGATTGTCGAGTTTTGAGCCGTCTGTGAAGAAATTTGTACAGTCATTTTATCCAAAGGGACTTGCCGCCCAGGCCTCCCTAGAGGGAAATGCTGGTTTGAACGTTGTAGAAGTGTATTCTACGGGTGTGCAGTAATCTGTTAATTCCATGTTTGCGCCTTCTAATAGGATGGATGAGTGCCCGTACTGATGGACTGTCCAGCAGCTTGCGTCTCTCAGACGTCTTGGTGTGATGATGGAATTATACATGAATTTTACAACAGAGCTGGCCACCAAATGGATACCCCATACAAGAGGATGGGCCTTACTATGGCGCTGTATAGCTAGCTAACTACAGACTGGGACATACCCCATACCCCATTTGAGGCCTACTCCCTGTTTGCATTTAAAGAACAAGCCCCAACTATTTTGCACAGTCGCTAAACTCTAGATCGGAATCATTTAATTTTGGGGCGGATAACTTTGGAATCTTGTAATTCCTGGAGAAAAGAATAAGGTCGGTTTTACTTTGGTTTACTTTTAACCCACTTTTAGATGCCCATCTTGACAGTTTTCTTAGTTTAACTGTCATAATGTCACAGAAGCTTTGCGGAAGGTTTCCTCGCAGCATAACAACCACATCTTCTATATCGCGTAGCAGCGTGCTAGGTTCCTCTGCTGACGTGCCTGCACAGAGTAGAAGCTCCCAGTGAAGAGGTAACTTTTCTGCTCAGGAGCAGCTGTGTGACTAATCTCACCAACTGATCATCTTCTCCGAGGCTCAGCATTGCAATGGTAATAGCCCTTGAGTCGATATTATTGAAAGCTCCTTCTATGTCCAAGAAGGCGGCTAGGCTTCGTGTTTTGCAGGGATTTTTCTACACTGGATATGACAGAGTGAAATGCTCTTTCTGTCGATTTGCCTTTACGGTATGCGTGCTGAGATTCAGATAGCACAGAGGGATTGATTGATGTTATCAGGTGTAACCCTATCAATCTTTCCAAGGTTTTTAGATGGAAGAAGGACAGGCTTATTGGCCTGAGATCCTTCGGTGTTGTGTGTGAGCCTATGTGTTTTAAAACTACTTTGGACGTTAGCCAAGAATCAGGAAATTGGCCTAACGCCGTAATGTTCGTGAAGATGGCTTTTAGCCAAGGGACAGAAAGATCTTCCCCTTCCTGCAACTGTCCCGGGAATATCCCATCGGGACCTGGAGATTTGTAGGGAGCGAAGCTATTTATACCCCATTTAATGTTGGATTCAGTCATAATGTTATCCAGTGCTTTAACTGGATGGCATGGTTGTGGTTCGCTTGTTTGGGGACCTAAGGTGTTTCCTGGAAAATGCTTATCTAGTAATAGCATTAGTGTTTCTTCGCTAGAAGAAGTCCACGAGTCGTCCTGTCTCTTGAGATAGCCCAGATTCGAGGATGACTTGGAGAGTACCTTCCGTAATCTTGCAGCTTCCGAAGAGGATTCAATTCCCGAACAGAATTTTCTCCAATCCTCTCTTTTTGCCTGCCCTATGAGCTTTTTGAATCGAGCTAGTCTGTGTTAATATTCTGACCAGTTTTGTTCAGCTTGTCTATTTCTTGATTCCACTAGGGTGGTTTCCATTTGCCCCTCGGCTTGCTGATGGGACAGGATGCTTTGTATGCACTGTTACAGGCTTCAGTGATGGCTGTCGTGAGATAAGTGAGATGTTCCTCTGATGAAGGAATCTGCTCTGGAGGAGCTGGTAGGGCTTTAGCTAGTCTATTTATAAAGGCTGGCGAGTTGGGTCTACGGGGGTTTGAGAACGTTACACGGTCAGGGTTGGGCGCACATAGTTTTGTTTCAATATATTTGTGATCTGAGAAGGAGTTTTCTTTAGAAACGTTCTACCCTATAAGCTGGTCATACATGAAGTTTGAAATAAGGGTTAGGTCTATGACATCCTCCCTGTCCTCGATTACAAAAATGGGGTCATTTCCCCTTTTGCCGATAAGTAGGTTAGTGGAGAGAAGGTATTCAAAAAGTAACTCACCCCTCTCATTTGTGTTGATGCTGCCCCACATCTCGTCGTGGGCATTTGCGTCGCATCCGATCAACAGGCCAGTGCCTCGATCTTGGCAATCCGAGTTCCCTCAGTTTGCGACCCGGTATAGGGTCCATAATGTCATACGCTTAGTATGCTGACGCTACGCGTAGCGACCTGTCTTGGAGCTCCAGACTCATCGATGTAGTGTCGGCATCGCTGTAATTATAAAGCATAAATGCACTAAGGTGCTGAGTCCAGAGATCCTATTGGATACATTCCAGGGTTCCTGGATCAGCACTAGGACGGCTTCGTCTCTCGCTAGACGAAGCATAAGGGCAGCATCGGCTGATTTAAAGTGGTGGAGGTTTATCTGCACGACCACTAGAGACATCGTGCAGATTCGCCTCCATCACCGTCACGTCAGCGTCCAGGTCATCTTTGAAGTCCTCGAAATTTTCGCTCATGGAGTCGGTACCCCGTGACCCAGCTTATTGAAGCCCTGGAGGAGGGATACCTCGGATATCACCGACTCGCATTCCTCGTCCTCTTTGCCTGGGTCCTCCATCTCGGTGGCCAGCACCATGATACGTACCGTGCTAAAACCGAAGTTTAGCTCTCCGTGCATAGCTCCAATGGGTGCGGTCGAGTCTGCAGCATGGTAAGTATCTTCTCCGGCTCCTTAAAGGAGAACGGGATCCATATGACAGCTCTTGGCCTACTCGGAATGTCCTTCTAGTCAACAGCGACCAGCTTGGCACACGGGTAGACCTCACCCAGTCTAGATACAGCTGCTTTCAGTACTGCCGACCTAGCCCCTTCGCACGTCATCACCTTGACGTTACCCTGGTACCACCCTGCATCTTTGCAGATTGGTGGGGGTCCAGAGTCCGCTTCCAGCACCTCAAAGCAATGTACAGCCAGTGCTGCCTCAACCCACTTCCACTGGTTCCTCGGTATTCTTCCTTCCGTGTCGCCTTGGTCCAGGACTCCTAGAAGGCTCTTATCCTTGGCCATTTCTGCCGCCATTTTGTTTGCCGCGACTGGCACGTTCGTGCGAATCTTCTTCGGCATTTTGAGCCGGACTTTCCTGGGAGCGTTGCCGTTTAGGATTTTTAGGGTCCTCCTTCGGTCTCTCTAGTACGAAATTGGGCAACATCGACTTAGCCCAATCCATTTTTCCAAGTCACTCCGCTGAGTGATGTTGCTTTAGGTTCAGTAACCTCTGTCTTGCCCGTTGCGTTAGGACCCTCGGTCCTCGCCGGAATTATGAGAGTTCCGGTCTCCTTTTTATACCATTGCAGAGGGTTCAATAATTTCAGTCAGAAGTTTGCAACGCAGTGAAGGAGACGTTTCCGACCACATAAAGTATATATATTCTTGATCAGCACCAATAGCCGAGTCCATCTAGCCATGTCCGTCTGTCCGTCCGTCCGTCTGTCCGTTTTCTTTTCTTTCTATTGCAGGTATTACATATGTCGGAGCGAGCCGAATCGGACCACTATATCTTAAGGCTCCCATAGGAATAAGTAAACAAATATTAGAAAATACATAGTAACTTTGTAGAAAGTAGGCGTTTTGATTTTTGACAACTTAAAAACCACATTTTAAATTGGACCGATCGAGTGAGCATTAAACTATTGGTATCTGTAAGAGTATATAATCGTTCGCTGCCGCTTTATATCGCTCTATTTTCAAAAGAAGTTTTCTCCGTGAAAAATCTGTGCATTTTGACCAGAATTTCAGCGAACTCTTGTGATCTTTCACAATCCGAACAAACTGGATCGTTTTAAATAAAGAGAGTGACTTTTTATTTCGCAAAACTACATCAGTGAAATAGTTCCCTTTCTGTTTTCCCGCCCCGTTCTTGTCCATTGCGTTTTAACCGCTAGTATTGTTGTTGCTGGTGCAATAGCTCTCCAATCGCTCTCGTGCAACACGCTTATCCCTTACCAGTTTGGTTTGTTTGTTGGTGTAATTGCTCTCCGGGTATCTTCTGCCGCACGCCTTATCGACCTCTCATTGGGACAATTGAACTCTTTTCCAAACTCCTCGAATAAAATCTTTGGCCTTATTTTTAGTGTCTGAGTTCGCCAATTCATGCGTTTCTAGAATTGACCCGCTCGTTAGTCCTGAAGACAATTATCACCCTACACTTGAGATCATTCTGGAAGCATCGGCTCCTTTATTGCCAGGTCCTGAAATCGAAACAGCATCTTATCGTTGCTTTTGTAAAGCCAACATTACTGATATGAATCTTTATTTATCCGAACTGGTCCTTTATGGATTTAAACGAAAAACCTTTTAACATTGTTGACAAGTTCTACGGCATTCTCGGCACGGTTTTCGATTTGTATGTGCCTTCATTCCCCTCACCTGATGTTTCTCATAAGCCTCCTTGGTAAGTCAAGACTTTTTAAGAAATTTTACAGAACAGGGATGCAAGTAGACCATTCGAGATACCTAACTGCGCGTTCTGAATTCATAACTCACAATTCCCAATGGTACAAGAATTACCTTGATCGTTGCAGGACTGAGTTTCATGATAACCCCAAACGGTTCTATGCATTTGTTAACTCCAAACGCAAGTCTCAACAATTTCCATGCTGCCTTCATCTGGATTCCGTTTCTGCTGTTAATGATGCCGATATTGCCAATTTATTTGCAAATTTTTCCCAGTCCACGTATTCATCCACAAGCTACGATAATACCTCAGCGTATCCCTTTTCACTCCAGCACTCTAATAGTATGTTTATGCCTATAATCAGCGTAGATGATGTTTTCCAAAATCTACAAACAATCAAGCCATCTTTCTCCTCTGGTCCCGATCTTGTATCAAGCTGTGTTTTAAAATATTGTGCTAGTGCATTGTGTGAGCCACTGTCAAAACTATTTCAGTTATCCCTGCAGCAATCATTTTTTCCAGAAGTTTGGAAGGAATCTTTTATAATTCCGCTTCATAAAAAGGGAAGTAAATCTTACATTAATAACTACCGAGGGATTGCAAAACTCAGTGCTATTCCCAAACTCTTCGAACGGTTAATTACTGCTCAGCTTCAGCACCAGTGTAGCTCAATAATGTCCCCAACACAGCACGGCTTTATGAAACGTAGATCGACGTCAACCAACCTTCTAGAGTTTACTACAGTTATTAGGAATGCGTTTAAAACAAACACCCAAACTGATGTAATCTTTACAGACTTCAGTAAAGCTTTCGATTCGGTGAACCATCAGTTACTGTTAAAAAAAACTTACGCTTTTGGGATTCCCGATCTCGTTGACGAAGTGGATTTCTTCATACTTATTGAACCGGACGCAGAGAGTATTATTTAAAAATTCGATTTCAAACCTTGTCCATGTGACTTCTGGCGTTCCTCAAGGGAGTCATCTTGGACCACTTCTGTTTGGAATCTTTATTAATGACTTGCCTCAAGTAATTTTCTCTTCCCACGTGATGATGTATGCCGATAATCTTGGAGTTTTATTTAGCCACAACTTAAACATTACCAATCACATCGGCATCATTACACCACAAAGATCCTTTACATTTCTATTGTTTGACCAATTCTTGAATACTGCTCGTGCGTATGGTCACCTCAATATGCTAAATATCAGGACCTAATCGAATCGAAACAGAAACAGTTTCTTTTGTTTGCTTTACGTGGGTTAAACTGGGAACCAAAACGTCACCTGCCATCCTACGTCGATAGACTGCGTCTTCTGAACCTGCCCATGCTAAAGGATCTTCGGACCTGCCACGGAGTGATGTTCCTCCACAAGTTAATCACTGGACCTGTAAATTCGATCCCCGTATCTCCCGCTACTTTCGGCCTATTGCTCTAGAAATTTGCAAATCGAATTTCGAAACGCACGATCCTTTTCGAATTTTGTGTACTCAATATAACGAATTGTATTTTTGAATGTCCCGTGTACTTTAATGTAACAAATATTTTAAGTCACCTATCCTTGCCTCCGCCCACTTGATGTAAGTCGGAGCATATCGTTAAAAAAATCTCTTTTATTCGGGCGGAGGTGGACGATATTTGCTAATTTTTTTTTAAATAAATAAAAATAAAAATATAAGCTTCGGTCGAAACTAGCTTCCTTTCTTGTTGTGATTATTTCTATCAAGTCAAAATTTATAAACAAATGAATAATTTTATAAACATTTTTTTTTGTTTTGGGTTTAATCTTTTTTGCTTTAATTTTTAAAACTAAAAAAAAAAATGTTTGTTAAAAATTTTTATTTTACTTATTTATTTATATATGAAAATAAATTAAATTTTTTTTTAGTTTTTATCGTTAAAATTAAACTAATTTTCAGTCCAACCATTTAAAAATAAAACAAAACTTATATTTCTTAAAAAATAACAACAAAGTAACTGGTTTCCTGAAGAAAGGTCTTGAGTTTACTAGGAAAGCACCCAAATACAACATCTGGAACCACGTCTTTTTAACTTCTTTCGCCTCAAGCAGCTAAAAACGCAAACAGACGAAAAACTTTCTAAAAATAAAGAAGAAGGTTTAAAAAATCGTTTTAGGAAAAATATATTATGATATAAAAAATAATGTATATTGTATTCGTGCAAAAGTATGTAACAGCTAGAGGGAAGCTTTTCCGATCCTATAAAGTATATTTATTCTTGATCAGGGTCACTAGCCGAGTCGATATAGCCATGTCCGTCTGGCTGTATTTTTGTATGAAGATCTCGGAAACTACAAATGCTAGAACGTTGGGAATAACCACACATATTCTTATGCTTCCTACACATCGAAAGTTTGTTTCAGCCAAGGGCCACGTCACCTATAACGCCCACAATCGCTTTAAAAGAGTTAAAGATTAAAATTTAAGTGTCTGGCGCCCACACCTTTAAAAATTTCGGAAAAGTAAATAAGCAGTTTTATTGTGTTTATCAATACCTATCAGAATTAATTTTTTTTTAAATCGAACCATTCGTTAAAAAGTTATCCGCGATCAAAGTTTTATATCTCCATCTCCCTCGCACTCCATTTAGCTGAGTCACGGATAGTCGGATAGTCAGTTAGTCGGCGCACTCGACTATAGCATTCTCTCTTGTTTACATTCAAAGTTGAAAAAAAGTTGAGTATAAAGGTATATTGTAGTCCTGCAAAAGTATGTAAAAGGTAGAAAGAAGCATTTCCGACCCTATAAAGTATATATATTCTTGATCAGGGTCACTAGCCGAGTCGATCTAGCCATGTCTGTCTGTCTGTCTGTCTGTCTGTCTGTCTGTCTGTCTGTCTGTCTGTCTGTCTGTCTGTCTGTCTGTCTGTCTGTCTGTCTGTCTGTCTGTCTGTCTGTCTGTCTGTCTGTCTGTCTGTCTGTCTGTCTGTCTGTCTGTCTGTCTGTCTGTCTGTCTGTCTGTCTGTCTGTCTGTCTGTCTGTCTGTCTGTCTGTCTGTCTGTCTGTCTGTCTGTCTGTCTGTCTGTCTGTCTGTCTGTCTGTCTGTCTGTCTGTCTGTCTGTCTGTCTGTCTGTCTGTCTGTCTGTCTGTCTGTCTGTCTGTCTGTCTGTCTGTCTGTCTGTCTGTCTGTCTGTCTGTCTGTCTGTCTGTCTGTCTGTCTGTCTGTCTGTCTGTCTGTCTGTCTGTCTGTCTGTCTGTCTGTCTGTCTGTCTGTCTGTCTGTCTGTCTGTCTGTCTGTCTGTCTGTCTGTCTGTCTGTCTGTCTGTCTGTCTGTCTGTCTGTCTGTCTGTCTGTCTGTCTGTCTGTCTGTCTGTCTGTCTGTCTGTCTGTCTGTCTGTCTGTCTGTCTGTCTGTCTGTCTGTCTGTCTGTCTGTCTGTCTGTCTGTCTGTCTGTCTGTCTGTCTGTCTGTCTGTCTGTCTGTCTGTCTGTCTGTCTGTCTGTCTGTCTGTCTGTCTGTCTGTCTGTCTGTCTGTCTGTCTGTCTGTCTGTCTGTCTGTCTGTCTGTCTGTCTGTCTGTCTGTCTGTCTGTCTGTCTGTCTGTCTGTCTGTCTGTCTGTCTGTCTGTCTGTCTGTCTGTCTGTCTGTCTGTCTGTCTGTCTGTCTGTCTGTCTGTCTGTCTGTCTGTCTGTCTGTCTGTCTGTCTGTCTGTCTGTCTGTCTGTCTGTCTGTCTGTCTGTCTGTCTGTCTGTCTGTCTGTCTGTCTGTCTGTCTGTCTGTCTGTCTGTCTGTCTGTCTGTCTGTCTGTCTGTCTGTCTGTCTGTCTGTCTGTCTGTCTGTCTGTCTGTCTGTCTGTCTGTCTGTCTGTCTGTCTGTCTGTCTGTCTGTCTGTCTGTCTGTCTGTCTGTCTGTCTGCCTGTCTGTCTGTCTGTCTGTCTGTCTGTCTGTCTGTCTGTCTGTCTGTCTGTCTGTCTGTCTGTCTGTCTGTCTGTCTCTCGGAAACTACAAATGCTAGAGAGTTGGGATTACCCACACATATTCTTGGGCTTCCTACGCAGCGCAAGTTTATTTCAGACGAGGGCCACGCCCCATCTAACGCATACAATCGCCTAACGCTCACAATTAAACGATTTTAAAAGGTATATGGCACCACACCTTTAAAGATTTCGGAGAAGTAAAAATGCAGCTTTATTGTGTTTATCAATACCTATCGAAATTTTTCAATTTGGACCTTTCGTAAAAAGTTATGCCCGATCAAGACAAACATATGTCAGCTACAATGAGCAAAATTGAAAAAACCGATAGGAACTTCTGGTATTTTGTTTGGTATTTTAAAATACCTCCATACGGTACTATTTAATCCATGAGATTTTCAAAAAAAATAATTATCCTCATATTGCTTTATCAATTCTTCACGGGGTGGGTAAAAAATATTTGTATTTGCAAGACCTAAGAAAGGGAAGCATACATATTCTTTATAAGGATAAATAGGGGAGACGATATGGCCATGTCCGTCTGTATGTCTGTTTTGATACCGTTTGCGAGCTCAGTTTAAAACCTATCGATCTGAAATTTTCACAGACGTCATAAAACATGTGTACGCAGATCAAGTTTAAAAATCGCCCCGATCGAACGTCTATATCCTATAGCTCGGATATGGCTTTCAAAAAATGAAGATATTTCGCGCAGTGTAAAAGCTATTGACAAGAATCTATCCAAGTTTCATTATTTTATGCATACCTTGATCAGGGTAAAAGCGCGTGCCGATCAGACATCTATATCTTATAGCTGAAATCGGTAAAAATGTGATGTTTTTTCAGAATATTTCACGCAGTATATAAGGTATTGACATGAAACTTTCCAAATCGTATTTTTTAATGCGGACGTCTAAATCCTATAGCTTCCATAGCATCAATAGGGGGAAATTTTTTAAAATTTTATCATTTTCAATTATGCAATATTTTGTTGTTTATTATTTCATGTTCCTATTATAGTCAGAACTTCGTTGGTAAAATTTGCAGAGTATGAAAAATTACGCTTTTTGAAGTTAGCTTCCGTCATATATATTACTACTACTTATCCAATTAAATTGACCTGTATTGCAAAGTTAAGCTCTAATCTATTGACTTTAGAGTAGGTATGTCGAAATATTTAAAAATTTCGTATCGATGATATTTTTTATTGATTATTTCGCGCGCATTTTTATACCCTTGCAGAGAGTATAATGATTTCGGTCAGAAGTTTGCAACGCAGTGAAGGAGACGTTTCCGACCCCATAAAGTATATACATTCTTGATCAGCATCACTAGATGAGTCGAACTAGCTATGTCCGTCTGTACGACCGTCTGTCCGTCCGTCCGTCTGTCCGTCTGTTTCTACGCAAACTAGTCTCTCAGTTTTAAAGCTATCGGGCTCAAACTTTCCCAAAAGTCTTCTTTCTATTGCAGGTAGTATATATGTCGGAACCGACCGGATCGGACAACTATATCTTATAGCTCCCATAGGAATGATAAAAAAAAACACCGTAACAAAATTCTTGCTTTGGTGGTTTTTGAAATTATACCTTCTACTAAAATTATAATGGGAATACAATTTTTACCATAATTCTGAATTTCGGATAACATTTTTAAAAATCGGATGACTATATCATATAGCTGGCATAGGAACGGTCGGAAAATTAAATGGAATTTAATAGGAAAAAAATTATATCTTTGTTGACTTTTATTACATTCTCTTCTCCTCTGGGATATGGCTTTTCTTTAACATTTCAAAATGTCGTATTCAATTTTTAAAAAATTCGGACGGCTATATTATACAGCTTCCACAGGAAGGATCGAAAAATTAATGCCAAAGTAATACGAAAGCAGCTAAAATTTGGATTGTTGGAACATATACGCAAATTAGTTTAAATTTAATGTTTTTGTAAATGAATAGGAATGATCTGCAAGGGTATATAAGCTTCGGCTGGCCGAAGCTAGCTTGCTTTCTTGTTTTTCCGGCGTTTCTTTGATCAAGCACTTAATATACGCGTCTTGGTGTAAGGTTTTTAAATGCGATAGCAGGTTGGAGCTATTGCCACTAGTTTTTATGTTTCTATTACAAATGTTGCACTTGGCATTTTTGCTCATCTTTCACATATGTATTTATTCTTGTCCCGATGAAAAGTGTAACCGCTTAAAATTATCCAAAAAAATAAGCAAAAAAAAAATCGATGAAACCGGATAATTATTTAAAAAAAATGTCACGATAAAGATATTTATTTTTTTGCAAAAAAATCGGTATAAAGATATTTGGATATATTTTCGACATTCCTACTATAGAGTTAAATGAAAACTTGGTGTATATGAGCTAAGAGTAAAAGGGTATATTGTAAAGTATATATATTCTTGATCAGGGTCACTAGCCGAATCGATCTAGCCATGTCCGTCTGTCCGTCGGAAGAACGCTGAGATCTCGGAAACTACAAAAGCTAGAGAGTTGGGATTACCCACACATATTCTTCGGCTTCCTACGCAGCGCAAGTTAAACGCCCACAATTAAACGATTGACAAAGTTGTCTGGCGCCCACACCTTTAAAGATTTCGGAAAAGTAAAAATTCAGTTTTATTGTGTTTATCAATACCTATCGAAATGTAGAAGAAATTTTTTTAAATCTGACTAGTTAAAAAGTTATGCCCGATCAATGTTTTCTCTCTCCATCTCCCTCCCACTCCCTTTAGCTGAGCAACGGGTATCTGATAGTCAGGGCACCCGACTATAGCGTTCTCTTTTGTTTTTTTTTTTTTGTTTTATGTGCTTTATTTATTGAATGTTCTCTATATGAGACTAACAATAAGTATATCAAATCTTAAGAATATAACTTAACCTACAGACATGTAGACTGAATTTAGACTAACGGGCCCTACACTCATAAAAATGTATTTCTCAATTTTAGAAATCTCGCCATTAAATCGGCTTACCCTTGAAAATGGAAAAAAAATTTCTTGTAATTAGAAAATTTGCCTTTAAACTTAAAAAACCTTTCTTGATGGAAAAAATTCAAGAAATAATTTTTCTTGAAAATAGAAAAATGAAAATCTCATATGTTTGTTTTGCCGTTGCAGCCAAAACATTTTCTACGTATTTAATGGCGAAATCGCCTTTGAATATGTGAAAGAAATGTCCCTAGAATATAAGAAAGTAGCCATTGACTTCCTTCGGCTACCGAATGTTGACGACAGAAAAAAACGAAGTAGGACGAAGGGCCTACTCGGCTACCGACTTCTCTGATCATCCGAGCGTCAGTTGTGAAAAAAGATTCGTAAGTGATGGACGTGATTTTCAAGCGGTTAAAAAGTGAACCCTTTTCCAATTATTCAAAGGTATGTACATATATAATTTTCTGTATAGCGCGCATACAAATGAATGTATCTAATTAAAGAAAAAATTCGAAATCTCTTAACCAAGTTTTTCACAAACTTAGTTGAATTGTTTTCTAGCTAAAAGCTACGTACATATGTACATACATTTGTACATCTATTTGTAGGTGTAGAGTTATATAATAACTTCGCCTTATTACTTGCATTATATTTATTTTTCAGAGTGAAACATGTCGGAGAAATCTCTAAAATACCTGCAGTGAGAGCAGTTGCATCTGCCAAATAATTGGTTTGGCGAAGCTGTAATTTTGTTTTAAAACCTTCTAAGGTAAGTATATCAAAAAGAGAAATATGTTGTATTTGTTCGACATACTTAGGCATGTTAATATGTATGCAGGTACGCGATTCACCCGATCTGAAAGCCGATTTTCAACCCTTCTATCTTTTGCTCCTCTCTCTCGCTCTTTTGACCGACGTTTCTCTCTTCTACTTCTTCAAACTGGCATGATCTGGCCTGCTTACATTCGGTCTTCCTTCGCTCGTACGTGTCTCTCCCGTGTCTCTCTCTCTCAGAACTTCGATTTTCAACCCCCATCTTCGAGTTCTATCTGCCTTGCCTCTCTCTCTCTCGGTCTTTTGACCATCGTGTTTGTATTTTGGCTATTATTAACATTACATTATTTCAAAAAATGTTGTGTATCTAAAAATAAATATTTTATATCCCAATAACTCTTTTTATTTTCCAGATGAAGGAATGCGAAGAAAATGGTTTTTATGCCTGTAACTAGATACTGAGTTTTGTGATCACCTTATGTCATATGAAGTTCAAAAGGCCATGGGGTATACAATAGTTAAATTATGTGAATTAAATACACCACCAATAATTACTCATATGCTAATATGCAAAAATTTGATAATTAAAAATGTTTAAATGTTAAGTGTTAAATGTTTCGAATGTAATTAAATAAAAAATGCAATATCAAAAAAAACGAAGTTACATTTTATTTTATATTTCAGAGTTAATGTAAAACTTCCATTCAAGAAATATTATTTCTTAAATCAAGAAATAAAATTTCTTGAAAGGAAATTTTAAATTTTTTAACAAGAAAGAATCCACCTGTAAAACAAGAATTTATTTTCTTGTTTTAAGAAATATTTTTCCTTGTTTGAAAGGTGCCTTTTTAAAAAACCATTTCTTCTTTTAAGAAGTTTAATTTCTTGTTTCAAGAAATATTTTTTCTGGTTTTAAAGGTGCCTTTCAAAAAAAACATTTCCTAAAACAAAGGTGAGGTCGCCTTTGGCAAAAATTCAAGAAAGAATTTCCTTGATTTAATGGAAATTCTTCGATTTTTTTCAATGAGTGTAGTATTTATTGCTGGGCTGGCAGATCGTTTCGATGCAGACGAGTTCTGTTTAAACCCGTGTTAGGTTCCCTGTGAGATTATTTAAGTGCAGTGTAAGCTTGTTGTGGTAGGCCGCTTTCTGCTTTGATATTTCATCTTTGACCGGTGGTATGCCCAGATCCCTGTGGATGTTTTCATTCCGAACATACGATGGTGCCCCAGTGATTGTTCGCAGGATTTTTGATTGTGAGCGCTGTATGATGTCAACGTTGCTGTTGCTCGCGTTTCCCCCGTAGCCGTAAGTCCAAATGGGCATAAGGGTGGAGTTGTAGAGAAGAACTTTAAAGTCCAGACACAGGGGTGATAGAGAATTTATAATCCAGTGTAGACTGCAAGCTTTAAGTCTGAGATGTACTTTCTTGCATTCAATGTGCCTCCGCCATGTTAGGCGTCTGTCGAGGTGGATGCCGAGATATGTTACATCGCTGGCTTGGGGGATCTGCGTACTATTCAAAGTAAGCAGGCGGCACGATTGTCTATTAAGGGTAAACGTTATATGTTTACAATTTTATTCATTAATTTTGATTCGGCAGTCTGATGCCACTTCTCAACTACCACCAAATGATCAGCTAGTTGAGCTGTTGCTCTAGTTGGGCATCTCGAGCGGCTCAGGATTGCGGTGTCGTCAGCAAATGTGGACGTAGTCAGCCTCTCGTTCGTAGGGATATCTGCAGTGTATAGGACGAACAGGGTAGGGCCCAATGCGCTACATTGTGGGACTCCGGCTTCAATGCTATACTCGTTGGATGTAGTTGTATTGCATCTCACTTCGAAGACTCGGTGGTAGAGGTACGACTTAAGTAACTTGTGTGTGTTTTAATGCCTTTAAGCCACACTCGGTCGAATGCCTAAGAGACGTCGAGGAATATCGCCAACAATATTCCCGATGTTCGAAGGCTGTACGAATTTCTGAAGTTATCCGGTTGACTTGCTCGATGGTTCCGTGGCTCTCACGAAACCCGAATTGATGTCCCGGTAACAAGTTTTGCTCTCTTAAATATGGTGTTATGCGCGTGAGCAGGTATTTTTCTAGAAATTTGGCGTCTTTTTTCCCGAACCAGTTGTTCGATTTGCAGATTTGTTTTGTATTGGTTGCTACGCACAAGTGTCTCTTCTGTTGTTGAGACTTTGGCTGCTGCCACGACTCCAGGGCATCAGCACAGAAGTCAATGTCATTCTCATTGTTAAGGTGTGGCGTTAGCTCAATGTGGGAACTTACGTACTTTTTTACTTTAGCCGAGGTCAGCTTGAAGGGGTGCTCAATTACTTTCGGGCTAAAACAGGAGTGCTCCGATGCTAAGTCCGACAGCGACTTGGAGCTTACTAAATTTCTTGGGATGTTCTTGGTATCAGCAAAGTCAATTAAGTCCAGAAGTTTTCTCGGGTCAGCTGTCCAATATGTGTGGCTGCCAGGGGAGACATAGTCAAGTTTGTTTCTCAAATTTATAATTGCTTTGTACAGTTGCCTTCCTTTGGGGGTCACGAGTCTTGATCCACAGTGCGAGTGATTGGCGTTGTAGTCTCCTCCTGCTATAAAAGTCCAAGAATTGCTCTTCAGTTATTGTAAACGCGGTGGGCAATAGACAGCGGCTATAGTGATACTGCCATTGCCTGCTTGTAATTTTGTGGATGTAGCCTGCAAATAATTTGTTGCAAACCTCTGGTGAAAGTGGTGATTAAGGCATTCCCTGATTAAGATTCCGGTTCCTCCGTGGGACTTGCGGTCCGGATGATCTGTGCAGTATGAAGTATAGTCTCTTATTTGGAAGTTGTATTTTCTAGTAAGATGCGTTTCTGCCAGCGGCATTACATCTATTTGGTTTTCATTGAGGAATTGAGTTATTTCAAGTTTTTGCCGTGAAACACCGTTGGCATTCCACATGGATATTCGAAGGCAAGACATCGATTATTTATATTGTTGGGATGTGAGCAATTTTACTAAAATGTTCTGATTTTGCATTGTTGTTTTCATGAAGGACATAATTTCCATCATACCCTGTTGTAAAGTCAGCATCATGGTTTCGATGCTGTTTGTTTGTTTAAATTCTGCCCAGAACATTGAGCTTGTGGGTCCCCGTCTGATTGGCTAGTCCTGTTTTTAGGGCACTGGCGTATGAAACTCCCCCGTTTGTGTTGAGGGGCCCAAATGAAGATCTGGCTGCTTTCGCAAAGAAAACATCAGGTGTGGTTTGCGATTGGACGTATGCATTTTGTGCATTCTGGGAGCGTGCATAATTTGCTTCTTGAAATTGACTCTTCAGCTCTTTATAGACCGGGCAGCCTCTGTAGTTTGCGGTATGGTTTTCTCCACAGTTAGCGCATTTCTTCGTCTTTGGGTCTTCTTTGCTTGCAGGGCACGGTTCGGAGTTGTGGAAACCTCCACAAACTACGCAGAATAATCGAAGCCCGCAGTTTTTTCTGGTGTGTCCATACTCTTGGCAGTTTGTGCAATGCAGCGGACCATTTCGCTTATGCGGTTCTCCCACAGTAATACATCTATGCAACAGAAATTGCAGTTGGTAGATCGGGTGGACTTCATTTTTCTTCAGGGCTCTGCTTTCTGGCTCCAGTTCGACCATAAACAGTGGTTGCGGCTTTTGTCGATTTAAAGTTGCTCTTAAACGTTTTTTAACGTTAAGGCTAAATAAAAACAAGAGAGAACGCTATAGTCGAGTACTTCGACTATTAGATACCCGTTACTCAGCTAAAGGGAGTGGGAGAGAGATTAATATATGAACGCGTCAAAGCTACTAGCGCCATCTAGTGGCTGTTTAATTTTTTGCTAATAACTTTTTAATGGATAGTCCGATTTGAAAAATTCGATAGATATTGATAGTCACAATAAAACTGAATTTTTACTTTTCCTTAATATTGAAAGGTGTGGGCGCCAGACACCTTTCAAAAAATGGTTTAGGGCGATTGAGGGCGTTAGAGGGGGCGTGGCACCTTTTTTTTGCGTGGGAACTCCAAGAATATACATGCAAAATGCCAATCCTCTAGCTTTTATAGTTTCCGAGATCTCAGCGTTCATACGGACGGACAGACAGACGGACATGGCTAGTTCGACTCGGCTAGTGATCCTGATCAAGAATATATACTTTATAGGGTCGGAAAAGCTTCCTTCGAATCGAAGAATTTCCATTAAATCAAGGAAATTCTATTTTGAATTTTTGCCAAAGGCGACCTCACCTTTGTTTTAGGAAATGTTTTTTTTGGAAAGCACCTTTAAAACCAGAAAAAATATTTCTTAAAACATGAAATTAAATTTCTTAAAACAAGAAAGGGTTTTTTGGAAAGCCACCATTAAAAAAAGAAAAAATATTTCTTGAAACAAGAAAGGCGATTCTTGTTTCAAAGGTGGTTTCTTTCTTGTTTCAAGAAATTAAATTTCTTAAAACAAGAAATGGTTTTTTAAAAAGGCACCTTTCAAACATGGAAACATATTTCTTAAAACAAGAAAATAAGTTCTTGTTTTAAAGGTGGATTCTTTCTTGTTAAAAAATGTAAAATTATCTTTTAAGAAATTTTATTTCTTGATTTAAGAAATAATATTTCTTGAAAGGAAGTTTTACATTAACTGTTATAACTCAACGCAGTTGGTGGTGCACAATGAGGGACTCACTAAGTCCCAAAATAACAGAGAACGCAAGGTGAAGAGTTATATTCACATTACTTAAGTTTATTAGTTATAATTCAGTTGAAATTAATGGCTCATATCAAAATACGTGTGTGTTCCAGAAGTGACCAATACAAGAGTGTCTGGGGCCGGTCTTATCGATACATCGAATAGAAAGGGCCGTTAGATATCGAATAACGATGGCACATAACTTGTTAGCTCGATATATATCATTAACCCTTAAATATAAAATAAAATGTAACTTCGTTTTTTTTTTTTGATATTGCATATTTTATTTAATTACATTTGAAACATTTTACACTTACCATTTAAAAATGTTTAATTATCAAATTGTTGCATATTAGCATGTGAGTTATTATTGGTGGTGGATTTAATTCACATAATTTAACTATTAACTATTTAACTATTGTATACCCCAATGACCTTTTGAACTTCATATGACATAAGGTGATCACAAAACTCAGTATCTAGTTACAGGCATAAAAACAATTTTCTTCGCATTCCTTCATCTGGAAAAAAAGGGTTATTGGGATATAAAATATTTATTTTTAGATACACAACATTTTTTGAAATAATGAAATGTTAATAATAGCCAAAATACAAACACGATGGTCAAAAGACCGAGAGAGAGAGGCAAGGCAGATAGAACACGAAGATGGGGGTTGAAAATCGAAGTTCAGAGAGAGAGACACGGGAGAGACGTGTACATATATATATATTTACATACAGTTCTTTGAGCGAAGGAAGACCGAATGTAAGCAGGCCAGATCATGACAGTTTGAAGAAGTAGAAGAGAGAAACGGCGGTCAAGAGAGCGAGAGAGAGGAGCAAAAGATAGAAGGGTTGAAAATCGGCTTTCAGATCGGGTGAACCGCGTACCTGCATACATATTTACATGCCTAAGTATGTCAAACAAATACAACATATTTTTGATCTACTTACCTTAGAAGGTTTTAAAACAAAATTACAGCTTCGCCAAACCAATTATTTGGCAGATGCAACTGCTCTCACTGCAGGTATTTTAGAGATTTCTCCGACATGTTTCACTCTGAAAAATAAATATAATGCAAGTAATAAGGCGAAGTTATTATATAACTCTACACCTACAAATAGATGTACAAATGTATGTACATATGTACGTAGCTTTTAGCTAGAAAACAATTCAACTAAGTTTGTGTAAAACTTGGTTAAGAGATTTCGAATTTTTTCTTTAATTAGATACATTCATTTGTATGCGCGCTATACAGAAAATTATATATGTACATACCTTTGAATAATTGGAAAAGGGTTCACTTTTTAACCGCTTGAAAATCACGTCCATCACTTACGAATCTTTTTTCACAACTGACGCTCGGATGATCAGAGAAGTCGGTAGCCGAGTAGGCCCTTCGTCCTACCTCGTTTTTTTCTGTCGTCAACATTCGGTAGCCGAAGGAAGTCAATGGCTACTTTCTTATATTCTAGGGACATTTCTTTCACATATTCAAAGGCGATTTCGCCATTAAATACGTAGAAAATGTTTTGGCTGCAACGGCAAAACAAACATATGAGATTTTCATTTTTCTATTTTCAAGAAAAATTATTTCTTGAATTTTTTCCATCAAGAAAGGTTTTTTAAATTTAAAGGCAAATTTTCTAATTACAAGAAATTTTTTTTCCATTTTCAAGGGTAAGCCGATTTAATGGCGAGATTTCTAAAATTGAGAAATCAATTTCTCTGAGTGTAGGAAGCCCAAGAATATGTGTGGTTAATCCCAACTTTCTAGCTTTTGTAGTTTTCGAGATCTCAGCGTTCATACGGACAGACAGACAGACAGACAGACAGACAGACATACAGACAGACAGACAGACAGACAGACAGACAGACAGACAGACGGACATGGCTAGATCGACTCGGCTAGTGAACCTGGTCAAGAATATATATAGTTTATAGGGGCGGAAACGCTTCCTTCTCCCTGTTACATACTTTTGCACGAATTCAATATACCCTTTAACTCTACGAGTAACGGGTATAAAAATGAGTTTTTAATTTCTTAATAATAAATACAAATTAAAATTTACAAAAAAAATATAACTTAAACCCAACAACAAAAAATTTTTGTTTATTTTAACATATGCGCCATTTTGTTAGTTAGAATCGGTTTTTGTTAAAAAGGTGGAGCAATTTTTATACCCGTTACTCGTAAAGTAAAAGGGTACATTGTATTCGTGCAAAAGTATGTAACAGGGAGAAGGAAGCGTTTCCGTTTCCGTTACTCGTAAAGTAAAAGGGTATATTGTATTTGTGCAAAAGTATGTAACAGGGAGAAGGAAGCGTTTCCGACCCTATAAAGTATATATATTCTTAATCAGGGTCACTAGCCTAGTCGATCTAGCCATGTCCGTCTGTCCGTCCGGATGAACGCTAGGATCTCGGAAACTACAAAAGCTAGAGAATTGGGATTAACCACACATATTCTTGGGCTTCCTACGCAGCGCCAGTATATTTCAGACGAGCGCCACGCCCCCTCAACCGCCCACAATTGCCCACAAACGATTTTAAAAGATGTCTGGAGCTCACACCTCTAAATATTTTGGAAAAGGCAAAATGCAGTTTTATTGTGTTTATCAATACCTATGGAAATGTAGAAGAATATTTTTCAAATCGGACCATTCGTAAAAAGTTATGCCCGATCAAAGTTTTCTATCTTCATCTCCCTCCCACTCCCTTTAGCTGAGTAACGGGTATCTGATAGTCGGGGCACCCGACTATAACGTTCTCTGTAGTTAGTCTTTAAAATATCTAATTTTTTAACAAGGCCTCGGCATTTTTTTTCGAAAACTCTCTCTCACCCTTATCGAATCCTTATGGTGTTGATGTTTTATCATCGTTTAACAGTCTTTTAACAATTTTTAATGACAAAAAGTTAAAAGTTTGACAATTTCTGAGTGAGAGTTATTTATTTAACCCTCTATTTAATAAAAAATAATAATTTAAAATTTTTTGTATTTTTTTTTTTTTGTATTATGTAATTAAATTAACGTTTTTAAATAATTTTTTTAATTAAAAAAATTTTATTGTTAAATAAAAATTATAAAATTAAATAAAACAATTTTTTTAATTTGTATTTTGTTTTACATATTTAAAGAATTGTTTTTTAATATTTTATTATTAAATTGAGCGTTTAATAAATAATTATAATTTTTTAAAAGATTAAAAAATGACTTTTTACTTTTTGTCATTCAGAAATTGTTCAACAACCTAAAATTTGACTTTTTGTCATTAAAAATTATTAAAAGACTGTTAAACGATGAGAAACATCAACACCATAAGGATCCGAAAAGAGTGAGAGAGTAGTCCTACTTGCTGCGACGTGTTTTCATAGAAAAAAGACGGAGCCTCGTTAAAAAAAATTCGATTTTTTAAAAACTAAAAATGGCTTCACCTTTTTAACAAAAACCGATTCTAACTAACAAAATGGCGCATATGTTAAATAAAAAAAAAAAATGTTGGTAGGGATAATTAAATTTTTTTTTAATTTTTATTTTTTTTAAGAAGTTTAAACCAAATTTTTTTAAAGTTTTTTTTTTAAAGAAGAGGTTTTAGAGGAATTAATGCAAAAGACACGAAGTCAATCATATTACTACAACCGGAGATACCGATTTTCAATGAGAGGGTACTTCTTCAAAATTTAAGTTTTTTGGCTAACTAAAAAAATTCTTTTAAAAAAAATACTTTTTTTCGGCCAAATCCTGATACATGTGTTTACTTATTTTCCGAATAGTACACGTAAAAAAAGTTTCAGAAAAATCAAAAATGTGAAAAAATATTTTTGGCCAAAACCGTTTGGTTGTTCGGTTTGTGTAAGTGTGCCAACAGTAAAGTTGGGCACTGTATATTTCCGCTATATGCCTTGATTTCGGGCACTTGTTTTGCTGCTTGCATATCTTCGTCTCACTCGCACTCCTTTAGCTAAGTAACGCGTATTTGTTAGTCGGGGGCACTCGACTATACAGTTCTCTCTTGTTTTTAGCTGGCGTTTTCTTTAGGTGCTAAAAAGAATTCAAGGGCTAATATTTGTGTTTGATTGCAATTAAATTCAATAAATAAATGTCAATACTAATATTAAAATATAATATAAATTACTACTTTAAAAAACTTAAGCTTTTGACGGCACTTATGTACCTTTTTCTTGCCGATCTATAGTTTTAAACTTAAAAACCGTTTCTTTATTTGGTTTTACCAACAACAAATAAATGGCCCGTTTTATTTTATTTCTTCATTTTTCCCTATCTGTGCTTTGTAAAGCTTTTTCTAAACTCGACGAACTTGCTCTGAGATCGTGATCAAGTTGGCTGCTGCAATTTCTTGCGCTCTCTGAGCCATGTCATGATTCACTGAGCCATTCCTTTCCCTGACTCGTTCGTAAGCTCGTTTTGCAGTGACTTTTCTGTTTTAAACATTTTATATAGTCTTACGTATGTAGCTACTGCTTCAGTTTGGTGCTTAAACGCGTTGCGCGTACTTCATTAAGCTGTAATCAATTCAGCTGGTGCAGCTATCGCTTAGTATACATACCAATAAGAGAAAATTATTTCTTATGCTGTGATCATCCTGATTAAATATACTAGCAAATTTTACAAACTTTCGCGTTATAAGAGAGAGCTCAGTGAATTTAAAAGAATTGTGAACAATTTAATGGCTTCCAGCATGGAGAGCAAAGGATTTAACCAGACTTTTATTTTATTTCTGGCTATAATTTTATTTTCCGATTTTCGTAAAACTTTTGCAGTACGTGTTGCCAACTCACAGCAAAAGCAACGTATAAAAGGTAAGAAAACCCCAACTATCAAATAAACAAAAGTTCAATGAAGGGATCGTCTACTGCACTTTACATCCAGAAATCCTAAGAAAATTTAAGTAACGTTTTATTAGTAACAAAACAATGGGTTGGCCTATGTTAGGTAAATATTGGTTTACAAATTTCATGCGCTAATGTTTAAAAAAATTTGGAAATATGGAAACGACTTCACAAATTACTATGGCAAGCTTACATTCACTTTGACGACTAGTTCAGAGAATGCTACAAATTAAGTCAGCTCGACAAAATAACTGGTACATAATGACAAGAAAACAGAAAAGAGACCAACAAAATCTTCCAAACCTGAATACCCTATAAATTCAATTAAATAAGTTTTTATTAATGTTGTAAATGAAAATGATTTTTTATATACATATCTGGTTAAGATGCAATATTTTTTGAAATTATTGTTTTTTTGCCTTTATTATCGGAAAAGAAATATAACTTTGTGTTTACGTATTTATATGAATTTATTTCCATACGGACCGTTTTTTACAAACCGAATAGATTTCTCAACAAATAATTGTTAATATTTTTGATTGGCCTAAAACATTAATTTAGATGTACTATTCAATAAATAAATAAACACGTGTTTGAAAAAAAAAATATTTTTTAGTTAGCCAAAAAAACTAATTTTTAAAAAAATACTTCCGTTTGAAAACTATGTATATCCCCAGCCCATAATCCGAATGACTTCGTTTCCTTTGAGTTAATTCCTCTTTTATGCGGTTATTCCACGACATTGTTCGGCTCATTCATTAGAGCATTCATTAGAGGCTTAGAAAGGGACAAATATATATAAATTTACTGGGATTTGTTTGGATAAGATCGCATGGTCACTTAGAACTTAAACGTTAAATTTAAAATGTATATTTCAAATAACTTTAACTGGTTAAACCATTAAGGTACAAGCTGTAAAATAAACACGCTTTTAAAATGTTTTGGGCTGTACAAAGTACATATGTATTTATATTTAATTTTATCATATCCGGCAGCAATTTCTAGAAAGGCAATTTTATATAAATTTATAGACGCATTAATGTCTTAATTTTGAAGTGTTAGAGTTATTTTTAGTTCGCAGCGGAGTAATTAAGCCGCTGAAATATTATTTGTATTGTTATTTGTTTATAGCACCCAATTAGTTGCAAAAGGTTTAAAAATTCAAACAAAAATCATCAAATGAATTTTTATTATAGATCCCATGAATGAATGAATGAGCAAAATTTTAATTTTTAGATTCTATTTTGCTCATTGACGTATCGGTCCAGATAGTACCGTATGGAATTATCTTAAAATACCAAACAAAATACCTTAAGTGCCTATCGGTTTTAACAATTATTCATATTTATTGCTCATACGAGGTGACATATGTCTGTCTTGTTCGCACCTACGTGAAATCGTATAGACTAAGAAAACTTTGCTCTAATGAATGAGCCGAACAATGTCGTGGAATAACCAAATTAGCTCTTCTTTCTTTGAGCTATTTACTCGTAGAGTAAAAGGGTATATTGTATTCGTCGGAATGTATGTAACAGGTAAAAGGCAGCGTTTCCGACCCTGTAAAGTAGGAGAGAGGTCTGTAAGTTGGGACACCCCATTTAAATTGGTTTAAAGAATTAGTAATTAAACTGTTAAAAAATTTAAAAAAAATGAATGACAGCCCAGCGTACTTGCCTCTTTGCATGCAACGGTTAACCTTGCAGCTGTTCATTTAACATAAAACTAATAAATTAACCTTTTTTGGTTTAAAGCATAACAAATGTATGTTTTGTTTATAAGTCTACAATACTTGTTTTCTAATGGGAACACTTTTAAAAAATGCCTAACAGCCCCATATAATGTGGTAATTTACACCTTATTGCATTCTGAGAACATGGACATTAATGCACACTGGGCTAGAAAGTTCATTTTTTAGCCATAAATCTGTAATTTCTTTTCTAGGATAGTTAGAAGGATGCAGTTTTTTGCGTTTTTTTCTTAAAAAATATATCTTTCCAACGAACTGAAAGTAAATTTTATTATAATCCAAACGAATGTTGGAAAATTTTATGTACTTTCGGTTTATTTATTTAAAAATGAGGACGGAAGCTAACTTCGGCAAGCCGAAGTTTTAATGCCCTTGCAGATCTCACCCTATTGTTCCTATGGGAGCTATAAGATATAGACGTCCGATCGGCACGCGCTTTTACCCTGATCAAGGTATGCGTAAAATAATAAGATTTAGAAAGATTCTTGTCAATAGCTCTTACACTGAGCGAAATATCTTCATTTTGTGAAAGCTATATCCGATTGTTCCTATGGGAGCTATAGGTAAAGACGTCCGATCGGGTCGGCTTTCAAACTTGATCTGCGTACACATGTTTTAGGACGACTGTGAAAGTTTCAAGGCGCTAGCTTTTAAACTGAGCTCGCAAACGGTATTAAAACAGACGGACAGACGGACATGGCTATATCGACTCCCCTATTGATCCTGATCAAGAATATATATACTTTATGGGGTCGGAAACGTCTCCTTCACTGCGTTACAAACTTCTGACCAAAATTATAATACCCTCTGCAAGGGTATAAAAAATAAGTAGATGACACACTCAATCTATTTTCATAAAGTATGAGATAAAACAAACTAAAAAAAATTAACATCACCAAAAATTATTATGTCGTTTAAGATTTATGAACCGTTAAAAATTGCTATAGCTATTAAATAATCGACTTTTAAAAAATTTCTATATTTATACCCTTGCAGAGGTTATTATGATTTCAGTCAGAAGTTTGCAACGCAGTGAAGGAGACGTTTCCGACCCCATAAAGTATATAAATTCTTGATCAGCATCACATGTCTAGATCGACTCGTATTGTGCAATGTTGAAAAAATTTCAGTTTTTAAATATAATTTAATCGCATTTAGAGGCGACCCGATTCTTGGTTTGTTCAATAGTCAAAAAAATGTCAAGTGCAGCACTTCAAGACACGAAGACAATCGGATTACTACAACCGGAGATACAGATTTTCAATTACTTTTTACAAAAATGACAACTAAAAAAATTCGAATTAAAAAAAAAATCCGGATAGACTTGTTTACTTATTTTCCGAATAGTACTCGTGAAAAAAGTTTCAGGCAAATCAAAAATGTGACGCAAGAAATGGTGTTCGGTTTGTAAAAGAACCGCTCATATACTTGATCAGGATCACTTTTGGAGTGGAGCTAGCCATGTCCGTCTGTCAGTTCGTCGGTCCGTCCGTTTTTACCTGAATTAGTCTCTCAGTTGTGTTTTCTGAATGATTTTTTTATAACTGGTCTGCAGTCAATAAATAACCAAAATGTTATTATGCAAAAACAGTGTTATGAAACTTCCAATATAATATTTTGTTCTTTTTTATCAGGTTTGAAACCGGTCTGCAAAATTGGCCAGCTTAACAATATAACTGATTCAGGGCAATTTTAATATATAAATTTGTATAATACCTACATAGATACTTATGTTTATACCCTTGTAGAGGGTATTATGATTTTAGTCAGAAGTTTGCAACGCAGTGAAGGAGACGTTTCCGACCCTACAAAGTATATATATTCTGGATCAGCATGACAAGAATTTCGAATAAAATTTTTTAATAATTGGATGACTATGTCTTATAGCTGCCATAGGAACGGTCGGAAAATTGAATGGAAATTAATAGGAAACAAATTATATCTTTGTTGACTTTTATTACATTTTCTTCTCCTCTGGGATATAGCTTTTCTTTAACATTTCAAAATTTCGTATAAAATTTAACAAAGTTCGGACGGCTGTATTATATAGCTGCCATAGGAAGGATCAAAATATTAATGCCAAAGTAATACGAAAGCAGCTAAAATTTGGATAGTTGTAACATATACGCAAATTAATTTAAATTTAATGTTTTTGTATCTGCAAGGATACATATATAAGCTTCGGCTGGCCAAAGCTAGCTTTCTTTTTTGTTTTTTCTTTTTTTTCTACTATTAAGAGTTTTCCATGTGTAAATTAATTTAAAAAATGCTAGGGATTTTAACAAAATAGGCAGTTTTAGAATTGGTCAAATTAAAAAATTTCACATTTTTGATTTGCCTGAAACTTTTTTTAAACGTTCTATTCGGAAAATAAGTAAACACGTGTATAAGGATTTGGCCGAAAAAAAAGTATTTTTTTAGATCGAAATATATGAATCCGACTGACTTCATGTCTTTTGCATAATTTCTCTAGACCCTTTTCTTTCAAAATAAAATTAAAAAAAAAAAAATATGTTTTTAATTTCTTAAAATTTTTAAAAATTGTTTGAAAACAAATGTGGCACGTACAGAAAGTGGGACTGCTTGCCAATTGTATGGGGATTGCACTATGGGGAATTTTACCACTTTTTGTGGCATTAATTAATAACTTAAAAACGAGGCAAAAGTGAAGAAGAATCAATGTGACAACTTAAATTACGTGAGTGGGAGCGAGAAGTACAAACTCTCGATTCGAAATAGAGCGAGAAAGCGTTGAAAGTTACATAAGTGGGAGGGAAAAGTCATATCAAGTCAAAATTTATATGACATAATGTAAAATTGATCATTGATCATTCATATCGATTTTTTTTTATATATTTATATTTTTTTGGCACTTTGAGTGTTGATTTAAACAATAATAATAAATGCAAACACTTTTTAAAAATGAAAATAATAAATTTGAAATGTAAACTAGTCCAAGGGATTCCGTGCCCCGTTCTGCCCCAAGTTGTTTATTTTAATTCAAAGTTGCACGGTATTTCACAAAAAATTGTTTTTTTTTAATTTTTGAATGTCAGGTATTGGTAAGCTGTTTCGGTCAGTTGTTTGAATCAGCTGTGTCCCTTATCTGCTTTACTCAGCTGTTTCGGTCAGCTGTTTTTGGCACTTTTAATACAACATTTGTAAATTCACTTTGCTGAAACTGTTTCGAATGCGTTATTAGCAGAGGAAGCTCAAGAAACTAGGAACAAGGACTTCAAAAAGTATGCAGAATGTTTTTCGAGAAAAATGGATAGAAGAGCAACCAGGACAATTTGAATATGTTTTTAACCCGCTAAGACTGGCGTGCCTGGAGGCACGTATTACATTTTTGCCTTAACAAATAAACTATCAGCTTTTCAATCGCTTAAATAATTTTCGGCGAATGATAAAAACCACACAAAATTATGAGTCTCAGCTTTGAAATCTCTCCGAAGCTTCTAAAGGGGCCTATCTTTTTTTTATGTTTTTTCGCGCGTAAATAATACGTGCCTTGAGGCATGCTTAAGTCTTAGAGGGTTACTATGTTAAAACAAGAAGGAAAACAGCCGTTAGTAAAAGCAACCAGAGCGATAACGAAGACGAAACTGAGATGGAATCGGATTATTTAAATCATTGATATTCTTTTAAAATTTTGGTTTTCACGTATTAATTTGGAGTTATACATGTAAAATTATTTTATTAATAAAAACAATCCATCGATTCTTAGTATTCTTAATAGATGTAGTCTAAATAAATACATAAACGATTCGGGTAAAATTTAAGCGCTATTTTTGAAAAATTACCCACTTTTTGGTAAAAAAAACCCCGATTTTTCAAAAAAATTTATTGAGTCATGCACATATGTATATATTGCAAATCAACTTTTACATTTCAAAGCTCAATGTGCTTTAAAAGCTGAGAACATATATATTTGTTTTTATACTCGTTACTCGTAGAGTAAAAGGGTATATTGCATTCGTGCAAAAGTATGTAACAGGGAGAAGGAAGCGTTTCCGACCCTATAAAGTATATATATTCTTTATCAGGATCACTAGCCGAGTCGATATAGCCATGTGCGCCTCTCCGTCTGTCCGTCCGTATGAACGCTGAGATCTCGGAAACTATAAAAGCTAGAAGATTGGCATTTTGCATGCAGATTCCGGGAGTTTCTACGCTGCGCAAGTTTGCTTCAGGCGAGGGCCACGCCCCCTCTAAAGCCCACAATCGCCTTAAACGATTTTAAAAGATGTCTGGAGCTCACACCTCTAAAGATTTTGGAAAAGTAAGTAAATTCAGTTTTATTGTGTCTATCAATACCTATCGAAATGTAAAAGAAATTTTTCAAATCGGAACATTCGTTAAAAAGTTATGCGCGATAAAAGTTTTATTTCTCCATCTCCCTCGCATTCCCTTTAGTTGAGTAACGGGTATTTGATTGTCGGGGCACCCGACTATAGCGTTCTCTCTTGTTATTCATAAATTGGTTGAAATTCCATCTTTCGTGTGCAGTAGACACATTTCATAAATTTAAATGTGTCACTAAAATCTCTTTCCACCAATGAAGGTTGGCTTAGTACGTAAGAAACATAACGGAATGTGTGACACCAATAAATATGTTGGTCTATATGTAAGTATATTAAATATAATAATATTAAATATATATAATATTAAATATAGGATAATGAGATAGATAACGAAGATTTCTAAACAAAAAAATATTTCAAATATCTCTAGTTTACAGCAAAAATGCTCCCCAGAATTCTATCTTTTTTTTCGATGGCACAGCTTTTTTAAAGACTTTTTAAAGTTCAAAATGTTAAATTTCTGACTTTTTTCGAATTTCTTCTTATATCTCGGCAAATATCCACTCAATTGGGACAGTTTTTGTTCCATTTTAGAGTCAAAAGCTCAGAGCTAATGGCAGCGCAGCAGCTAGACAAAGATGAAAAATGTGTTTTTTGTCGGCTGAATATATCGATCAAAAAAGTTGAAAAAACGTATTGCGTTCAAACTTAAAGTTTAAAACAAGCCGGGTAAGGGCAATATCCATGAGAAATTGGATTTATGGTAGTGTTTTAAAATTCGGATTTTTCAACTGCTTTCATTCCACAGAGTCCTAATTTAATTTTTATCTCAGGCGGCGACATGTAAACAAAAACTAGAGAGATCGCTAAGGTCGAGAGCTTCGACTATTATATACCCGTTACTCAGGTAAATGGAGTGCGAGGGAGATGGAGATATAAATGCCTACAGTCATTTACTATTGCAGCAATTATAAATTTGGTCCACTACAATTACACTTTGGCTGTCATAGCTGACAAATATGGATTTTGAATTATGTGTAAATCATTAGATTTGGAAAAAATGGCTTCCCCAATCTGAATTACTGTATCCCCTTATAATTTATTTTAAATTAAATTACGGATTGGTTCTTTTATGTACAATACAAATTTGAACATATATGTTCATTATCATGAATGTTTTCACGTATTTGTATGACCTTTTTTAATTAGTTATGCAAAAAAAGCAGTTAAAAAGTGTGACCAAATTTTGTATTATGGAGGGTTGGGTCCTTAGAATCAAACAATTTCCTAACTTTGCTATGTTTTCGAAAAAAAATGGTCAAATATATTTGATTCATACCCTTTAAGGACTTTTAAGTGTCATTTAAATAGCACTACCTGAAAAAATAGGATCCCAGAGGGAAGGTTTGATGTTTTTCAGGATATTTCGCGCAATATACATATAAGCTTTCGACTTGTACCTTTCCAAATCGTATTTTTTAAGTCGTAGCGGGCGGTATTATAATTTCAGTCAGAAGTTTGCAACGCAGTGAAGGAGAGGTTTCCGAACTAGTCTCTCAGTTTTAAAAACATTGCGATTAAATTTTTTAAAGATATTCTTGGATAGTTAATTTATCGATTTTACTTGAACGTTTGTTCATACCATGCAGGAAACGGGACCAGATTTGGACCAGTTAAATACTACTTGGGGTAGGTCAGTTAACTAGTTCTAGTTATGTATATTTCCTTGTAACGAACTGGTCCATTTTTCATATTTGTTTACTATTGTTTTGCACTATTGGCTGTTAACCAATTTACGGCTACAGTTGTTAAACTACACTCAAGAAAAATTATTTTATCGAAAAATCTGAAAACTAGTATTTAACCATTAAATCATTGGATTTCACTCGTTAAAGGAATTCTGGTTGCTATTATGTAATTAATTACTTTTTTTGAGGCAAGTCGCCCCCTCTAGGACTTCAACCAGGGACCTTTGGATTTGTAGACACACTAACTGATTGAGCCATACACGCATCACAATTTGTAATGCACTAACAAGGTTTATACATTTTAGTGTGATATATTTTTAAAACAGTAATTTTTCACATATATTTTAAACTAAGTTTAAAATAAAACTAAAACATCACCTAGCAAACAAAAAAATAATTTACAAGGACTAGGGATTGAACCGAGGACCTCGTCTGTTTAATTTGTTTGGTGTTAAATTTGCCAAGACATTTACACTCTAGGCTATATTTTTGGATCATATGTACTTTAATTGCAACTAGTTAAATTCCAGTTTCCTTTTAACTATACTTTAACATTTATTTGTTCTACCAATTAAATGTTTTTAGGGTTTTTCTTGTCAGAAATGTACCAGTCCGAGACAATTTGTTATACCCTTGTAGAGGGTATTATGATTTCAGTCAGAAGTTTGCAACGCAGTGAAGGAGACGGTTTCGACCCCATTAAGTATATATATTCTTGATCAGCATCACAAGACGAGTCGATCTAGCCATGTCCGTCTTTCCGTTCGTCTGTCTATCTGTTTCTACGCAAACTAGTCTCTCAATTTTTGAGCTATCGGGATAAAACTTTCCCAAAAGTCTAATTTCTATTGCAGGTATGCATTCAGACAAATTCCGGTAGCCTTTTTACTAGTTGTACAACTAGTTGATTTTCAGACTAGTTCGCATTTTTCATGCAGGTCAGGAATGAGTCTTGTGTATGTCTTAATTTAAGAACGTTATTCTTAATTTTAAACGTTTTTTTAGTCATAAAAACAATACAAAATAAAGACTTGGGATAATTTTGTTTGGTTTTTAGTTTAAGCGTTACCATCATTCGCACTGATCGCACCATCTCAGCAAATTTGAATTTGTTCGAGTACATGATGATATAGTTGTTCTGGTAGATTGCCTTCTTATTTGTGTGGATATAACGGACTCAGTTTTATGCCGCAGCCCTGCGGCCAAGTTTGGGAATGCTTCCCTAATTGAATAATTCTACATAGAATTTAATTCTATTCAAATCCGATTGGGAAAACTAATATATTATAACTTAAAATAACTATGACACAATTTAAGAGATACAAACCAAATCAGAAGCCAAACATAGTATTAAGGTATCTGAAAGTCGAGGCATTCCTTCTCGTTTTTTTTTTATATTCTCGTTTCTAAGCATTTTATGTGGAGCTCCTATGCATGCCGACTATTCCGGTCAAAAAATGCAAACGAAGTATCAGTCAAAATAACTCATAAAACGAGACTAAGTTGACGAGCAAGTTTTCTGGTTTACTTTAAAGCTGTATTTGTACTTCATATATGTGTACCCACAACAACATTTAACTGTATAATATGACTGTACTATACATAAAGCTTTCTGTGGAGCTCAACGAGATGGAACAAAAAAACTAGTTGACGACAACAGGCAAGAAAACCACTAATTATACCCGTTACTCGTAGAGTAAAAGGGTATATTGTATTCGATAAAAAGTATGAAAAGCTAGAAGGTAGATTTTTCGATCATATAAAGTATATATATTCTTTATCACGACCACTATCCGAATCAATGTAGCCATGTCCGCGGATACAAGAAGTTTAATAGAGAGATAGAGAAAATACAAATGTTTGCAGTATGTCATTTGGTGGAATCGATCTCGAACCTGCGCTCTCAGTTCAAAGTCGGAACGCCTTTACCCGTTAGGCCACTCTATAGTTTGAAATCGAATTAAAGTCGTTAATCCATGTCGCGGTTTTTTTTAAAGGTGTTTAGGGAAGATAAATTCGTTTAATCAAAGTGTCCTGCCGGGACATTGACGCGATAAATAAAAACTGGTTTACGCGTCCTTATGTTAACTCATGTAACGACCAAATTTGTGCCGTTAAAGACATTTTGCAGACGTTGCCGCACACATTCGTGATTAATCAATCTAGGTTCCCCTTTATTCGAAAACAGCTGGTTTAATTTACAGTTAAGGGCTGGTTATCACCCTAACAAAAAGTCCTCCAAATCCAAAAACTTCATATAAAACAAGAGTGAACGCTATAATCGAGAACTTCGACTATCAGATACCCGTTACTCAGCTAATTTATCAATTTTTGCTCCTAACTTTTTTATAAATGATCCGATTTAAATAATGTATTCTACATTTTTATAGGTATTTTTAAAGACAACAAAATTGCATTAGTACTTTTCCTACATCTTCGAAGATGTGACCGCCAGACACATTTTAAAGACTTTTAAGGCGATTGTGGGCGTTAGAGTGGGCGTGGCGCTCGACTGAAACAAACTTGCGATGCATAGGAAGCCAAAGAATATGTGTGGCTAATCCCAACTTTCTAGCTTTTGTAGTTTCCGAAATCTCAGCGTTCATACAGACAGACAGACAGACGGACAGACGGACATGGCTATATCGACTCGGCTAGTGATCCTGATCAAAAATATATATACTTTATAAGGTCGGTATCGCTTCCTTCTAGCTGTTACATACTTTTGTACGAATACAATATACCCTTTTACTCTACAAGTAAAAACGTCACAAAATTTTTGGTGGCACAATTTTGGTTGAAGTTTTTGGATGGCAGTACTCATGCCTCTCAAAAAAAAAACCGCTCAAGAAATATATATTCAAGCATTTCCGATATCAACCTAGTGAAATCCTTTTACAAAAATAGCTAAAATACACTCTCAAATTCAAAATATTGTTTACAATGACTATACTGTACTGTAACAATGGATTATATTACGGCATTCGTTTAATTTCCTTTGTTAAATAGAAGTTAAAAAATTTGAATTTTCGGTTTGTTTATGTCATTGACCCAGTAAGACCTCATTTTACTGGTAATAGAATGTCCTTTAACTTTCTTATACACGTCGTAAAGTTCCAGTCATTAGTTTCGAAGCTACACCTCGTCAAAGTAGAAAAAGTTGCAAAATAGGCAAAAACTCTGGCACAAATTGCTTCTTTAAAAATAAAACGCCTACACGAAATTAGTTTTATAAATGACTAGCTATACCCGCAGCGACTTCGTTCGCTTAAAATTAGTTTGGAGTACGGTTGTTAGGACTTTCTTATTTTCAGAAAAATTGGCGCGTTTTTTTAATATGATTACTTTAAAACTTCTGTGTAAACAACATTTTTAGAAGATCCTTAAGGATCGAGAATAAGGCAACTGGCAAAGCTAATGAGAAAAGCAATCTTCTCTAAGATCTAGTCCAGCCAGCTTCCAAGTCTGCCCCTGCGATTAATTTATATTTATTGCAAAGCAAACTTTTAGAGGGAATTGTAGCCTCTTAAACTGAAACGGCTGAACGGACGGTATTAATAGGATCCTGTTTTCCCATTCGCGGATGCAACAGTATTTACGTTGCTTCGATAACATTCTTATGAAGACCTTTTATCTGCAATCGTTTCCCATTGCATACCTTTCGGGGACCTAAATTTCGCAATAACATTACGGGTACTCCAATCTTCAGAGACAGATTATCCCTGCTAGATTCAAAGAATTTAACAAGAGAGAACGCTATAGTCGAGTACTTCGACTATTAGATACCCGTTACTCAGCTAAAGGGAGTGGGAGAGAGATTAATATATGCACGCGTCAAGGCTACTAGCGCCATCTAGTGGCTGTTTCATTTTTTGCTCATAATTATACATAATTATACTCGTAGAGTAAAAGGGTATATTGTATTCGTGCAAAAGTATGTAACAGGTAGAAGGAAGCCTTTCCGACCCTATAAAGTATATATATTCTTGATCAGGATCACTAGCCGAGTCGAACTAGCCATGTCCGTCTGTCCGTCTGTCTGTCCGTCTGTATGAACGCTGAGATCTCGGAAACTATAAAAGCTAGAGGATTGGCATTTTGCATGCATATTCTTGGATTTCCTACGCAGCGCACGTTTATTTCAAAATGGTGCCACGCCCCCTCTAACGCCCTCAATCGCCCTAAACCATTTTTTAAAAGGTGTCTGGCGCCCACACCATTAAAGATTTTGGTAAAGAAATAATGCAGTTTTATTGTGATTATCAATACCTATCGAAATGTAGAAGAAATTTTTCAAATCGGATCATTCGTTAAAAAGTTATGCCCGATCAAAGTTTTTATATATCCATCTCCCTCGCACTCCTTTGAGTAACGGGTATCTGATAGTCGGGGCACCCGACTATAGCGTTCTCTCTTGTTTTTTAATGGATTGCCCGATTTGAAAAATTTCTTCTACAATTCGATAGATATTGATAATCACAATAAAACTGCATTTTTACTTTTAAAAATATTTAAAGGTGTGGGCGCCAGACACCTTTCAAAAAATGGTTTAGGGCGATTGTGGGCTTTAGAGGGGGCGTGGCCACCGTCTGAAACAAACTTGCGCTGCGTAGGAAGCCCAAGAATATGTGTGGGTAATCCCAACTTTCTAGCTTTTGTAGTTTCCGAGATCTCAGCGTTCATATAGACAGACAGACAGACGGACAGACGGACATGGCTAGTTCGACTCGGCTAGTGATCCTGATCAAGAATATATATACTTTATAGGGTCGGAAAAGCTTCCTTCTCCCTGTTACATACTTTTGCACGAATAAAATGTACCCTTTTACTCTACGAGTAACGGGTATAAAAATGCAACAGGGTAATGAACCGCATTGTCAACATCAGGGACAGAGTCGACCGATTTATAGGAGACTTTTAAACCATCAAATGAGTTTTGCAATAATTTTTTGGTACTGGTTGCTCTTTTATTTTTCGTTGTCAAAATGGAGCGCTCAGATAGCCAATTTTAACATTTTAAAATGTGTTAGAAAAACAAAGAACCCTTTCTTGGCTTGTGCTAAGGCACATATGTGGGTGTACTTCAAATTTCTAGAGGGGGTCATATAATTTAAATTAATTTCCAATAATTGGTCGTAAAATGGGGTATGTACGATTAAAGTAAAACTTCAAAGTTCCTGGTTTTTAAATGAACTCAAAAAGTGATCAAAATGTGTACTAACGAGAGTTTTTTTAAACCAAAATTGAAATCATAATTGTGATTTTAAACCCTACCCCCTTGCCACACCACGGTCAATCTTGTGCTTGTTTCTCTTTCTTTAGGCAAGCTCTCTCAGAGAGTTCATTGTGCGCTTGATCGTCCATATTTTGTACTCTTGCTACTGTCCTAAAGCTCATTATCATTATATCCTTCTCACTCCCAAAAAACGAATTGTGGCAAAGAAGAGCAAGTGTATTTTTAAGTATAGCCCTCTTCTAACTTGCGATCTCATCCTTGTCGAATCAATAAAAATTAAAAACAAATAATAAATGAATATGATCCATGTAAAAGTCGCGAATTTTTAAACTTGCTTTCAGTTACAATGTTATCAATGCAGTTTTATTCAGCGCACAAAAATATTTGTAAATTGGAATTTGTTTTTTCAAATTTCTAGTTTTGAATGAAATAAAAACTTGTATTCTATAAGATCCTATACAAAAGTAGCGAAGTAATTTATTTTTCCAGGTTCCGCATATGATCGATATGATCTTGATCGGAGCAGCGGTTTAGATTTTTTAAATCGAAAAGTTAACATTAAATGTAGCCCCCAAATTATGGGTGATATCGAAATTTCATTTACGTTTTTAATAAGGCCTTTTCAAAACCTAAAATTCGGCTAAATCCAAATTTCAAAATTCCAACCACTTTAGAAGTTAAGCAATCAAATAGACCAAGTTTTGAGCTTCCAAATATTAATGTTGGAGCTGATTGGGGCCACTGGGGGGACATGTCGGATCTTAGTGGGCGGTTAGATCCCCAATGAAATACTGTTCAAAAATTTGGCTGCTCTAGCTCGTACGGTTTGGGCTGTAGTCGTATCCCCTTAAAAATCGGTCTTTCATTTTATAATCTTTAGAGATGAATGTGATCCATGTGAAAGTCGCGAATTTTAGTACTTGCTTTCAGTTACAATGTTATCAATGCAATTTTATTGAGCGCACAAATATCTTTGTTTGTAAATTGGAATTTGTTTTTTCAAATTTTTTAGTTTTTAATGAAATGAAAACTTTTATACAAACACGAAAAGATTGCCATCCCATGCAAAAGTAGCGAAGTAACTTATTATTAGTTTTAAACTTTACAAATAACTTGGAAAGATTGAGCATTGGCTGAAAGAAGGCAATCATTATACCCGTTACTCGTAGAGTAAAAGGGTATATTGTATTCGTGCAAAAGTATGTAACAGGGAGAAGGAAGCTTTTCCGACCCTATAAAGTATATATATTCTTGATCAGGATCACTAGCCGAGTCGAACTAGCCATGTCCGTCTGTCCGTCCGTCTGTCCGTCTGTCCGTCCGTATGAACGCTGAGATCTCGGAAACTATAAAAGCTAGAGGATTGGAATTTTGCATGCATATTCTTGGAGTTCCTACGCAGCGCAAGTTTATTTCAAAATGGTGCCACGCCCCCTCTAACGCCCTCAATCGCCCTACACCATTTTTTTAAAGGTGTCTGGCGCCCACACCATTAAAGATTTTGGAAAACTAAAAATGCAGTTTTATTGTGACTATCAATACCTATCGAAATGTAGAAGAAATTTTTCAAATCGGACCATTCGTTAAAAAGTTATGCCCGATCAAAGATTTTATATATCTATCTCCCTCGCACTCCTTTAGCTGAGTAACGGGTATCTGATAGTCGGGACACCCGACTATAGCGTTCTCTCTTGTTTTATTTGTATTTAAACACATCATCTACTTTCAAATAGAAACACACATACACACAATACAAATCAAAACATATCCAAATATACATACCTACATGCATACATACATATCTGAAGAAGTAACGTATTTGATTGCTTACAGATCAAACTTCCGTACTTCTTTAGAAATTCGAATCTTAAGATTTTGCCTTTACTTACAGAAATTTAGTAAGTTTGTCTGTTTTCTTCCATGACCGAAATTAAATAGGGCTCTTACTTCTGCAACAAAATGAAAAATACTTTTTGAAAAAAAGAACCTAAGCATTTGATCCACAGAACTGACTATTGGTCGAAAATCATATTGGTCGGAGCAGCAGTATAAGATTTTAAAATCCAAAACAAATTTTAACTTAAATTGCCCCTTTCCCCTTCCCTTTGCACACTGCACTTCCCCCTTGGCTGTTGCTCTCTCGGCCGTCGCTCTCTTTGCATCCGCTCTCTGGGTTTCGCTCTCTTGGCAGGCTCCCGCAAAACGCGACGCAATAACTAAGAAAATCCTAATAAATTCTTAAAAAATACTACAAAAAATGTTAAAAACTTAAAAAATTAAACTTCAGCATTTGGGCCATAAAATAACTAATGATCCAAAAATCATCTTAATCGAAGCAGTGGTTTAGATTTTTTAAATCGAAAAGTTAAGCTCTAGCTCTTACGGTTTGGGCTGTAGTCGTATCCCCTTAAAATTCGATCTATTATTTTATAATCTTTAGAAATGAGTCATCGATGAGGACTTAGTGTATTACTCATTATGATCGGACCATCACAGCAGATTGTCAATTCTGCGGCTATATAATAGTAGTCGCCTTCGCACGCTCTCCTGGTGCGCTTCGTCACTACGTGTACTGCCGTCCACAGTGATCATTCAATAGGTTTTTGCATCGCTTTTTTCAATATAATTTTTGTAGATTTAACACTTATTTAGCTAAAATAATAATTATTTCCAAACTACCAATCTACCTGCTCCGAGCAGGCATTTCCAGCTAACCTTTCGTGTCACCCACGTGTATTTCGTGTGAGTACTAGGGTTTAAGAACGGAAGAGAAAACGAAAAACCGATTTGGCGCCTGAACAAATGCATCCTTCATTTAGCTAAATTCTACTTCAGAGGACGAAGGAGAAAACGGCCCTAGAGTTTTTCAGTGAGATAAATACTGGCATGTGACACTAAGTGAAGTTTTCTCGAGTTCAGCTGTTCCATACAAAGTCAACATTCGGAAATTTCAGAAATTCAACTGGCTCGGGGCTGTTAACAATTTTGTTGAATCATTGAAAACCAGAGTTGGCACCTTGTTTTATAAAAAGGCATGGCAACGCTGTAACATTTTAGTATCACTAGTACGCATTATTCACTTTAAAATCAATGTAGTAATCATACTTGCGGTTCATCTTACCTTGGTAACAATTTTAGACAGTAACTAACAATAAAAAATCAAATTTTACATGTTTTGAGTTCCGCGAAACTTTTTAACAAATAACAGCTGTTTGAAATTTCAGCAGCAACCATTTAGGGTCTTTCCCTTAATTGCCAAAATTTTCTGTGGAATTTTCAACAATTCAGGCTGAATTGAATTCAGCAATTTAACAGTTTAGGGAAGCTCGAATTGTGTCTATCGCACAGGCGATGTTTACTAAAGTATCGATTACTAGTGTGATTCTAAACAAGAAAGCAAGCTAGCTTCGGCCAGACGAAGCATATATACTCTTTCAGATAAAGTAAATACCTGTAGTTTAATGCTCACTGTATCAGCGCAGTTCCCGGGATTTTAGATTCTGCGTACCCATTTCAAATTTGGTTTTAAAGTTGTCAAAAATTAAAACGCCTACCTTCTACAAAAGTTACAATGAATTTTCTTATATTTGTTTGATTATTTCAATGGGAGCATTAAGATATAGTGGTCCGATCCGGCTCGCTCCGACATATGTACTACCTGCAATAGAAAGAAGACTTTTGGATCAAAGTTTCATCGCGATAGCTTTAAAACTGAGAGACTAGTTCGAATAGAAACGGACAAACGGACATGGCTAGATGGACTCGGCTATTGGTGCTGATCAAGAAAATATATAATTTATGTGGTCGGAAACGCCTCCGTCACTGCGTTAAAAAATTCTGACTGAAATTATAATACCCTCTGCAATGGTATAAAAATTATGTGTTTTAAATGTCAAAAACCAAGTTTAGCAATTAGCGATAATAATTCGAGCAAATGAACGCGCACATAATATTAAAATTAGGCAAACAAAAAGCGCAAATGTAATTACATAGGGGTAAGGTGACGAACGAATCGTTTTTTGAATGTAACTTTTCCAAAAATTAATATTTTTAAAAAGTGTAAAAGCAAAAAGTTGGTTACATCTACTGAGCATATTTCTGTAAAAGTACAATTAGAAATTCAAATGATCCATCCTTTCCAACTGACAGTACAACTAAAAAAAATACAAAACTACAATAAAACTGCAGCATTTAATGTTATCTGGTAAAATTATAGTTTTTTACGCAAAATCAACAATAAAAATTAAAATTCTTGAAAAAAAAAAATTCCTTACCATTCCCTACAAAAAGTTTGTCACAATACCCTACAAGGTACACTTGCAGCAAAAGCGATGTCACTTTCAAAGGGCGCAAAAGAAAAAAACGCCAAGTACCAAAAACTGTTGATAAAGATCTCATTTATACGTGCTTATATTTATCTGATTTTATTATCCACTCATCTTCGCTCTGGCACTGCTGAAAAAATTGAATAGGTTTGCTTATTTGCGCACCACCTTTTTAGAAAGGACAAGAGAGAACGCTATAGTCGGGTGCCCCGACTATTAGATACCCGCTACTAAAAGAAGTGCGAGGGAGATGGAGATATAAAGCTTTGATCGCGCATAACTTTTTAACAAATGGTCCGATTTGAAAAACGTTTCGATAGGTATTGATAAACACAATAAAACTGCATTTTTACTTTTACGAAGTTTTGAAAGGTGTGGGCGTCAGACATCTTTTAAAATCGCTTAAGGCGATTGTGGGCGTTAGAGGGGGCGTGGCCCTCGGCTGAAACAAACTTGCGCTGCGTAGAAAGCCAAATAATACGTGTGGGTAATCCCAACTTTCTAGTTTTTATAGTTTCCGAGATCTCAGCGTTCATACAGACGGACAGACGGACAGACAGACGGACAGACGGACAGGCGGACGGACGGACATGGCTAGATCGACTCGGCTAGTGATCCTGATCAAGAATATATATACTTTATAGGGTCGGAAACGCTTCCTTCTCCCTGTTACATACTTTTGCACGAATACAATATACCCTTTTACTCTATGAGAAACGGGTATAATTACCTCAAGAACAACTTACGGGACTTCTTATTAATATTACTGTAAATACATTGTCGACACGAAAAGAGGAGACGACTACATTTATTTGGAATTTTTGTGTGAGATTTTTTATGTAAGATTCGACGAGTTCGTCACATTACCCTACACTCCCCTATACAAAAATATTTATGTCTGTACATTATAGACGGACATGGCTAGATCGACTCGGCTAGTGATCCTGATTAAGAATATATATACCTTATAGGGCGGTTCACTGTATCTCACGGTTCACTGTATCTCCGCTAAAAATTATCGGATTTTAATTTTGTTTTTACATTTAGCTTAAGAATTAAAAAGAAACGGAAACCGGAAGGTCGATTTGTATTTGCTTTTTAAGCATTTTTTTATCTTCTTAAGAAAATATTTGTAAAAATAAAAATGTATTTTTAAAACCAATTTCAAAGAAGAAAAGTCTCGAATGCCACTGACAAGTTCCATTTTCTTTAATGTTGTGTAGTAATCGGTCAAGTAAGAGTAACATAGTAAACGGACCCATAATGTGTACTTTTCAATCATTTTTACATTCAAATACATTTTCTTTTGTGAGAGGTATTACCTGTTAAACTAAAAAAAATGGGAAAGTTCGTTACTTTGGCAATGTCGGATCGAAGTCATTTTACAGTTTTATTCTGCATTGTTTGCTTGGGCTGAAAACGGATCAATGGTACTTTAAATGTAACCCCAATAAAATGTTACCGGTGTGCCGAGTATTATGCATATTGGTTATCTGAGAAAAAAACAGAATTTGTGTTTAATGGTATGTTATTGTTACTGACGCTCTACTTTTATAAAAGCTGTGGAAGGTCAAATTGTGTTAGCCACACCTTTCTTATTTTTTGGCTTTTTCAATCGACAAAGAGGTGCGGTCCAAAGATTTAACTTTCACTTTGCAAAGTATATACATATTTGAACAAGTTTATACCAATTCAACTTTAATGAGACTACAGAAATCGTTTTCACAGTGACGCAGATTAAAATTTGCTGTTTATTGAGAAGAAGTTTACAGTTTTCCCTCTAAAATATAAATAGGGGAGAGGTTTGCAAGTTGGGACGGTCTGTAAGTTGGAAATACCTTTTTATACCCGTTACTCGTTAAAGGGTATATTGTATTCGTGCATATATTGTAATCGTGGGTATATTGTATTCGTGCGTTAGAGGGGGCGTGGCGCTCGGCTGAAATAAACTTGCGCTGCGTAGGAAGCCCAAGAATTTGTGTTGTTAATCCCAAATTTCTAGCTTTTGTAGTTTTCGAGATCACAGCGTTCATCCAGACAGAAGGACAGACGGACATGGCTAGATCGACTCGGCTAGTGATCCTGATCAAGAATATATATACTTTATAGGGTCGGAAATGCTTCTAGCTGTTACATACTTTTGCACGAACACAATATACCCTTTTACTCTACAAGTAACGGGTATAAAAAGGTTCCAGAGGTGGAAAGAGCTGGACTCACTTTGTAGCTTCATTGAAAAATAAAAATGTAATACCAATGGTAATGTTTTTTGAAGTTAGATCTTACCTAAGATTATAGGAACACCACTATCAATAAATACATTGGTACGCTCCCAAAAAAAAGTTACAAACCCCTCTGATTGAACTGCATTTCAAAAACGGCGTTGCTTGTTCCATTATACTCTTATTGACAATCACAACTTTTAATCAAAATAAGCGATTTACCAGCGCTGAAGCAATAGCAGGCTTTCACAGCTGATAACTTAACAGGGATGCGCACTGTTAAACTTGTCTGTCAATATCATTTGACATTGATGTTATCCTAATACATTGTCATTAAAAAAACCAATTTCTAACTACTTTTGAAAAATAGGAGTTGGCCAAAAAAAAGTGGTCAAATTGCCCATAGTGCACCGGTCTCCCTATATGAATACCCTTGCAGAGGGTATTATGATTTCAGTCAGAAGTTTGCAACGCAGTGAAGGAGACGTTTCCGACCCAATGAAGTATATATATTCTTGATCAGCATCACAAGAAGAGTCGATCTGTCCGTCTGTCCATCTGTCTGTCTGTTTCTACACAAACTAGGCTCTCAATTTTCTCAGCTATCGGGATGAAACTTTCACAAAAGTCTTATTTCTATTGCAGGTAGTATATATGTCGGAACCCGCAGGATCGGACAACTATATCTTATAGCTCTCATAGAAAGAAACGAAAAAAAAACGTAAAAAAATTCTAACTTCGGTGTTTTTTGAAATATTACCTTCTACTATATCATACAGTTGCCATTGGAACGGTCGGAACATTAAATGGAAATTAATAGAAAAAAATAATATCTTTGCTGATTTTTTTTACATTCTCTTTTTCTGTGGGATATAGCTTTTCGTTAACATTTTAAAATATCGAATTAAATTTAACAAAATTCGGACGCCTATATTAACAGCTAAGTTAATAGGAATGATCTGCAAGGGTATATAAGCTTTGGCTGGCCGAAGCTAGCTTCCATTTTTTTTTTACTTTCACCAAAATTTCTCCTAAACCAATTAAGTTCTAAACAATTTTAGAATCAAAATTTGAAGAGAATAATAATACCTTTCGATCGTCGTATCACAAGTTTCAATCGGACTATCGTTCACGGTGCGATTCTTCACTACATGGACTGCCGTCCACAGTGATATCACAAGACTTATTTTCCATCCATTTGCACTTCTTGTATACTGATGTTTAAGGGTGTATGTATTGTTTTAAAACTACATTTATTGTCTATATAAATATTATTTGTCATATTTATTGCAGAAAATCAAGCGGATCTTTCACCATCGGGGTCCTTCTGGCAGCAACATGTGGCAACTCCGAGTAGTTCAGCTCCATTTGATTCAACATTTTATTCTGCAGCACATGGTCTTGTGCAAACTCACCCTTCTATAGGTGCAAGCCATCCAGGACCCGTTCCACTGAATAGCAATAGTCTTGGGACTGGCGTACCCGCCTCGAACGTTATTGGTAGTAAGCCATCCTTGACAGCTGGAAGCGGGTACCTAAACTCACGCGGAAGTCTACCGACCTCTGCTCGTTATCCAGCTAATAAGATCACAGGCACTGTGGTAGAACCCAATCCGAAATCTCCATTCCGACACTTAGATTTCTCTACTAGTGCAACTGCCGAGCTGCGACGCAATCCTGCACTATCTGCTCCTGATGAATGTGCACGAGCTTGTCGTGAAGGCGAGCCTCCAAGAATTTGCTATTATCATTTTACGTTAGAGTATTACACAGTGCTTGGCGCGTAAGTATTTAATGATTTGATAATTCGTAATTGCAATTTATAACACCTATTTTTGGCAAGCCAAAGTTTAAATACGTTTTAAAATTTTGCGATCTAAAAAAAGTCTGAAATAGTATAAACAAGAAGAAAGGAAGGTAACTTCGGCAAGCCGAAGATAATTTTAAAATCACTTTTATTGGATCCTTATGGATTTCTTGTTTTCTTATCGTTTAACAGTCTTTTAACAATTTGTATTGACAAAAAGTTACATTTGAGTTTTTTTGACAATTTATCAATGACATTAAGTAAAAAGCCTTTTTAATAAATTTCATAACACAAAAAAATAATTGTAAGGATTTTTCGAACTCAAGGTCATTGTTGGCTATATGAATAACTCAACAATTTCTGGCATTTCAACAAACATGCATGAACTTGCACTGCCGAAATTTGCAAGTAATGAAAAGTCCGAGGTTCACTGAAATTGGCCAAATTTCCGGAGGTATCACAAGCAAACGGATCCATGGTTTGTTTTGATATTAAAGTTTTTTAAAAGTGACAACAATCTTTCGAACCACATACTCAGAATAATTTTAAGATTTTTTTTGAGGGAGAAACAAATTCTTGAAAACATAGTCAAAAAACATAAAAACATACAGCTGCGGTCAAAATAGTAGTAGCGTTGCCGCCCTGTGTTTTTAAAAGTTTTTTGTTAGTATGAGATTTTTCTTTTTAAAGATATTTTTACGATGTTTCAAATCAAAAATATGTTTTATTTAAAAAAAGATCTACTTTTCGCTTAAAATAAAATATTTCAAGTTGAAAAATAAAAAAAACCCTTTACAGGGGGGACAAGTTTGAAAACGATCGGTTGAGCCGTTTAGAAATGCCGATGATCACGGGTTTTCAAAACGTGGTTTCGAAAAAAACGCAATTTATCTGCGATGCTTAGCTCAGAGAAGATGGGTCGAGTAAAATGTAATTTTTGAAATTGGAAAACGGGAATCGTTTGACACTCATTTGACCACTTTTGCCCAGTTTTTTTTTACCGCGTCCAGTTTCAAAAATATCGAATTTCAAAACTTTTTGAAAATCAAATCGTGGAAACGTTTGACCTCCATTTGAACACCATTGCACACTGGTCCAAATGCCCAATAATTTTGCAAAAACCCATTTTTTTTTAAGTTACGATAAAAAAAAATGTTATCTTCTTAGAATAATATACGTTGCATTTAAAACTCGCAATTTCGTTACTGAAATTGCCGCCCTGCTAAATTCGGTGGCCCTGAAAGTCAGCTGATCGTTGACCAGAAACGTTGGCACGCTAAATAATAGCACATTTTAAAGAAAGATTACAAAAGTTCTACTTAACATTTTAAATGCAATATTTGTTTAATGTGATGTGTCTTTGTGAATATGCGCTTTTGTAAAGTTGTATATCAAACAATTTTAGCCTATCATTGTTCGTGTTTCGTGGACTAAAAGTAGTTTGGATTGTGCCGGATTATAAAAACTACTAACGCAGTTTTGTTCTTAAATGTATTTACAATACATTAACCATTAACCAAACTTTTTGCTAGACAACATAGACCTAAGTTATGCAGAGGTGCTAGGCTGGCACATGGACGCAAAACCGAAAGCCTTTACGACTTTGTGTTGCAGCATCGAATTAGAAACTTAAAGCAAAATATAGAGGATCCTTTGAAAAAGAGGATTAAAAACTTTGTTGCTTATGTTGATGCTGAAATACAAAAATGCTCTCGGATAGTTCCAAGGCGCAGAAAGAAAGTTTTCTGGCATTATATTTTCAAGAGAAATTTAATTGGGGGGATATTTACTAAAGTTATTTTATATATATTTTTAACATTTATTGGATATATTGGCCCAATTTTTATGAATATTTTGTATATTTTTGTCCCACGGTGCATTAGTTTCAATGGGGCCGATCGGCAAAATTTGCACAATTTTGTACAGCCTTTGCATATATAATAACTAGATAGTGTGCCAAGTTTCAATTCTGTAGCTTTATTTTTCTAGCTTATGCCTAGTACTTACTTCAATAAAAAAGCCTACGAAATGAAAATCTCCATACAAAATTTTGTTCACGAAATTTTCCGCCTGTCATTTTTGTATATAAATTTTCGATTCGTCGTTGCCTTTTTGATTGAGGTGAGTACTAGGCTTTATGCAAGAATATTGGGAATTGGGACCAGTGGGCAATGTCCATCTCTTAGAATTCTAAAAATGTGAAAACAGTGGACATTTTTTGTTTTTCTCAAAATTTGAAATACTTTAAGTGGAATTTTTCAAAATTTGTTTTTCTACAATCGGTTAACCACATTTTAAGTCTAAATTATTTCGTTTTCCCACCTCTTAAAGCTAAAAATTTTAAAAAACCATTTTGGGCCACCACTTACGAATAATTAAAATGTCTAAATAAACCACTTACAAATACAAATCTTAAAGCAAAACATCGCCTAAAACTAAACAATTTCAATAAAAAAATGTTCGCTCCCACAAAGAAAACAATGAAAATTGCATTATTTTAAAAATAACTTTACTAAATTCGAAACTTAAATTAATATACAATTCATATTACTCGGCCTGCGTATATGTAAAAATCACTTTCTTGTTAGAAGCCGTGATTGCATATTGGGATGAAAAGCCTTTTTTTGCCATAAACTTGAATTTGAAATATACCAATTTCAAATTTTTTTTACATAATATTGAGATTGTAGAGCAATTTCGGTTTTCATTACTTTTTCATTTTGACCACGCCCACATAAACCACCACCGGCCGCGAAGGTAATTTTAACGATACGGATTTCCATTTTTTTGTACATAATATTGACCCATTGTAAAATTTTGGTTTTTATTATTTTTTGATTTTGACCACGTCCCACAGTGGGGCGAAAAAGCCAAAAGTCTGCCTTAAATCAGTGGAGCCCTACTGCGATTATCTTTTAATGGGGTATTGCTAAAGGCAATTAAATATGTAAAAAAACATCATAAGGTAAATTTTTTAGTAACATTTTTTTGTTGTAGGAAATTTTTAAGCAAAAAAAAAATGTTTTTTTCAAGAAAAAAAAATAAAAATAAATTTTGTATAGGGTTCTAAGGTTTCCAATATTTTATTTTAATTTAACTTGATTTTTGAAAAAAAAAATTATTTAAATCGGTCAACTACATCTTATAGCTTCCATATAAACGCTTAGTACAAAAGGGAATATCTCGGTTCTATTTCAATATTTGTTCACATAAATCGAGATTAAGTCATTATTTATCAATTTAACTCGATGTTTACCATTTTTTTAATCTATCAGTGATATCTTATAGGTGTCATAGAATCGATCAAGGAAATATAGCATATTTTCCAAAAAATCTGGTAGAAATCGGTATTTATTTCATACATACATTTTTTTTAACAAAATAACAAAATTTTAAATTTAAAACCTTAAATTGTTAATTTATTTATCATTATCTTCATCAATACCTTCAGATAAGTCAAATATCTTTATAATGTAAAGAAGCGCGGATGAACCAGGGCTGACAATATATCAAATTATAAACATTTCTTGGTAACTTAAACTGCGGTTTTCTCAGAAGAGGCACAAAAGGGCAGGCTAATTTTTTTCAGAATTTCTAGTTAAATATCTAAACTTAAAAAAAAGAAAAAGAATTAAACGGGGATGTAGGGTGTAACACTACTTTACGTCCAAGAATATAAAAAAAAACAAAATTTTTTGACCACTTTTAAAAAATTAAAAAAAAAAGTAATTATGCACTTAACATTTTTTTTCTTTTTGCAATATTGTAAGAATTAGTTGCTCTTAAAATTTCAATTGTTACATATACAACTTAGGCCCTACGCGCTTTCAGAAAAATTTCAAAGATTTATAAAAATACTTTTTTTTCTTATTGGCTAAAATTCTATTTCGAAAAATCAACTTTAAAAATCGGTAGTGGGAGACCCATTCATTAATTCTTTTTTGAATAGAGAATACAATTGTTTTTAAAGTTGCATTGCAACATTTTGGAAAATCTTTAAAAAAAAACATTTTGGCAGGCTTTTTGTTCTAGGTGCCCCAGTGTGCGTCCAGTCAGCCGGCCCACTCCGATATATAAGTAAAATGTACGTGTTATATTTTATATTTTACTCATCATCTGTCTTCTTGATGTCAATCAGCGAATTTTCAGTTAGTCGATTTTTATTTTTGAACCTTTTGCACAACCAGTTAAGGGTATCGACAAAGCTGCGATTGTTCTTCAGCCACACTTCCAGCAGTTCGCCCCACTAATGTCGAGTTGTTCCGAATCTATTTAAATATTACGAAATGGCGCAAGTATGCGCAAAAACTATTAGCTCCATTTAATCATATATACAATACCAAAAAGAAAAAAGAGAAACAAAATTTCCTTGATTTAAGTCCAAAGACTTTAATTTAAGAAATAATTGCTTTAAAATGGCTAAGCAAGTCTATTCGTGGACTTAAAAATATGCCTCCCATACATATTTAAGGACCTTAATGGACTAAATTTGGATTTAAAGCCATACATCAGTACATACGGACTTAAGTCCAAATTTAGTCCATTTAGTCTTTGAAATTGTATGCGAGAAATATTTTTAAGTCCAGGCATAGCCCTATTTAGCCCATCGTTCCTTAATTTAAAGCCAGTGGACTTAAATCAAGGTAATTTTTTTTTCTGGGTGCAAATATTACCAAATTTGCACTTTTCGTAATCCTGCGTACTCTTGCTAGTTCTAATCTACGAATCACAAATATTTATAGCTTAACTTCTACACAAAACATGGTCCAATAAAACAATTAAAATCAGTACAAAACAAAAGCACCTTTAGTGTAAGCCTTTTAGGCAATATTATACATACCTTTGGCATGATAACTCTTTCTTATTAGTAGCTTGTACTCTTCTGCGCAAACCCGACAATTTGGCTTACAATTTATCACAACACAGTGCAGGCTCTTGCCGCCACTTGCGACGATATGCACATTTAGTGCCACAATCTCTCATTAGATCAAACTTAGCCTCTGTGCACCCCTCTTAGGTGACAGATCTCAACTAATCTTCGACGTCTATTTCAACGCCATCACTCTCTTTGAGCAACTCAGATGCAATTCGATTATCTGGTAGTTTTCGCAAGCTCTCATGCCGATACTTGTATGTTCTTTTAATAGTCAATGATTTCAACAGGTAACGATCACCTTCCAACAATTCTGTTACAACAAACGGTCCCTTGAACTTGGGATCCAATTTCGTTTGATGCCGTTCCTCACTTCTTAGCAAGACATGATCGCCAATCCCATGTTTCACAACTTTTGCCTTATTTTGATCAACTCTACTCTTGTCATATTTTGCATTCTTATCCATATTCTCTTTAGCTTCTGCCCTAGCTTCCTTACAATCTATCTTAGGTTGAGATATTATGGGTAACATGCCCAAAGGTCTTGCCCGCTTTCCTATTAGTAACTTTAAGGGGCTGAAATTAGTCACCCGATTACTAGTACAGTTCATAGCTAATTGGATGTCCATCAATGCATCCTGCCAAGAGCGTTCGCTTGTCTCAACTGCCGTCAACATTGCTTTCAACGTGCTCATCACGCGCTCCACTTGACCGTTTGCCCTGCTTGCCCCTGTTGCAATTAAATGTAACTGAATTTTATTTAATGAACAAAAAGCACGGAATCGACCACTGGCAAAGCTCCTACCTTGATCTGCAATGATACGGCTAGGTACCCCAAAAAGTGATGTACCTGCCTTTACTGCGTTGATACAATTTTCCGTATCCAAATTCAGTGTGTGATATAGGTAAACATACTTGGTGAATGCGTCTATTTGTACTATGATATACTCCTTAAAGTCATTTTTGCCGCTCAGCTTCCCACTAATATCAATATGTACGGTATGCCAGGGAATTTCTACCTTGGGAATGGGGTGCAGTTCCATTTGTACTTTGCCTGTTGAGGGTTTGGAGAGCTTACAGGTTATACAGTTTTCCACAAACTTTCTGACGTACTTCGACATACTTTCAAACCAATATTGTTCATAGACCTTGTTTAGAGTTTTCTGCCATCCAAGATGCATTATAGCCTCGTGTACATGATTAATGACCGACCACCTAAAAGATCTCGGAATCACTGGTAAGCAACGAGTCTTGCCACTTCTCTGAATTTTGCGATACAACAAACCGGCTCTTACTTCGTAAGTTTTAGCTCTATCAACTTGCATCTCACCTCCATTTATTTGTGTCATGATATCAACTATACCTTTGCTGTTCAGCGATTAGCCAATTATCCGATATCGCTGCCAAGTCAATGCGAACCTCAACTACTTTGTTTATCGTTTTCGGGACATCTGGAATAGGATTTCGGGATAGGCAGTCTACGTGTGCCATTTGAGTTCCCTTTCTATATTCTACGCTAAAATCGAATGCCTGCAAGAACGCCCACCATCGGTGTACTCGTGGTGTCAGTTCAGCCTTTGTGCGACTCGCTTTTAAGGAATTGCAGTCAGTATGGACAAACTTTCTACCATGCAGGTAATGTCGAAAATGTTTGACAGCATTATACACGGCTAAAGTCTTTAGTTCATAAGAATAATATTTTGATTCTGAAGCCGATGTACACTTACTGAAATACTCGATCACCCTACATGTGCCGTCAATCCTGTGAAGGAGCATTGCACCGTAGCCATCCGCGCTGGCGTCTGTATGCAACTCGATCGGAAGCTCAGGGTTGAATATGGTCAGCACCGGGTCACTTGTCAACACGTCAATAATCTTTTTACGTATTTGTTCATGATTTTCCTTCCAAGCAAATACATTTGCCTTAGAAGTTAATTGATACAATGGTTTCATCTGTTCAGAGAATCGTGGAACAAACTTTCTGAAATATGAAGCCAAACCTATAAATTGTCTTAACTGCGTGGCAGTAGTTGGTTGACTTAATGCGGATAGAGCTTCTATTTTTCTAGGATTGGGTTTAATTTCGCCATCTTTAATATAAAACCCGAGATACTTTATTCCTGTCTTGAAGAATGTGCACTTCTTTATATTGAATGACAAGGCTTTAAGAACAATTTTCAATCTTGTAATAGCTTCTTCTTTGGAGTTTGCGACTATTAACACATCATCAATATAGACAATTCCATACGAGTATGCCAAATCACCTAAGGCTCGTACAATCGCTCTTTGAAATACTGACGAAGCGTTCTTCAAACCGAATGGCATAGCAAGGAACTCATATTGGCCTTCTGGAGTCACGAAAGCTGTCTTCTCGATGGAATCAGTGTGAATCGGTATCTGATAAAATCCGCTGGCCATGTCCAAACTGCTAAAGTATTTACTACCACGTAATCTATCTATCTGATCTGCTATTAATGGCAGTGGATATTTATCAGACACCGTATTCGCATTTAATTCGCGAAAATCAATGCATAGTCTATCACTGCCATCTTTCTTTTTAACTAAAAGCATCAGACTAGCGAATGGAGAGCTACTTGGGCGGATGACATTGCTTTCAATCATTTGGTGAATTTTGTCCCTGACTATAAGTTTTTCTTCACCACTTAGTCTATACGGACGTCTTTGTACAGTCTTATGTTCATCAATTAGACGAATTTCTAATTCTCCTGTAGTTATTCGCCTGTGTGGCATGCCAGTTATAAATCGATCTGAGAATTCATTTAAAATATTTCTTAATATTATCTTATCATTGTCAGCTAATTCCACATTATCGTTAAGCAGATTTTCTAAGATACTTATCGAAGTTTCATTACTCACTACACTCAAAAAAAAAAATCGAAGAATTTCCATTAAATCAAGGAAATTCTTTCTTGAATTTTTGCCAAAGGGGACCTCACCTTTGTTTTAAGAAACGTTTTTTTTGAAAAGCACCTTTAAAACCAGAAAAAATATTTCTTGAAACAAGAAATTAAATTTCTTAAAACAAGAAAGGGTTTTTTGGAAAGCCACCATTAAAAGAAGAAATAATATTTCTTAAAACAAGAAAGGCGATTCTTGTTTCAAAGGTGGTTTCTTTCTTGTTTCTAGAAATTAAACTTCTTAAAACAAGAAATGTTTTTTTAAAAAGGCACCCTTCAAACAAGGAAAAATATTTCTTAAAACAAGAAAATAAATTCTTGTTTTAAAGGTGGATTCTTTCTTGTTAAAAAATTTAAAATTTCCTTTCAAGAAATTTTATTTCTTGATTTAAGAAATAATATTTCTTGAATGGAAGTTTTACATTAACCCTGAAATATAAAAGAAAATGTAACTTCGTTTTTTTTTTTGATATTGCATATTTTATTTAATTACATTTGAAACATTTAACACTTAACATTTAAACATTTTTAATTATCAAATTTTTGCATATTAGCATATGAGTTATTATTGGTGGTGTATTTAATTCACATAATTTAACTATTGTATACCCCATGGCCTTTTGAACTTCATATGACATAAGGTGATCACAAAACTCAGTATATATTCGCATTTCTTCATCTGGAAAAAAAAGAGTTATTGGGATATAAAATATTTATTTTTAGATACACAACATTTTTTGAAATTTAATGTTAATAATAGCCAAAATACAAACACGTTGGTCAAAAGACCGAGAGAGAGAGGAAAGGATAGAACAGATAGAACTCAAAGATGGGGGTTGAAAATCGAAGTTCAGAGAGAGAGAGAGTCACGGGAGAGACACGTACGAGCGAAGGAAGACCGAATGTAAGCAGGCCAGATCATGCCAGTTTGAAGAAGTAGAAGAGAGAAACGTCGGTCAAAAGAGCGAGAGAGAGGAGCAAAGGATAGAAGGGTTGAAAATCGGCTTTCAGATCGGGTGAATCGCGTACCTGCATACATATTTACATGCCTAAGTATGTCAAACAAATACAACATATTTTTCTTTTTGATAGACTTACCTTAGAAGGTTTTAAAACAAAATTACAGCTTCGCCAAACCATTTATTTGGCAGATGCAACTGCTCTCACTGCAGGTACTTTAGAGATTTCTCCGACATGTTTCACTCTGAAAAATAAATATAATGCAAATAATAAGGCGAAGTTATTATAGAACTCTACGCCTACAAATAGATGTACAAATGTATGTATGTACGTAGCTTTTAGCTAGAAAAAAATTCAACTAAGTTTGTGTAAAACTTGGTTAGAAGATTCGAATTTTTGCTTTAATTAGATACATTCATTTGTATGCGCGCTATACAGAAAATTATATATGTACATACCTTTGAATAATTGGAAAAGGGTTCACTTTTTAACCGCTTGAAAATCACGTCCATCACTTACGAATCTTTTTTCACAACTGACGCTCGGATGATCAGAGAAGTCGGTAGCCGAGTAGGCCCTTCGTCCTACTTCGTTTTTTTCTGTCGTCAACATTCGGTAGCCGAAGGAAGTCAATGGCTACTTTCTTATATTCTAGGGACATTTCTTTCACATATTCAAAGGCGATTTCGCCATTAAATACGTAGAAAATGTTTTGGCTGCGACGGCAAAACAATCATATGAGATTTTCATTTTTCTATTTTCAAGAAAAATTATTTCTTGAATTTTTTCCATCAAGAAAGGTTTTCTATATTTAAAGGCAAATTTTCTAATTACAAGAATTTTTTTTTCCATTTTCAAGGGTAAGCCGATTCAATGGCGAGATTTCTAAAATTGAGAAATAAATTTTTATGAGTGTTCATACATACAGATGCAATGTGACCAGGTGTGCCACACTTGAAGCAAGTAACTGCTGACCTCTCTCGTCCAGCCAAAGGTTTGACAGTATGATGATTTGGTTTTGCGACGTTTCTTTCATTTTCCTTTTTCTTGCGGCACTCAAACGCTTTATGTCCTATCTTGCCACAATAATGACATTTGATTTGCGCCTGCGCTTTAAACTTCTTCCTGTCCGGTTCTTGATCCAATCCAGAGTACTCGCTCACTTTGCTGAATGCAAACGCCTTTAAGAGCTGCTGTAGTTCATTCCGAGTTTTTATGTTTGTAGTGAAAACGGAACTTTGCAGCTTGGGCTCGATTTGGGACGTGTGGGCCAACACTAATGAAACAGCTATCTCCTCTTGGCTCATTCCTTTCCACTTCGTCAGCAGTGACGTCACCAGCCTGCTGCCATATACTGACAAGGAATCGTTTGCACTCGGCCGTCCGTTGAGAATGTTGAGCAATACGGCAGACGGTGGCTCGATGCCTTCATAGCGGTGTAAAAACAAATCCTTAAATTCCAGTCACGACATTCCAGCGAAGCAAATTTGTGACAGCCATTGTGAAGAGTTTCCAAGCAGCGACTTGCTAAGCGCCATGACTAGTGCTCCGCCTTCCAGTGGACGCTCGGATAAGATTATATCCACGGTTTTACACCACGCTGCGGCATCGGCTCCAGGCGCATCAGGATTAAACATTGGCAATGTCACCGAAATATTTTGCAAGGCTTTAGTCGATGTTGCTTGCACACTTTTCAGCAACTCTAGAAAGTTTCGGTTTTGTGTCTCTAAAATCGCCTGCAACACACTGTCAGAATGTTCTTGTGGCGATGGGGATCCCACTTCTGATGTCGGAGACAGGGGTCTCTTAGACGCTTCGCGTGTTGATTTGTCCGTTATGACTTCCTTTTATACTTGGGTCTTTTTTAAGATGCGTAGCGAGTTGCAATTGTTCGTGTTGCCCGTTCGAAGGTTCTCGAAAGAATGAATCCTGAGCACAACTCTACGTTGCAACAACAATTGCGCCACACTTGGCTAAGGTGGGTTCCCACCTAGCCACGCTCTTGAAACCCTTAAACGGTCTAAGAAGGTCACACTTCCTTTTCTCAATACTTTATTTAAAATTACAGGTTTTTCTCAGTTAAATTTAACATTTATTTGTATTATTACTAATTCTCGACCAGCACCAATAGTCGAGTCCATCTAGCCATGTCCGTCTGTCCGTCCGTCCGCCTGTCCGTCTGTCCGTTTCTATGCAAACGATTCTGTCAGTTTTAAAGCTATCGCGGCGATGTTGGAGCGAGCCGGATCGGACCACTATATCTTATGGCTCCCATAGGAATAACCAAAAAATAATAGAAAAAACATTGTAACTTTGTAGGAAGTAGGCGTTTTGATTTTTGACAATTTCAAATCAACATTTTAAATAGGCATACCTGCAAGGGTATATTAGCTTCAGCTGATAACTGGAAGATAACTTCCTTTCTTGTTTTTCTTTTAGGTTAACATCTTAAGACTATACAAAAAAGTTTTAAGTCAATCGGACAAAAAGTTTTCTTATTTGGAACGCTTAAATATAATATTTAAAGTTTAAAAATACAAAAAAACTTCCCAGGGGCGGGTTTTTCTATTCTTAAAAGAAATGTAAAAGCAGAATCGAAATCCGATAATTTTTGGCGGAGAAACAGTGATCACCGCAAAATGCCTTTTTTTCTCAAAACCACGGTTTAAAAGTCCGTGTTCATCGGCGTTTCTTAACGGCTCAAGCGATCGTTTTCAAACTTTTCGCATATTTTTCTGCATAAAAAAAACCCGCTCCCGGAAGAGTTTTTCTTGGTTTCTTAGGTATTTTATGTTTAATTTTTCTAATTTTTTAGCTGAAAAACGCATTTTTGACTTTGAAAAAACAAAAAAAAATCTTTAAATAAAAAATGAATTCTTAGGCAGAATGGAAATCCGATTATTTTTGTCTGAGATACAGTGATCACCGCAAAACGCTTTTTTTTAAATAGTGTTCCAGCAATCGCTTTGCCACCGAGATATGAGCTGATAGTATCGGCTATAAAAATTGGTCGATGTTATTTAAATGACACTTAATGATATACAAATGGTTTGAATTAAATCTACCTATTCAGTTTTTATAGAAAAAATCGCAAAGTTAGTAGTTTTTTGATGCCAAAGAACGATTCTTTCGGTAAAAAAGCATTATCCCCATTTTACTCGTTGTTCGGACCAGTAAATGCTGCTATTCGGGAGAGGAAATACTTTTCATTCCTATGGCTTGAAAGATAATCTTCCGATTCACTTTCTCCGGAGGATTCGCTCAGTGCAACTATGAGCACAGCTTTTATAATTCGCATTTCGACAGCATTAGATGACTGGAAATATTCTGTCGTCTCCCTCCATAACAATTTGGTATATAAACACGTAGCTTGAATCTCCTTTCGGTTGTGCAATCGGTAATAGAACGCTTCCAGCTGCGTTGATCGAAAATTTTTATATACTTCGTATCCTTGAGGTATGTGTTTTGACTTGCGCTCCTGTGCAGTAAATGCAGAAAAATTCATCCAGTACGATGTCAAGGATTCCTAGGTGCCGGTTAGTTGCCTCTTCACGAAGTTTTCGAAGAGTTGGTAGCTTCGGGATGTAGCTCGGCGCTGGGTCGGCATCTTTCTTTATTCGCCTGCTTTAAGCCACCTCGTTCTTTCACCGAAGACAGGATGTCATAACGGTTAACTCGGACATACAAATTCAGCGTTCTAGCACTGATTGTAAATGATTGCTGGCTTCCATCCAAACATTGTCACTCCTTGGATTCAGATCTTCGTTCTCCGTAAAAATGTTAACTTTGCAAAGTGCACCCACTAAGGCTGGGGCATCCACATAGGACTTTGCTGGCATCGTGTGTAAATTAAATTTTCTTTGTAGCGTGTTCACAGCACAACTAATTTTAATATTTCCAGTCATTATTTCTTTAAAAATATAATATAAATTTTTTATTATATTTAGGGCTTGCCAGGTATGCACTCCAAATGCAACCAACACGGTTTGGAGTCATTGCCAGTGTGTCTTAGCTGACGGAGTTGAACGCGGAATTCTGACTGCAAATCGAATGATTCCCGGCCCTAGCATTCAAGTATGCGAAAACGATAAGGTTGTCATTGACGTAGAGAACCACATGGAGGGAATGGAAGTAACTATACACTGGCACGGTATATGGCAGCGGGGATCTCAGTATTACGATGGCGTTCCCTTCGTCACCCAGTGCCCCATTCAGCAGGGTAATACTTTCCGTTATCAGTGGACAGGAAACGCGGGGACACACTTCTGGCACGCTCATACTGGTCTACAGAAACTAGATGGACTTTACGGTAGCGTCGTGGTTCGCCAGCCACCATCACGCGATCCTAACTCTCACTTATATGATTTCGATTTAACAACTCACATAATGCTTATCAGTGACTGGTTGCATGAAGATGCTGCTGAGCGGTATCCCGGACGTCTTGCAGTTAATACAGGCCAAGATCCTGAATCTATGTTAATCAACGGAAAGGGCCAGTTTCGTGACCCTAACACTGGCTTCATGACTAATACACCATTGGAAATATTTACAATTACACCAGGCCGTCGTTATCGCTTCCGGATGATAAATGCTTTTGCTTCAGTCTGTCCAGCACAAGTTACGATCGAAGGCCACGGGATGACGGTTATAGCAACCGATGGTGAGCCTGTGCATCCTGTTGATGTCAACACAATCATTTCATTTTCAGGTATGTCTTCTTTTTAAAAAATACTTTACATACTCGTTACTTGATTTTTAACATTATATCGTTAGGGGTATTCTGGTAATACTCTAGATTAAGGGACTAACCCCCGAAATTCGCGAAAAAATTATTATTTGGCGGTCTTGTAATAAAATATCAAAGTTCCCGGTTTTGCTATAAAATTTTCAATTAAATGGCTAGTACTCAACCCAACAAAAAGTATTCCAAAACCAAAAACTTCATATAAAAACAAGAAAGGAAGCTAGCTTCGGCCAGCCGAAGCTTATATACCCTTGCAGATCAGTCCTATTCATTTACAAAAACATTAAATTTAAATTAACTTGCGAATATGTTACAACAAACCTAATTTTAGCTGTTTTCGTATTATTTTGTTTTGGCATTAATTTTTGATCCTTCCAATGGCAGCTATATAATATAGCCGTCCGATTTTTTTTTAAATTTAAATAAAAATAAATTAAAGAAAAGCCATAGCCTAGAGGAGAAGAGGATGTAATATAAGTCAACAAAGATATAATTTTTTTCCTATTAATTTTCATCTAATTTTTCGACCGTTCCTATGGCAGCTATATGATATAATCAACCGATTTTTTAGAAATTTTATTCGAAATTCAGAAATATTATAAAAATAGTATTCCCAAAAGTAGAAGGTTATATTTCAAAAAACACCAAAGCTAGAATTTTTTTTTCGATCCTTCCTATGGGAGCTATAAGATATAGTGGCCCGATCCGGTCGGTTCCGACATATATACTACCTGCAATAGGAAGAAGACTTTTGGGAAAGTTTGAGCCCGATAGCTTTAAAACTGAGGGACTAGTTTGCGTAGAAACGGACGGACAGACGGACAGATGGACAGACGGACAGACGGACATGGCTAGATCGACTCGTCTAGTGATGCTGATCAAGAATATATATACTTTATGGGGTCGGAAACGTCTCCTTCACTGCGTTGCAAACTTCTGACTGAAATCATAATACCCTCTGCAAGGGTATAATAACGTCACCAAAATTTTTGATCGCGACATTTTGGTTGAAGTTTTTGGACGGCAGTACTCATGCTCACAACAAAAAATACTAAAATACCGCTCAAAAAATATTAATTTTATATATTACTTGAGCTATTCCGATAACAACCTTGTTAAATCCTTAACTAAAATACACTCTCAAAGGCAGAAGACAATTTACAATGACTATCGAGTACTGTAACAATGGATTATAATACAGCAAACGGTTGATTCCCCTTGTAAAACACAAATTTAAAATTTGAATTTTAGGTTTGTTTATATTTTTGAGTCAGTGAGACCGAAAAAGAACGAACGGATTTTAAAAAATTAATCAACACGTGACCCTCAAGAAATAATTGACTGGAAGTATTATTTTTTATACCCTTACCGAGGGTATTATGATTTCAGTCAGAAGTTTGCAACGCAGTGAAGGAGACCCCATAAAGTATATATATTCTTGATCAGCATGACAAGACGAGTCGATCTAGCCATGTCCGTCTGTCCGTCGGTCCGTCTGTCCGTCTGTCCGTCTGTCCGTCTGTCTGTCTGTTTCTACGCAAACTAGTCTCTCAGTTTTAAAGCTATCGGGCTCAAACTTTCCCAAAAGTCTTCTTCTTATTGCAGGTAGTATATATGTCAGAACCGAACGGATCGGACAACTATATCTTATAGCTCCCATAGGAAGGATCGAAAAAAAAAACGTAAAAAATTCTAGTTTTGGTGTTTTTTGAAATATAACCTTCTACTTTAGGGAATACAATTTTTTAAATATTTCTGACTTTCGAATAAAATTTCTAAATCGGATGACTATATCATATAGCTGCCATAAAAACGGTCGGAAAATTAAATGGAAATTAATAGGAAAAAAATTATATCCTTGTTGACTTTTATTACATTTTCTTCTCCTCTGGGATATGGTTTTTCTTTAACATTTCAAAATTTTTTATTAAATTTAACAAAATTCGGACAACTATATTATATAGCTTCCATAGGAATGATCAAAATATTAATCCCAAAGTAATACGAAAGCAGCTAAATGTAATGTTTTTGTAAATGAATAGAAATGATCTGCAAGGGTATATAAGCTTCGGCTGGCCGAAGCTAGCTTCCTTTCTTGTTTTCACATGTTTTTGTTAGGTTGAGTACTAGACCAAAGTAATTACATTTTAAAGAGTGCCTCTAAAACATTATTTAATTTTTAAATGAGTTCCTTCAAACCTAATAAAGGTTTTAAATAAATTGCTATAAAAATCATGTAGCCTTTAAATTTTTGCTTTAAATAACAGTTGCCTGACGGTCGGGACACTCGACTAAAGCGTTCTCTCCTGTTTGTATACCCGTTACTCGTAGAGTAAAAGGGTATATTGTATTCGTGCAAAAATATGTAACAGGGAGAAGGAAGCTTTTCCGAACCTATAAAGTATATATATTCTTGATCAGGATCACTAGCCGTGTCGAACTAGCCATGTCCGTCTGTCCGTCTGTCCGTCTGTCCGTATGTCTGTCCGTCTGTATGAACGCTGAGATCTCGGAAACTATAAAAGCTAGAGGATTGGCACTTTGCATGCATATTCTTGGAGTTCCTACGCAGCGCAAGTTTATTTCAAAATGGTGCCACGCCCCCTCTAACTCCCTCAACCGCCCTAAACCATTTTTTGAAAGGTGTCTGGCGCCCACACCATTAAAGATTTTGGAAAAATGCAGTTTTATTGTGATTATCAATACCTATCGAAATGTAGAAGAAATTTTTCAAATCGGACCATTCGTTAAAAAGTTATGCCCGATCAAAGATTTTATATATCTATCTCCCTCGCACTCCCTTTACTGAGCAACGGGTATCTGATAGTCGGGGCACCCGACTATAGCGTTCTCTCTTGTTTACTTTAAATTTAATTGACTGATGCACGCTACATGTAGCGTAACGAAAAATAAAAACCAAATACCTACAACTTTCAGATAATTATTTCTTGAGGGTTCAGTGTTGATTTATCTGGTATTATCCATGTTTTACGGTCACTTGGCTCAAAAACGTAAGGAAACCTAAAAAGTCAGATTTAACTAGTACTTTAGGCGCAAGACTCAACCTAAAAAAGGTGCACCAAAAAATCCGGGTATTCCCTAAACTGTGGAATTGCTAAATTGTTGAATTTTGCTCAACTTTCTAGAAGGTCTATTAGTAGTTCTTCTTATCTCGCTAACACTTTTAGACAGTAACGTAAGAATTTCTCAAAAATAGATTATCTTCAAACTCGGGTACCTCATAGAGTTTGCCTTGCTTATCATCTGCGATTTTTTTTAAATTGTCGAAGTTTAATGTGGTTAAACTTCAAATTATTATATCTCGGGAACGGCTTAGAGGAACAACGTACAACTTTACAAGTTTTTAAACGTGTACATTTATTTTCTAAAATTTTTGGTTGGTTAAAACGTTTGAATATTAATATGAAAATGAATATTTGAAATTTCCTATCGCGGTTTTAAAAGTCTTATTTATCCTTTAAAATAAACTCAACTATCCAAGATTGTCCTTCTCATAACCAACTAAATTTACACTCATAAAAAAAAATCGAAGAATTTCCATTAAATCAAGGAAATTCTTTCTTGAATTTTTGACAAAGGCGACCTCACCTTTGTTTTAAGAAACGTTTTTTTTGAAAAGCACCTTTAAAACCAGAAAAAATATTTCTTGAAACAAGAAATTAAATTTCTTAAAACAAGAAAGGGTTTTTTGGAAAGCCACCATTAAAAGAAGAAAAAATATTTCTTGAAACAAGAAAGGCGATTCTTGTTTCAAAGGTGGTTTCTTTCTTGTTTCAAGAAATTAAACTTCTTAAAACAAGAAATGGTTTTTTAAAAAGGCACCTTTCAAACAAGGAAAAATATTTCTTAAAACAAGAAAATAAATTCTTGTTTTAAAGGTGGATTCTTTCTTGTTAAAAAATTTAAAATTTCCTTTCAAGAAATTTTATTTCTTGATTTAAGAAATAATATTTCTTGAAAGGAAGTTTTACATTAACTCTGAAATATAAAAAAATGTAACTTCGTTTTTTTTTTTGATATTGCATATTTTATTTAATTACATTATGTGGTTTGGCGTTCTAGTTCTTAAACACAAAATATTATAAATGTTTTACAAGCAGTCCATTGCTTAATAAAATACAATACAATACAATACAATACAATACATTTGAAACACATAACACTTAACATTTAAACATTTTTAATTATCAAATTTTTGCATATTAGCATATGATTTATTATTGGTGGTGTATTTAATTCACATAATTTAACTATTGTATACCCCATGGCCTTTTGAACTTCATATGACATAAGGTGATCACAAAACTCAGTATATATTCGCATTCCTTCATCTGGAAAAAAAAGAGTTATTGGGATATAAAATATTTATTTTTAGATACACAACATTTTTTGAAATTGAATGTTAATAATAGCCAAAATACAAACACGTTGGTCAAAAGACCGAGAGAGAGAGGCAAGGATAGAACAGATAGAACTCGAAGATGGGGGTTGAAAATCGAAGTTCAGAGAGAGAGAGACACGGGAGAGACACGTACGAGCGAAGGAAGACCGAATGTAAGCAGGCCAGATCATGCCAGTTTGAAGAAGTAGAAGAGAGAAACGTCGGTCAAAAGAGCGAGAGAGAGGAGCAAAAGATAGAAGGGTTGAAAATCGGCTTTCAGATCGGGTGAATCGCGTACCTGCATACATATTTACATGCCTAAGTATGTCAAACAAATACAACATATTTTTCTTTTTGAAAGACTTACCTTAGAAGGTTTTAAAACAAAATTACAGCTTCGCCAAACCATTTATTTGGCAGATGCAACTGCTCTCACTGCAGGTACTTTAGAGATTTCTCCGACATGTTTCACTCTGAAAAATAAATATAATGCAAGTAATAAGGCGAAGTTATTATAGAACTCTACATCTACAAATATATGTACAAATGTATGTATGTACGTAGCTTTTAGCTAGAAAACAATTCAACTAAGTTTGTGTAAAACTTGTTTAAGAGATTTCGAATTTTTCCTTTAATTAGATACATACATTTGCATGCGCGCTATACAAAAAATTATATATGTACATACCTTTAAATAATTGGAAAAGGCTTCACTCTTTATCCGCTTGAAAATCACGTCCATCACTTACGAATCTTTTTTCACAACTGACGCTCGGATGATCAGAGAAGTCGGTGGCCGGGTAGTAGTCGGGCCGAGTAGGCCCTTCGTCCTACTTCGTTTTTTTCTGTCGTCAACATTCGGTAGCCGAAGGAAGTCAATGGCTACTTTCTTATTTTCAAGGGACATTTCTTTCACATATTCAAAGGCGATTTCGCCATTAAATACGTAGAAAATGTTTTGGCTGCGACGGCAAAACAAACATATGAGATTTTCATTTTTCTATTTTCAAGAAAAATTATTTCTTGAATTTTTTCCATCAAGAAAGGTTTTCTATATTTAAAGGCAAATTTTCTAATTACAAGAAATTTTTTTTCCATTTTCAAGGGTAAGCCGATTCAATGGCGAGATTTCTATAATTGAGAAATAAATTTTTATGAGTGTACTTAGAATAATTTTAGGATTTTTTTTAAGGCAGAAACAAATTCTAGAAAACATAGTCAAAAAACATAAAAGTATACAGCTGCGGTCAAAATACTAGTATTGCTGCCGCCCTGTGTATTTAAAAGTTTGTTGTTGTAATTGATATTTTCCTGGTAATATTGTATTGATGATAATTTTACTATTAGACTTATTGGATAAAAAAAGTTACAACATCAAACTTTTAAAAACACAGGGCGGCAACACTACTACTATTTTGACCGCAGCTGTATACTTTTATGTTTTTTGACTATGTTTTCTAGAATTTGTTTCTGCCTTAAAAAAAATCCTAAAATTATTCTAAGTATGGGGTTTGAAAGATAAAGAGTGTATCTTTTAAAAAACTTTAACATCGAATCAAACCATGCATCCGTTTGCCTCTGAGATCTCTGGAAAGTTGTCCAATTTCAGCATTTTTCGAACTTTGAGGTCCTTTTGCTAAGAATCCTTGCGTCGGGAACGATTTGGAAAACGCAGTTTAACTTGGGAATTCGTAACGAATCCAAAAATATAGCATCCATCGAGGTACATTTTTGATGCTGCATAGTGTAATTTTACCACTGTCATAATTTTAACTAATATTAATTAATAGTGTAATATGTATTCCTCTAAAGTTCAAAAGTTGATATAAATTACCAAAACAGTACTCATTTGGCCTTGTTTACTAATTTTCAATGTTAATATTGGTTAGTCAGAGGCGTAGTTAGAGCGGAGTGTGGGGTACGGAAGGTTAGGCTCTCCCCCAGTTACCAATATGTTAAAAACTAAAAACAGATATGTTTTAAACTATTATCTTATGCTATTTATTGTCATAGAATCGATCAAGGAAATATAGCATATTTTCAAAAAAATCTAGTAGAAATCGGTATTTATTTTATATCTATATTTTTAGCAAAATAACAAAATTTTAAATTTAAAACCTAAATTTGTTAATTTATTTATCATTATCTTCATCAATACCTTCAGAAAAGTTAAATATCTTCATGATGTAACGGCGCGCGGATGAACCAGTGCTGACAATATTTGAAATTATGAACATTTCTTGCTAACTTTAACTGCGGTTTTCTCAGAAGGGGCACAAAAAGGCAGGCTAATTTTTTCAGAAATTGCAGTTAAATATCTAAACTTAAAAAAAAAAAAGATTTAAACGGGGAGGGGAGGGTGTAACACTAATTTACGTCCAAGAATATAAAAAAAAAACAATTTTTTTTAACACCTAAATCTTTAAAAAAAAACATTTTGTCAGGTGTGAGCCGCTTAATAGCGCTCTTGCAATTTTAAGCGGAATCGTGTTCCCATAGAGAATCGTGGAATTTATGGTCCAACTGTGTCGCCACGACCCGGTGCCAGTCTCTTTGGTCGTGCACCAAGAACCATATTCGCTGAAAGAAAGTTGTGCGACATTCCCCATCTTTTTCTAGCACATGTCGTTCTTAATGAATAATAAGTTGCTTATGCGGTCATTCCACGACATTGTTCGGCTTATTCATTAGAGCATTCATTAAAGGCTTAGAAAGTGACAAATGTAAATATATACATTTACTGGGATTTGTTTGGATAAGATGGCATGGTCACTTAGAATTTTAACGTTAAATTTAAAGTTTATAATACAAATAACTTTAACTGTTTAAATCATAAAGGTTCAAAGCTTTTAAATTAATAGTGTGCATTGCCATTAAAGCAGCCATTTTTAACACGATTTTAAAATGTTTTGGGCAAATTATAATTATAATAATAATTATTTATAGATCAGATCGCCAGCGCCAAGTCATGCGCGCATAGGTGTACGACGGCACCTGCAGCGCTCTTTGTTTATCTATTTACACCCTCTTCTTATACCACTAAAGCTGTCGCTTATATATTCAGCGACTGCCTTGCACTATGGGGCATTTGACCTGTTTTTTAGCATTCATTAATCATTCCAAAACAAAGAGACTTTTTTGAGTTTGGTTTTTTGAAATAGTTTATAATATTTAAATACATATTTTTAAGAAAAAATCATACACTAAAAACAATTTATTAAAAAAAATATTTTTTTTTCCTAAACTTAAAAAAAAACCTTTTTTTATTGGTTTTTAATAATAAAAAAATATTTCCAACAAACAGAAAATAAAGGTTTTTGATGCTTTTTTCTTTGAAGATATATCGATTTTTTCCTGTGAAGTCCCATCTATTTATATGCAAAATACTGGATATGCCGTATAAAAATTTTTTTTAATGAAAATAAGACGCGGAATGTTTTCAAATCAAATATATTGTCATGGAGAAGACAATTGCATTAAATTTATTTAACATTCCATCTTACCAAGCAAGAAGAATTCAAATATAGTGTTAGTTTGACCATTTTTCGAAGTGCCGTAAAAGTTTAATTTCTCGAAAAGTCGCAAAAAGTGCACATTAAGACTGCATGTCACGAATTGAGAATTGACCCCTCTTTTAAATGGTTCAACCCACAGGCTCAACAAATTTCAACATTTTTTCTAATCTATATTCAAAGTTGAACTTTCTTTTTCCAAACCTATTAAGAGAGACTACTTGGTATATGAAGCCATTGCTACAAATACAGTCATGAAATAAGCAACAAAGTAGTATTAACACATAGTAAGGACATTTTTAATGAATATCCATTTCAAATTTTATGGTTCTACGTCTTGTCCTTGAAGAGATATTATTATACCCGTTACTCGTAGAGTAAAAGGGTATATTGTATTCGTGCAAAAGTATGTAACAGGTAGAAGGAAGCGTTTCCGACCCTATAAAGTATATATATTCTTGATCAGGGTCACTAGCCGAGTCGATCTAGCCATGTCCGTCTGTCCGAGTAACTCTACGAGTAACGGGTATAAAAATGCAGTTTTATTGCATTTATCAATACCTATCGAAATGTAGAAGAAATTTTTCAAATCGGACCATTCGTTAAAAAGTTATGCCAGATTAAAAATGTTCTATCTCCACCTCCGTCGCACTCACTTTGGCTGAGTAACGGGTATCTGATAGTCGAGGCACCCGACTATAGCGTTCTCTCTTGTTTCTTAGTATGCACTGCAAAATCGAGCAAAATGTAAACACTTGGTGTTCGCTTGCTGCACCTGACTTTAACAACTATTATTTTAACATTGGACTGTTAACTTAACATTTGCGGTATGTAACATTTTATTTTGATCTATTCTTAATACGTTTCGCTGGCCCCACGGAGTTGCCTTTTAAAGGCCGATATCCACCCCGCGAGTAGAAAGGGTTACACAGCTGACTGCCGTTGTAAAGCCGTTTTATTCTGAAAGTATTCACTTAGAACATAACCTACCAAAATTGTGTTTAACTAATCTTACCGCAGTATGTCCTCCTTATTTCAACCACGCGACAATAATGCGGAAGCTTACATTGCAGAGTGGTCGGGCTTGTATGGGGAGGGCGGCCAAAAATACTTATAGTGAAGATAAAAATTTAAAATTTTTTCCAAAATTCTATAAAAATATAATAAATAAAACAAAAAAAATCGTTTATATTCAACCTACTTCTTAAGTTACACCCCCTGCTTTATATCCATATATCAACATTTTAAGACAGAACCATTATTTTGATTTTAATCTTAGCACGTATATTATTCCAAAAGATCAAAAATATTTTTATTGAAAACTGTATTCTTTTTTGGGGGTAACTTTCGTTGTCCCGTTATAAAAGGATCCGACGAAAGAAGAAGACGATTGAGTAGGTCTTCGTGTGTGGCTATTCGATAAATTTTTCTTGTGTGCTGCAGACGAAACTTTTTTATGTCCTTGTTTCTAGACTCAGCAACTTCCTCTGACAATTCCCCAATCGACACTAGAGCGTTTTCAATTATGGATGGTCCATGAATTAAAATCTTGTGAACGGTAGGCGGATGGTAATACCATGAATATGTCCTTGTCAGATCAACGGCTATCTGGAGAGCAATCGACTTAAATTTTTCCACATTAATTTTGTATCCTGAACCCAGTGCTTGTAATATTGTTGCGCATCTTTCAATATAGGTTTATCTACACTCAGGGAAAAATTCGAGCTTTTCGATATCAAATCAAGTACGAACGATATCAAAAGTTAGGTAAGCACGAAATTTCTTAATCCAAGAACGAAAATTTAAAATCAAGTACGAATAATTCAAGCCCGAATTTATAGATTTGAGAACGAACGTTCTTGAAATAAGTACGACATAAGACTGTTTTAAGTACAAAAATTTTGAATTTAAGAATGAAAAATTCTTAATTTAAGTACTTATGTACTTTAAATATTTTACCTATCATCATTATTTATTTAACTTATTTTTACAATTAAACATATTTTAAATGTTATTTATATTCTGAAAAAACTTTTAGTAATGATTAAAGCGATAGTTAGGAAAACTCTTACCCCGACCTCGGTTTGAACCCACGACCACTCGCACTGCAGACAGACGTTTTAGCCGACTCGACCACGCACGCTTTTTAAAATGCGTTGACTTAAGAAGGCACAAATACTGTGACGAAAGGACTAACGTAAAAGTTATATTTATTTATATTTAAACCATTTATAAAGGGTTTTATAAAGTAAAAAAAACAATTTATAAATATTTACTAAAAAAACAGAAAAAAACTTTTTAAAAAATTTAAGTAGAGGACTTGTCGCGGCGAGGATTCGAAGTCGGTACCTATATGCAAAACATTTATTTCTCCGAACGCCTCTAACAGCTGCACCACCCTGAGAATTCACTTTTTCTGGTTGAATGGTTATATTTAAGAACAAATAGTTCTTGTTTTAAGAACGAGTGTTCTCAAAATTTCAAGTACGATTCGGGATTGTTTCAAGAACGTTCGTTCTCAAATTATTCGTTCTAAATTTTTCTGGGTGTAGGCCTGAAATTTCTGATGATAACCCAGGATTCCATCATTCGATGTACCAGAACCACCAACCTTCGGATTATCGACGATCAATCCCATTTTCAAACGAAATTCTGTTTGAATATTTCTTTTTCTTTGAAGAACTTTTTCTTTACCTTCAACGCTCCGAACTTGCCAGACTTGTACATCAAGTCTGTACGACAAATGAAAAACATATTCAAAAAATCGTATGTATGCATGAAGAGGTGACAGTCCGAATTGGAATCGATCCTGATGAACTTCCCTTTCTAAACTTGTCTGAATATCGTTCATTTCTGTGGGCTTCGCGTTGCATACATAACATTTTGAAGATGGAGTTTTAGATAATGCATTACAAATTTTGTCATCAACCATTGTGAGTTGCAAAATATGCTGAACATATATTGTTTTATTACCCACAGTTATTTTCGTCGAAACAAGATTATTAATTTTGTCTTTAAGGTATTTTTACTCCTTGATACTCCATCATTCGATGTACCAAAACCACCAACCTTCGGATTATCGACGATCAATCCCATTTTCAAACGAAATTCTGTTTGAATATTTCTTTTTCTTTGAAGAACTTTTTCTTTACCTTCAACGCTCCGAACTTGCCAGACTTGTACATCAAGTCTGTACGACAAATGATGTAACGAACTGATTTTTACGGTTTGCTCGCTACGCAGATCGTGCGGCTAGCTCAGTAGATTTGTGTGTCCGTCCCACCAAATTTGTATAAACGTGACCGCCCGGTTAACAGTAAAACACTTCAGAATTCAGAATTCAGACAATAATTGTTGTGACTCGTGCTGACGATGCTCCTGCGACTCCGATCCGTGGTTCCTTGCTGCAGGTGCTCCTGGATGCGCCGGGTACTTTCGCTGCCACTCGTAGACGAGGGCGTGGAGTTGGGTTGTTGGGCTCAGGGAAGCGTCACCGTTTTCAGACTAGGGTGAACAGGCACCACGCTTGCAAGACCTTCGTCCTGCCAGCCGCAGTCTCCTGTCCCTTGCTCTGTCCCGGCCGGTCCCGCTAGACGCCTACTCAGTTTCCTTTGACGCTCCGGTACTACGGCCGGTTTACGCCAGCAGTCCCTGTAGCAAACGCCCAGAGAAAGACGAACGTTCCACCCGAACCTTCCCTCCTGGCTGTTGCGATCGTACCTGGTGTCTGGTTCCCTGGATGCTTGTCCTCGTCGACGTCCTGGGCGACTCGTGGCTGCGTTGTCCTGCGTTGCTCCCTTGAGGTCTGCTGCTCGTGCCCAACACTCTGCTGGTGGGACGCCCGTGCCAAATCTGCCTATGTCCTGCTCAACTGATCGGTGTTACGGCCGACACAGCTGGACTAATCGGTATTACAGCCAATGTAGTCGGACCAGTCGGTGCTACGGCCAACTTAGCCGCACGCAGTTACACTAATCGGTATCACAGCCAATGTAGCCGGACTAGTCGGTATTACAGCCGGCACAGCTAGCCTTATCGGTATTTACAGCCAATGCAGCCAAACTGACTGGTATTACAGCCAACGTAGCCGGACTAATCGGTACCACAGCCAATATAATCCTGATGGTCGGTACTACGGCCAACCTTGATGTTCTGCAGATTTAGCCGTGCGTTGCCTTGAAGGACCTCAGCTACCTGTGTCGCAATTCGGAGACTTGCTTGGTCCCGAACTTCTTGACGTAGCGATCTTGCTCCTTGCTGGTTTTCCACGGCGGTTTCTCCTTGACTTTGACTTTACTAAACGTTGTTCACTCGCGATTTGATGCTCGATGACTCGGGTACGATCGCAACAGCCAGGAGGGAAGGTTCGGGTGGAACGTTCGTCTTTCTCTGGGCGTTTGCTACAGGGACTGCTGGCGTAAACCGGCCGTAGTACCGGAGCGTCAAAGGAAACTGAGTAGGCGTCTAGCGGGACCGGCCGGGACAGAGCAAGGGACAGGAGACTGCGGCTGGCAGGACGAAGGTCTTGCAAGCGTGGTGCCTGTTCACCCTAGTCTGAAAACGGTGACGCTTCCCTGAGCCCAACAACCCAACTCCACGCCCTCGTCTACGAGTGGCAGCGAAAGTACCCGGCGCATCCAGGAGCACCTGCAGCAAGGAACCACGGATCGGAGTCGCAGGAGCATCGTCAGCACGAGTCACAACAATTATTGTAAAACCAGAGCCGTAAATAAACGCCTCCTTGAACTGAATTCTGAAGTGTTTTACTGTTAACCGGGCGGTCACGTTTATACAAATTTGGTGGGACGGACACACAAATCTACTGAGCTAGCCGCATGATCTGCGTAGCGAGCAAACCGTAAAAATCAGTTCGTTACATCTGGTTCAGTTGATTCCTTTAAAAATTGAAATCGAACAGGTCGACAATATCGTGTGGATGCGGGTCGTGGGTTTTTCCATATAATTTTCGAAGTGTCTTCAGCTGCTACTAGGACAAGCGGAACATATAAAGTGACAAACAAGTGGCTGTCTTCCAAATTATTTTTCTCCACTTTCTGCTTGTACTCGCTGTATCCAGAGCTTCCGTCGAAACCCCACTTCCCTATAAGTTTTAGGTTGCAAACAGGATCTTTGACAACATCATTTATTACATTATCCTACAACTCGATCATGCGCTTTGTTATGTGGTCTAATAAGCTTTGAAGCTCCACTATTGCATGTGCTTCACTAATAGTTATGTTTTCAGGATAACATTTTTTTTTCTTTTAAAACATTATCATAGCTGCAAAAAAGCTCTGTAACCAACTCCCTAATGAGGATATATTGGTGTTTTGTTAAATTTGCTTCCGTGATAAGCGAAATAACCTCATTAGCACTCAAAGGCGAGATTTGTTCTTCAACAGCCGCATAACGTAAATATTCAGCAGCAGATTCATCTAAATCAGCAATCTTAGCAATCCGTCTTCTTTTTGTTCGGCTTGAACACTCAAAAAACTAATTTTGGGACGACCACGCTCAACATTATTTACATCTGTAGTGTTTACATCGGAATTAAATAAAAAGATTCATTTTTCGAAAACCAATCCGAATACTTTTCCAAAACGAATGCTTTATTTCGAGAGCAGTTTCGCCAATATATTTCAAATCTCTTGCAGCAATAATTAACGCAATTTTCCAATTCATCCAAGTATTCAGCTTTCATTACGTAGCCATCATTCTCTATTTTCAATTTTAAAGATTGATATATTTATTTATTTTTTTTTTTTTATTTATTTATTTCCAAAAAAAATTAGAAAATATCTGCCAATATAAACCTAACTCCTACCTCCGCCCGAATAAAGGAGTTTTTTTTAACGATATGCTCCGACTCACATCAAGTGGGCAGAGGCAAGGATAGGTGATTAAAAATATTTCTTACATTTAAGTCCACGGAACATTCAACAAACAACAAAAAATACAATTCATTATATTGAGTACACAAAACTCGAAAAGGATCGTGCGCTTCAAAATTCGATTTGCAAATTTCAAGAGCAATAGGCCGAAAGTAGCGGGATGCTCTTACGGGGATCGAAAACCGTATTTGGCCGAGTAAGAAGCTAGAATTTATAAGTCCAGTGATCAACTTGTGGAGGAACATCACTCCCTGGCAGGTCCGACGATCCATTAGGGAGGGCAGCTTCAGAAGACGCAGTCTATCGACGTAGGATGGCAGGTGACGTTGTGGTTCCCAGTTTAACCCACGTAAAGCAAACAAAAGGAACTGTTTCTGTACCGATTCGATTAGGTCCTGATATTTAGCATATTGAGGTGACCATACGCACGAGCAGTATTCAAGAATAGGTCGCACAAGAGAAATGTAAAGGTGCTTTGTGGTGTAGGGATCCTCAAATTCTTTAGACCAGCGCTTTACAAACGCAAAAACCCCTTTTGCTTTACTGACAATGATGCCGATGTGATTGGTAAAGTTTAGGTTGTGGCTAAATAAAACTCCAAGATCTGTTACAGAATTAATGCCTCTTCCGATAAAAAGACATGAAGCAACATTTAGAATTATTTAAGAACAGCAGGTTCTGGAGGCACCATGATAGCAGATTGCATAAGTCCGCTTGCAGGAGTACATGAGAATCAACGTTTGTTAAGGGCATGCAAAGTTTTACGTCATCGGCGTACATCATCACGTGGGAAGAGAGAATTACTTGAGGCAAGTCATTTAAAAAGATTCCAAACAGAAGTGGTCCAAGGTGACTCCCTTGAGGAACGCCAGAAGTCACATGGACAAGGTTTGAGATCGAATTTTTAAATAATACTCTCTGCGTCCGGTTCAATAAGTATGAAGAAATCCACTTCGTCAACGAGATCGGGAATCCCAAAAGCGTAAGTTTTTTTAACAGTAACTGATGGTTCACCGAATCGAAAGCTTTACTGAAGTCTGTAAAGATTACATCAGTTTGGGTGTTTGTTTTAAACGCATTCCTAATAACTGTAGTAAACTCTAGAAGGTTGGTTGACGTCGATCTACGTTTCATAAAGCCGTGCTGTGTTGGGGACATTATTGAGCTACACTGGTGCTGAAGCTGAGCAGTAATTAACCGTTCGAAGAGTTTGGGAATAGCACTGAGTTTTGCAATCCCTCGGTAGTTATTAATGTAAGATTTACTTCCCTTTTTATGAAGCGGAATTATAAAAGATTCCTTCCAAACTTCTGGAAAAAATGATTGCTGCAGGGATAACTGAAATAGTTTTGACAGTGGACCACACAATGCACTAGCACAATATTTTAAAACGCAGCTTGGTACAAGATCGGGACCAGAAGAGAAGGATGACTTGATTCTTTGCAGATTTTGAAAAACATCATCTACGCTGATTATAGGCATAAACATACCATTAGAGTGCGGAAGTGAAAAGGGATACGCTGAGGTATTATCGTAGCTTGTGGATGAATACGTGGACTGGAAAAAATTTGCAAATAAATTGGCAATATCGGCATCATTAACAGCAGAAACGGAATCCAGATGAAGGCAGCATGGAAATTGTTGAGACTTGCGTTTGGAGTTAACAAATGCATAGAACCGTTTGGGGTTATCATGAAACTCAGTCCTGCAACGATCAAGGTAATTCTTGTAGCATTGGGAATTGTGAGTTATGAATTCAGATCGCACAGTAAGGTATCTCGAATAGTCTACTTGCATCCCTGTCCTCTTAAATTTCTTAAAAAGTCTGGACTTACAGTTTTTTAAGTAAGAGAGTCTACGAGTGAACCAAGGAGGCTTATAAGAAACATCAGGTGAGGGGAATGAAGGCACATACAAATCGAAAACCGTGCCGAGAATGCCGTAGAACTGTTTAACTGTTCATCAACAATCTCTCTCGTGTGCAGTCGCTTTATTGATCGCTCTATAAAATAAACGATATTCTACCGAAAACTACATCTATAAAATTCAAGAAAGTCGATAACCGCCAAATATACTACCAGCTCTATACGCGGACATTGCAACACAGTGCTAATAAACAAAGTTTACTCTGTAAATCAGAAAATAAATTCTTGTTGAAAAACAAGTGCGGTTGTGCGTGCACCTTCTGTGAGAGATAATCGGTGCGGCAGCATCTTCGGAGTGCAAGAGAGTTAAAGGTTGCCCCATCAGTCAAGCTACCGCCGATAAGGCAGTTATACGCTATTGTCGATAAGGCAGTTTGTCGGCAAAGCAGTGAGTGGTTGCTAGCTTAGCTAGCATACAACTTAAAAAGATACAATCTGAAAGATACAATTCAAACACAACCGACAAATACACCTAAATTTATATTAAATCAAACAATAAACAAATAAAAATAAATATCATGGGTTCTACTGCTCCGCCCACTAAACGTACCCGCAACAACGCCGGAACAGCCAGCGAACGCAACTCCGATGTAAATTCGCCACAGCTGCTGGAGCTCCTAAAGACTCGTTTTGAGGAACAAACCGAAAAAATTGAGTCGGCCGTTCGGGAAGCGGAACAGCGAATGCTCAGCCGCCTTATGGATCGCTTGGACATTATCGCCGGGGAAGTAAAGCAAATGGATGCCCGAGTCCTGACGTTGGAGCGTGAGGTTGCCGATCTTCGCTCCATCAAGGACCGAATGGGTGAGCGTGTTGAGACGCTGAACAGGGAGGTGGCAAATCTACAAGCAGCAGGCGAGAGGTTGGGTGCACTGGAGTCCAGGCTGGCAACGCAATGCAGGGAGACTAGCTCATGTGACCTGAGGGTTCATGGCGTTCCCTATGTCGAAGGTGAAGATCTCAAAGCGCTCTATCACAAGCTATGCTTTAATCTCCAGCTGACTCCACCACCAAAAGTTTCCGAAATCTTCCGAGCAAGGAAATCACAACAAACTCATGTGGATCCAGTAATAATAATAAAAATGTTAAACCCACGCGAAAAGATCAGGCTGCTTGGTCAAATCGGAATGTACAGGCGCGAGCACAAGAAACAACTTAGCTTGCAGTTTCTGGGTTTCAATTCGGAAGCGATAATTTATGTTAATGAGCAATTGTTAAAAGAACATTATCTCATTTTCAAAGAAGCTATGCGTATGAAAAAGCATAAAGTTCTTACGGCCGTCTTTACACGACGCGGACTTGTGCACGTGCGCTGCGCTCGAAGAGAGGGCGTCCTTTGCATCAAGAGTATGGAGGAACTTTCGTCGCTCACGTCCGTTAATCATTCGCCTGATCCACTTTCTACATCTCTCACTAACGCTTCGGCTGGAACCGAAGCTGATAGCTTTCGTTCTTAACCGTAAAAATTGTATCCTCCTAATTAAGATAGGTCTAAAAATAGTTTACTTTGATAAATTAAGAACTTATACTTTGAATATTGAGATTGCGCCCCTAATAACCATTGATAACAACAATGCAGGATGAGGAAGTTTGTTCCATAGCTAGTGCCATGTTAAAAACTATTAGTAACTATAAAAATGGTCTCAAAATCGTTCATTTAAATGCACAAAGTCTGTTAAAGAAGATTGATGAGTTTAGATTCCTTTTCACCCAGTCTAATGTCGATGTGATATGTGTGTCTGAAACGTGGTTTGTACCTGATCTGTGTGATTCGTCTATTGTCTGTGAAGGCTATAATGTTTATCGATCCGATCGTATTGGTCATGCAGGAGGCGTGGCTATATATGTGAATGTGAAGCTGAAATGTAAAGTGGTACTTAAACAGCCAAGTGACAGTATTATTGAATACATTTTATTAGAAATTCCCAATAAATCCCATGGAAGAACCCTTCTGGGTTGTATATATAGACCGAATCGGACAATTGACTACGGTTCATTACTAAATGTAATTTCAGATATTTCGCTGGAGTACACTGATATCATATTGGCAGGCGATTTCAACAGTAACCTATTCTCAGAAAGCCATCTCGTGGATAACTTTAAATCCCTTGGTCTGTACTCAGTTAACGAAACGATTCCCACGCACTATAGCAACCACTGTGATACATTACTTGACCTATTTCTTATCAATGACCCCAGCAAAATCATACATTATGACCAGGTTTCAGTACCAGCCTTCTCCAGACATGACCTAATATTTTTAACATATGACTTGAACTTTGACTACACAATTAATTCTTTTACGTATAGAGACTACAAAAATATAAACTGTGATGAATTAAAGACTGAATTTTTCCGTTGTGATTGGTCATGTATTTACAATCTTTGTCATGTAGACTGTCAATTAGATGTTTTAACCAACAATATCCAGTATTTGTTCAACAAGTTTGTGCCCCTAAGGACCAAGGTGATTAAGCCAATGCAAAATCCGTGGTTCAGCAGCGAAATTAAAAACCGAATCCGTCAGCGAGATGTAGCTTACCTCCGGTGGAAACGATACAAAACCGATGAATATCGCAAGCAATACAAAGAGGCTAGGGTAAAAGTAAACAAAAAGATAAAATCAGCAAAGAGAGAGTACTATAATATACAATTTAATAACTGTGTTAACTCAAAGAATAGATGGACCAAGCTAAAACAGTTAGGTATTGGAAAATGTAAACAGCAGACAGAGTCTGAGGTGGACGTTGAATTAATAAACAAAAAGTTTTTGGAAATAGATGTACCTGAAGCAACATGCAATCCGTACCTGAATACTCAACCCCTCTGTGATACTAGTTTTAGCTTTACATGTATAAATCAAAGTGATGTCCTAGATAGTATTCTGCATGTCAAGTCCAATGCTGTAGGCCTCGACAATATGTGTCCAAAATTTGTAAAGCTTTTGCTCCCCTTAATGTTGCCCCATATTACATATATTTTTAACACCGCTATTACTACGTCTTCATTTCCGACAATATGGAAAAACGCCAAAATATTCCCAATTCCCAAGCTAAACAATGACTATAGGCCTATTTCAATATTACCTTTCCTATCAAAAGTCTTTGAAAATCTTATGTCCTCTCAGATTCAACTTTACTTAGCTAATAATTCCTTACTAAATGAAAAACAATCTGGATTCCGTAAGAAAAGGAGTTGTATAACTGCAATCACTAATATTGTTGAGGATATAAGAAAAAAACTGGATGGGAACTGCGTAACGTTTCTAACGCTCCTTGACCATAGTAAGGCTTTTGATTCTGTGAATCATAATATTCTCATTACCAAGCTTAGAAACATGTTTCATTTCTCGACTAATGCGACAAAGCTTATTAGGTCGTACTTAACGAATAGATATCAAGCGGTCGTCTCTCGGACGCAAGTTTCGTCCCTCCGAAACTTAACCAGGGGAGTGCCACAGGGATCTGTGCTAGGCCCTTTATTGTTTTCTATATATGTCAATGATCTTCCTAGTATCCTGTCTGAGTGTGAAGTACATTTATATGCTGACGATGTCCAAATATATGTTAGTAGACCCGTATCGGAAATACATGCCTGTGTCTGTATAAGTAATAAAATGTTGTCACTCATTGAAATATGGGCAAAGGAAAATGGCCTGGGTATAAATCCGAAGAAATCGAAGTGCTTGGTAATTGGTAAAAAGCCAATTTCAACACTTTCACTTCAAAAATTATATATAAACCATACGCCGATAAACTATGAAGTGAGTGCAGTTAATCTGGGGATAACATTTAACAATACTTTATCTTGGAGCAACCACATAATCAAAGCGACAGGACGTACATATGCTCTGTTAAGAAAACTTTCATTTACCAAATCGTTTCTATCTGAGGAAGTTCGATTATTAATCGCCAAAGTTATCCTCATGCCCACTCTCTTTTATGGCATCGAAATTTTTGGTCATTGTGATGCGCGGGATATGCGCATATTAACTATAGCTTTTAATTCAATTGTCCGTTATGTGTTTAACTTAAGACGTTTTGACCATGTATCACAAATGACATTTAAATTACTTGACCTTAATTTGACCTCATGGATCGATCTTAGAACTTTAACATTCTTCCATAAAATAGTAACGAGTGGAGAACCAAATTATCTTTTTAATAAGCTTACCCCAGCAACATCCCTAAGAACCAAAAATTACATATGCCCTCGAGTACAAACACTGTGTTCGAGAAGGCAATTTTTCATAAATGGTATTCGGCTATGGAACAGTCTACCGCACCAATTCAAAACAATCAGGAGCGCAACTCAATTTTACAATAAAGTTAAAGATAATTTAAAATCGCAAGTTTAATTAAAAATTACAATAAAATACAATAAAAATCTACAAAAAATATAAATATATAAAAAATAATAATAATAAAAATATTTTAAAAAAACTATAAAACTATAAAACTAAAACTAAAAAAAAAAAAAAAAAAAAAAAAAAAAAATTAAAATAATATAATAGTAATTTGAAAACTACAAAATACTTGATGTTAGTAATTAAGCAATTAAGTAAGTAAGTTAGGCAAATTGTTTAAATATTTAAAAATAATAATAAGTTAAAAATATCAAATCAATGTGACTAGCGCCATAATTATAAGTGTACACTTGTAGCGCTGGGATACTAAATAAATAAATTACAAATGTTAAGAGGTTCTTCGTTTAAGTCCATAAAAGACCAATCTACTTCGGATAAATAAAGATTCATATCAGTAAAGTTGGCCTTTTGAAAGCAGCGAAAAGATGCTGGTTCGATTTCAGGACCTGGTAATAAAGGAGCCGAGGCTTCCAGAATGACCTCAAGTGTAGGGTGATAATTGTCTTCAGGACTAACGAGCGGGTCAATTCTTGAAACGTAGGCATTGGCGAACTCAGACGCAAAAATAAGTCCAAGATTTTATTCGAGGAGTTCTGAATATAGTTCAATTGTCCCAATGAGAGGTCGATTAGGCCGTGTACCAACTGGTGAGGTAAAGAGGGAACAAGAACATTTGAGTCAGGTGATGACATCCGTGATATGGAAGGTAGGTTAAAGTCGCCCATAACAATAAGATGGTCGTTATTGCCGAGGGTGGAGTGAATACTCTGAATATGAGCAACGTGCTGCAGATATACATTAATATCGGACCGAGGTGGAATATACGAGCATGAGACGTAAACAAAATAGTCATGAACGTTAATACGAACAGCTACAAATTCTAAAGTGCTTTCGGAGTCGATTATCGGAATTAATTCTGAACAGGACAGCTGGATCAAAACAAAAATAACAGCTGATTAAAAAAGTTTGAGCTATTATGAGACATTGTTGGCACATTTTTAGCGAAAATTTTAGCTTTTAATTTTTTATTTATGGCCTATGAGAGCGACCACTGTGCATTGTGGCGGCAAATCATTGCCGCTCAATAAGACCGTTCACCGGCTGAGATCCAATTTTTACATTTTTATACCCGTTACTCGTAGAGTAAAAGGGTATATTGTATTCGTGCAAAAGTATGTAACAGGGAGAAGGAAGCGTTTCCGACCCTATAAAGTATATATATTCTTGATCAGGGCCACTAGCCGAGTCGATCTAGCCATGTCCGTCCGTCCGTCTGTCCGTTTGTCTGTCCGTCTGTCTGTCCGTCTGTATGAACGCTGAGATCTCGGAAACTACAAAAGCTAGAAAGTTGGGATTACCCACACATATTCTTGGGCTTCCTACGCAGCGCAAGTTTATTTCAGCCGAGCGCCACGCCCCCTCTAACGCCCACAACCGCCCACAAACGATTTTAAAATGTGTCTGGCGCCCACATTTTTAAAGATTTCGGAGATGTATAAATGCAATTAAAATCGAATATAACCTTAAAATTGTTGCCTACATTTTCCGTCTTTTCTTTATTTTGGGTAGAGTTAACTACTCCATTTCTTCAAAATAGATTACATTTATAAAGAAGAGTATTTAAAAAGACGTTTTGAGGGATCACAAGTCCTTAAAAAGCGATTCTGTACTTGTACAACTTAAAAACAGAATGGTGACTGTGAACTACCTTAATGCGTTGTTGGGAACTAGTTGGCCAGCCAAATTTGTACTTTTTTATTAAAATGTAACACCAGAGTAACATTTTTACTTCCGATTGTAACGAGAATAAGCCAAAATTTTGCCATAATTTGGGAACATTTCTATTACTTTTTCCACAACAATATCGGACTAAAAAGAAAATTAAATTTTTTTTGGGACTAAAATTTAAGCTACTAGAATACACTTTAAAAAATATTATAACCAAAATATCAGTTTTCATTAGTGAGAAAATGAGAAGAAAGCAACCTCAACCAAAACGTTTCTATTATTTTTGCCACCAGTGTATACTAACACTAACTTACAGCCTATCGGATCAACTATCGTGCGTCGACATCCCCGACCCCGTGAAGAACCGCTTCACTCAAATTCAAAACTGCAAGTTCGCTCAAACGTACTCTAGCTCGTCTGACCACTCCATCCAACCCATGATAGATCTCCTCTATGATTCCTTTGCGCCACTCTTTTCTGGCGAATCGGCTCTGTCCTCCAGCACCACTTCTCGCGGCGCACAAGCGTAGGCAGGTACTCCAAAACCCACCTCTTCCAGAAACGGTCTCTCAGTGGCCATGCTATTCTCCATTGCTTCCGTTTAGCGCACTCCTTGGGCAATTCCACGTCGTCGCCAGGCGTGTCCGGCAAGTTTGCTACTCCTCTGAGTAGATAATTTGGCGTCAGATGCGCTTCCTGGTTCGCATCCACCGGTAAGTGGGTGAGCGGACGCGAATTGACTATATTCTCCGCCTCGATCAGGAAACTCCCCAGTACGTGATCCCGCGGCACCACCTCCTTCAGGGTGTGGCGCTGGACCGTCTTGACGCACTGCACTTTTATTGGGCAGTTAAAAACCCACTCGATGCCTCTACCAGAGAGCTCGCCTTGAATTCTTTCCGGCTCGAACACATCACCAAAACGACAGGCTTCCCTGGTACAAAATCATCTCCGTAAGACTGTGTCGATGTGATCGACTCTGCCGTAGGCTGACCAACAGGTTCTCCGCCGCATCACACTCTGCTGCGGAAAATCCGTATTCCTCGAGCTCGCTTCTTTGTCTACGACACCTGCGCGTAAACCTTAAGACCCAGGCTGTGGTCCTGAGTAGCCGATTGTACCTCGAGAATCTCTGCAATGAAATACAAAAATCGTTTGCGGCGACCAACGCAAACTCACTTGAGACTTCCTCGACGTCGTTTATATCCAGATCTCGTTCAACTACGGATTCAGACAATGGCCAGCCGCCCGCCGGTCCTCCTAGCCACATTGTCGGCTGTTGGCACCCATCTCCATTCGGATTCCTTCGTCGTCTCCAAGATTTCGGCCACACGATTGGCGACAAATTGTTTGTAACGACGATGTGTGCTGCCGATCCATCGAAGCACCGTCTTGGATTCCATCCATAGCACAATATCATTGATGGCCACGTTGAGATTGACATAGTTCGCATCGGAGCGCACTTTGTTTTGGCACACACAAAGCTCACTAGCACGTCGTCATCCGCATAAGTGACACTCCAGTAAGCCACCGCTGCAAAGCCTGATTGACTCGCATCCACGAAGACGTGCAACTCTATTCCCCGTACAAGTCCGCACCCAAAATAATGGCGAGGACATCGGAACTGTCCACGGCGTCTGTTGATCTCATCCGGTAGTGGTTCATCCCACTGCACTTTCTGCGTCCAGATCTCTCGCAACAGCAACTCGGCTGTAATCATAAGATAGCAAAGAAATCCCAGAGGATTAAACGTAGACATGACCAAGCTCAATAATTCCCTCTCGGACTCGTTCTCCGATCACTATGCGGCTCGGAGTACGATGTTACTTCACGTTGAACTTGAAGTAATCCGTGGCTGCCTGCCAATACATTTACAGAATTTTCTGTTCAGACTCACCCCATCCGACACACTTTACGTGTCCAGGTGGACCCAATGCTGTCTCCACAACGGGTGAACTGGATAAAAACTGGCATAACTCAAATCCAGCGTTCGCATGTTTCTCCTTCACTCGGATAGATACGCTGATGGCTTCGCTCTCGGTAGCAAAGCTGTCCACGTAGTCATACACATAATGACGGTCGATGATGGCCTTAACTGCTCTCGGATCTTGCCTGGCTTTTTCGGGTTTTCAACTCCAAAGTGAGGCAAATACCATAGCCTGTCGATTTCTACCGCGATCTCGTTGGGTTCCAGTCGTCGAGCGTATACTTTAGACACATAATCTCTAAAGATTATAAAATGAAAAACCGATTTTTAAGGGGATACGACTACAGCCCAAACCGTAAGAGCTAGAACAGCCAAAGTATCCCATTGGAGATCTTAACGCCCACTAAGATCCGACATGTCCCCCCAGGGGCCCCAATCAGCTCCAACATTAATATTTGGAAGCTTAAAATTTGGTCTATTTGATTGCTTAACTTCTAAAGTGGTTGGAATTTTGAAATTTGGAATTTGCTGAATTTTAGGTATTGAAAAGACCTAATTAGATTTCTAAATGAAATTTCGATATCCCCCATAATTTGGGGGATACATTTAAAGTCAACTTTTCGATTTAAAAAATCCAAACCGCTGCTCCGATCAAGATGATTTTTGGATCATTAGTTATTCTATGGCCCAAATGTTTAAGTTAAATTTTTCAAGTTTTTAACATTTTTTTTTAGTATTTTTTAAGAATTTATTAAGATTTTCTTAGTTATTGCGTCGCATTTTGCGGGAGCCTGCCGAGAGAGCGAAACTTAAAATCTTAAGATTCGAATTTCTGAACCAGTACGAAAGTTTGATCTGTAAGCAATCAAATACGTTACTTCTTCAGATATGTATGCATGTAGGTATGTATATTTAGATATGTTTTGATTTGTATTGTGTGTGTTTCTATTTGATAGTGGATGATGTGTTTAAATACAAATAAAACAAGAGAGAACGCTATAGTCGAGTACTTCAACTATTAGATACCCGTTACTCAGCTAAAGGGAGTGGGAGAGAGATTAATATATGCACGCGTCAAAGCTACTAGCGCCATCTAGTGGCTGTTTCATTTTTTGCTCATAACTTTTTAATGGATTGTCCGATTTGAAAAATTTCTTCTACAATTCGATAGATATTGATAATCACAATGAAACTGCATTTTCACTTTTCCAAAATATTTAAAGGTGTGGGCGCCAGACACCTTTCCTCGATAAACATCGATGTTTTTTTGAAGTTGAAATCAATTTTTGACCGAGCTGAACTGGTCAAAGTTATTTAAAAAATAAAAAAAATAAAAAATAAAAAATAAATAATAAAAGGACAAACAGCTAAAGCATTAGTTAAAAAATGCTTATGTTTTAATGTTCTTTCGTTGAATCTTAAACATTTTATTTTTCCATCTAAATGACCCAGTTAGTATAAATGTATTTTGATTTAAAAACATCGATGTTTTTGGTTCCGGTCTATCTCCTGCTCTTGGTACCCATCTTTTAGCTAAAAGTAAAATACCCTCTGAAAAGGTATATTTATGTTCATGTTTATATGTGTAAAAACAAATGCAAATACATGGCAAGCCAATAGAAATGTACATTTATATGCAAAAACATCGAGAAACATCGATGTTTTTTGACATAAACATCGAAAACATCGATGTTCCCAAAAATCGATATTTCTCCACCTCTAGTAGGAAGCCCAAGAATATGTGTGGGTAATCCCAAATTTCTAGCTTTTGTAGTTTCCGAGATCTCAGCGTTCATACAGACAGACAGACAGACAGACAGACAGACAGACAGACAGACAGACGGACAGACGGACATGGTTAGTTCGACTCGGCTAGTGATCCTGATCAAGAATATATATACTTTATAGGGTCGGAAAAGCCTCCTTCTCCCTGTTACATACTTTTGCACGAATACAATATACCCTTTTACTCTACGAGTAACGGGTATAACGATTACCTTCCTTTCAGCCAATGCTAAATCTTTAAAAGTTATTTGTAAAGTTTAAAACTAATTACTTTTGTATGGGATGCCAATCCTTGCGTGTTTGTACAAAAGTTTTTATTTCATTTGTAACCGTAGTTCTTATTTAGTTTTATTTGTAGTTTTCACTTTTTATTTTATATTTTTGGGTTAGCGTGGTTTTCACAACGTGTTCGCTTCTCTCCTCGTGTAGTGTGACCGTTCTCCGATCATCACATAATCCCTAGTTCTTAGTTTTTCATATTATTGAAACAGCGGAATTTGTACATTACTTATAAATAATAGTTATCGGTACATACATCAATTAAACCAAACAATACACTGCTTTCACACTTAAACCAAATCAATATAATGCTTACAGCTCGGCCATCCTGACAATAAGATCGTCCTCGATCGTGGGTTTCTAGTTTATATAAGTTACACTTAAATGTTCTAAGGTTTAGTTAAATAAATTAATAATTTGTATAGAATAAGTTAAGTTGTAAAATTGTTGGTTAATAATTAAGATATTAATTATTTAAATATATGTATAAATAGATTACTTAACATTTATTAGGAGTTAATTTCACAATGATTACGCCAATCTGCCCATTTCCTTAACCGACATGCTTCTACAATTCCATCGTAGGGAATTTGACTAATTTGACAATTTTCTATATCACTTATAACATATCTATCGTTTGGCAAAATTCTTTTAACGACGTATGGTCCTTTGTACTTCGGTACAAATTTTTTATTCGTACCAATTGTGGTGTCAATGTTTCTCATTACAACAAAATCACCTTCTTCGAATTCTACATGACTTTTGTGATTTTTCTGAAAATGTTCCTTGCTTCTTTTCTGACACTGTTCTATTTTATCTGAAGAGTTCTTACGGACATTTCCTAAATCGCACTGTGGTCTATCATTTCTATTATCTAAATATTCTGTTAATGCGTCAATATTGCAACCTCTCTGCTGAATTCCAAATAATAATACTGAGGGTAATTCCTTCGTTGTTGAATGGACTGAATTATTAATGGCATATTCAGCCCTAACCAGGAGTTTGCTCCAGTCCTCGTGCCTAATTGGTTCAGTTATCTTAGCTAACATTGCTTTAACTGTTCTATTTACTCTCTCCACTTGACCGTTCGCTTGAGGTGACGCAGTTGCTACTTTAACGTGTTCAATATTGTTTTCTAATAAAAATTTAGCAAACTCTAATGACGTAAAACATGTACCCCTATCACTAATGATTCTACGTGGTCGACTGTAGTATTGAAAATATTTCGAAAAACACATGTTCACTTCTTTCGTACTCGTTGAGTTTACAGGAAACAATTTAACAAACTTGGTAAATCCGTCAATAATTACTAACAAATGCTTCTTTTTCGATATAACTGAGGGCAATGGTCCAAAATGGTCTACATGTAATGTATCAAAAGGGATTGGTCGCTTGGGTACATTATGTAGGGTTCGATTATTTGCATGTGTAGGTATTGTAAACATGATACAATCTAAACAATTTCCGATAAACACCTCTATTTTGGATTTCATGTTCGGAAACCAATAATGTCTCATTATTTCCTTCAAACATTTTTCAGTACCTAAATGACATAAATTTTCATGAACTCTCCGAATTATATGGTTTTCCATTTCAGCTGGTACATATAACAATTCAATATCATTCTCACATAATCTATAGACAATTCCATCGTTCAATATAAAATTTTTCACATTCCCAAGTTCTAATTGTTCTTTCAATTTTACTATAAGACTATCTCTATTTTGCGTTATCTGAAGCTGAAGATTGATGTCGTCACTGTCAATTACTGAAACTATTTGGTCTTTATTGTCACTTTCTTGGATATTCACTATAGGTTCATATTCAAAATTCTCATTTAAAGCTGAAGGGTATCTACTCAATGTATCAACATGATTCATATATTTTCCACTACGATGCTTAAGGGTATAATTATAGTTAGCTAATTCTAAAGCCCATCTGGCAATACTTGAGTTAAGACGTCCTTTTCCTAGGCATAAAACTACTGCATTACAATCTGTTACTATGTTAAATGGAATTCCTTCTAGGTATATTCGGAATTTTCGTAATGAGTAAACTACAGCTAATGTTTCCAATCTAAAGCTTTCATATCTTGCCTCTAGTTTTGTTGCTCTTTGTGAAAAATAAGCTATTGGATGGAACTTGTTATCATCCTGCTTTTGTAATAGGATTCCACCAAATCCCTCGCTACTTGCGTCGCAATGCAATTCCGTTTCTCGATTTGGATTGTACAACGATAATATAGGAAATGAAATTAATTTCTCCCGAAGATATTCAAAAGTATTGATGCAATCCTCGTTGAGTTCGTACTTAACACCTACTTTTGTGAGCTCTTGCAATGGTTTAGCTATTTTTGAATATGCCGGAATAAATCTCCTAAAGTAAGAAAATAATCCTAAACATTTTTGCATTCCATGGCGATCTTTCGGAATCGGAAGATGTCTAATAGTTGATGTGTGCTCGTAATTCGGACTTATCCCTTTTTCACTGAGTGTGTACCCTAAAAATTCAATGCTTTTGTAAGCGAATTGGCATTTATTTATTTTTATTTCCAATCGATATGCTGCCAAAATTCTTAACACTCTTCCTACCGTCGTAAAATGTTCTTTCAATGTCTTTGAACCTATAGCAATATCGTCTATGTAAACTACTACATTTCCTTCTCGAATTAAAGGTTGCAGAATAAAATTAATAAATCTCATGAAAACTGCGGGTGCATTCATAAGTCCGAAAGGCATTCTTGTGTATTCATATTGACCGGAGGGTGTTACAAATGCTGTATATTGTACTGAACTTTCTGCTACTTTCACTTGGTGGTATCCACTTTTCAAATCTAAAAGTGTAAAATATTGATTTCCCTCTAATCTCTCTAAACAGTCATCTATTAGGGGAAGCGGGTATCCATCACGAATAGTTATTTTATTAAGTTGTCTATAATCTACACACATACGTTTTTCCCCAGATTTCTTCTTAACAAGCACAATAGCGGAACTATAGGGCGAATTGCTTTCTCTTATAAATCCTTTTTTCAATAACTCATCAATTTTAAAATCTACTTCTTTCTTTTCCTGATATGAAAGTCTTCTCGGAACAGAGCGTACCGGTTCTTCAGACTTAAGCCTTAGCCTCATTTCATAACTATGTTGGATCGCTGGGATGTTGGATAAACATAAGTAATTCAACCTTATTATTTCACTGAGCTCACTGCGATCTCTATCACTCAACTTCGGGTCAATGTCAAAACTTTCGTCATCCTTAAATACATCAATACTATATATATATGGTATGCTGTCATTACTATCGATTTTACTTTCTTCAAATAATACTTCAATGTTTCTATTGCTTATCATTTGGTTACTGCATCGATATGTTTCACTATTCTCTAATATATTCAATGGTTCAATATTCACTACTCTTTTCAATGGTTCACTGTCTCGATATGTTTCACTATTCTCTAATGTATTCACTGGTTCAATATTCACTACTCTTTTCAATGGTTCACTGTCAATGTTCAATCTGTTCAATGATTCACTATTCTTAAATAAATTCAATTCTTTAATTTCTTTTATCGTATCTTTACAAATCAACTTTATTCCAAATTTTTCCAGAAACTTACGGCCTAAGAGAACATTAGTTGCAACATAGTTGTTGGGTACAACAAAAAATAAGATTTCTTCTTCTGTGTTTTGAAAAACGAGTCTAACAAATATTTTCCCGAATGTATTAATCTTAAATCCATTAACTCCACAGTAATCAGTCGGAAACAATACATCGCTAAAGTTTTTATAGGGAATGGCAGCGTGCTGAATTAAATTAATGGCGCTTCCCGTATCAAACATGGCAGAAAGAAGAGTTAAATTAGGCTTCTGTTGGCAATCAGTGTAAAAATAGACTCCTACCTGGTTAATAATAGGAATAAACATATTGGGCTCCACTTCGTCATCCCGTATCGGCTGGTTGTTGGCTGCTCCCACCATTCTTGGATTACTTGCTGGCTTCTGTTGGCAATCCTTTAGCATATGCTGGAGGGATCCACATCGGAAGCAGGATCCCTTCTCGCGCTTCGACGCAGTACATGACGAAGCGTAATGCCCATAAGCGGAACAATTGTAGCAGCGGATTGTGTTCCGATCTTTTCCAGTGGTTTCTGGGCGGTGCGAAAAATGTTGGGACTTCTTTTTTAGGTTTTCATATTTCCGTGCCAACTCCTTCAATTGTCCAATTGTGGTTGCCGTGTACAATAGAGCGATATTGGCTGAACGATCGCGAAAACCATCAATTATGAACTGGACTGTCAATTTTTCCTCGATGTTAGCACGCATAGCGATTTCCTCCATGAGGAGTATGTATCCCATAACGGAGTTTTTTCCAGGGTTAAAAATAGTTTCCTTTAACAGCAGTACAATATCAGCAGTTGAATTGCCACGACCGAATGTCTTTACAAAATTTTCCTTAAATTCGTCGTAAGTGTTCGATCGATCGACACGCAGGAACAAGTCCAATCTAAAGCTTTCATATCTTGCCTCTAGTTTTGTTGCTCTTTGTGAAAAATAAGCTATTGGATGGAACTTGTTATCATCCTGCTTTTGTAATAGGATTCCACCAAATCCCTCGCTACTTGCGTCGCAATGCAATTCCGTTTCTCGATTTGGATTGTACAACGATAATATAGGAAATGAAATTAATTTCTCCCGAAGATATTCAAAAGTATTGATGCAATCCTCGTTGAGTTCGTACTTAACACCTACTTTTGTGAGCTCTTGCAATGGTTTAGCTATTTTTGAATATGCCGGAATAAATCTCCTAAAGTAAGAAAATAATCCTAAACATTTTTGCATTCCATGGCGATCTTTCGGAATCGGAAGATGTCTAATAGTTGATGTGTGCTCGTAATTCGGACTTATCCCTTTTTCACTGAGTGTGTACCCTAAAAATTCAATGCTTTTGTAAGCGAATTGGCATTTATTTATTTTTATTTCCAATCGATATGCTGCCAAAATTCTTAACACTCTTCCTACCGTCGTAAAATGTTCTTTCAATGTCTTTGAACCTATAGCAATATCGTCTATGTAAACTACTACATTTCCTTCTCGAATTAAAGGTTGCAGAATAAAATTAATAAATCTCATGAAAACTGCGGGTGCATTCATAAGTCCGAAAGGCATTCTTGTGTATTCATATTGACCGGAGGGTGTTACAAATGCTGTATATTGTACTGAACTTTCTGCTACTTTCACTTGGTGGTATCCACTTTTCAAATCTAAAAGTGTAAAATATTGATTTCCCTCTAATCTCTCTAAACAGTCATCTATTAGGGGAAGCGGGTATCCATCACGAATAGTTATTTTATTAAGTTGTCTATAATCTACACACATACGTTTTTCCCCAGATTTCTTCTTAACAAGCACAATAGCGGAACTATAGGGCGAATTGCTTTCTCTTATAAATCCTTTTTTCAATAACTCATCAATTTTAAAATCTACTTCTTTCTTTTCCTGATATGAAAGTCTTCTCGGAACAGAGCGTACCGGTTCTTCAGACTTAAGCCTTAGCCTCATTTCATAACTATGTTGGATCGCTGGGATGTTGGATAAACATAAGTAATTCAACCTTATTATTTCACTGAGCTCACTGCGATCTCTATCACTCAACTTCGGGTCAATGTCAAAACTTTCGTCATCCTTAAATACATCAATACTATATATATATGGTATGCTGTCATTACTATCGATTTTACTTTCTTCAAATAATACTTCAATGTTTCTATTGCTTATCATTTGGTTACTGCATCGATATGTTTCACTATTCTCTAATATATTCAATGGTTCAATATTCACTACTCTTTTCAATGGTTCACTGTCTCGATATGTTTCACTATTCTCTAATGTATTCACTGGTTCAATATTCACTACTCTTTTCAATGGTTCACTGTCAATGTTCAATCTGTTCAATGATTCACTATTCTTAAATAAATTCAATTCTTTAATTTCTTTTATCGTATCTTTACAAATCAACTTTATTCCAAATTTTTCCAGAAACTTACGGCCTAAGAGAACATTAGTTGCAACATAGTTGTTGGGTACAACAAAAAATAAGATTTCTTCTTCTGTGTTTTGAAAAACGAGTCTAACAAATATTTTCCCGAATGTATTAATCTTAAATCCATTAACTCCACAGTAATCAGTCGGAAACAATACATCGCTAAAGTTTTTATAGGGAATGGCAGCGTGCTGAATTAAATTAATGGCGCTTCCCGTATCAAACATGGCAGAAAGAAGAGTTAAATTAGGCTTCTGTTGGCAATCAGTGTAAAAATAGACTCCTACCTGGTTAATAATAGGAATAAACATATTGGGCTCCACTTCGTCATCCCGTATCGGCTGGTTGTTGGCTGCTCCCACCATTCTTGGATTACTTGCTGGCTTCTGTTGGCAATCCTTTAGCATATGCTGGAGGGATCCACATCGGAAGCAGGATCCCTTCTCGCGCTTCGACGCAGTACATGACGAAGCGTAATGCCCATAAGCGGAACAATTGTAGCAGCGGATTGTGTTCCGATCTTTTCCAGTGGTTTCTGGGCGGTGCGAAAAATGTTGGGACTTCTTTTTTAGGTTTTCATATTTCCGTGCCAACTCCTTCAATTGTCCAATTGTGGTTGCCGTGTACAATAGAGCGATATTGGCTGAACGATCGCGAAAACCATCAATTATGAACTGGACTGTCAATTTTTCCTCGATGTTAGCACGCATAGCGATTTCCTCCATGAGGAGTATGTATCCCATAACGGAGTTTTTTCCAGGGTTAAAAATAGTTTCCTTTAACAGCAGTACAATATCAGCAGTTGAATTGCCACGACCGAATGTCTTTACAAAATTTTCCTTAAATTCGTCGTAAGTGTTCGATCGATCGACACGCAGGAACAAGTCGGCATCTGTTCCTGGTTTCATCAACATTCGCACGCAACGTAATTGAAAATTTTTACACTCATTAACATCTCTGCAGATTCTCTCAAAATCCGAAATCCACTTAAGGGCTTCCTCATTTTCAGTGGCAGAAAACGGGGTCATGAGCTGTTTCACCATTCGGATGTCATCTGTCGTCTTATTGTCGTTCTGCATTAACCCAGACAATATCTTCTTCTTCTTAGCTACCCGTATGGCGGCGTCAAGTAGTGCTTCTTCTTCTTCCAATTCGTCGATGTCTTCGCTAGCGGTCCCATGGCTTAATACATCAATTTTGGTGTCTTCTTCCTCGAAAGTGTTTTCCGGGATATCAGCCGCCTCTTGGCAACCGGCATCCAAAGCAAGCTTGCGCAGTTGTCTTAATGTTGCACTTGTTGGGAACACAATTTCATTGGCTTGAAGCCACTCCACAATTTTCGATTTGTCCATTTCAAAATGGCGTCGTACGCTAATGCGTAATTATTAGGAAAAAAAAAACTTGTGTGTTCTTGGATAACCAAAGTGTATATGTAGGCGGATGTTTAAAAGGTGTCTATCCCACTTCTGAAGTTGTAACCGTAGTTCTTATTTAGTTTTATTTGTAGTTTTCACTTTTTATTTTATATTTTTGGGTTAGCGTGGTTTTCACAACGTGTTCGCTTCTCTCCTCGTGTAGTGTGACCGTTCTCCGATCATCACATAATCCCTAGTTCTTAGTTTTTCATATTATTGAAACAGCGGAATTTGTACATTACTTATAAATAATAGTTATCGGTACATACATCAATTAAACCAAACAATACACTGCTTTCACACTTAAACCAAATCAATATAATGCTTACACATTCAAAACTAGAAATTTAAAAAACAAATTCCAATTTACAAACAAATATATTTGTGCGCTCAATAAAATTGCATTAATAACATTGTAACTGAAAGCAAGTACAAAAATTCGCGACTTTCACATGGATCACATTCATTTGTTATATGTTTTTAATTTTTAAGGATTCGACAATAATGAGATCGCAAGTTAGAAGAAGGCTAAGATAAAAAATACACTTGCTCTTCTTTGCCACAATTCGTTTTTTGGGAGTGAGAAGGATATAATGATAATGAGCGTTAGAACAACCACAAAACATTTTGTCATGGATATAGGTGTGTGTCTTTGCTAATTGTTTGTATTTGTTGTTGTGAAAGTAACATTTACTTAGTAGAATTGACTTTTTTTGTGGTTGGGGAATGATTGACAATTATAACAGTTGATTTTACCAAGTTTTTTTTTGTGTGTAGGGTTTAAGGAGGGAGATACAGGGTTTTCAACTCCAAAGTGAGGCAAATACCATAGCCTGTCGATTTCTACCGCGATCTCGTTGGGTTCCAGTCGTCGAGCGTATACTTTAGACACATAATCTCTAAAGATTATAAAATGAAAAACCGATTTTTAAGGGGATACGACTACAGCCCAAACCGTAAGAGCTAGAACAGCCAAAGTATCCCATTGGAGATCTTAACGCCCACTAAGATCCGACATGTCCCCCCAGGGGCCCCAATCAGCTCCAACATTAATATTTGGAAACTTAAAATTTGGTCTATTTGATTGCTTAACTTCTAAAGTGGTTGGAATTTTGAAATTTGGAATTTGCTGAATTTTAGGTATTGAAAAGACCTAATTAGATTTCTAAATGAAATTTCGATATCCCCCATAATTTGGGGGATACATTTAAAGTCAACTTTTCGATTTAAAAAATCCAAACCGCTGCTCCGATCAAGATGATTTTTGGATCATTAGTTATTCTATGGCCCAAATGTTTAAGTTTAATTTTTCAAGTTTTTAACATTTTTTTTTAGTATTTTTTAAGAATTTATTAAGATTTTCTTAGTTATTGCGTCGCATTTTGCGGGAGCCTGCCGAGAGAGCGAAACTTAAAATCTTAAGATTCGAATTTCTGAACCAGTACGAAAGTTTGATCTGTAAGCAATCAAATACGTTACTTCTTCAGATATGTATGCATGTAGGTATGTATATTTAGATATGTTTTGATTTGTATTGTGTGTGTTTCTATTTGATAGTGGATGATGTGTTTAAATACAAATAAAACAAGAGAGAACGCTATAGTCGAGTACTTCAACTATTAGATACCCGTTACTCAGCTAAAGGGAGTGGGAGAGAGATTAATATATGCACGCGTCAAAGCTACTAGCGCCATCTAGTGGCTGTTTCATTTTTTGCTCATAACTTTTTAATGGATTGTCCGATTTGAAAAATTTCTTCTACAATTCGATAGATATTGATAATCACAATGAAACTGCATTTTCACTTTTCCAAAATATTTAAAGGTGTGGGCGCCAGACACCTTTCCTCGATAAACATCGATGTTTTTTTGAAGTTGAAATCAATTTTTGACCGAGCTGAACTGGTCAAAGTTATTTAAAAAATAAAAAAAATAAAAAATAAAAAATAAATAATAAAAGGACAAACAGCTAAAGCATTAGTTAAAAAATGCTTATGTTTTAATGTTCTTTCGTTGAATCTTAAACATTTTATTTTTCCATCTAAATGACCCAGTTAGTATAAATGTATTTTGATTTAAAAACATCGATGTTTTTGGTTCCGGTCTATCTCCTGCTCTTGGTACCCATCTTTTAGCTAAAAGTAAAATACCCTCTGAAAAGGTATATTTATGTTCATGTTTATATGTGTAAAAACAAATGCAAATACATGGCAAGCCAATAGAAATGTACATTTATATGCAAAAACATCGAGAAACATCGATGTTTTTTGACATAAACATCGAAAACATCGATGTTCCCAAAAATCGATATTTCTCCACCTCTAGTAGGAAGCCCAAGAATATGTGTGGGTAATCCCAAATTTCTAGCTTTTGTAGTTTCCGAGATCTCAGCGTTCATACAGACAGACAGACAGACAGACAGACAGACAGACAGACAGACAGACGGACAGACGGACATGGTTAGTTCGACTCGGCTAGTGATCCTGATCAAGAATATATATACTTTATAGGGTCGGAAAAGCCTCCTTCTCCCTGTTACATACTTTTGCACGAATACAATATACCCTTTTACTCTACGAGTAACGGGTATAACGATTACCTTCCTTTCAGCCAATGCTAAATCTTTAAAAGTTATTTGTAAAGTTTAAAACTAATTACTTTTGTATGGGATGCCAATCCTTGCGTGTTTGTACAAAAGTTTTTATTTCATTCAAAACTAGAAATTTAAAAAACAAATTCCAATTTACAAACAAATATATTTGTGCGCTCAATAAAATTGCATTAATAACATTGTAACTGAAAGCAAGTACAAAAATTCGCGACTTTCACATGGATCACATTCATTTGTTATATGTTTTTAATTTTTAAGGATTCGACAATAATGAGATCGCAAGTTAGAAGAGGGCTAAGATAAAAAATACACTTGCTCTTCTTTGCCACAATTCGTTTTTTGGGAGTGAGAAGGATATAATGATAATGAGCGTTAGAACAACCACAAAACATTTTGTCATGGATATAGGTGTGTGTCTTTGCTAATTGTTTGTATTTGTTGTTGTGAAAGTAACATTTACTTAGTAGAATTGACTTTTTTTGTGGTTGGGGAATGATTGACAATTATAACAGTTGATTTTACCAAGTTTTTTTTTGTGTGTAGGGTTTAAGGAGGGAGATACATATAGACAAAAAAAAAATTCCATTTTTTTTTTATTATTTAAATTGGTAGAACTACTCTTTAAGAATGTGTCATGAAAGTTTCACGAAAAAATTCGAACTATTTTGGAACTTATACCAGGATGACGGCACCCACCTACCTTGTGCAGTAGATATATTTCATTACTTTGAATGCGTTTTTCTCATAACAATGTTTTCCTCAGCTGCGGATCGTGTATCTCAAAAAGTAATGCTTCGATCATCATGCTGCTTTTACAGAAATGTTTTTAATGAAATGGCCGACTGTCTGAACCTACTTTATGTAAAAATTTGTACGGTTAAGTATTTTTTGTTAAGAAAAAACAACAAAAAAATATTTGAAAAAAAATATTTTTGACTTTGAAAGAGTGCCACAACCAGAGTTTTTCAGATATTTTATGTAAGTTAGGTTCAGACAGTTTCTACGTTATTTCTTAACAAAATAAACTTGCCATCCGCAGCTGGCCTATTTTTTTTTAATATAGCCTGACAAAAAAATTCCCACGGCCGCCATTTTGAAAGATTACAAAAAAAAAAATTGGTTAAAATTATATAAGAACAATGTAATCAACATGCCAAGTTATGAAATCCCAGCACTATTCCTTATTGGTAAAAAAAAATCACGAAAAACATGACAAAATTGCAGTTCTATGTGTATCTCCCCCCTTAAGTTCACAATTATGATTTCAATTTTGGTTTAAAAAAGCTCTCTTTAGTACACACTTTGAAAATTTTTTGAGTTCATTTTAAAACCAGGAATTTTGAAGTTTTTCTTTAATCGTATATCCCCCATTTTACGACCTATTTGGGTTAAAATTTAAATTATATGACCCCCTCCAGAAATTTAAAGTGCGCATATGTGCTAAGCACAAGCCAAAATGGGTTCATTGTTTTTCTAACACATCATGAAATTTTAAGATTGGCTATTTGAGCGCTCCATTTTGACAACAAAAATTAAAGAGCAACCAGTACCAATAAATTATTGCTAAGCTCATTTGATGGTTTAGAAGTCTCCTACACTCAAAAAAAAAAACGACTTGGTTTTAGAAAATCGCCTATGTATTTGCTTTACTGGCGATTTTGTCTACATTAAAGAAAATAGGTTCTTAATAACAATGGCGTTTTTTTCTAAAAAACAAGAACAAAAAAAAATCTGCAATTTAGAAATTTTTTACTAGAAAGTAAAAAAGTTATGTCTTCCAATTTAGAAATAAAGGTTTTCTAAGAAATAGAAATACTGTTTTTTCAAAAATAGAAAAATACTTTTCTAGAAAATACAAAAATCTTGCTTTGGCAATCGGAACGAACTATGCTGGTTGTTTCTGTGACTTTACGTCCCCCTTGTGTTGTTGTTGTTTTTCGTTCTTGTTTGTCATCTTATTTTAATTTCCTTTAATTGAGCACATGTGTGGGTTATGTAGATGTTTATTATGTTACTTGCACTTTTAGTTTCAAATTGGACCTGTAATTATAACTGAAATGAGTATACAAATTACAAATTATACATATAAAAACCCAATAACTTACTATTTTGAGAAAAACATCTTGGTCGCCTCACGCGGAAATCGAACCGCTTGCCTCACAGTTTGCAGTCAAGCACTCTACCAGCTGCGGTAGCATCACGTGAGGCGCTGTACGAAGTCTATTCACATTTTGTTCTCTTACTTTTAGTCAAATTGATCTGAATCTCTTCTCGTTATTCCCCACTAGTTGTTCATTTTATTGTGTTTGTTAATAATTATTGATTAACATTAATATTTATAAACAAATATATATTTTATTATGGTACAATAGTAACCAGTGGCGGATGTAGGATATTGTTGTGGGGGGTGATATTAGAACAAATTTTTTGTTGCATACTTTTTGAATATCAATTTCCTTTCAATTTTCACCCGAGTGGGGGGTGATATATCACCCGTATTACCCCCCGTGGATCCGCGCATGATAGTAGCCGTAAATGATTGTTTCAAATTTGAATAACTTAAACATCATTTTTAACAAAATATAATTATACAAAGTAAAAAAAAAAAATTGCATTTTTTTATTAATATGTAAATATTACGAATTAAAAAAAAAAGGCGCCTATACATTTTCGCCTCGATGTGGGATTGAACTCACACTTGCGGTTCTAAGCTTGTATAACATATGCTCGCACGCGTTAGGCCCCTAGGCTACCACTAAAGGAAATTTTCTTCGATTTTAGAAAAAACAAGGGAGAACGCTATAGTCGGGTGCCCCGACTATCAGATACCCGTTACTCAGCCAAAGTGAGTGCGAGGGAGATGGAGATAGAAAATTTTTAATCTGGCATAACTTTTTAACGATTGGTCCGATTTGAAAAATTTCTTCTACATTTTTACTTTTCCAAAATCTTTAAAGGTGTGGGCGCCAGACACTTTTTAAACTCGTTTATTGTGGGCGTTAGGCGATTGTGGGCGTTAGAGGGGGCGTGGCCCCCGGCTGAAACAAACTTGCGCTGCGTAGGAAGCCAAAGAATATGTGTGGGTAATCCCAATTCTCTAGCTTTTGTAGTTTCTGAGATCTGAGCGTTCATCCGGACGGACAGACGGACATGGCTAGATCGTTCGGCTAGTGACCCTGATCAAGAATATATATACTTCATTGGGTCGGAAACGCTTCCTTCTACCTGTTACATACTTTTGCACGAATACAATATACCCTTTTACTCTACGAGTAACGGGTATAAAAATTCTAAACGTTAGAAAAATTTTCAAACATTTTTTTCTGTTTTTTAGAAAAAAATATTTCTACTTTGTAAGAATTTTTTTTAGTGTTAATGGCGATTTTTTTTTATTTTTAGAAAAATGTTTATTTTTTTTCTAAAATCAATGGCGATTTTAACCCTCAAATATAGAAAGGAAGATTAGAAAAAAAACCTTATATTTTAGAAATAAATGTATTTTTCTACATTTAAAAAAAAAAATTCTGATTAGAATCGTTTAATGGAGAATTTTTCTAAAGTTTAAAAATTATTTTCTCTTTATAGAAATTTTTTTCTAAAGCACAGAAAAATTTCGTTTTTCTATATTAAAGAAAAATAATTTTCTGAGTGTATAAATCGGTAGACTCTGTCCCTGATGTTGACAATGTGGTTCTTTACCCTGTTGAATTTTTAAATTCTTTGAATCTAGCAGGGATTTCGCAGCATAATCTGTCTCTTAAGGTTGGAGTACCCGAAATGTTATTGCCAAATTTAGGTCCCCCAAAGTGATGGATTGCGATTGCAGATAAAAGGTCTTCATAAGAATGTAATCGAAGCAACTAAACTTACGGGATCCGCGATGGGAAAAACAGGATCCTATTAATACCGTCCGGTCTGCCGTATCAATTTAAGAGGCTACAATTCCCTCTAAAAGTTTCCTTTGCAACAACTATAAATTAAACGCAGGGGCAGACTTGGAAGCTGGATAGACTAGATCTTAGAGAAGATTGCTTTTCTCATTAACCTTATTCTCGATCCTGAAGGATCATCTAAAAATGTTGTTTACAGAGAAGTTTTAAAGTAATCATATTAAAAAAAACTCAAATTTTTCTGGAAATAAGAAAGTTCTGACAACCGTACTCCAAACTTATTTTAAGCGAACGAAGTCGCTCCGGGTATAGCTAGTTCTTGATAATCCTGCTGTAGGCCTGCCTGAGCTGACCGTTCCGCTTCATCTTCTTCTCGACATTGACCAACCGCTTGGACGCCATATCATTGCTTGGTCCTTCGTCCTTCCATAGTAAACCTGTCTGGTAACGTAGGCCCCCTTCACCGTCGTGTCTTCGAGTATCCTCTGGTGGCGCGAGCTTCACCCCAAAGTTCTCAATATCGAAGTAGTCTGAGCAGTGTCAGCCGTTGGCACGGCTAAGAGGCAAGACATTGGTGACGGTGTAATTGATTGTCCACTTACGGGCCAAAAGATAACCCAGCCCAGCTCGGTTGCCGCCGCTTACGGTCTCTGTCTGGCAAACCGTCGCGTTCGTAGTGGTAATACCAAGTGTCCGTGATCAAGCCCAATGAGCAACTTTGGCACCACGTTGCTGTAGGGTCTCATCGGCAGTCGCGCGTCCTTATGCACGCCTTAAACATCTCGTCGGTGTAGGGTCTGCATAATAAACACTTCGCAACGCATGGCGAACTTGCCCAATCCACTGATTTGCAGACTCACGATGTTGTTGGCTGTCTGGTTGGTCTACCTTCAAACCACTGAATATTAAGTTGTCGACGCTCACCTTGAACCCCAAGATCTCTCCGTAGGTCGTCGTCAATGATCGTTACGGACGATCCCTCATCCAGGAGTGCATACGTATCCACACGTCGACTAGCACCATACAGTGTGTCTGGTAATATACGGAACATTAGACGGCCTCCTTCTTCGTCGACAGAGCTTAAATTCCTCTCTAAGGGCGCCTCCGCTGACTGCGAAGTTACTCCATTTTGGGTACGCCTGGAAACTGCTGGCTGCTGGTTTCCCTAGTTGCAGCGATCTTCTGTGTTGGCTGTCCGACTAATGCAGCATGCTGTGATGCTTCTTCCGGCATCCATTAAATTGACACTCACCATGACCACTTTGTAGGCAAGTAAAGCATAATCATTGCCTTCTCGTATATCTCCACCTGTCCGACGGCGAAGCTCGATTGAATTCTCTGCAGTCCCTGACTGCATGTTGTCTTCCACAAATTGGACAACTTCTGGGGCGACCCTGTTGATCGCCTTGGTTATGTTCGATGCTTGCATGCAGCAATCGACGCCTCGGTTCTTTTCCTTAGACGTCCACGATAGTACACACTACATTTGCGTACTCCGTCAACCAAGGACTGAAATGCACAATGGTTGGGAAAGGTATAATCGTCGCAGCATGCCTTGCCCACTCCACACGTCTACTGGTAAGGAAGCTTGGGTTCCCCAAATGCTGGTCTGCCCTCGCGGACTGCCAGAAGGCTGTGAGGTTACTCCCACGGGTTGCGAAGGGTACAATCTTCGCCAGGTTGTGCTCCGAAATGGGGGGCACTTCTCGAATACCACTCAGCTGGCTGCGAATAAGTTGTTCCGGTCGGCCATACCTAAAGCCCAGCTGCTCTACCACAGCGCTGGCGTTCTTGGGTGGATCAGAAAAGATTTGACGGTCTCACGTGGGTCATCTCTCAGCGCCTTCAGCAAGCGTTGGTTGTTCTCGAGATCCGTGCAGTTGTACGCTTGTGTTGTCTCGGTAAACGCACAATAGAAGATCGGCCAGTCCTCTGGCTGACCACCAAATACTGGCAAATCAGGAAGCTTGCGTGGCATATAGTTTCCATTGTTCCCGTTCGGTGTCATCCAGGCATAGGATCCAGCTATTGACGTCGGCGTCATGATGTTCTGGATGCTCACACCCGGCGGTGCAAACAATGTGGGAAATGATGACTGCTACTTGCTAGCAGTGCTGCTCGTACCAATGCTGCCAGGTCAGCCATTTAGTGGCTATTTCATGGCACTTTAAAAAAAATTTGACACTTTTTTTTTAAATGCTATTAGCCACAAAACTAGCCATTTTTAATTTTTGTTTAGCTATTTCAGCCATTTAACTCCAATCAAGCAATTTTGTATTTTTCTTTGGTATTATTGCCTTTTAATACCTTTCTGAAATTTATTGCACAAATCAAAATTAACAAGAAAGGAAGCTAGCTTCGGCCAGCCGAAGCTTATATACCCTTGCAGATCATTCCTATTCATGTACAAAAACATAATATTTAAATTAACTTGCGTATATGTTACAACAATCCAAATTTTAGCTGCTTTCGTATTACTTCGGCATTAACTTTTTGATCCTTCCTATGGCAGCTATATAATATAGCCGTCCGAATTTTGTTAAATTTTATTCGAAATTTTGAAATGTCAAAGAAAAGTCATATCCCAGAGGAGAAGACAATGTAATAAAAATCAACAAAGATATAATTTTTTTCCTATTAATTTCCATTTAATTTTCCGACCGTTCCTATGGCAGCTATATGATATAGTGATCCGATTTTATAAAAATTTAATCCGAAATTCCAAAATATTTAATAAATAATATTCCCAAGAGTAGAAAGTAATATTTCAAAAAACATCAAATCTAGAATTTTTTGCACGATTTTTTTTTCGATCCTTCCTATGGGAGCTATAAGATATAGCTATCCGATCCGGCCGGTTCCGACTTATATACTACCTGCAATAAAAAGAAGACTTTTGGGAAAGTTTCATTCCGATAGCTCAAAAACTGAGAGACTAGTTTGCGTAGAAACAGACGGACAGACGGACAGACGGACGGACAGACGGACGGACAGACGGACATGGCTAGATCGACTCGTCTAGTCATCCTGATCAAGAATATATATACTTTATGGGGTCGGAAACGTCTCCTTCACTGCGTTGCAAACTTCTGACTGAAATCATAATACCCTCTGCAAGGGTATAAAAATGGTTCTCAAAGTTATCGGATCTTGTATTTATCTCAGTAGCATAAAAATATAGTCTGATGGATGCCACAAAATCGAACTCGCTTTAAATCCCCAGTTTGAACTGTGCTAGCCGAAAAGTTCCCTGGCGAAATAGAACCTTAACCTTGGAAATATTTTAGGCAAATGGATTCTTTGTTTGCTATGCAGTAAAAGTGCTATCTATTATCTTTCCAATTCCATAATCAAAATAATTTTACGATTTTTTTAAAGGGAAAAATAATTATTATTTTGTGACTTCCATCAAGGTAAATAAATAAAGTGTTAAATAAAAGATCTCAAAGATATCTAAACATATTTTAAGCGTGTGGTTCTGTGTGTTGTCATTGGGATTGTTGAAAACGAACATTTAATTAGTTAGCCATATTTTTTGACATTTTTACAAAATTTTTAGCCATTTTTGGAAACTTTTTGAAAACAAAGATCGCGAGTCGATCCAAGATGGCGGCGGCCCTGGCGCTACATTACCCACGCCGCCTTCGCCAACGGTTATGGATTCGCCAGTACTCACATTGTTGCGAGCTCTTACATCTTCCAGCTCCTTCTCCAACGATGCGATCCTCTCTCCAAGAGATCCAACATTGGAGGTGCCCGGTACAATACCCCCCACCGTGGTAACAACACTTTCAGGCTGGGAAGCTGTCACTGTGATCGCAGTGATCTGGCTCAGAATCAGCGGCGCCGTAGTAGCTATTACTTTCTTCTTCACCGGCTTGTTTCCCGCGCCACTGCTGGCGGGTGTCTGAGCCGCACTCGTTGATACAGGAGTAACCTGCTCCTTGTTCAACCGGTTACTTCGTCTGAGGGAATGTTGCATTCTGCCCAGGAACTTAATCAGATCCTTTACGCTGTCCGCGTCCCGACGCTGCCCGCGTCTTTCTCTACGCTGGCTGCGCCTACCGCTGTCCGCGTCTTGCAGTCGACCTCTAGGACTGCGCTAACCCCACGGAGTTGCCTTTTAACGGCCGATTTCCACCCCGCGAGCAGACAGGGTTACACGGCTGACTGCCGTTATAAACGCGTTTTATTCTGAAAGTATTCACTTAGAGCATAGCTTACATAACCTACTGTTGTTATACCCTTGCAGGGCTATTATAATTTCAGTTATGTTTGCAACGCAGTGAAGGAGTCCTTATATATTCTTGATCAGCACAAATAGCTGAGTTCATCTAGCCATGTCCGTCTGTCCGTTTCTATGCGAACTAGTCTCTCAGTTTTAAAAGTATCACGCGATAAAACTATCCCAAAAGTCTTCTTCCTATTGAAGATAGTACCTATGTCGGAACGACATGCCGGATCGGACCACTATATCTTATGGCTCCCATAGGAACCGACATATGTACTACCTGTAATAGAAAGACGACTTTTAAGAAAGTTTCATCGCGATAGCTTTAAAACTGAGAGACTAGTTCGCATAGAAACGGACAGACGGTCATGGCTAGATGGACTTGTCTAGTGATGCTGATCAAGAATATATATTCTTTATGCGTTGCAAACCTCTGACTTGAATCATAATACCCTCTGCAAGGATATATTAACAAAAACCCGATGTGGGATTTCTTCGACTACTGTTTTTCGAACTCGTAATAGAGAGAAAAGAGAGAGAGCGTACTCTGTTAACCGATTGTACAGACGGACATGGCTGTACTGTACTTTACAGGCTGCTCATTTCAATTTCACAGCGCACTGTACCCTTAAAATGTTGCTTTAACAAACAAAATAGGAAGAAATTGAAGAAATCGAAAAATTTTATTAAATCAATTTCACATTTTTTTATTAAATACAAGAATGTTAAAATAAAAGCTTAAGTTCTTTATATATTTTGATGCAATTATCACGAGTTTGGCTAGAAAAATAATCACCAAGAAAAGATCTAAAAAAATGTCCTTTTGAGAATCAAAAAATTGTGTTTTCGGGTTTTTCTTGAAGCATCCTGGTTGGTTTAATATCGTATACTTGATTTTCAAACGGTTTCTATGACACCGAGGGGAAATTTGCTTGCATATTTCCATCCTCATGCACTCTTAGCAAGCCCTATCAAGCGTAGATGAAAGGTAAAATTTAAGTGTCAATTTAAGAGAGTGCAATATTTCCACATCAATTTAATAAATAATCACATTTGAATTTTTTTGTCGATGGGTATTAATAAGCAACACAAAATATTGATGTTGCTTTCAGACATATTTTAAAGTCGTTTAAGGTGATTGCGTGCAATAGAGTGATCGTGGGGCTCGGTTTTAACAAACTTGACCTAGTCTTGAATAATCGGACACACGGACAGACAGACGGAGGGATAGAGAGAATAATATTAATAAATAAAAACAAGAGAGAACGCTATAGTCGGGTGCCCGACTATCAGATACCCGTTACTCAGCTAGAGGGAGTGCGAGGGAGATGGAGATAAAACTTTGATCGGGCATAACTTTTTAACGAATGGTCCGATTTGAAAAATTTCTTCTACATTTCCATAGGTATTGATCAACAGAATAAAACTGCATTTTTACTTTTCCGAAATCTTTAAAGGTGTGGGCGTCAGACACCTTTCAAAAAATTGTGTAGGGCGATTGTGGGCGTTAGAGGGGGCGTGGCACCATTTTTAAATAAACTTGCGCTGCGTAGGAACTCCAAGAATATGCATGCAAAATGCCAATCCTCTAGCTTTTATAGTTTCCGAGATCTCAGCGTTCATACGGACGGACAGACGGACATGGCTAGTTCGACTCGGCTAGTGATCCTGATCAAGAATATATATACTTTATAGGGTCGGAAAAGCTTCATTCTCCCTGTTACATACTTTTGCACGAATACAATATACCCTTTTACTCTACGAGTAACGGGTATAATTACGTTACACATTTCACACTGAATGTTATAAATTACTTGATTTATAGGTGAGCGTTACGATTTCGTAATTACCGCGGATCAACCTGTTGGAGCTTATTGGATACAACTACGTGGACTTGGTGAGTGTGGTATTCGTCGAGCTCAGCAACTGGCTATCCTACGGTACGCCCGTGGACCTTATCAGCCTGTCTCTTCGCCGCCAACATACGATGTAGGAATACCGCAAGGTGTGGTAAGTATCTGTTGAGCTACAAATATCACTATATAAAGACCATTTCTAAAAATAATACAATTAAAGTACAGTAAATAATATATTATTTTAATCGATCTTCATTTTCTAAGCTTGTAGTATTAAAATATATCACCAAAAAACACAAACACCGAAAACATTTTAAAAGAGTTTTTTTCTAATTATTCAATAATTTATTTATGTTAATACTCGTGTTATATTTATTCTTGAAAGAAAAGGGCACATACCATCTTTTTGTATGGTGTGAATTTTTGTTAAAGGGTAAACAAGTTGTTGACCTGCCTTAGGCCTATTTTATTCTTTTTTCGTTGGAAGAGATTTCTGTGACATCCCTGAATATCTTTGATTTGGACGTTTTTGTCACTCAGGCATATAAGTGTTTATCGCGTAGACTTCCGCCTGGAAGACTCAATAGACTTTTTAAACCAGCGAAACATCCAGCACCAAAGCGGATGCATGGCATTACCAAATATGGCACCGATTTCATTAATCGCTCATAACTTTTGGCTTTTAACATAACGTAAACTTAAATTTTTAATTTACATTTTTGTACCTTTTCATTTACAACTGACATGTCCGTCTGTCCGTTGCCACGCGCAACAGTCTCCCACTTCAACAGCTATGACGAAAAAACTTTCCCAAATGTCGTCTTTTTACTGCACTAAGTAAATATATCAAATCGAGCCACAAACTCTAGTTTGCAAAATACTTGTTTAATAATTGTTATATTTACCACAGTGTAGTTTGGTTTTTGTTGCTTTTTTAATTAAATCTTGCCATGTAAATTAAAAAGCAGGGATTTTACTAAACTTTGTGATTGTGTTAGTAAGGCTGTTAAAATAATTTCGGTCATTTTTAATTTTTATTTTTGTCAAAAAAAATTTGTATATAATTTACAAGAAAATAATAAATTTATAATAAATAATAAGATAATTTTCGCTTTAAATGAGGTTTTGCTGCAGTTAATTAAATTGATTTCGAAATGAGGAAAGCGTGACAACTCTTAAGAGCCAGCAAAGTCACAAGCAATACTTGAAATAAAATAAGTTGTCGAGTATTTACATACTTAAACTGTATGGTGTTGTGTTTTCTTAAAATATATTTGTTGTAAATACATTTTCAAAAAGGGGAAACAGTTTTTAAATCTTAAAATTTATTACATTGTATATGAAAATCTACATTTTGATCTGAACAATGTTGTTATGCGAAATGTCTTTTATTAAAACCACAATGCAATATTATGTATATTTCTCTATAACTTTCTATATTTTCAAAATGTACATTACCACCGAAACCACTTAAACTTTGATTACCTGCACATGTACATAAAAAACACATAATACTGTGATATTTTACGACCGACAAAAACGTACCAAACTATTAAAAAGGTCATGAATCCTTTGGACGCTCAATGCAACCGACAACGAAACGATGCCATATGCGTAAGCCAACTTAAAAACGCTCTCGAGATTGATCGTGGTATATTGGCAGAGAAGCCAGACGTGAAGATTTTCCTACCGTTTCGTTTCTTCGTATACCGAGCTGAAGATCTTTTCCAGCCAAACACATACAACAGATTTTTAGGTATGTAATACAAACAGTTTTTTTAATAATCACTTAATACAAATATTTTAGTGGCACCCACCGGAGACCATGTAATTTCACTTATCGATGAAATATCGTACCTATCGGCGCCAGCGCCACTGACATCACAGTATAATGATATCAACCCAGAACAATTTTGTAACGGAGACAACCGCCCCGCGGACTGTGGACCTAACTGCATGTGCACTCATAAGATTGACATTCCACTCAACGCAATTGTGGAAGTGGTTTTAGTCGATGAAGGTAAGCGTTAATTTTTATCCGTTACTTTTCCTAAGAGACCAGCATTAATCAACTGTGTGAAAGTCATTTATTTCTATTGAAAGCGTGTTTAAATCTCCCTACAAATATCCTTCAGTAAATTGTTCCTAAATATCTATAGAAATTTTTATAATCTTGTATAGGGTGTTATAAATTCAGTCAGAAGTTTGCAACGCAGAGGAGGAGACGTAAAGTATATTTATTCTTGATCAGCACCAACAGTTGAGTCCATCTTTTTTTATCTTTCTGGGACATTTTCTGAATTTGCAAAAGAGGGGTAAAAGCGATATGCCAACTTAAATTATGTGAGTGGGAGAGAGACAAGCAAACTCTCGCAATTCGAAATAGAGCGAAATAGCGGAGGAAAGACACATTTGTAATTCGAACTAGAATCTCGGTCACTAAATACCGCAGAACGATCTCCGTTCAAGTTAAGGAGTTTAAACATTGAACATTAAGTATTTCTTATAACTGCAGGGGTATGCTACAGACAGACAGACAGACAGACAGACAGACAGACAGACAGACAGACAGACAGACAGACAGACAGACAGACAGACAGACAGACAGACAGACAGACAGACAGACAGACAGACAGACAGACAGACAGACAGACAGACAGACAGACAGACAGACAGACAGACAGACAGACAGACAGACAGACAGACAGACAGACAGACAGACAGACAGACAGACAGACAGACAGACAGACAGACAGACAGACAGACAGACAGACAGACAGACAGACAGACAGACAGACAGACAGACAGACAGACAGACAGACAGACAGACAGACAGACAGACAGACAGACAGACAGACAGACAGACAGACAGACAGACAGACAGACAGACAGACAGACAGACAGACAGACAGACAGACAGACAGACAGACAGACAGACAGACAGACAGACAGACAGACAGACAGACAGACAGACAGACAGACAGACAGACAGACAGACAGACAGACAGACAGACAGACAGACAGACAGACAGACAGACAGACAGACAGACAGACAGACAGACAGACAGACAGACAGACAGACAGACAGACAGACAGACAGACAGACAGACAGACAGACAGACAGACAGACAGACAGACAGACAGACAGACAGACAGACAGACAGACAGACAGACAGACAGACAGACAGACAGACAGACAGACAGACAGACAGACAGACAGACAGACAGACAGACAGACAGACAGACAGACAGACAGACAGACAGACAGACAGACAGACAGACAGACAGACAGACAGACAGACAGACAGACAGACAGACAGACAGACATTTTTAAAACAATTCAAATACAAAAGTTGGTTGACCTAATGATTACTTTCTTTATGCAGTCCAGCAGCCCAACTTGTCGCATCCCTTTCATTTGCACGGGTACGGGTTTAGCGTCATTGGTATTGGACGATCCCCGGATTCATCTGTGAAGAAGATCAATTTAAAGCACGCATTGGACCTTGACAGGCGCGGACTTTTACACAGACAGTATAATTTGCCACCGACTAAGGATACGATTGCAGTACCGAACAACGGCTATGTTGTGCTGCGTTTTAGGGCTGACAATCCAGGTATGTTTACAAAATTTTAAGATTAGTGTCTTTTCTGGAAAACCTGCCCCATACAATTTTTATCTTACATTTTATGAAATTTGTTAAATGATAGCAAAAAGTAAAACAGAGCTCTTGGTGCATAACTTTACAAATTTGAACAAGAAAGTTTTAAAGAAATCTAATAATCTTTTGTTGTTTAATTCAGGATAAAATTAAAAAAAATTCAAAGACTAGTTGATCTCAAGTTCTACCTGAGATACCTAGATAGTTTGGTCTTAAAATAAAGATAACAAATTAAAAGTAGAAACAATATCATTAAAAGTATGTATAATGTTTAAGCTTTCACTTGTTCAACAAACAAATATATTAGTATTTGGCCGGTTTTCCAGATATTGACCAATTTATACGTAATTCCTTAATTTTAAACGTTAAATTTTTTAGGCTTCTGGCTCTTCCACTGTCATTTTCTATTCCACATTGTTATTGGTATGAATTTGATTTTGCAGGTCGGCACTAACGCTGATCTGCCACCCGTGCCTCCAGGTTTCCCAACATGTGGCGACCACACTCCACCCATTCCAATAAACTAAGATTAAATCGTGACGACACACCCTTAAACGATGCCTCATGGCAAAGCATTTGAAAATGAGCAAAACATTTTCTTAGAAGCTAAATAGACCTACATACTGATTGAACAGTTTGTAAAAAGCTTGCCCATTCACAATATTTTTTATCAAGATTGTATATACTCTTATTAAAATAGCACATAACACAGATTTCCTTTCCAGTAATGAAAACACTGCCAGTTGTATATTATTCTCCTTCAGTTTTAACCAGAAGCGTACTGTCAAATGTATATATAATAATATATGTGTATTTGTAGGAACTAAAATGCAATACATTAACTTATTTTATGAAAAACACGATACTTTTTTACTTTTATGTTTGAAATGACTGCAAGCAACCCATCACTTTCCTTATATTTTCTGCAAATTAATTTTAGTATATTTTAATCTATTAGCATTTCCCTTGTTTAAAGTTTTCATGTAGAAATATTAACAAATGTTTACAGTTGTGTTCAAAATAACAGCAGTAGGACAACGTTGAATAATAAATTATGTTACTGATAATAAAAATGTTGATGTAAATAAATATTTGTACACTTTCAGTAAAAAACAAAGATATTTAAAAAAAATTTGTACTTCTTAAAAAATACAGATCATTAACATTTTTAGGTATTAGGAGCAGTATAAAGAAATCAACTATTTTTTAATAAATTGCATTGGAAAGAAACGATACGCCTTTAGACAAACAAGCTTTTTATACGCGTTTCTGATTGCATATTATTATTGTTTAAAAAAGGATTGACACCAGCAAAGGGAAAATACGTCATATTTTAAAGTTATTTCTTTATAAAGTAAAACTGAATAGTGCTGTAATACTGTAATAATGTAAAATCGTATGGAAACAAAATCAATTCATAATTACGCCTTCTTAACATTATAAATGTTAAGAAAAATAACCGTTAACGAATAGCTGTGTATTTTTTGGAATGGCATGTATTACTTGCTATGAGCGCTTTTTTAAAACCAAACTCTTAGTTCGTACCTGTACTAGCAGCCATTTGATCGTCTTAGGGCCGGTTTCTGGAGTGCCGCCTCAATTTTGCATTTGGCTTGTGCGGGAAAAGCTGCTGAAATAATTAAAGCATGCAACTTTTGCGCTTTACAGCTCAATTTACCTATAGTTTAATGCTCACTCGATCGGTGAAGTTCCAGGGGCTCCAGAAATATTAATGCCAATATAAAATGTTGTTTTTAAATTGTCAAAGTTCAAAACGCCTACTTCCTACAAAGTTACTGGCAGAGTGTAAAGTGATTTCAGTCAAACGTTTGCAACGCAGTGTAGACTATTCCGACCCCATAAAGTATATATTTTGATGATCAGCATCACGAGACGAATCGATCTAGCAATGTCCGTCTGTCCGTTTATAATTTATAGGTATAATTAGTCATCAGAACTTTTATTCACTAAGCCATTAGCAAAGCTATGAGTTCTCAACAAATTTTGGAGCCTCGAATAGACCCATTTTTTGGTCAAACCGTCATTTCAACAGTAAGCAATATTTTGAAAAAACCATCCTACACCGACAAGACAATTTAAAGAATCAAGAATCTGTAAAAGAAAAATATTATTCCATTTAAACTTTTTAAGATAATATACAAAATCATCAAAACGGAAATAAATGTATTTTATCTATCACTCAGAAATAAAATTCTAAATTTTACTTGCATTGCGCAGCCTATACTAAACCTAAAATTATAATTTAAAAAGATTTTATTGCAGAATTTCTGAAATCTTAAAATCGATTTCTGCATTAATTTAGAATTCGGTGGTAAAATACCTCAAGGACCGCCTTTTATGAAATAGTACTTTTTTTTGCTAATAGGGACGATGGACACATTAAAGAATTACCTTTAGACTGGCATTAATTTATTGAACAGAGGGAGCATATTTAATAAAAAATAAGAACGATTTCTTTTACTTCACCCGATAACTAAAACATTTTTATTTTAATTTGAATAAACCTGAAATTAATACTTTTACTTTGAGCACAATTTTTTCAATTTTTCGGCCTTTGATACTAGACGTGCTAAAATTTAATTCAATAAATCCTATTTCCAAGAAACCGCAAGATGTTTGAGTTTCGAACGACGACTTCTTTGCGTTTTGAAAAGAAAAATAACATAATTAAAATTATAGATGTATCATTAAATCGTTAACTTGTATATGTCATAACGTATTTAATTTGCATACCATTGCAATGGTAATAACAGTTTTGATATATTAATAGTGGTTATGTGGTTATAAAAAAAAATGTTATAAGAAATCAAAGGCTAGAGTCTTGTGCCGTTTTCTCGTCAGTACTTTAATTTGCCTGCCGGGACAACGGAGCGATAAACAAAAAATGGTTAACTCGTCGTTATGTTAGCGCAGGTAGCGACGGAGTACTTCATCCACCCTTGCGGACATTTGCAAGCGTTGGCAGACATTCGAGTGTTGTCAAACTGGTTCCACTCTTGATTCGAAAACAGCTGATTCAAATTACAGTTAAATATAAATCAAAATTTATTAAGTAAAAGTCATCCAATTTATTCTAAAAATGAATTCCTGAGCGATTATCTTTAACCTTTGTGGCATATCGTCGAATTGCTGAAGTGTGAACTCATCGGAGCAGATATCAAGGCCAAAAAAATTACTTCGAACATTGCAGTGATGAAGAATTTGTTAAAAGGTTTCGCTGTGTAAAAGCACGTCGCTTTCAAACTAATTCCATTTAATCAAAAACCATTATTACAGGGAAACGACAATACAGCCATGGGTTAAGCTTCTAAAAGCACTTAGATTCTATGCAAGAGGCAAGTTTTTTTTTGCTATAGCGGTTCTATTAAAACAATTTATGAAGTTCCCGCTTATTGAAGATCTTCAAGAAAATGTTGTTGATTTTTATAAAAGTTTCCGAAAGTCATAGGAGCCATAGATTGCACGCATGTAAGAATTCAATCTCCCGATTCCAGAGGCACAAGTTCTAGATATCATCAGCTGTTAGTATGACTATATTATGGTATTTTTCGATAGTTTTTCGACTAACTTTTGACAATTAGTTAGCTCTTCTGTTGTGGGGCTGCCACCTAGTCTCAAATTAGTGCGCCTTTTATTTGGAGTTTTTTAATGACGAACGAGAAAACGAAAACCTATTCACCGCCTGGATAAATGTATCCTTCTATTGGCTAACTTTTACTTTGCAGGACGGACGAGAAAACGGCCCTTAAAATGTTTCATAAAGATTCTTATAGTGACCATGTTAGTTTCAGACGAGTGCAGACGAGTAACAGGTAGAATTATGGATCAGGATCACTAGCAGAGTCGATCTAGCCATGTCCGTCTGTTTGTCTGTCTGTATGAACGCTAAGATTTCGGAAACTAGAAAGCTAGAAGGTTGGGATTAACAACATATATCCTTGGGCTTCCTACGCAGAGCAAGATTATTTCAGCCGAGTGGCTCGCCCAGTCTAACGCCCATAATCGGCTTAAACGACTTTATAATGTGTGTGGCGCCCACATCTTTAAAGACTACGGAAATCTATAAATGCATTTTTATTGTGTTTATCAAAACCTTACCTCCCTTGTTTTTCAAATGGTCACGGTCTCACATTTTATGATGATGGGAGATAATAGTTAGTGAAACACTGAATATAATATATTTTTTTCTTTTGCAAGTAAAGTCCGATTACGATAGAAAAGGATTTTACATTAAAAAACAAAAAGAATCATTTGTCGTTTTCAAACGGGTTTGCAGAAGCTAGAGCACCTTTTTGGTTTTGAAAACGATCCCACAACTAAATCGTCGATACGCCACTGCATGCAAGTTTACATTTAATGATGCTATCTTAATTGTTTTGTTTTAATGTTTTTGGTTTTATAATCTAAATTTGTTTTTCATTAAGCAATTTATGAATTATGTATATTCAATTTTAAAAAAATATTCCTACAATTAACGCTAAACTATAACACTATTAGGTCGATTAAATTCCATATTCCAGCTGGTAAAAGTCAAACATACATTTATCGCTAGCTGCAATTAACAAAAAAAGATTTCAAACTCGGAAAACGTATGTAAATTTATACTCCTATGCTTAAATTGCATTCTGAATTAATTACTTACTTCATAAACAAAATGTTATTTTCAAGTATAGTTATAAATATATATGTTTGTATATATGTACGTATATTCTCTTAACTAATTGAAATAAAATTTGCAAATGTATATAAATAAGATTCAAAGAATTTGAAAGCAATTGTTTATAAATGTATTATTTGCATCACATTTAGCATATTTATTAGAGCTTAAATATGTGACCTCTTTTCACGCTCGTGACAAGCACCGATGTTTTCCTTAATTTATAAGAAAATGATGATTCTAACAAAGTGCCGTATTCACAGATTCTCAACCCTTTGGATGCTGTTTGTGATCGTAAACGGCCAGATGCGGTTTGCGTTTCGAATTTAAAGAATGCTAAAAAGGTCGACAGAGGTGTTTTGGTTGAACGCCCTGATGTGAAAATCTTTTTGCCTTTCAGATTTTATGTGTATGAACCGAAAACTCTTTTCATACCAAATACATACAACCGATTTTTAGGTATGTGCATTTTATTTGCTAACCAAAATACTATCCCTTTCAGTGATCAAAATTTTGGAGTATTATTAATATATGGTGGAGGTTCTTTTACAAACAATGTCTCATATGGGCCGTTCTTTTACAACGCCTTTTCTTGGGTCACATTTTTGATTTGCCTGAAACTTTTTTATCTATACCATTCGGCAAATAAGTAATGACTTGTATCATCAAATTTAAAAGAAAACAAGAGAGAACGCTATAGTCGAGTACTTCGACTATTAGATACCCGTTACTCAGCTAAAGGGAGTGGGAGAGAGATTATTATATGCACGCGTCAAAGCTACTAGCGCCATCTAGTGGCTGTTTCATTTTTTGCTCATAACTTTTTAATGGATTGTCCGATTTGAAAAATTTCTTCTACAATTCGATAGATATTGATAATCACAATAAAACTGCATTTTTACTTTTCCAAAATATTTAAAGGTCTGGGCGCCAGACACCATTCAAAAAATGGTGGAGGGCGATTGTGGGCGTTAGAGGGGGCGTGTCACCTTTTTGAAATAAACTTGCGCTGCGTAGGAACTCCAAGAATCTGCATGCAAAATGCCAATCCTCTAGTTTTTATAGTTTCCGAGATCTCAGCGTTCATACAGACGGACAGACAGACGGACAGACGGACAGACGGACATGGCTAGTTCGACTCGGCTAGTGATCCTGATCAAGAATATATATACTTTATAGGGTCGGAAAAGCTTCCTTCTCCCTGTTACATACTTTTGCACGAATACAATATACCCTTTTACTCTACGAGTAACGGGTATAACAAGAGAGAACGCTATAGTCGGGTGCCCCGACTATCAGATACCCGTTACTCAGCCAAAGTGAGTGCGAGGGAGATGGAGATAGAACATTTTTAACCTGGCATAACTTTTTAACGAATGGTCCGATTTGAAAAATTTCTTCTACATTTCGATAGGTATTGATAAATGCTATAAAACTGCATTTTTACTTTTCCAAAATTTATAAAGGTGTGGGCGCCAGACATATTTTAAACTCGTTTATTGTGGGCGTAAGGCGATTGTGGGCGTTAGAGGGGGCGTGGCCCCCGGCTGAAACAAACTTGCGCTGCGTAGGAAGCAATAGAATATGTGTGGGTAATCCCAATTCTCTAGCTTTTGTAGTTTTTGAGATCTCAGCGTTCATCCGGACGGACAGACGGACAGACGGACATGGCTAGATCGACTCGGCTAGTGACCCTGATCAAGAATATATATACTTTATAGGGTCGGAAACGCTGCCTTCTACCTGTTACATACTTTTGCACGAATACAATATACCCTTTTACTCTACGAGTAACGGGTATAAAAAGGCTCCAACTTTTTACAAAATCCGATTGTAACTTACTAACTAACTTTATTAAAATAAACAACAATTTTTTTTTGTCGAAGGCAATATTAAATTGTTTGTATAAAATCTTAATTTGTTTTTAATTTTAATTAATTAAAAAAAAAGGTTTTTTTAAAAATGTTATTTTGAAAGCAGAGGTTTCAGCGGAATTAAAGACAAGAAGTCAATTGGATCAGTAAAGCTGGAGATATATATTTTCAGATAGAGTGTTCTTTTTCACAATTTACTTCTTTGGAAAACAAAAAAAAAATCGAATTAAAAGAATAATTTTGTTTCGTCCAAATACTGATACATGTGCTTACTTATTTGCCGAATAGTGCATGTAAAACAAGTTTTAGGTACATCAAAAATGTTAAAAATATATTTTGCGATATCCGGTCAGTTTGTAAATGAACGGTCTATATATTTATGCACTTGTATTTAATATCAAAATGGGTATTAACCACACAAAGACACCATCAAAACTTTCCTTTACTTATAGTTGTGCCTAGTGGGGATCATTTGACATCTTTGGTCGATGAAATATCATACATATCACCACCGGCACCCCCTCTTTCACAAATCGATGACATTCCGCCCGAATACTTCTGCAACGGAGACAATCGGCCCCCAAACTGTGGACCAAACTGTGAATGTACACACATGGTTGACATACCACTTGGAGCTATTGTTGAAGTTGTGTTAGTCGATGAAGTGCAACAAGTGAATCTTAGTCATCCTTTTCATTTGCATGGTACCGCCTTCTATGTGGTAGGACTGGGTCGTTCGCCGGATAAGTCAATACAAAAAATTAATCTCAAGCATGCTCTGGAATTGGACCGAATGGGTATGCTTGAGCGAGATTTTTCTAAGCCACCTCTTAAAGATACAATAGCCGTACCTAACAATGGATATGTCGTTATGCGGTTTCGAGCAGACAATCCAGGTTATTGGCTTTTCCATTGTCACTTCCTTTTTCATATCGTCATAGGCATGAACCTCATATTTCATATCGGAACTCCAGCTGACCTACCTCCAGTTCCGCCACGATTTCCTACATGTGGCGACCATGTGCCGCCAGTTACTTGGTACTAGTCCGCTGACATAGATATTTAATAAAGCCGTAGTGTTATTTTTAATTTAGTTATTATTTATTAACTTTTGATTAGTTAAGTATAAAATATATGAATATATATATATATATATACATGAAGAAATTGTATTCAACGTTGTCGCGTTTAAGGGTTAAAAGTACTGTATTATTTTACTACGTGTTAAACTCTAACTCTGAAGCAATAAAATTTTCTTACAAACAGAAAACAATTATCATTAACAGTTTATAGTGCATTTATTACATAACATTAACTATCTAAAATTTATAGTCGCTTCAGACGCTGATCACCTCATATCACTTATCGATGAGGTTTCGTACATTTCACCACCTTCCCCGATGCTGTCACAGTATAATGATATACCCCAAGAATACTACTGCAATGGGGATAATCGACCAATAGATTGTGGCGAGAACTGTCAGTGTACTCATAAGATCGATATACCTCTTAACGCAATAGTCGAAGTCGTGCTTGTGGATGAAGTTCAACAGATTAATATAAGCCATCCATTTCATTTGCACGGTACATCTTTCTACGTACTCGGACTTGGACGCTCCCCGGATACACATATTAAACGTATGAACTTAAAGCATGCCCTGGATCTCGATCAACGCGGCTTGCTAGAAAGACAATTCCTAAACCCATCTTTGAAGGATACTGTTGCTGTACCAAATAATGGATATGCTATTTTACGCTTTCGCGCCGATAATCCTGGATTCTGGCTTTTTCATTGTCATTTCCAATACCATATTGTAATAGGCATGAATTTAGTATTTCAAATAGGTACTCCTAAAGATCTTCCTCCTGTACCACCAAATTTTCCTCGTTGCGGAAACCATTTACCCCCTATAATGACGGAGAGCCTACATTATCTCTGATGTTTCTGTCTTTTGGGTTCTATTTTTAATGACCACTTTAGTACACTATGTATTTTATAAATATAATTGCATAAAGAAGCTCAGAGACATGATAAAGTAATAAAATAAATATAGTTTAAGAGTAAACGGCGTTTATTAGGGGGTCCAACACAATGAAATTAAACAAAAACTGGCCCAATTGGGTGGATATGTGCCGATATATTGGAAGAAATTCGAAAAAGTCCGATATTTAACATTTTGAACTATAAAAAATCTTAAAAAAAAAAATGTGCCATCGAAAAAAAAATTGGTGGTATTTTCGTGATTTGGGGGTCCAACACTAAGAGAATTTGCCATCAATTATATATAAGCATATCTGCATACTTAGTTTTTGATTTTAACGGGTAGTATTTGTGAAATCGCGGTTTGAAATAAACTGTACTCAATTGTATTGAAATCTATGTCAAAAAATATGCTTAAATGTCCCCACAGAATTGGATTTAAGGTTCCATCATAATTTTAGCCAATTTGATGCGGTAAACAGACCTAAAAAATACATGGAACAAGAAAAGAAGCTAGCTTCGGGCAGCCGAAGCTTATATACCCTTGCAGATGAAGTAAATAAATACCTTTATTTTAATGCTTACTTTATCGGTGCAGTTCCATGGGTTACAGATTCTGCGAGCCAATTTTACATTTTATTTTTAAGTTGTCAAAAATCAAAACGCCTACTTCCTATAAAAGTTACAATGAATTGTCTTATATTTGTTTGATTATTCCTATGGGAGCCTTAAGATATAGTGGTCCGATCCGGCTCGCTCCGAAGCATGCACTACCTGCAATAGAAAGAAGACTTTTGGGAAAGTTCCATCGCGTAGAAACGGACAGACGGACATGGCTAGATGGACTCGGCTATTGGTGCTGATCAAGAATATATATACTTTATGTGGTCGGAAACGCCTCCATTACTGCTTTACAAACTTCTGTGCCTTAAATATTTCACAGGCATTCAGAAGCATCTTTTCCCGAATTTTCCAGCATTGTACGTCACAGTCACTCTTATGAAACGACTTAGTCGCCATTTCACAAAGTAGGTTTTTTAAAGATTATGGTATAGCCTTAAAATTGTGAGGGGGAAATTTTTATCAAAATTTGTAAGAATTTCTCAGACTTTGCAATGGACTTCAAAATTATTTAGGAAAAAGTTATAGCTAAAAGAAAAGCCTTTTCGATGATACCAGTCTCATTCCGATGTATCTTTATTCATAAGTGCTATGTCTAACCAAACTTTACCGATCCGATTCTCACAAAAACTAAAAGATGTGCGTACCGAGAGCAAGAACGGTGAAAGTAAAATTGTATCAAATAATTTGATAAATTCCGAACCCTGATCAAATTACAGCTGTTCGGTGATGAAATGCTCAGATTTTGTGTTTTCTTTTCAAAAATCAAAACGCCTACTTAGGAAGTAGTCACAATATTTGATTTTGATTTTTCCTTCTTCCGACATATGTACTTCCTGCAATAGAAAGACGACTTTCGGGAAACTTTCATCGCGATTGCTTTAAAACTGAGAAACAGACGGGCATGGGTAGATCGACTCGGCTTTTGGTGCTGATATGATATACTTTATGTGGTCGGAAACGTCTCCTTTACTGCGTTGCAATCTTTTGACTGAAATTTGCAATGGACTTCAAAATTATTTAGGAAAAAGTTATAGCTAAAAGAAAAGCCTTTTCGATGATACCAGTCTCATTCCGATGTATCTTTATTCATAAGTGCTATGTCTAACCAAACTTTACCGATCCGATTCTCACAAAAACTAAAAGATGTGCGTACCGAGAGCAAGAACGGTGAAAGTAAAATTGTATCAAATAATTTGATAAATTCCGAACCCTGATCAAATTACAGCTGTTCGGTGATGAAATGCTCAGATTTTGTGTTTTCTTTTCAAAAATCAAAACGCCTACTTAGGAAGTAGTCACAATATTTGATTTTGATTTTTCCTTCTTCCGACATATGTACTTCCTGCAATAGAAAGACGACTTTCGGGAAACTTTCATCGCGATTGCTTTAAAACTGAGAAACAGACGGGCATGGGTAGATCGACTCGGCTTTTGGTGCTGATATGATATACTTTATGTGGTCGGAAACGTCTCCTTTACTGCGTTGCAATCTTTTGACTGAAATTAAAATACCCTCTGCAAGGGTATAACAAGATTTTGTTTATCTGTTTATCTACTTCAGTCAGTATCGTACCTTTTACCGAAGTTGTTCATAAGGCAACAGATTAAGGACACATTACTGAATCGACAGATTGGAAGATGTAAGCCTGATCAACAAGGTGACCATCTCCGTCAACAACTACACCCAGAAAAAAACATTGCCTAAAATTTTAGGCAAATTAAATTATCTTTAGGTTCCATTATTCACTAAAACACGAAAATAAATATTATTTTTTTATTTTATCAAAACAAATAACTTTAATCAAATTTGTAGTTATCTTCTCTATATTAGTATAAGGGAAGGCATAAAAAATGTCCAGTAGCAAATTCCACCCAGAACGGATTGACATAAAAATCTAAAAAAAATCACATTAATGCGGAGAATAATTAGAAGCCGCGTGTGAGGTATAAATTAGATCAATAAACGACCCCAAAGTGCCACAAAATTCGATTCGTTTTTTTTTTAATTTTTTCTTTTGCCATTTCTCTGTTATAAATGTTGTTAAAATGGGTTAAAATGTGATGTTCATTTAATTTTTTTGGAAATTCAGCCTCCTTTACCAAGTCCCCAATATTTTTAAATTTTGTTTTGCCTTCTGACGTCACGGCCTCCACATATGTATGTATGTATGTTCTGCTGGCGCACTTTGCATAAAGTCGTACATGTATGTGTGTATGTCATGCTGTCGCACTTTAACAGTGACCGCGCAAGGAAAAAAAATGAAAATACCTCAGTCACAGCAGATTTAAAATGCGCGGTTGAAAAATCGATTATATCGAAAATCGATTCTTTTGCACTATTTTTTTTTTAGCTAAACGTTAAATTTTAAAAAAGATTTTCCTGTATGCAAAATCATGCTGTTCCACACACAATCTTTAGTAGGGAAGTGAGATTCGCTTAGATTCAAATTCATGATAACACTGATATCCTTTTGCTAAAAGAATATTTTATTTACATTTCCCCAACAGCTTTAAAACATTTTCTTACAGATTTTTGTGTTTTAAAATTCAAATCGCATTGAAAATATTAAAAGAACACTAAATATTCAAATCAATTAATTATTTTGCTCCTCCTTACACGTGCCTCAAATTGTTTAAACAAATGGAAATGTTTAAACAATTTGATTCACGTTATCCCCTTCCACCAGCCTTCCTGTCGTTATTAATATAATTCTAATAAAGGTGAAAAATGAATGATAACAGAAATTGATTTTTTTACATTGCTTCGCATACATATTTTAGTTCTAAAGAAGAACACTTAAAGGTAGCAGAATATTTAGCGACACGTTACATGCACGCTAAGACCATTCCAGGTACACAAAAGTACCATCATATTGCTCCAACACCTGATAGCAAACTTATTTTAAAAAAATACTCATTCGCTGAAGACTTTCAAATTTTCCCAAAACACAAATCATTGAAAGGAGGCTTAAGACAACAGCGGAGCGCACCGAAGGAGTTGCGTCATCCACCAGGAGCGCAGCCGAAACCTGCGGACGATAACAACAATTCCAGCGACAATAAAGTTTTCCGATATGCTCCAATCGGATATATTGCATTTTCTTGGGTCTCGGGTGATCGTGCATTATAAATTAGGTGGGAATATATATCTCAGCTAGTTGCATAGTTTACGTAGCGATCAGAAGGCTCAAAAAAAAGTTTTTTGCAACATAATTAAATAGACATAAATTAATATATAACAACGAAAGACTGCTTTGTTTTTTATCGTTTTATTAACCCTCTAAGACGTAAGCCTGCCTGAAGGCACGTATTACGTTTTTGGCCTTAACAAATAAACTAGAAGCTTTTCAATCGTTTAAATAATTTTTGGCGGTTGATAAAAAGCACACGAAATTATGAGTATAAGCTTTGATAGCTTTCCGATGATTCTAACGGGACTTATTATTCGGTAAACACAAACCATATATTTTTTCGCGCGTAAAATTTGGTATGCTGTATGTTGTGTTTTGCTGTTCAAATAATAGTAAATATATAAAACATATCCGGCTTATAATTTTTTTCTTAAAGGTAAGTTTATTTACTATTAAAATCAAGTTGCAGATTTGCAAATATATAAAAGACATGCGTTGTGACAGCGAAATAGCTATACGTGCCTTGAGGCACGTTTGGGGATCCAAGACAACTTTTGTTGCCAGCTGATAATATCACAATTGATTGCAATTTATGTGTTTGTTTCTGTTGATGGAGTGATTTTACTTAATAGAATTATAAATATTATAGAAAATGGCAAACCGGGCTCGGTATAAGCTGTCCGACTTGATAGATGAGCAGTTGCTCAAGATATTTGTTCGCTTTTTGTCCACCTATGTGGGTGTGAAGCCATTTGAAAAGACTAACCCTCGTGAAGGAACTGCAAAGGCTACTCGTTTTGATAGAAAGGCTAAACGACACATTTCAATTGATTGTCCCCAAATTGTCCATGAGTATAACGCTCACATGGGCGGCGTAGATCTCATGGACGGCCTAATGGGACGCTATCATATCAGAGCAAAAACTCGGGATGCCGCAACACGAATTTTTTATCACCTAATTGATATGGCAGCCACCAACGCCTACATTTTACACAGACGTATCCAAACAGAAAACGAAAGCCAAGACAAATTACTCGCACTCCCAGACTTTCGCGAAACACTAGCAGCAGGGCTGGTGACATATACAAAAAAAAACTTACCGGGTCGTCCAATCAATACCAAAAATGCATCTTCACCGCGATGTGCAAGCCAGTCTCCATCCTCTCAGTCAGGACGAACAAGAAATTCCCCATTCATGCAGTCTCCACTCTCTCATCGACCTTTTCAGCATGACCTCAAACGTGGTAAAAAATCAAAACATCCAATATCGGACTTGCGGTTTGACCAGCTAAACCATTTCCCACATTGGTTGGATCGAAACAGTGGAAAAAGAAGTTGCAAGCACTGTAAGATTTCACAAACGCAATGCATATGCACGAAATGCAATCTGCATTTATGCTGCACAGCGAACAAAAACTGTTTTGTAGAATACCATAAGAAAAAATAAAAAAAATCTTCATTACTTGAAAATGTTTTTTTTTCACTCAAAGCCCCAAGCGTGCCTTCAGGCCCGCTTACCTTTCTTCTCACCTTACAGGTGAACCGAAGATTCTACGTTATTTCTAAGCACATATTTGAACTTAGATGCATTCATTCACTTAAAAAAAAATTATTTGAATACTTTTTTTCTATTATTTTGGAAAGTAGTCTTAGAGGGTTAAATTATGCAGAAAGTAATGGTGGTCCCATGACGAAACTTTTAGGAACCAACAAGAATTATGTATAGAACATTATACTATTTTTTTTATAAAGATTAAAAATGCCGATTTGCAGAAATCCGCGGATGAAATATTTTTTTTTAAGTTTGGACTATATTTTGCACTTGAACCATTATGGGTGTTATTTTTTATCTGAAAGCTTGGCAAAAATAATAATTATTGGGTATTTTTATTGATTTTTTACCCCACGTAATTTAAAATTAAAAAAGAATAAAACAGAAAAATAGCATCGCCATATCTTCGCTTCTGTCAAATGGATTTTTTTTAAAACTTTTTTAAAAATCCTTTTTAAATGGTGTGATATTGTCATAAAAATTAGATACCGTTTTGGGACCATTAAGAAAATCTCGATACGTTTCACAAAGAATCACTCTTAAGTAGTTTGTATAGGACAAAATACTGTTCTATTTACCGAAATTAAGGAAAAAAGTTCTGATAACTTCTTTTCTCGGTTTGTAGGCTAAAAATTAGTAATTTTTTAAATTTTAAACAAGTAGCTTCATTTTCAATTTTAGTTTCCGCAGGCAAAGCTGCGGGCTACCGACCCTGCTAGTCATTAATATGTTTAAAGAATATATTATAGTAAAGTAATATTACAGAAATTTTACAACCTTGAATCAGGCATCCACAGCGCACAGTGGGGTAACAGAGCCCAAAAGTGCGAATAAAATCAATCAAGCATGATACGATAGCCAAAACAATTTTTTCGTAACAAGTTTAAATCACTGATAAAACAAAAACTGGATTTACTAAAAAAATATTTTTTTTAGTATTTTAAATTAATGTTTAACTTTAATATATACAAAAATTTTGTTGTTCTGTACATTTTGCGTGTCTCAATGCATTTGCAGTAAATGTGGTTTATATTATTATTATAATTCATTATTTATATCTTGAATAAAAATAAAAAAAAAAAACATTTTTTATGTTGTCAAAATTTTTTAGTTAAATGTTTTTAATTGAGTTAAACAGAAACCATTAATGTGTTTGGGTTTTTTGTTTCTGTATGTATATGTGTGTGTAGGTGTTAGTTTAGCTTCAGCCAAAGTCTATGGCCTGACTGGACTGACTGTTAACCTTATTGTTATACCCTTGCAGAGGGTATTATGATTTCAGTCAGAAGTTTGCAACGCAGTGAAGGAGACGTTTCCGACCCCATAAAGTATATATATTCTTGATCAGCATGACAAGAAAAATTCTAACTTTGGTGTTTTTTGAAATATTACCTTCTACTTTTGGGAATAATAATATTTAGAATAATAATATTTAGAATAGTATTTTTTAAATATTTCTGAATTTCGAATTAAAATTTTTAAAAAATCGGATGACGGAGGTAGGAAAATTAAATGGAAATTAATAGGAAAAAAATTATATCTTTGTTAATTTTAATTTAATGTTTTTGTAAATGAATAGGAAAGGTCTGCAAGGGTATATAAGCTTCGGCTGGCCGAAGCTAGCTTCCTTTCTTGTTCCTTTTTCATTTTATCCTATTGTTTTATGTGCATTTAGTGCCTTATTTGATTCGGATTGATCAAGTAATTAACCCACAAGAGCTAAAAAAGTAAGTGCACCTTTTTGGCCGACAAACGTAAAAAATCTCCAGAACTACAAACGATAGAGGTAAAGGAACAAAAGATTCTAACTCTGCTGCCAAAAGTTTACTAAAAGTGTATTTTACTTTCTTAAAATAAGTATGTCTAAATGCAAACATACTAATAAAACCGTTTCTGGAAAATTTATATTTTTTGTGGTAGGTTACTGTTATTAACTTTTCTCAAAAAAGTACCAAAACAATTTATTAAATTAAAATTTAATAATTTATTAATATTAGTAAACATTAAAAAGAAAAAATGGCGTATACACTTTTTTGGTGCATCAAAGATTTTTAATTTAATATATTTCCAAAAATTAAGAAAGAGTAAAATTTTACTTGTGAATGTGAATCAAAGTGTAACTTTGAGAAAAGGATAACTTGGGTCTGATGAAACTTAATGCGATTTCAGTTTCAGATTATGAAAGGTCATTAAATGTACTGTAAACTGCCATTACTTCTTTTTGCGATTTTTGAGATTTGATTATAACACTAATTCGCAAAATTGGACTCTGTTACCCCACTGTGCAGCGTTAAGAACTCTAACAAGAGAGAACGCTATAGTCGGGTGCCCCGACTATCAGATACCCGTTACTCAGCTAAGGGAGTGCGAGGGAGATGGATATATTAAAACTTTGATCGGTCATAACTTTTTAACGAATGGTCCGATTTAAAAAATTTCTTCTACATTTCGATAGGTTTTGATAATTACAATAAATCTGCATTTTTACAAAAATCTTTAAAGGTGTGGGCGCCAGACACCTTTCAAAAAATGAGGGGGCGGTTAGAGGGGGCGTGGCACCTTTTTGAAATAACCTTGCGCTGCGTGGGAACTCCAAGAATATGCATGCAAAATGCCAATCCTCTAGCTTTTATAGTTTTCGAGATCTCAGCGTTCATACGGACGGACAGACGGACATGGCTAGTTCTACTCGGCTAGTGGTCCTGATCAAGAATGTATACACTTTATAGGGTCGGAAAAGCTTCCTTCTCCCTGTTACATACTTTTGAACGAATACAATATACCCTTTTACTCTACGAGTAACGGGTATAATAAACTTGTAATATATGTCGGAAAAGTATACAAAGATCTCCTTACATTCCAAATCCGTCGGTCCTATACCACCCATGAAGGACTTTATGGAATCAGCTATGGCGATCTTAAAAAGAACATTTGTTTGCCGTGCCGCACAGTGGGGCGAAAAAGCTAAATGTCTGCCTTAAATTAGCGGAGCCCTATAGCGAATATCTTTTAATGGGCTAATGTTAAAGGCAATTAAATATGTAAGAAAACATCATAAGGTGAACTTTTTTATAACATTTTTTTTATAGTAGGAAATTTTAGAAAAAAAAAATTTTTTTTTAAGAAAAAAATATAAATAAAGGTCTTATAGGGTTCTAAGTTTTCCGATATTTTATTTATGAAAATTTAACTTGATTTTAGAAAAAAAAATGTTCAAATCGGTTATCTACATCTTATAGCTTCCATATAAACGCATAGTACAAAAAAGAATATCTTGGTTCAATATTTGTTCACATAAATAGAGATCAAATCATTATTTATCAATTTAACTCTATGTTTACCATTTTTTTAATCGATCAATGGTGTCACAGAATCAATCAAGGAAATATAGCATATTTTCAAAAAAAATCCGGTAGAAATCGGTATTTATTTCATATCTATATTTTTAGCAAAAAAACAAAATTTTAAATTACAAACCTAAATTTGTTAATTTATTTATCATTATCTTCATCAATACCTTCAACAAGTCAAATATCTTGATGATGTAACTGCGCGCGGATGAACCAGGCCTGACAATATTTCAAATTATGAACATTTATTGCTCACTTAAACTGCGGTTTTCTCAGAAGAGGCACAAAAGAGCAGGCTAGTTTTTTTTCAGAATTTGTAGTTAAATATCAAAAACGTTTTTTTTTTTTTAAAGATTTTAACGGGGATCTATGGTGTAACACTACTTTACGTCCAAGAATATCAAAACAAGACCCAATTTTAACCACTTTTAAACAATTTAAAAAAAAAGTAATTATGCACTTAAAATTCTTTTAGCAATATTCTAGGAATTGGTTGCTCTTAAAATTTAAATTGTTACATGTACAACTTGGGCTCTTAGGCGCTTTCAGAGAAATTTCAAAGATTTATAAAAATTCTTTTTTTTATTGGTTAAAATTCTATTTTGAAAAATCATCTTTAAAAATCAAATTTATCACAGATCACTTTTTCTTTTTGATTTGTATGAGAAACCAATTGTTTTTAAAGTTGCATTGCAAAATTTTGGAAAATCTACAAAAAAAAAAAACATTTTGGCAGGCTTTTTGTTTTAGGCGCCCCAGTGTGTGCCGCGAGCCCGCCGCGCAGTTTAAAGCATGAATAATTAAAAATATTTCAGCGTTGATATATTCTGTAAAATTAAAATATAAGACAATTAATACAATTTTATTTTTTTTATTTATTTTTGATTAAATTAACCTCCTGAAGCTCCTTAAAGAGAACGAATCTGCTACCAGCATTTAGGCATTTCTCTTCAAAAGTCCGACCATTGGTGTTTTTCAAAAATTCTTCCATCCTTAGGAAAACGAAATAAAAAAACAATGCGAAATTTTCATATCACCAAACCAGTGTAATCAGGGTATGAATCAATAAGGCACAAGACGCAATTTAGGTCCGTTTTCTCGTCCGCCTGTTAAATTAAAAGAAGCTTGGAACTCTGTTTTTCCATACGATTTCATGGTTTTAGCCCTTCTTTAAATTTAACAAACGGACGTGAAAACGACCCTTAAACCATTTAAAATACTTACACGTTAATTGACCTCCAAACTAAAATTCAGAATATTTTGCACCGAATAAAATAACACGGAAGCAATAGTGTGACCGGATTTTAAAAGTAAAATCATACCAACCGAACCTATCGATAGCGTCCCGAATTGGACCACAAATAAATTTACTGCAGTTATATAAGGGGGATTCCCTAAACTGTTGAATTGCTGAATTGTTGAAAATTCAACAGAAAATTTCAGCAATTAAGGGCACGACCCAAAATGGTTTTTGTTGAATTTTCAAACAGCTGTTATATGTTAAAAAGTTTCACGGAACTTAAAACATGTAAAATTAGATTTTTATTGTTTGTTACTGTCTATAATTGTTACCACGGTAATAAGAACTACTAATAGGCTTTTTAATTTGATTTTAAAGTAAATAATGCGAACTGATAATACTAAAATGTTGCAGAGTTGCCATGACTTTTAGTAAAATAAGGTGACAACTCTGGTTTTCAGCAATTCAACAAAATTTTCAGCAGCCCCGAGGCTGATGAATTGTTGAAATTTCTGAAAGTTGACTTTGTATGGAACAGCTGATTAACAGCTGACCAAAATTCAACAATTCAGCAATTCAACAGTTTAGGGAATCCCCCTATAATAAAAGTTAAAACATTTAAGTACATGTAACAATTAATAATTACTTGCAAAATATTTTAATATTCAATACAATTTTTAATTCACCCAATAAGTTGTACGTATTGATATAGCTATAGTAGCAGCTGGCACATATTTATGCCAGTTACTCGTAGAGTAAAAGGGTAAATTGTATTCGTGCAAAAGTATGTAACAGGGATAAGGAAGCGTTTCAGGATTACTAACCGATTTGAACTATCCATGTCCGTCTGTCTGTCCGTCCGTATGAACGCTGAGATCTCGGAAACTATAAAAGCTATAGGATTGGCATTTTGCATGCATATTCTTTGAGTTCCTACGCAGCGCAAGTTTGTTTCAGACGAGGGCCACGCCCCCTCTAACGCCCACAATCGCCTTAAAAGATTTTAAAAGGTGTCTGGAGCCCACACCTTCAAAGATTTCAGAAAAGTAAAAATGCAGTTTTATTGTATTTATCAATACCTATAGAAGAAATTTCTATACCCGTTACTCGTAGTAAAAGGGTATATTGTATTCGTGCAAAAGTATGTAACAGGGAGAAGGAAGCGTTTCCGACCCTATAAAGTATATATATTATTGATCAGGATCACAAGCTGAGTCGATATAGCCATGTCCGTCTGTCCATCCGTATGAACGCTGAGATCTCGGAAACTATAAAAGCTAGAAAGTTGGGATTACCCACACATATTCTTGGGCTTCCTACGCAGCGCAAGTTTATTTCAGCCGAGGGCCACGCCCAATCTAACGCCCACAATCGCCTTAAACGATTTTAAAAGGTGTCTGACGCCCACACCTTTCGAATACCTATCGAAATGTAGAAGAAATTTTTAAAATCGGACCATTCTTTAAAAAGTTATATATCTCCATCTCCCTCGCACTCCTTTGAGTAACGGATATCTGATAGTCGGGGCACCCAATTATAGCGTTCTCCCTTGTTTTAAATCGGACCATTCGTTAAAAAGTTATGCGCGATCAAAGTTTTATATATCCATCTCCCTCGCACTCCCGTTAGCTGAATAACGGGTATTTGATAGTCGGGGCACCAGACTACAGCGATCACTCTTGTTTTTTTAAGTTTATAGCAAGCAAAAACGCCTGCGAAGCGAGTCGAGCGCTTTCCTAACAGATGGTCTTACGTCCGATGCTCTTTTCTCATTGCTCGAAAAATTAATAAACCAATGATTTTCCGAGGAGGCAATACTCATAAGCTTAAGTATGTGAGAAGATGAGCAGAAAATTCGAAAACAACAAGCATAATAACATTGCCGGGAAGATGGAGATTCTTGCTAAGAGAGTGCAGCTTCTTTAGACTGAAAATTTCCATGATAGGATATCCGATCTCGCTAGAAGAATGACAAATTGCTGAGGAAAATTTCAATATCAAAAACGATGTTCGGATTCACGGAATACCAATGTGTGTCTCAACCTCTTGGAGCTCACTCACACCTACGGCTACTGCTCCTCGGAATACTGAACTATTGCCAGATGTTTTGGCATATCAAATACGAAAAATATACGAAATAAAGTTCAATATAAATCGGTAAATAATTCAATATCAACAATAAATGGTTTTAATTTTTCCAGCCTCTTATCAGTTTTGGGTCTATAAAAATTATCATGCCTGGTTAATACTGCTGAAAAATACCACAATATTTGACTTCGCAGCCCTGTAACGCGACAATTTTCCAACCTCCCCTTTCCACCCCTCACCTACAAGTTTGTATGGGGATTGAGGCGCGTTAAACGGTAAATGGATGCAATCGCGACGCGGCTATAATGGAGAAAAGGGCCTAAAACTAATCGTAGTGCTCTAGCTGCTGTTTACACGCGTTCCGGGTAAGTACGTGAAACAAAGCTGAGGCCGAGAATACTTTTGTATTAAGAGTCTGGATAATCTCTTTGCTCTTACAAATCATGGTGGGCATTCTTCGAAATCGGACTCTATATCGCCTCTTCCATTGATGGGAATTTATTTGGTCCGTCGACGGTTTTGGGGACGGTTGGTTTAGAAACCAACCGCCAGGCTATGTACATATTGCAGCCCTGAACAGCTGTTTGCAGCGGCTGCGTTTGTTTACTTACGTTTATAAGTTGGCAAGAATTTTAAAGCAAAATGCCATCTGCGCGAATTCTTGCTCTGGAGTACTTGCGAAGACAAAAACTTCAAAAGGCTAGGCTACAGAGGAAAATACTTAGAAGCTCGTCCGATTTTCTTTCGCAAACAGATGAAACGTAAGATAATTTCAAGTGTATTTTCTGCTGGAACTTTAAGTATTTTTGTAACTTTTAGGTTTCGGTACAATTTCCGACTTGATAAACATACATTTATAATGGTGTTTCATCTGATTGAGGAGCACATCCCAAAATCATCAATCCCGCCCTTGTTCCAGCTGGCCACGGTTCTGCGGTTCCTGGCAGCTGGGTCCTTTCAAAGAGTAATTGGGAAGGACTCTGACCTGGCCCTGTAGCCGTCAATGCTTTCTGTTGAAAGGGACCACCTCCTGTCGCCCTAGTCTCCTTTTTGTTGGTCCCAATCTTTTTTTTTATCGACTGCTTCCAATCCTTCCAAACCTTAACTTATTTACCAAAAATCACATTTAATAGACAAGTGTGTATGTAGCACATACTCTGTACTCACTCGGCGCCACCCGTCAGCGGTTTTACATGGTGTTCCATGGGCATTTAGCTCACTGGCCAGATCCTCCCAAGCGGTGTTCACCAGAACGCGGTCGCCCCGAGTAAATCCTTTGGCAATGTCGATATTATCGCGAATGAATCGCAAGAATATAGCGTCTTGCGCTGGTGACCTATGTTTACCCCTGAAAATTAGCAACGTTTATTAGTTTAAATTAATAGTAAACAAAAATTGTGTACTTGTTTACTTACATATCTTCTTCTTATTCACAGCCGGAGTTTTACCAGGCAAAAATAGGACATTTTTTCACGACAGTGATGCCAACTTTTTGCAAAGGCGGCCTGTTTTTATTAATTTCTCAATAACTACAACTTCTTTTACCATAAAATTTTTATCAGAAATAAGTTTCATTTTTAATTACAATACTAAGTACCTTTGAATAAATAATTCGTTAACAAAACATTTCGATAACTAACTCCGAAATTTGGACAAATTTGGTATTTTAAAGTGCTAGCTAATTGGTAACACTGCCAGGTAGACGGTGTGCCGACGGATTTTTTTAGCTAATTTTTTCGAGAGTTTTTATAAAAAGCATATTTTTAAATATAACCCGAAGTAGGTATAAAAATCGTAGTATGCAGGTAGTTCATAAAATTCATTAGAGTTGTCTTAAATAAAGTTATATTTTTAAGAAACATTTGTAAGTTGGTTAATTTTATCAAAACGTCCGGCAAAATACGGGGGATTTAGAAACTGTCAAAAATGACGTCTGTGACACCGAGATTTGCTATTCGGGGGAAATTCGGTTGGAATGGTTTTCTGTGACACCCCCGTTTGTCAGAGTTCTCTCTATCAACTTTGAAGTCTCCTATCTCTCACTCTACACTTCTCGGCCTCCAAACTCTCTCTCTTCGCTTCTCGGTCTCCAAACTCTCTATTTGTGAGTTTCTCCAAATTTGCTCTTTGCCGTTCCGCTACTACCCATATTCGCCTCTTAACTGGTAATCGGTCGGCAATCCGTTATTGCTGCTTACATTTATGGGGAGTTATTCAACCCTAGATTTGAAAAAGTACCCTCTCATTGAAAATCTGTATCCGATTGACTTCATGTCTATTGCATTAGTTCCTCTGAAACGACAGAGGACGCTTTCTGCCTATCAACTTTTTTGAAATTAGGGAAAATGTGATCGTTTACAGAGCCTTTTGGTTTTAATTTTTATTTGGCCTAAATTCTTTAAAAGTGGACGGGAAATAAATTAAACCGAACTAAAATTGATTAAAATAACATAAATAAATAGTTTGGAGTTCTTTTGGTGTGAGTATTATTGACTTTTAAAAGTGTCTTGTTTTTTACTAAACACTTGGTATTTGTTCATTTATGGCGCTAAATTTGTACCCGAATCGTTAATGTGTTTTTTTCAGGGCAGTAAACCACTCCGGAGCTAAACCACTCCGAACCGGAGTTCCTTAGAAAAGGAACCAAACCGTTAACCGGGGAGCCGATTTTTTTGTTAAAATTGAACCGGAACCGAACCGGAACTATTACTTTGACATTTGGTTTGGTTTACGAAAAAAATTGTTTTGTGTCTGTGATATTTTGGAGGATATAATGTTAGTTAACCTTATCTGATGAACACTTTACAAATCATAAATCTTGTAACTTCACTTATAAGGCTTAATAATAGGCCACATAGTTGAATGAAAATACATACATATAAATGTTGATTTCTTATTTAATTAAAAAAAAATTGATTTATTTGAACCCTGGCTCGAACCTGAACCCTGCTTCGGCTCATTATTGAACCGGTTCGCAACCGGAACCTTATCTGTCGATAAGGTTTGAACCACGAACCGAACCCATGCCAAAATAATATGTGTTCACAGCCCTGGTTTTTTTAGACTACATCTATTAAGAGTTCTAAGAATTGATGGACTTTATAGTAAATATGCGACAAAAACAATATGCTAAGTGTTAGGACTCATCGACCTATATAATATAATTATTATCGCATTTACACAAGTCGAACAAAGAATCATATATCATAACACTTGCTGCCAATATTGCAATTCTAGAGCCAGACCGTCAGTCTGCTTAACAGTCATTAATCTGCTGATGCAGCAAAAATATTAATACCGTTAAGTTTGTTTAATAAAATCAGTCTCAGAATAACCACAAACAGAGGCTGTCGCTGTGTCTTCAGATCCTCATCTTGCGCACCATTATCCGACGTCCACATAGTCACGAGTGCTGGGTGCGGCAACTAACCAGTAGACAGTTTATGTGCTGTATACTATCCAACCCCCCGATGCACATATTCTGTGACCAGGCAAAGTAACGCCAGTCACACTGGGGATCCACCATTTGCAGCACGACGCATAATCGTCGTCCATTTGATAGGCTAACGTATTAACGCTAAGAATGGGAAAAAGCCTTGTATTGCTTGTATTTATTAAACAAACAAGAGATAACGCTATAGTCGGGTGCCCCGACTACCAGATACCCGTTCCTCAAAGGAGTGCGAGCATAACTTTTTAACGAATGGTCCGATTTGAAAAATTTATTTTACATTTCGATAGGTATTGATAAACACCTTATACCTTATAGACACCTTTTAAAATCGTTTAAGGCAATTTTGAGCGTTAGAGGGGGCGAGGCCCTTGGCTGAAACAAACTTGCGCTGCGTAGGAAGCCAAAGAATATGTCCCAACTTTCTTGCTTTTATAGTTTCCGAGATCTCAGCGTTCATACGGACGGGAAGACGGCCAGACGGACATGGCTATATCGACTCGGCTTGTGATCCTGATCAAGAATATATATACTTTATAGGGTCGGAAACGCTTCCTCCTCCCCGTTACATACTTTTGCACGAATACAATATACCCTTATACTCTACGATTAACGGGTATAAAAAGTTTATATGTATAACTTATTTATTGTAAGGAACTTATCAAGAAAATATTCAAATTGTCCTGGTTGCTCTTCTATCCATTTTCCTCGAAACACATTCTCTATACTTTCTGAAGTCCTTGTTCCTAGTTTCTTGAGCTTACTCTGACAGTTGATATAATAATTAAAAGTTTCAGCAACAACTGACCTGAACAGCTGACTAAGAGAGATGAGCGACACAGCTGATCCAAACAACTGACTGAAACACCTAACCAACACCTAAAATTAAAAAAAAAATATACTGTGCAACCTTGAATTAAAAAAACTGTCATGGAGCAGAACGGTGCGCGGAACTCTTAGGTAATTATTAAAACAAAAAATGGTTACCTTTGGTTACGTTTAAAACAACTTTTGGCCTAATTTACTATAAAAACAAGAGAGAGCAATATAGTCGGGTGCCTCGACTATCAGATATCCGTTACTTAGCTTTGATCGCGCATAACTTTTAAACGAATGGTCCGATTTGAAAAATTTCTTCTACATTTTTATAGGTATTGATAAACCCAATTGTTGCGGGAGTTCGAAAAGTTCCAGCGCCACCAAAAATACTGAAGCTCTCGTAGTTTCCAATAACATTTCTAAGCGCAAGCACTTCAATGGCGAGCATTTAGCGAGCACTTAAATTTCCTGTAGGTTACAATCTTAGGTTAGGGTTTCTAAGTTAGGTTCACAATTCTTACTTTTAGTCCGCTTACTTCCCGTGCCAAATTAGAAAAGAGCGAAAACTTTACATGTGCAAACTTTCAGGAATTTAGTGGTGGGCACATTTCCCATTCATTACATCGATCTCCCCTATCGGCCTAATAATGTTAGAAATGTCCCGCCGAACCGGTATATTCCGACTGGATTCAACCCTATTAGACTCGATAGATAGAACTGCGAGCTTCGTGGCTGGTCTCACGTTTACTCCAGATATCGTCTTCACTGAAGCGCTCCTAACTTGTCCATCTGCGCTGAGATTCACGTTCAAGATACGGCCATTGGGCCTGCAGGATCTAGGGTTGCCGGGGTCGCAGACGTAGACAATGTCACCTGTTTCTAGCGGATTGCTATCGTGACATCATTTTCCACGCCTCGTGATCACCGGCAGGTCTTCCGCTTCCAGAACATATCCGCAACCTGCTGCGGTGCCATCCAGCTCCTTTTGAGCAGCATTCCTTCTACAGTCGGTTCCGTAGCCGGCTTACTTCCACTTGAACTCCCGAGTAGAAAATGATTAGGTGTGATGGCCTCCTCATTCTCGTCTTTTACAGGGATGTAGGTGAGCGTCCGCGAGTTCACTATCATTATTACTTCCATTAGCGCCCCGCGAAGCAACTCGTCCGAGGGTCGTGCGCTTGATAGAAGGGAGTACAGGGCCACCTTCACTGATCGCACCAAGCGCTCCCAAGCCCCACCCATGTGGGGCGACGCAGGAAGGATGAACTTCCACTTCATCTCAGGGCCGGTAAACTCACGTTCCAGCTGATCCTTGTCCAGCACGTCCAGTGCCCTCCGGAGTTTGGTATTAGCCCCTTGAAAGTTGGTGCCGTTGTCGCTCCACAGTTCCACGGGTCTGCCACGCCGAGCTATGAAGTTGCGTACTGCTAGAATACAAGAGTCGGCTGTTAGGGAATACGCTACCTCCAAGTGTATGGCTCTCGTAGAGAGGCAAGTGAAAAACACTCCGTATCTTTTTTCCGAGCTTCGCCTGACCGTCACAAGAAGAGGTCCAAAATAATCCACTCCTGTGTAACTGAACGGACGATGGAATGCAGCCAGCCTTGGGTATGGGAGATCTGCCATCCGAGGTGGCCTGGGTGCTGCCTGCCTATTCTTACATATTTGACAGGATCGACGTAATCGTGCAACGGTTGGCCTCAACTTGGGGATCCAGAAACTCTGTCGTAGCTCGTTGATTAGCGTCTCGTGGTTGGCATGCATAAGCTTTTCGTGTAGCTCCGCAGTTATAAGCTGGGTAACACACCCTTACTATCGAGGTACGGCCCCAATTTGTACAAAGAACTTTTCCTCGTCAGAGGTCGACCCAAGCGCAGCAATGCCAGCTCGTCCTGGTAGTGCTCGGCCTGCGCCGAGATCCTCTTGGGTAGTCGGGTCTTCAACTTGTTTGGCTGTCAGCACTTTCGCTTTCCAGCGTCGTATGCTTCAGATCACTTTCGCCATACTCCGCCGCAGTCTGGTCCAAGAAGAAAATCTCAACGGGTCAATAAGCTGTGCATGACTCATGCTTTCGTTCTAGACGCATACTCCAATAAACTGCACCTTTAGTTCAGCATCAGTTTCGTCGGTTTTTTGGACTGATTCGGTTGGCCAGCCTTCTGATTCCTGCCATAGGAATTTTTGGCCCATTCCGCTGGCCCATTCCGCTGCTGAAGTCGGGTGTCCGGGTCCACTTTGTAGCTTCGTCTGCTACATTTTGGAAAGTTGGAACCCAGCGCCAGTCCTCCTGCTTTGTGGTATCTAATATTTCGGTTACCCGAAACGCCACAAATTGTTTGTACTTCCTCTGATCCGAGCGCAGTCAGCTCAGCACTGTTCTCGAATCGGTCCAGAATGTCCGTTTGTACATCTGCATGGTAAGTGACATTCCCACTTCATATGCCAGCCTGGCTCCAAGAGTAGCTCCCATGAGTTCCAGACGGGGAATAGATACCAGTCTCAGCAGCAGTGGATGGCGGGTCTAAATTTTATTCGTAGATAAGACACGGCTGCGACTCCACTTTCGCTGGCATCTACAAAGCTGTGCATCTCCACCTGGTGCCCCGACAGCTGTTCAGGCATATAGTGCCCTTATTTCGATTTAGCGTCGCTTGTGAACGGTTGTGTTTACCTTTGTGCTCTAAGTTTTTTGTGTTTTTCAGTGTTTTTTTGCGAGTGTCTTGCGGTTGTTTATAAACAAAGCTTAGCCTAACAACTGTGGTAGTGTTTTTAAATAAATCTCCCAACAAAAGGGTACATGGTTATAGTTATTTTAACATTTCTATTGGATTTGTTTAATCGCTTGTCTTTGTTAGTGTAAATTTCACGCTCTGAACTTGCTAACACTCTTGTAATCTCTTTCCCACTCTCCCGCTCTCAGTCTCTGAGAGCTTGCTGTACTTCTAATTTCTCTCTTTCTTGCTTGCTTGCTTGCTTTACATTTGTAACTGTTCGTGCGTATTGTTGTTGGTGTCCCACAAGCCACGCTCAGTCGATAGAAGATTTTTCTCTCGCGCTCTCTTGCATATTAATACGCGATCTCGCGCTCTTATACTTTTCGTTGTTTTGTGTCTTTGCGGTTTTGGAATTTGATCCTAGTGCCAAATTTACTAGAGGTATTTTTTCAACATTTTATTCCTATTTCTTTGAATAACCTTTTTTTCCTTTATAATGGCTCTTATCTGTACCAAGAAAAGTTGTTCTCTTCCGATGTCAACTAAAGATTCTTTTATTATCTGCTGGATCTGCGAATCGGTCATGCACGTTAAATGTGCAGGATTTACTGGCAGAGTTAAAGACTTCATTGAAATGCATACCGGTCTCATGTGGGCATGTGAGTCCTGCAAGGATATGACAGTCGAAATGAGCAGCTTTATGAGGCAGACTCGAGACGGTCTATTGAACCTTTCACGAGTTTTTAAACAGCTCAATGACGGGTTCAATTCTGTTTGTGAACAATTTAATAATAAGATATTATTATTAACCAAGTCGCCTAAACGCAAGAAAGCCAGATCAGGGGCAGTTAATAAGACCGTGAAGCAGAACAAAATACTGCACACGGTAGCTGCAGCAGTTCCTGGCAGCACAGGGGTAACCGAGCCAACTGTGCCTATGGAAACAGCCAGTTCCAGAGGTGACCCTGTTTCTGGAAGCCAACCTGAGGCACAGAATTCGGTGCTGACTGTACCTATCGATACAGTAGGAACCGCTTCTGGGTCCCAGACGAGCGAGGTTCAGAGGGGTCGAAAGAAACTGTCGGTTGTTCCACAGAGGAAGCAACTATTCGTATCTAGATTTACCCCAGAAACAACATCCGAGGATGTTTTGGAATTTATTCGTGAAAAATTCCCATCCGAGGACATTGCTGTTAAACAATTTCGATTTTCTTACGCTCGTAGGATATCATCTTTTGGCTTAATGATAATTTGGTTATAAAAGAATTTGTTCCAAATAAACCGAGAACAAATTATAAGCCTCCCATGGTGCCAAAAAACTGAAAAGTTTATTTTTGGGTTACCAAAATGTTAGAGGACTTTACATGAAGCTACCCAAGCTTTATGCTGACTCCTCGGCATTTACGGACGATATCCTGGTATTTACAGAAACTTGGCTAAAACCAGAGATAACCGACTCTGAAGTTTTGTAAAACAGCTTTAATACCTACAGAACCGATCGCCTTTCCCGTAGGGGAGGGGGTGTTCTGATCGCCGTTACCTCTACCTTAAATTCGGAGAGAATTCACTCTCATGTTCCCAATGACATAGAATTTGTTAGTGTAAAAATTTCCCTGGAATCCTTGTCTATTTTTGTTATATGTTCTTATATTCCACCTGGCTCTGACTTAGTAGTTTATGAGCAACACCTATCTGCTATTAAATCTATTCTATCTTCTCTTTCCAACAGAGACCTTTTAATTGTTTTGGGTGACTTTAATCTCCCTGATATTTCTTGGTCCCCTTCTACTGACTCACTTGTCGCTATTCCCTTATCCGCCCATGTTTTTGTCGATGGCCTTTCTGAATTATCGTTACAGCAAGTTAGCTTTATACGAAATTCATTAAATAGACAGTTAGATCTTGTGTTTGTTTCAGAGCCGTCTGAAGTCACGGTATCTAGAATTGACGCTCTTGTGGTACCAGAAGACCGATACCATCCAACAATGGAATTGACAATTTGCCCCCATTACCTTGATACCCTCTCTCCTTTAGTTTCTCCAACTAAAATGAGATGCTTTCGGAAATGTGACTATAATAAACAAAACTTAATGATTTCGCAATATAATTGGACAGATCTTTATAACTTTATGGACATCGAAAATGCCACCGAACTTTTCTATAGCGTTCTAAACACTTTTTTAATGAATGCGTTCCTGATAGGCTTCCTCCAAGGCCAAACAAGCCCCCCTGGTTTACAAATGCGCTTCAAGGACTTAAAAATCTTAAAACAAACACTTATAAAGAGTATAGAAAAATGGGGAAAGCCATCCGATTTTTCGACATATGTGATGGCTCGATCTGATTTTAATGTTCTTAACAGTCATTGCTATTCTATGTATTTAAATCGTTGTAAATTTGAATTTTCAAATGATCCGAAACAGTTTTATAACTTTGTTAACGCTAAACGTAAGTCATCGGCTTTGCCTTCATCGGTTCGTTTTAACTCAATGGAGGCATCGACTGATTCTGAAATTGCTGATTTATTTGCCGACTTTTTCCAAACCACTTACAGCTCCTCTTCATGGTCAAAATCAATCTACCCTAATCCCTTAAATATGGCAAATTGTATTTTTTCCCCTATAATTACCGAAAGTTCGCTCTTAAGAGACAACAACTCCTACTTATTCTCCCGGTCCTGATGGACTTCCTGGATGTGTGCTTAAGTTTTGTGCACAAACCATTTGCAAACCTATTCTTAAACTTTTTCATTTGTCTATTTCATCATCAGTTTTTCCAACTATCTGGAAGGACTCTTTTATTATTCCACTTCACAAAAAGGGTGCGAAGGCGGATGCCCAGAATTATAGAGGTATTTCTAAATTGTCGGCAATTCCAAAAGCCTTTGAACGTATTATCACTTCTCATTTGCAACATTTATGTTCCTCGCTAATATCACCGTGTCAGCATGGTTTCGTTAAGCGAAGATCGACTACCACCAACCTACTTGAATTGTCAAAAATGGATTTAACAATAAAATGCAGACCGACGTTATATATACAGATTTTAGTAAAGCCTTTGACTCTGTTAACCACTCTCTTCTTTTATTCAAACTAGACTTGCTTGGGTTTCCATGTAATCTTTTAGCATGGATTTCAAGTTATTTGAATGGGAGGACTCAGAGGGTTATATTTAAGAACGCTGCTTCTAAAATAATCTACGTGACATCTGGAGTGCCCCAGGGTAGTCATTTGGGCCCTTTGCTGTTTACTTTGTTTATTAACGATCTTCCCTCTATCATAACAAATTCTCGTGTATTAATGTATGCTGATGATGTTAAGCTTTGTTTGACATACAACAATATAGAGTCTGTGTTCCGCTTACAATCAGACATTGATAATTTTCAAGTATGGTGTGAGTATAACCTCTTAAATTTGAACTGCCGGAAATGTAACGTAATGTCCTTCCATAGGGGTATATATATAAGTTATAAGTTATTTGCTTCAGAACTTGCCACTTGACCGTATATATTCAGTAAACGATTTAGGCGTTCTTCTGGACCCGAAGCTTAAATTTGACTGCCACATAATGTTGACTGTCAACAAAGCTATGAGTGTTCTTGGGTTTATAAAGCGTTGGTCAAAAGAATTTGACGACCCTTATATATCCAATTTATTATTATTTACATCCCTTGTCCGCCCTATATTGGAATATTGTTCTTCGGTTTGGAGCCCACAATACCAAGTGCCGTATAGAGTCGGTACAAAAACAATTTCTTCTTTTTGCCCTTCGTAGTTTGAACTGGGATCAAAACGTAAGGCTACCTTTCTACCAGAGTAGATTATTATTGCTTAATTTACCGACACTTGCAAATCGTAGAAAAATGCTTGGTACTATTTTTATGCACAATCTTATAAGAGGTGATATTGACCCTGTAGAACTTGTAAGCCGCCTAAATTTTAATATTCCCGTTAGACTAACACGTAATTATTATCCTCTTAATTTGCCTCGATGTACATCAAATTTTAGTCTGCACGAGCCCTTTCGCGCTCTATGTATAACAACCTTTATCATTTAATTTGCATTTCAACTTCTATCCCGGTATTAAAAACTAATATTTTAACTCATTTGCTTCACTCCTAATTGCTTCTTTATTTTCATTATGTGTCCCGTTTTTCATTGTTTTATGTATTCTTCCTCGCGAACTCGCATTCTTGCCCAAATTGATAAAAGGGCCCCGCGCGTAACAAGCACGTGCTTGGTGTCGTTGGGCCACTTGTTTGTACTGCTCGTAGTGCATCAACGTCCATATATAAAAAAGATATAGCACCTGGGGATGCACAATTCCTCGATATTGGGAATGTGATGAAGCCATCGCTTCCATTTGATCCATTCTGCATCCAGTATAGGGTCGTCCCACTGACATCCAGACCGCCAAATCTTTTGAAACATGGTTTTGGCGTGCATCACGAAGAATGAAATGAGTCCAAGCGGATCGTATATGGACATCATCATGCTTAGAAACTCCCGTTTAGTGGGGCGGCGTTTTCCTTGCAGCACTTTCCCTTGCTTGTATCGTGGCGATACGCGATACCTAATCATATCTTCCTTTGTATCCCACCACATGCCAAGAACCTTCTCTGTACACTCGTCAGCGTTCTCATCCAGTTGTACCATCGCACCCTTCTCTTGTCCTAGTGCCTCCAGGACTGTTCGGGAGTTGGAAACCCAGTTGCGTATCTGGAAGATCGCTTGAGAATGTATATGGTGCACAGTTTTGGCCAAGTTAATTGCCTCTTCTTCTGTGTCAGCACTATCCAGCATGTCGTCTACATAATGACTCTCAAGAATGCACTTCACGGCTCTCGGATACTGCTTCTCGAATTCACTGGCATTTCGGTTCTTCACAAATTGCGCGCAGCTGGGAGAGCAACTTGCTCCGAAGGTCATAGCTTGCATAACGTAGTTATCCCGCTTTTGCGTTTCCGGGTCTATGAATATGATGCGTTGATACCTTTGATCTTCTGCACGTATTCTCACCTGGTGAAACATTTCCGCAATGTCTTCGCCAATGGCCACTCGCCTTTCTCGGTACCTGCGTAGTATGGGCACCAGAGGCGCCAGTTGAGCTGGCCCTTTCAGCAGTAGAGAGTTAAGTGAAATTCCCTCGCTTCTTGGAGCTGCGTCCCATACAATGCGAAGCTTTCCCGGCTTATTAACGTTGACTACGGGAAATACTGGCAGATACCAATAAGGGCTTTCAACTGCTTCTGTTGGTGAGATTGGTCTTTCATATCCTTTCTGTACGTACTCGTCTAGTTGTCGTCGCACCTCGCTAGCCAGGTCTGGTTGACGCAACAGCTTCTGATTAAGACAATGTGCTCGCTTGAGGGCGGTGGGCAGGCTATCGGGTAGATCACTATCCTTATGCCTCCACAGCAGGCTGTTTTCAAACCGTCCTTCGACGCGCATTGTATTTGCCTCCAATTGTCGGATGGCCAGAAGATCGTCATCAGACTGGGATTTACACTCCGCTCCGTAGCCCACTTCCTGTTCCGATTACAGATGTTGTCGAAGAAGTCTCAGAATCTCTTTATTGTTGTCCTCCTCACAAGCACATATCTGGAATACATGATATCTTCTGATTTCCGTATCCGTAGAGGACGTTGTTCCACCGCCTTTAACCGTCCAGCCTAGCTGGGTCTTCTCGGCGATGGGTTCCTCCAGATTGCCTTCCCTTGTGCGGAGGGCGCGTCCAAGACCGCAGTTATTAAGGCCGATCAGCAGTCTCGGTTGGGCTTCGGCGTAGCCTTCCAGTGGTAAGTGTCTTAGGTGCTTGTACTTGTTCTTGAGCAGGTCGACATCCAACGTTTGCGCCGGGAGACCAAGTGCTTTGACAGAGTGAACATCTCTCAAATTGTATACCTTGGTCATGCCGGCACCGAGATTTGAAGATCCACTCTAACGGATTCGTCTTCATAGCGATGCATCCCTGCGGTCCACTGCATACAGAGTGGCTGTCTTTGTCCCTTCCTAGGGCTGCCAACAGGGGTTCATCAATCAGGGTGACAGAGGATCCGTCGTCTAAAAAGGCGTGTGTGCTAACTTGATTCCCATTGGAATAAAGCGTCACTGGCACGACGCGAAACAGCACAGCAGCGGCTGCGTCTTGACGATGAGCATTACAGTTAGCCTGAACACCTTCACGGCTCTCCCGATATAGCAATGGGTGGTGCTTCTGCGGACACCCTTCTAAGCCGCAAGTGCCAGCCATGCCGCAAGACTGGACTGTGTGATTTGAAAAACACCGCCAGCATAATCCTAATTGCCTGGTCATCTTCCAACGATCTGAAGTTGTCATCTCCAGGAACTTCCTGCACTCCTGAACTGATCCACAGCTTTTTAGACACACCTTCCATGCCTTACGCACCACGTGCGTATTTACCACTCCTCGCCTCTCAGACCTAGCTTGGGAACTGGGAACTATCACGCTGTTCGCTCCTTGCGCCATCTCTCGCAGATGGCCATGCGCTAAAGTCTGCCAGGGTTGTTGAGGTACTGCTCCAACTTGGACGCCTTCATGGTGGCGCACACGTTTTGCACCTCCATAGCAAAGTCGACTAGGTTCTCCAACTTGTTTTCCCTCACCGGGGGAAATTGTTTTATTTGTTTAAGCAACAAATCAATTATTATTTCCGGCCTTCCGAAACGCTTCTCTAGTGTGGACAATATCTGCGGAACGCAGTCTGCATGTAGCATTAAACTCTGAACCGCTTAATTTGCTGGTCCCTCCAGTGCGTGGCGCAGCCGCATCAGTTTCTCGGCGTCGGAAAAACCACATAGCTCGGTCGACCAGGAACATGGGCCAGTCCTCAGGCTTTCCGGAAAACTTTACCAAGTCAGCAACATTAGTTTTCCGCGCAGCCAGCTGCTCTGCTGATATTCTGGCTGCTGGTCGACCCGACATGGCTGCACTGTTACGCTCCCCGCCGGTACTTAACATCCATGGGGAAAGTGACGACTTCTTACTGTTGAGCCCTGGTACATCCAGTAATGTGTTGTTCGACACTTGGGGTTTCTGGCAAGTTTGGGTACTGCATGCCTCCGGCACATTTGCCGTCCAACTAAGGTCAAACCGCTCCGTTGCGGACCTCGACAGAAGCTCCTTTCGCCTCTGCAGTAGTTGCTGCCTCACTTATAGTATGTGGTCCTCTTCTTCTAACAACCTCAACTCCTCGCGCAGGTGCAGTGCCTCCATCCGCTCCTAGCTCGTCCTGTAGGGGTTGTGTTGTATTCCTTTGAAGGAACCGTTTCCTCGAGCTTTCCTGATCTGAACGTCATGTGATTCTGCTCGTGGGCATCAGCCTCGCACGCTGTGCAGATCCAACCTACTCCGTCTAGCCTTTCCTCGGCGCAATAGGGGTGGCACATGCTTTCACATTCGCTGCCATTGCAGACAAGTGTGACCTCCTCGTTCGCTATGTGACATAGGGAACATTTAAAAGCATTGCTTCTCTCGCCGCTGGGTTTTGCAGATTGATCCATGACGCCTCAGAGCACCGCTCTGGGCAAATTTCACCATAAAAGAAATAAAAGAATGTTGCGGGAGTTCGAAATGTTCCAGCGCCGCCAGAAATACTGAAGCTCACGTAGTTTCCAATAATTTTTCTAAGCGCAATCACTTCAATGTGAAGCAATTCAAATCGAGCATTTAGCGAGCACTTAAATATTCTGGTAGGTTACAATCTTAGGTTAGGGTTTCTAACTTAGGTTCACAATTCTTACTTTTAGTTCGCTTACTTCCCGTGCCAAATCAGAAAAGAGCGAAAACTTTACATGTGCAAACTTCCAGGAATTTAGTGGTGGGCACCTTTCCCATACATTACATCGATCTCCCCTATCGGCCTAATATGAAAAGAAGTGACAAAAAGTACTTCAGTAAAATCCATTCTAGCTTAAGGAGTAGAGGTCGCCCAACTTTGTGATTAAACACTCTTGAAGTTAAAGGTTCAAAGTACCATTTCCGCTAATTTGTGTCTCTGGGTCGAAGGGTTTTCTTGCTATTTAGCCGCAAAAAGTGCCTAAAAATCGAAAATTTGGAACTTTGACCACGGATTTCACAAAACTGCGATGTGATGGAAAGATTCCAAGTATGAGGTAGTAATCTACAACTAAAATCCTTTCAGGTTTTGTAGCGTTTATTCTTGGGCCAAGAAAAAGTCTTGATTTTGTCGACCTGAGTAGTCGAGGCACTCGACTATAGCGTTCTCTCTTGTTTTTATCAGGGACCGAAAATAATGATTATTTTTTTTGAGTAAAAAATAAAAATCACCATTTAATGATTATTTGTAAGCGAAAAAAAATATCGCTCAGATATAATGATTTTTTTGTGAGCGATATATTTCGCTTAAAAATATCACGCAAACTGTGATTGCAGCCGTCCTACGCGGAATTTTACAAGGATTTAAATGTGCGCTTGATTTAAAGTGACAAAATAAATATAAATTTTTCGTATTTTTAAAAACGAAAGAAACAAAGTTTCAACTTTGACTTCACATTGTGAGGTTTTATCTACTTTCGCCACGTATAACCCTCAATGATGAACTCCAAAATTTGTATGTTGAATTAATCGTCACTTTTGGGGTCGCTTACCCCAATATGCGACGCTAAGTAAAACCGGGCAATTGCGAGTACAAAGTAAAACTGAATGGTCGATTTTAAAATCAAGTCGAGGAGCCGATCGTAGCTGACGGAGTATAGTCACTACAACAAATACCGGCCGAAATCGAGGCTGGTAAAAAAGAGCTCCAAAACATTCTTGCCCATTACAAGCAGTTACCAACGACGTCGTCAACAATGCCAAAAACTGCATCTATATATCGATAGCGTCGCTATTATCGATGACAATAAGGGTGTTGAGCAACGTCGAGTAGCAGTTTACAACAAAGAACTTGAGTCGACAAACGTTTCATTTTTTAAATAATGTGAAACTCGTGTTCCCATAGAGCTCCAGCTTATTAATATGGCAAATTAGTAAACAAAGCCAAATGTGTGCTGTTTCGGTAATTTATAGCCACTTTTGAACTTTATAGGAGTACATAGTACACTTTTAATTATTGTAAGTTAGTACTTACGAATTGCAGAACATTTCGTTCACAGAACAGCTTCGATTTTGGTCCACCAATAGCACCTGTTGGGGAATGCTTTTCCGCTTCTAACAAACTAAAAATAATTCAACAATAGCCAAAAGACAATGATCTTACGCAATATTTAATTTTTTCCCGCCATCGAGTTGATTTGTTCTCGTAGTCATAGTTCCAATTTGTACAGCCAAGGGGAAGAATTCAGAGTTGCACCGCAAAAACATCGCCTAACTATCACATAAAAGAGCCCGTCAAAGTCCGTCAAATTTGGATGGCGGTCTAACTGGGAAATTTTCAGAACGGCAAATGCTTACGGACCATCTGTTCAACGGATGGTAGATGGGGGATATATTCCTCCTGGCTCTGATTTAATAATTTATGAGCACCATCTGTCTGCTATAAAATCTGTTCTATCCTTCCTTTCCAACAGAGAGCTTTTGATTGTTTTGGGTGACTTTAATCTCCCTAATATCTCTTGGTCTCTTCCCACTGACTCACTTGCCGCTACACCCTTATCCGCCCATGATTTTGTGGATGGCTTTTTAGAATCATCGTTACAGCAAGTAAGCATTATTCGAAATTCATTAAACAGACAATTAGATCTAGTATTTGTTTTAGCTCCGCATGAAGTTACGGTATCTAGAATTGAAGCACTTGTTGTACCTAAAGACCGATATCATCCAACATTGGAATTGACAATTGGCCTCCCATGTACTTTCTCCTTTAGTTCCTCAAACTAAAACGAGATACTTTCGTAAATGTGATTATAATAAATCAAATAAAAACACCTTTTAACTAGGTAAAAAACTAGTGACGATTTTACAAATGTTTGTCACAAATGTTGATATCAGAACTTTTGTATATTGAAGCTGCGATCGTCACTAGTTTTTACCTCGCTAAGAGGTGTTTTTATTTGATATCAGAAGTTTTAAAAGGGACAAATTAAATCCTGGGCTTAATTTACATATTAGTATACCTCAATACCATGACCAAAAGTCATCCCCATATAACTTAGTTAGCACATTGGATTGACCCTTGATCTTAGCTGAACGCCGCTTGATATATTGCAAGCACTGTAGCGTCATTTCCAGTCGGCACACTCGAGGAGGGTTCATTATGAGGATTTTCGCCATTTTTTTATTAAAATAAACATTGGATAACTTACAATTAATAATTAAAAACATTAAAAAACGAGGCGTAGTGTATTAGTATTAATGGGGTGATTAGCGGCGCGGCGAATTTTCAAGGAATTTAAATTAAATATGAAAGTTAGAAAATGTCTATTAAGAAATTGTTCTCATCAAATTGGTGTTTGGTCATTCAAGTAAGCATGAAGTGTTTTCCATACTAATCTGAAACGGGTTGCACTTTTCATCGCTCAATTACACCCAAACGCGCATTTTTATGAGAAAAAGTGTTATATACTAAAAGTAGAGGAATCTCAAGGGCTATATAGATTCAAATTTAAAAAGAAATTCAAAGTTTTTGCAATACCTTTCAATTGGTGTATTACTCATTACGATCGGACTATCACAGCAGATTTTCAATTTTGCGGCTATATAATAGTAGTCGCCTTCGCACACTCTCCTGATGCGCTTCGTCACTACGTGGACTGCCGTCCACAGTGACTAAACTACATGATCTCGCAATATAATTGGACTGATTTGTACAATTGCAAGGATATTGAAAGTGCAATTTAACTTTTCTATAGCGTTTTAAACACTTTTCTTGACGAATGCGTTCCTGACAGGCAACCTCCAAAGGAATGGCCTCCTTGGTTTAACAATGCGCTTCAAAGACTCAAAAATTCTTAAATCCAACACTTACAAAAAGTATAAAAAATCGGGTAAGCCATCTGATTTTTCGAAATATGTGGTGGCTCGTTCAGATTTTAATGTTCTAAACAGTCATTGCTATTCTATGTATCTCTATGTAATCGATGTAAATTCGAATTTTTAAATGATCCGAAGCAGTTTTATAACTTTATAGCGTAAGTCTTCGGCATTGCTTTCATCGGTACGTTTAATCTTAAAAGAGGCATCGTCGGATTCTGAAATTGCGGATTTATTTGTCGAATTTTTACAAACTACTTATAGTTCGGCTGCTTGGTCAAATTCTATCTACCCTAACCCCTTAAATAGGGCTAATTGTATTTTTACACCTGTAATTACCGAAAGTTCTCTCTTAAAGGATTCAGCAAAAACAACGCCAACGTATTCTCCCGGTCCAGAAGGACTCCCTGGGTGTGTGCTTAAGTTTTGTGCTTCAACCATTTGTAAACCGATTCTTAAACTTTTTCATTTGTCTATTTCAACATCAGTTTTTCCAACTATCTGGAAGGACTCTTTCATTATTCCACTCCACAAAGGGTGCGAAGGCGGATGCCCAGAACTATAGAGGTATTTCTAAATGGTCGGCAATTCCTAAAGCATTTGAACGTATTATTACTTCTCATTTGCAGCATTTATGTTCCTCGCTAATATCACCGTGTCAGCATGGTCTTGTTAAGCGAAGATCGACCACCACCAACCTCCTTGAATTGTCATCTATTGTAATAAATGGATTTAAGAATAAAAACAAGAAAGGAAGCTAGCTTCGGCCAACCGAAGCTTATATACCCTTGCAGATCATTCCTATTCATTTACAGAAACATTTATTTAAATGAACTTTTGTATATGTTACAACAATCCAAATTTTAGCTGCTTTCGTATTACTTTGCCATTAATTTTTTGATCCTTCCCGTGGCAGCTATATAATATAGCCGTCCGATTTTTGTTAAATTTTATTCGAAATTTTGAAATGTTAAAGAAAAGCCATATCCCAGAGAAGAAAAGAATGTAATAAAAATCAACAAAGATATAATTTTTTTCCTATTAATTACCATTTAATTTTCCGACCGTTCCTATGGCAGCTATATGATATAGTCATCCGATTTTTAAAAAATTTTATTCGAAATTCAGAAATATTTAAAAAATAGTATTCCCAAAAGTAGAAGGTAATATTTTAAAAAACACCAAAGCTAGAATTTTTTTTACGTTTTTTACGTTTTTTTTTTGATCCTTCATATGGGAGCCATAAGATATAGTTGTCCGATCCGGTCGGTTCCGACATATATACTACCTGCAATAGAAAGAAGACTTTTGGGAAAGTTTGAGCCCGATAGCTTTAAAACTGAGAGACTAGTTTGCGTAGAAACAGACGGACAGACGGACAGACGGACAGACGGACGGACAGACGGACATGGCTAGATCGACTCGTCTTGTCATGCTGATCAAGAATATATATACTTTATGGGGTCGGAAACGTCTCCTTCACTGCGTTGCAAACTTCTGACTGAAATCATAATACCCTCTGCAAGGGTATAAAAAGGAAGCTAGCTTCGGCCAACCGAAGCTTATATACCCTTGCATATAAAGTAAATACCTATAGTTTAATGCTCACTCTATCGATGCAGTTCCAGGGGTTCCAGATTCTGCGTTCCTATTTAAAATTTTGTTTTTAAGTTGTCAAAAATCAAAACGCCTACTTCCTACAAAGTAACAATGAATTTTCTTATAATTGTTTGATTGTTCCTATGGGAGCCTTAAGATCCGATCCGGCTCGACATATGTACTACCTGCAATAGAAAGAAGACTTTTGGGAAAATTTCATCGCGATAGCTATAAAACTGAGAGACTAGTTCGCATAGAAACGGACAGACGGACAGACGGACGGACGGACATGGCTAGATGGACTCGGCTATTGGTGCTTGTTCAAGAAGAACACTTTTTATAATAAATCTAATACTTTACTAGTTCGATACATGTCAATATGTTAATTGATCTAGAGCCGTAAATAACGATCTGTAACTCAAACCCTACAAGGGAGCAGTGCTAACACTTGTAATCTTTAGTATAGGCCACTTGAGCCTGACTATAAATATAGTTCTCACACTGCAAAAAGGGTCGCCTTGCGGGAGACCGTTGATAAGGCTGGCAAACAGATGTGGTCTCTGCGTAGACCATAGATAAGTATATTATAAGAATTTCATGTTAGTTACGTAAGCAAAGCCTTATTGAAATAAAATCAGTTTTTATACAGAACTCAAACGTGAAGGTGGTTTTCCTTATTACAGGATTCCCTTTCAGTGCTGATCAAGAATATATATACTTAATGTGGTCGGAAACGCCTCCTTCACTGCGTTACAAACTTCTGACTGAAATTATAATACCCTCTGCAAGGGTATAAAAATGCATCTCGAGGAATTTTTTTTTCAGTAAGTTTTGTCTTTTTTTTTATTACTCCATTCTTTTTCTTATCCAAAAAAACTTATCCCAAGAATAAAAATTTGTTTTCGGTTTTTATGAGATTTTTATCTTTTAGAGCTTAATTTTTCCAAATCGGAAATTCAAATATCTATTATTGTAATTTTTCATCTATTCTTGAAGAATATTTAAACAATTTTCAATTTGACATGGGGTTTTAGTGTGTATTTTTCAGTTTGCCACCTTACCTACAACTTTTGAAAGTGCAAAAATGGTATGGGTCCCGCCAAAAGCTGTAGTATTTATCTCCGTTAAAATTTCAAACCCAGCTTTTCAGAAATGTGTTTCACAGATGTAAGCTACTTTTTGCTTAATTAGTTTTGAAAAATATTGATTTTTCGAAACGTGACTTTACAAAAACGAATAGTTCGCCACCTTACCCTACACTTCCCTATGATATTTTTCTCAAAAGTAAAACGAAGTACCAGTATTTTTGAAAATATGGCTTAGAAATGCCTAAATATTCCCTGCAGTTCCCGAATTCAGCCCGAGCGCTAAAATAGCACTAAGTCGACTGCGACGCCGGCAGAGCGTCTGCTAAATCGACTCTCTCACCAACCCCCTCTCTCTCAATCACGCTCTCCCAAATTTCTCTCTCTTAGAAAACGAGACAAAATGTCGAACTTTGCCTGTCTCGCTCTGCAAGCTGGGCAAGCGCGATCGTGGCAAAGGGAAGACAACAACAAGAGAGATTGCGATTGATGTTGTTTTTCTCGCTCAGTATTGTTTTTCTATTTCTCGAAGGCAGGCGCCGTTTTTCCGCGGTTTTCAACTGCGTTTTAACTTTTAAAGGAGTAGCATTGCTGTGATTAGTTATTTTAGAGTTTAAACAAAAGTGCTTTAATTAAGAATACATTTTTAGGTAAGTAATTGTCAAGTGTATTGTCTTATCTTAATTACAGTAGCTTTTAATTTTTATATTGTCCTTTATTTTTAATATTTTTAGGTCAAGCTGATGGTTCCAAGTGCTTATAAAATATCTTTTCAGATGAAATAATTTTGTCCTACAGCCCAGAAGAATGTTATTATTGTACTGCTAAGTAAGTTTTTATCATTCTTGCCTCGTTATATAATATAAAAACAAATATTTTCCAAATTCAGATCCCATTGGTCAGGTGGAGCCTACAGAGCCTCCGGAGAGAGTGCGAAAATGCGTGAATGATCTCCATGCGAAAAGGCAGCTCACCAAGACCCTGGAAGCTGAGAACCTGCCGAAGACCCCTACAAGTCCCCGTAGTTTGTAAAAATCGATTTATTTAATGTAATAATAAATCCATTGATAAAAGCAATAAAATTTAACATATTTTCAATGAAAATGGGCGATGATTTAAGTGATAATTAGGCGCTGAAAAAGCGCTGAAAAGGTGCATTTGGTGATGAATTAGGCGATGAAAAATGGTGATGAACATGTGCTAAATCAGCGCCAGATTCTGGCAGTGATGAGCTTCTAGGACATGCCCATGTTTAAATCATTGCTATTTTTCATACAAATTCACTAGTGATTGAGCGCTTAGTGCTCACTTTTTGGCAGTGATTCACTTCTAAAAAGGTGATGAATGGAACTGCATGGTTGTTTCCCGCCAATCGATTTATAACTTATTTCGCGTCCCTTCCAGTGTCATCAAATTCTGGGTGTTAAGTCCATAACTCATAACTAATTACAATAAAGTGGTATATTCAATAGCATGTAAGATATTCCTTTGAGATGGTCTGGTCTCACGATTTGAAACAAGAAAGGAAGCTAGCTTCAGCCAGCCGAAGCCTATATACCCTTGCAGAATATTTCTATTCATTTATAAAAACATTTAATTTAAATTAACTCGCGTATATGTTACAACAATCCATATTTCAGCTGCTTTCGTATTACTTTGGCATTAATATTTTGATCCTTCCTATGGCAGCTATATAATATAGCCGTCCGAATTTTTTTAAATTTAATACGAAATTTTGAAATGTGAACTGGCGAGGGGCGGGTTTTTCCAGCAGTTGGTGGGTTGATTGAAAAATTCGAACGCGCTTTTTAAACGTTATAAAAAATACTTCACGGTTTATTCGGCTTCACTTTCACACTTGTAAATTAGAACTAACTTAAAACTACAGAGTGGAAATTCCAAGAGCCGCTTGGAGAGCGGAGTGGAGACACTTAACAGTGCGAGAGAGCGAGATGCGAGCGATCTGGAAGAACTGCTCTCTCGACTGTCAAGGCTCCAGGGGCGCTTGAAGGGAAAATTGGCCGGGGCTGGGGGCGCCGCTTTGGCGCGAACATTCTCCCCCCCCTTGCGAGGGCGAACGTAACAAAGGATTAATCCTTAGGCGTGTCTGCATGCTCCAGACACGACCCATCCAAAGACCGTGCCCTGTGCGACGGGCAGCCCATCACGTATGTTTAGGAACCCGGGCCTGATTACGTCGGGGTATACGTCCGAGCCCAACACCAGCGAGACTGTTGCTGGGCGATGGAACTGCTCATCGGCCAGACGGATGTCATCGAATTGAGCTCTCATGGAATCGCTTAGCGCGCGGATCGGGGTACGGATGCGCAGACTTGGGCTGATCTTCAGCAGCACGTCGATCTGGAAATCACCCGTTCTTGACCGGATTGTCGTCGAGCTGACTTCCTCGCCTCTCACTGTCGTCGTGGGCAACTTGAACGCAGTTGCCAGGGAGCTGTCGATGGTGCTGACGGGAGTGCAAGGGTCAATCAACGCGGCCGTCTCGAAGGTTGTGGCCCCAGACTCCAGCAACACGATGGCCGTCGGAAGGATGTGGAGGCTCTGATGCTGCAGGAGAGCCGCCACTGATGGAGTTGCTGCTGACGCTGGACGTCGAACCGATGTCCGTGCTTCCCTTGCCGATGACGAAGGAGATAGCGAGACTGCCCTTGACAGCCGAGCGGCCGATACGCGATGTTGCGAGGACGGCGATTGGCGACGTGGCGGGGACGGCGATTGGCGACGCTGCTGGATGGGCTGTTGACGAGTAGTCCCGGACATCTCGTGCAGGTGGAGCAGCGTGTGATGGCTCTGCCCGCACTTTTTGCACGTGTCGCCACTGCGACATTGACCCCCGGAGTGTTGATGAGCCAGGCAATTCGCGCAATATTTGTTAATAAGGACGGCGCGGAGCCGCTTCTCCGTGCTGAGCCTGAGGAAGCGGGTGCACTTCCGTAGAGGATGGATTCCCCGACAGACTCGGCAACGGTAGGATCGAGTACCTCGTGAACGTCTGTCGTCCAAAGTTTGGGCGCTGCGAGGACGTGGAGCCATGGTTTTGATGCTTTAATAAAAAATGATAAGCGAATTTTAGTATCCATTGTGAACGGATTTTGAAACATAAGGACAGAAGGCACTATTTTTGGAAAGCGGAGGTTGCCTTGGCCTCCATAGGAAGAAGTACTAGAATGAGGACAGAAGTTATTTTTGCGGAAGTGGGGGGATTGCCTTGTCCTCCATAGGAAGAAGTACTAGTTTGTGGACCGGACGTTGGATGGTTCCACGAGAAGTAAGAATATCTACGACGCGTACTCTAGCATCAGCTCCTGGGATAGCAGCTACGATCCTGCCGAGCCGCCAGTCATTTGGTGGCAAGTTATCGTCCTTGATGACTACCATATCGTCGACTTGCAGATTTCTGGATGGACTCAGCCACTTGTTGCGCTTCTGAAATTCCTTTAGAAACTCTTCTTTCCATCGCGAACTAAATTGTTGATGCTGGGCCTTGAGATGTTGCCATCGATTTATAATTGACTTGGCTTCGCCTTTAATTTCAGGCTCCGCCGTGGAAAGCAACGGACCCCCGATCAGAAAATGGCCTGGCGTCAGTACCAGCAAGTCTGTCGGGTCCTCTGACATTGCAGAGAGTGGTCTGGAATTAAGGCAGGCTTCAATCTTTGCCAGAAGCGTGGAAAGCTCTTCGAATGTATACTTGCGAGCGGACGTGGATTTGTAAAACAGCGTTTTAAAACTCTTTACACCTGCTCCCACAGGCCTCCCATATGAGGAGCTCCTGGGGGTATGAAACGCCACACGAGTCCCTGATGGCTATACGCATCAGTCACTGACTCCTCTAGTGCTTGCGTAAAGTCGCGGGAAATAAGACTTGAGGCACCAACAAAGGTTTTGCCGTTGTCGGAATGGACCCGCTGAGGACAACCTCTTCTAGCTACAAAACGTGCGAACGCTGCTAGAAACTTCTCAGTTGTAAGGTCGGAGGTGGGTTCCAAATGGATGGCCTTCGTAGAAAAGCACACAAACACACAAACATAGCCCTTAGTGATGAGACAAGCTCTCCCTGTATAGTTTTTTACCTCAAAGGGGCCGGCGTAATCGACGCCGGTGTAAGTAAATGGCCTGGAAAAAGAGGCTCGATCAGTCGGAAAATCGCCCATCAATTGGGACTGCAGTCTTTTTTTATAAATGGTGCACACCTTGCATGAATTCACCACGCCCTTTACCAGATTCTTGACTTTAGGAATCCAATATTTGGATCGCATCAGGCGCACTATCAATTGGTTGCCGCCATGAAGCGTAATCTGGTGCGTGAATTGGACAAGAAGACGAGATAACAGACAGCTGTACGGGAGTAATACAGGATGGCGCTCGTCATACTGCAGGACCTTGGAGGCAGTTAAGCGACCACATGCTCTTAAGAGTCCATGTTGGTCTATAAATGGAAACAAATTAGCAATTGGGCTTGATGCGGGTATGGATCTTTTGCTTCGTAACAATCGAAGCTCGAGCGCGTACTCTTCACGCTGGGCAAGTATTATGTAGGTCCTCTCAGCCTCCCGGATCTCCCGATTACTGAGCTGCTTATCCGGACTTACCGGAGCCTTACGACAGCGATTTAGGAACCTTTGGACGTAAGCTAGGACTCGTACAGCCTTGTCTAGTCTGGAAAAACGGTCAAGGAAATCATCAGCGGGGAGCTTTACGAAATGAACCTTCACCGCGCGCTGCTCTAATTCAGTGACTGGGTGTGGATCCGAAGTTTCTGGCCATTGAAGTTTGGGCAATTGTAACCACTGGGGCCCATGCCACCAGAGGTTGCTATCGCCCAGCTCTTGCACGGACACGCCGCGACTAGCTAGGTCGGCAGAATTGTGTTCTGACCGCACATGTGACCAATTCTCAATCTTTGTAGCTTGAGCTATTTTGGTTACGCGGTTGGCTACGAATTTGGTCCAGGAGCAGGCTGGTTTCTTTAACCATGCCAGGACAATGGTAGAATCTGTCCAGCAGAAAATCTCAGAGCTTTTTGACAGCATATTTGGAAGGATGGTAGATGCCATATCTGCCAGCAATAGGGCACCACATAGCTCGAGTCGGGGGAGAGATACAGTTTTCACAGGGGCAACCCGGGTCTTTGCCGTTAGCAGATTAGTCAATATCTGCTGACCAACCCTTCAACCCTGACATACAGCGCAGCCCCATAGGCTTTTTGGGAAGCGTGTCAGAAACCGTGAAGCTCGATTTTTACCTGGGGCTGGTAACCGACCCATCTCGGAATACGGATTTGATCGAGATCGGATTAACTTTGCAGGAACCCTTGCCATCTATGGCTTATTTCGTCGGGAAGGTTGTCATCCCAGCCTAACTCTTGCAGCCAGATCTCCTGCATAAAAATTTTGGCCCGGACGATAAACGGAGCAAGCCATCCAGCGGGATCGAATAGCTTTGCGATCTGGGAGAGAACTTCTCTTTTAGTATAGGAGGACTTGACGGATATTTCTGGGGGCACGAAGTAGAACTCGTCGGTGGTTTCTCTCCAGCGAATGCCGAGAGTTTTGGCTGTGCTTTCGGCATCAATATTCAGGAACTCAGAATTGAAAAGATGCTCATTTGGAATGTCCTTTAAAGCCCCCTTGTGGTTGGAAGTCCACTTTCTAAGCGGAAAACCGGCAGAATTCAAAGGGGTTACAAACTCCTGGATGGCTTCTTGTTGAGAATTCGATCCTGCTAAAACGTCATCAACATACATAAAGTTGCGGATTATGTGACTGGCTTTTGGAAACTGCTGATCGCCGTCATCAGCCAGCTGTTTCAGCACTCGAATGGCGAGATAGGGCGCGCAATTGACACCGAATGTTACGGTTTTCAGCTCATAATCTCGAATGTCACCTTCCTTGTTTCGGAAAAGAATCCTTTGAAAGGGCGTGTGCTTTGGATCGACCCAGATCTGCCTATACATTTTCGTGATGTCTGCACTAAAAACATACTTGAAATATCGCCACTTTAAAATCTGAATTGTTAAGTCAGATTGGAGGACTGGACCGGCATGAAGCACATCGTTCAAGCTAGTCCCATTTGCTGAAGGGCTGGAAGCGTTGAATACCACCCGGAGTTTCGTGGTCGTGCTTTCGGGTTTTATAACCGCATGGTGTGGTAGGTAGTAGTTTGGAGAATTGTGAGTGGGCGAAACCTCTCTCATATGGCCTAAATCCAAATATTCTTGAATCACGGAGTTGTACTGCTCATTTAATGGAGTGTCTCTTCGTAAACGATTCTCGTTTCTCAGAAACTGAGCAAGTGCTATAGACCTTGAGTAACCCAACTCAGATCCACAATGATCGGGGTCGCAGAACGGTAACGTCACTACGTACTTCCTGCTCGCGTCTCTAGTTGTGGTTCGTAGAAAATTACTTTCGCAGACGGAATCGGACTCTTTTACCATTTTTGATGGTAGATCTTCCACCTCCAAAAACTTTGTAAGAAGTTTGTCTAAGGACGCCTTACTTGTTTTTGTAATTTGAGTCGTAAAGGCTGAGACTCGGTTGCTCGTGGACATGGACACTGGACCAGTGAGCACCCACCCGAAGATGGTCTCTTGCCCAAAAAGAGATCCGCAGATGTTGGTCTTTGTGCCACTCAGCAGCACGGATGGAAGAATATCAGCTCCGATAAGAACGTCTATCTGGGAACTCTGGAGAAATGTGGGATCTGCCCATTGAAGGTTTGACAAATCTCTCAGGATATCTTGTGGAATGGAATGTGAGGGTAATCTGCCTGCTAGTTCTGGCAGAACATACGCTGCGGTGTCTAACTGCAGGCCCGGCTTAGTAGGAGAACGAATGGCGAAATGGCAAAGCCGTGTTGACTGGGCAGAAACGGTCTGATTTAAACCAGACACTTGAGCTTGCATGGGGCGGAACGGCAGATTGACCAACTTGAAAATACGCTCCGTTATGAACGTCGCTTCAGATCCCGAGTCGATCAAAGCGCGTGCTCGGAAGTGGGTGCCGAGGTGGCAAATATCAATCATTGCCGTGCCCAACAGAACTGCCTTTGAGCCTGAGGCAAAACAGACTTGTACATTTGAGTGTTCATCGGGAATGTCTGAGCCTCCCGACGGAGGATCGGATCTAGGTCTCGCATGTCCAGAGGAACTTGGCTTGTTGGAAAATGGGTTGCCTCGATGCAAAAGCGTGTGATGTCTCCCTCGGCATACGAAGCAGCTGTGCGTACTGGAACAATCCCGGAGCTGATGGCCTCTCGCGAAGCAATTCAAGCATAACTGCTTCTTTTTTATGTAGCTTTCCCGCGCCTCGATTGCCATCTGAATGAAGCGCGGGCACAACCGCACTGGGTGACTCTCCTTAGAGCACAAATCGCAGCTCTTTGGTTTGACACTCACTTTGGCTTCAAAGGAGTTAAGCTTTTTCGTAACTTGGGAATTTTTGTACGTTGACGGACCACCAAGACTCTGCTTCATGTCCTCAATGGCTTCTAAGGTTCTATACCTATCGCTAAGGAACGCGTTCATCTCATCCCATGTAGGAATATCAGACTTTGACGTAAGGGATTGTTCCCACAAGGAAAGGGTCAATCTGGGCAACTTGCTGGCGCACAGGTAGACCAGCAAGCAATCCCAATTTTCGGTTGATATTTTGGAGTGGGCTAATGCTGTCAGGCACCCTTGGATGGTGCTCTGAAGCTCTTTTATGGAGTGGCCAGTTTCGGCATTAACGGAACTCAAGTTAAATAGGAGCTTGAGCTGACTGTTCACTAAAAGTCTTTTGTTTTCGAAACGGTCTCGAAGCGCCTCCCAAGCGGAAGCGAAACCATTATTAGTGAGCGGGGACTTGGCAACAATTGCCTTTGCCTCACCGCTCGTTTTCGCGTTGAGATGGAATAACTTCTCGACCGGCGTCAACCGTGTGTTGTTGACGTAGACGGCAGTGAAAAGGTCCCTGAATGTTGGCCATTTGAGATAGTCTCCCTCGAATACTTCTGTATCACATGGAGGCAACCGGCACCCAGACGGAATTTACGCGGACTGATTGTCGGTGCTCGACAACGGCTGCTGTGAACTGGCTCGGTCAATCAACTCGCTGAGCTGAACCGATAGCTCCTCGTACACCGTGTAACGAACCGTTTTTAACTGTTTGATCGCTACGTAAACGCCGCGACTAGCTCAGAGATATTGTGTGTTCGTCCCACCAAATTTGTATTACGTGACTGCCCGTGACCCAAGAAAATGCAGTGATATCCGATTGGGACAAATCGGAAAACTTTATTAAGTTTTCTTTTCGCTGGAATTGTGTTCTACGTCAGCTGGCTGTTGCGGCTTGCCTGGTCGGCGACTTGCCTTCCTCGGCTTACGATTCTCCTCGTGCGTTTCACGGCGGCGCTCCTCGACGGCGTCGCTGCTCTCGTATCTCTTCGTGCTCTCCACCGGCGTCTCACCCGTTCCACCCGGCACGTAGGACTCAAAAGTCTGCACAACCTTCCTTTCGGGTCCGACCAAAATGATCCTGGGACCACCTGTTTCGTCGTGTTCCCTGAGGTCGGTCTGGCTCTAGCCTGAGAAGCAAATGTCCCGACAGGTCAAATCCGAGGATTCGGCCTTATCGTCAGTCCACTGTAACTCCGACGCCTGGCACACACTCTTGATCCGTGCTTACCCTGCCGGTAGCTCGTCCTTCTCTCGACTCTGCTCCTGTCCAGCACTCGTTTCCACTCCAATCTCTGCTTCCTGCAGATCTCACCGTTGCAGTCTCAGCCTTGGCCTAGCGTCTTGACTCTGGTATCTTGATCTGGGCGTTGAGCACTCGGTTACACGGTACTCTCACGGTCACGCACTCGATTGAATCCTCGCACTTGAATCTTGGTATCTGGTTTTCTTTTCTCACTTGTACTTTCGCTCGCGTATCTCGGTTGACTGTCTCGAGCTGCGCCTGCGCCCTCCTTTTATAGGCTGCGGCGTGGTCCCGTTATTTCCCTTTTTGCACACGGCTCGCTAAGGTCCAATGTCCAAGGGTGTCCCGTTAGTTCCCTTTGCACACGGCCCGCATCGGGTCCAAGGTCCAAGGGAGTCCCGTTAATTCACGGTGCCTCCTCTTTGCGCCGGTTCAAAGTCCACGGCTTTACCGTTCGACCTCATTGCCCTTTGGCGGCGTGGGTCCAAGGTCCAGCGCGGCACCGTTATTTCACGGTCTCTCCGCTTTGGCCGGGTCCAAGGTCCAGTATTTACCGGTGGACCTGGATGCCCTTGGAGTCTGCCGCATTCTCGCTGCCTTTGCTGTTGCTAGGGGCTCTCCTGCCTCGAGATTTGTGGGGAGTTTTACGACTCCTCACATCTCCCCCTTTCTTCGGAAATTTTTGAAGAAGGTGCTTTCTCCTCCCGACGCACTCCGTCGACGCCTCTCAGCTCCCTCGTTGTACTCCTCGTCCTCTCTGCTTCCTGGTTCCCTACTCCTGTTGTTGGCCATCAGTCCGGACGCAGCGGCGCAGTCTCAGCCGTGTCCTGTAGGCGTCTTGACGACCGCGTCTAACCCTCGCTGATGCCTTTCTCCTGCCGTTTGGCCACCGGTCGGATCGCAGCGATGCCAGCCTCAGCCGTGTCCAATAGGCATCTCGACCCCCGCGTATAGACCCTCCCGGCGCCGTCCTTCTCCTGCTCCTGACGATTCCTCCTCCTTGGTCGCTGATCCTCGCCTCCGGACGGAATTTTTGAATTTCCGCGCCACTCCAACGTCGAAATCCACCACTTCTCTCTCCGCAGTCTGGCAACTCCGCTTCATCTCACAATTGCGTTCATCGATCGTGGTGAGCGGCGTTGCCACTTCCATGTCTTCAATTCCATATGTTCCGTGTCCAGCGTTGCCATTTTCATTGTAGTTCGCAGTGTGACCCATAGTGTGGCCACTGTGAAAAATCTAGTATTTTTCCATGTCGTGTTCCCTATCGATCGCACTATCGATCGACCGCCGCTATGGCAGCGCCCCCATCCCTATTTTTCACTCCCGCGTGGCCGCTTTGCGATGGTAAGTGTTTTTTTTTTGTTGGTTTTCTCAGTTTTCCAGCCATCTAACCATTTCTTTTCCTCTTGCAGCTCCATGGCGATGAATGAATGCATGCCCCTGGATGCTCCGGGGTGCGAATCCTGGCCCCCGCGCGCCCCGGAAGACAACTTGCGGCTGCAAGTGCCCCCGTGTCCCGCGCCTGCGGCAGCCTCGCGTCGTATTCGCCGGCCCGCGCGCCTGGCTTTCGCGCCCCTCGATCCGCTCCTGGCATGGCTGTCGCAGAGGTCGCTAACCCCTTTTTTTTGTTGCTGTGCTGCAGAGCTACTGCTTGTGTTGTTGTGGTTGTTGTTGGCGCTGGCTGCGCCTGCGCATATGCTGCCGCGCGTACCCTCCCCTGTCCCAGAACATATTTTCTCTTGGTTCTATCCCCGATCTGGGGCTCCTTTGACCCTCCTCTGACCCGCTCTCGCGCTCCTGATTGTGTGTGTGTGCTCGTGTATCCGTGTGTGTTCCGTGTGTTGTGCCCGTTTCGATACACCGTATCGTCCTCTCTCTTTTCCCGCTAATGGAAAGCACAGTGTTCCCTCGATGTCGTGGTCGTTCCACTCTGTTCACTCCCGGGCTTTAGGTCGCTTATGTGTGCTGTTTTTTCCCTGCCGCTTTCCTCGTGTCGTACCTTGCAGATCACAGGCGAGGTGAACTTTGTGATTTTAAACGGCCCATCGAATTTTGGGGCCAGCTTCGCCGCGAAGCCCTCTACTGCCTTGGACAGGTGGTGCTCCTTGACCCAGACCTTGTCCCCAACCTTCGGCTTCCATGGTCGCCTTCGTAGATTGTAGTGACGCGCCTGATCCTGCGCCGCCCTTTCCATGTTTCTCCTGACCAACTCGAAGATTTCTTTTAATTTTTGTGCGTTTTCCGTGGGTGTTTGTGTTTCTTTTCCTGTTCCGGTTGTCTGCTCGTCATACAGCGCGTTTGGGAGTCTCGGCTCTCTACCCTGCGTGATAAACGCTGGCGAATAGCCAGTTGTTTCCGCCACACTTGTATTCATGGCCAACTGCAATTCTGGCCATTTCTCATCCCACGTCCTCTGATCGGCCCCGGTGAATTGCGCGATCATTGTTTTCACGGTCCTGTTGGTTCTCTCCGTCGGGTTTTCTTGTGGCGTGTACGGTGCTGTAAACTGGTGTCGGACACCCAGTTCCTCCATGAACTTCTTGAACGCTCTGCTTGTGAACTGCACGCCGTTGTCGGTTATCATTATTTTAGGTACTCCGTATCGCGAAATTATTCGTTCTCTGATGGCCTTTTGAAGGGTTTCCGTGGTTGCCCTTCGCATGGGCACGATTTCGGTCCACTTTGAGAATCGATCCACCAAGACTAGTAGCATCGAATTCCCGTGTTTTGACCGTGGCAGGGGACCGACAAAATCGGCGCATACCGTAGCCCATGGCTCCTCCGGAATTTGTGTTAGCATTTTTCCGGCTGCCTGGAGTTGGTTAGGCTTGTATTTCATGCAGCTTTCACAGTTCCGCACATATTTCCGTACGTCTCGATGCATACCCGGCCAGTGGTATCTTGCTGCCACTCTTGCAATCGTTTTCCGACTGCCCAGGTGCCCGGCCGTTGGCATGTCGTGGTTTTCCGAGATGACCCTTTTTCTCGACTCGGTGGGTACGCACAGCTTCCAGGCGACTACGTCCTCGTTGCCAGCCCTGTGTGGAATATGTCGGTACAGCCGGTTGGCTTCCATCAGATAATCGGGGTATTTTTGTGGATTCTGCTTGACCTTTCCTTGCATTTCCTTTATCCAGGGGCATTGTGCTCGTTCTTGCAGATCGGTTTCCTTATTTTCCAGTCTTCGGCACGTTTCTGGTAGCGGCTGCCGTGACAGGGCGTCCGCTACTATGTTAAGCTGGCCCTTCCTGTATGCGATTTCAAAATCGTATTGTTGTAGCTCCAGCGCCCATCTCGCGATTCTGCCGGACGGACTCTCGATGCTATTCAACCACTTCAGGGCCATGTGATCGGTTATCACTTTGAAGTGGTAGCCCTCCAGGTAAGGTTTTAATTTCCTGATGGCCCACACGATCGCTAAACATTCTTTTTCTGTTGCAGAGTAATTCCTTTCCGCCCCGTTCAAGGATCGGCTGGAGTAGGAAATCACCCGCTCACCCTGGTCCGAATGTTGTGTGAGAATAGCACCGAGGCCGTAATCGCTGGCGTCTGTTTGGAGTACAAACGTTTTGCTGAAATCGGGGCATGCTAGGATTGGATCAGCAACTAGCCTGGCCTTGACGGCTTCGAACGCTTGCTGGTGGTCGTTCGTCCATTCCCATTTTGCTTTATTTCGGAGGAGTGCGTTCAAGGGCTGTACCATGGTGGCAAAGTCTGGTACGAATCGCCTATACCATGATGCCACCCCCAGATATTGGCGCAGCTCCTTAACGTTTGCCGGTGGCTTCAGCTGAGCTATAGCCGAGACCTTCTCCGGGTCCGTCCCAATGCCTTGGTCTGTGATTCGATGCCCTAAGTATTGCAACTCCTTCCTGAAGAATTTACACTTATCAGCATTTACTTTCAGGTTTGCTGCCCGCAGTCTTCTGAACACCTCTTTTAGGTTCTGCATATGTTCCTTTATGGTCCGTCCGATGACGATAATGTCGTCTTGATACGCAAAAGCGTGCGGCATCATCTCGGGCCCTATGACCTGGTCCAACGCTCTTTGGAATGTCGCCGATGCCGAGTGTAGTCCGAATGGCATGACTCTCCATTGGAATAGACCTTTTCCCGGGACTGTGAAGGCTGTGTACTGCCTGCTGTCCGTCTCCAAGGGTATCTGCCAGTACCCGTCCTTTAGATCCAAGCTGCTGATATACTTGGCTTCTCTCAGCTGGTCCAGGATGTAGTTTATCATTGGCATCGGATACGCGTCCTTAACGGACTTTGCGTTTATTTGCCGGAAATCTACGCACAACCTCCATTTCCCTGTCTTCTTCCTGACCATGACGATTGGTGAGCTGTAGGGACTTTTCGATGGTTCTATGCAGCCTTTTTCGAGTAGCTCGTCGACCTTGGAGTTAATTTCCCCTTGCATCTTGGGATTCTTGGGATAGTACCTTTGTTTGACCGGCTGATCATCTTTCATGGTGATCTTGTGTACAGCCACGGTCGACGTTCCTTGTCTATTCTCCAAATCTGCCAATTCTGTTTTCAGGAATTCAGCTACGTCCTCTTCCGTGAATTCTTTTGGCGTTTCCGTGACCGCGACGGACAGTCTTTCCTCTGTGCAGTTTTGTTTCCTGTTTCTTGGTGGTATTGCCACCCGAAGTCCAGCGCATTCCATTTTTGCTCCTATTGTAGTGAGGAAATTCCATCCTAGCACCAGGGCGTCTATGATTCCAGGAAGGATCAGCAACTGTATTACCACAGTTCTCGTGCCGAGTCCTATTCCTATTTCCAACTGCGAGGTGATGCTCCCGCACCGTCCGTCTGCCATCCGTACTTGCCTCCTCGTGGGCCTGACTTGTCCTGCCGCCTGCAACCTGTTCGCCAGCTCCTCGCTTATAAAACTAGCCGTGGCGCCGGTGTCCACCGTGGCCTTCAGCCTCTTCCCGGCTATGAGCACTGTGGCGGACAGTTGCATTTCTTCCGCCTTCAGGTCGCCCATTAGATTTGAGGGGCAGTGCCTCGCGAACCCTAGTTGCCCCTCGGTGGCTGGGATCGCTGGGCATTTCCCGATCTCGGGCAGCAATTGTTTGTCAGTATGCCTATTTTCCCGCATTTCCAGCAGAACAGCACCGGGCGGTTTCGGCATTCTGTTGCCCAGTGCTCTTGGCTTCCGCATCTTCGGCATGCTGTTTCTGGGTTTGTGACGTATCCTCTCCTTCCCTCTGTCCTTTGGTCCTGTGGACCTCGCCTCCGGGGATCATCTGTGCCGTCTTGGCACATTCTGCAGACTGCTCCTTGCTCCCTTCGAGTGGCTGCTGGGTGCGCGAACTCTCTTCGTGCTGTTCCCGGTTGTTCGAATTCCCGTCCTGCAGCTACCGGGTGTTGGAACTCTCTTCTTGCGGGTACGGGGTGCATCCTGGTCTGTGGGGTGTTGGCCTCCTCGAACTTCCTCCTTTGCTGGTCCAACTCCTCGAAGTCGTCTGCCAGTGCCATCAAGGCGTCCAGGTCCCTGCACTCGTACGGGCGAATGAATATCCGCAACGCCGGTGTGCTGTTTTCTATTATCCTCTGCAGGACCTCTTCTCGGGACATATCCAGGGGCCGCATCAAGGTCTGCATGTCTACCATGTAGTCTTTAAAGGACTCATTGAAGGCTTGTTTCCTCTGCCTGACCTGATCGGCTAGCTTCACCATGAAGCCCCTGGGCAGGAAGAATTCCTTGAAGCTCCGGGAAAAGTCTGCCCATGTCTCCCAGAATCTGTTGTTGGCGATAAACCATTTGAGGGCTCTTCCCTGCAGGAGTTCCGGCATCGCTCTGGGGATTAGATCGGCGTTGAGCCCGTACGTCACCGCTGACCACTCTACTTGTTCTAGGAACTCCAGGGGTTTGTCGTGGCCGTCGTACTTGAAGGTCCACTCTCGTACCTGCTTCGCCACCTTGGCATAGTCCTGCACTTCTGGCTTGGCCCTGTCCTTCCTTCGATAGGAGTCCTCCTGCCTTTCCCGACTGTTCTCCCTTTGAGTGGAGTTTCGTCGCTCCTGGTTGCCGGCGTCCCTGAGGCTTTGGACGTCCAAACTGCTCACCAAGCCCTCTGCGCTCGTGATTTTCATCTCGGGAGTCTTCTTTCCGTACTCCCTTTCCAACGCTTCGAGGATGGCAACTGTCTCCGGTTCTTTGGTTGTGCGGTCTATGAACTCCGACAGTGCTTTTCTCATGTCATCCACGAGACCCTCTAGCCCGATTCCAAGGGCGGCTGCGATGGCGGGAAAGTCATCCCTTTTGAGGGCATACAGCCACGACTTGCCCATCTTCTATCTGCTTTCTTGCTCGGGACAATCACGTTGGGCGCCAGATGTAACGAACCGTTTTTAACTGTTTGATCGCTACGTAAACGCCGCGACTAGCTCAGAGATATTGTGTGTTCGTCCCACCAAATTTGTATTACGTGACTGCCCGTGACCCAAGAAAATGCAGTGATATCCGATTGGGACAAATCGGAAAACTTTATTAAGTTTTCTTTTCGCTGGAATTGTGTTCTACGTCAGCTGGCTGTTGCGGCTTGCCTGGTCGGCGACTTGCCTTCCTCGGCTTACGATTCTCCTCGTGCGTTTCACGGCGGCGCTCCTCGACGGCGTCGCTGCTCTCGTATCTCTTCGTGCTCTCCACCGGCGTCTCACCCGTTCCACCCGGCACGTAGGACTCAAAAGTCTGCACAACCTTCCTTTCGGGTCCGACCAAAATGATCCTGGGACCACCTGTTTCGTCGTGTTCCCTGAGGTCGGTCTGGCTCTAGCCTGAGAAGCAAATGTCCCGACAGGTCAAATCCGAGGATTCGGCCTTATCGTCAGTCCACTGTAACTCCGACGCCTGGCACACACTCTTGATCCGTGCTTACCCTGCCGGTAGCTCGTCCTTCTCTCGACTCTGCTCCTGTCCAGCACTCGTTTCCACTCCAATCTCTGCTTCCTGCAGATCTCACCGTTGCAGTCTCAGCCTTGGCCTAGCGTCTTGACTCTGGTATCTTGATCTGGGCGTTGAGCACTCGGTTACACGGTACTCTCACGGTCACGCACTCGATTGAATCCTCGCACTTGAATCTTGGTATCTGGTTTTCTTTTCTCACTTGTACTTTCGCTCGCGTATCTCGGTTGACTGTCTCGAGCTGCGCCTGCGCCCTCCTTTTATAGGCTGCGGCGTGGTCCCGTTATTTCCCTTTTTGCACACGGCTCGCTAAGGTCCAATGTCCAAGGGTGTCCCGTTAGTTCCCTTTGCACACGGCCCGCATCGGGTCCAAGGTCCAAGGGAGTCCCGTTAATTCACGGTGCCTCCTCTTTGCGCCGGTTCAAAGTCCACGGCTTTACCGTTCGACCTCATTGCCCTTTGGCGGCGTGGGTCCAAGGTCCAGCGCGGCACCGTTATTTCACGGTCTCTCCGCTTTGGCCGGGTCCAAGGTCCAGTATTTACCGGTGGACCTGGATGCCCTTGGAGTCTGCCGCATTCTCGCTGCCTTTGCTGTTGCTAGGGGCTCTCCTGCCTCGAGATTTGTGGGGAGTTTTACGACTCCTCACAACCGAATAGCAATATTCATATTTTCGGTGTAGAGTCGCCAAAATGTCCGCCGCCTCGTCAGTCATAAGGCTGGAAATCGTGTCTAGACACGCTTCAAATTCCTTCTCGGCTTTGTCCCAGAGTGAACGGACTTGTTCTTTTCGGACTTTGCAGGTGTGGACGGACGGAGCTGCTGCTCCTGGAGTTTCTATGGTCGCTCTGAAATGGCTCATACGGTCGGACACCGTGATAAACCGCGCGAGGGCTGCAACTGCAATTTCGTTACTCATTTTTGCCTGAGAACGAGTTGCTAGCGACTTTACGGACTTGGTCTGGATTTGTGACCTAACCTTAGACGTGAGCGGACTCAGAGACAATCGTTTCTGGTCGATCGTAGGAACAGACAACTTCTTGTCGCCTGCTTGGATGGCTAGTGAAGTCTCGCTTTTTGCCTTCGATATCGGTCTTGGGGCTACTGGGCTTGGGGTGCGCGCGCGAGGAGATGCGGATAGCGATCGCGTTTTATTTGCAGACGGAACTGATAATTTTGTTTTGTCTCCTGGCATTCCAGAAAAGTCTGTCCTGGAATGTGGTCACGCTGTTGCGGATCACCGGGATTGATTCGTAAAGAAAAGATCGACGAAATGGATAACTTCCGGAAGATACAGGATACAAAATTTTGAAAATCCCAACAGCTGAATGTTAACAATGTCAATGTATAGTGGAGCGAGGCGACAAAAAATCGTATGGGATGTATTTGACTTTGTTTAAAAAACAAAAAAAATTAATATATCGCAGTGGCGCTTTAGACTCCTCGGTATAGCCTGCAAGCGGTCCGCTTGTGTTTCCTATTAGCGTTGTGTAATATGTGGAAAACGGAACACCAGTACAAATTTCAAAGTTTTCGGAACCACTATTTTTATGTGCGAGGAAAATAACGCTGATTTGGAACAAATGTTCTGCATGATATTTGCAATTGGTTGTGAAAATGAGCGGAAAATATATATATTACGCGCACCGTCACGGCTTTCACAAAAGTATTTATTTATTTTTATTTTTAATGGATGGTAGCCGACGGTGTGTGCGCTGCTGAAATAAATATCATGCAAAATTTGGAAAGGCGTCTCGTGGTGATGGGTTCGGTGGAAACAGGTTATTTTGGTAATTTTGCAATATATAATAAATTTTGTTCAGTGGAAACAAGTTATTTTGCCAATGTATAATATAATAATAAATGGATGTTGCAATTTTTTGTAGGGTGTGCTGGGTGAACGTATGTGCGTTTCCCCTTTATGTACATATCTTGCGGAGGACGGGCATATGTAGGCATCAGAATTATATGTTTTTAATTTGTGTATATATGTGTTTGTGGGAGCTCGGAAATATGTGTATAAATGGTATATTTTATATTCGGAAATTATAAATGCTGTGGACTGTATTTTAAATGTCGATTTGGAAATGTTTGTAGGGTGTACCGCGAAGGAACGTACGTATTATCGTGCTTACGTTGCCTTACGTTACGTTACGTGACTTTTCCCTTATGTACATACGTTGCAATGGATATGTAGATATGTACGTACATTAATAAGCATGCATTTTATGTATATGTGTGTGTGTGTATGGGCGTATGGATATGTGTGTTTGTGGGAACTCGGAAATATATGTATATAAATTGTATTTTAAAACTGTAATTTTTTTTTTTTATAAATTTGGAAATTGGAGATAATGTGGACTGTATGGTAAATGTCGCTGTAGAAATGTTCGCAGGGTGTAACGCGAATGGAGGTACGTGTATGTTAACTTACGTACATATGTTGCGCTGGTCAGGCATATGTATGTACGTACATTAAAAAGTGCGCATCTGGATTGTATGTCCGTATGAACCCGAATATGGAAATGAGGAAATACGAAAAAAGAAGCCGGAAAATGGCGGTCGTATGAAAATGGAAATAGCAATACGAAAAAGAAGCCGGAATATGGCGATCGTATGGACAAAGGAATGGCCGATCAGACAGATATACGAAATTGGATTGGAAAAATTGAAAATATCTGGCTGGTCGGCAGAAATACGTAGAAATAAGAACGGTCGTACTTATCTTAAATTGATGGAAAAGAAATTAGGGAAAAATCCGCCTGGTTAAACGCTGGTGCTGGAACTTCGTCTCCTCTTCTAGAATTATCCGGCTCGAAGGACCATAATTTGGCGGGGGGCGGGTTTTTCCAGCAGGGTGTGTTGATTGAAAATTCGAACGCGCTTTTTAAACATTATAAAAAATATTTCACGGTTTAATCGGCTTCACTTTCACACTTGTAAATTAGAACTAACTTAAAACTACAGAGTGGAAATTCCAAGAGCCGCTTGGAGAGCGGAGTGGAGACACTTAACAGTGCGAGAAAGCGAGATGCGAGCGATCTGAAAGAACTGCTCTCTCGACTGTCAAGGCTCCAGGGGCGCTTGAAGGGAAAATTGGCCGAGGCTGGGGGCGCCGCTTTGGCGCGAACAAAATGTTAAAGAAAGGCCATTTCCCAGAGAAGAAGAGAATTTAATAAAAGTCAACAAAGATATAATTTTGTTCCTATTAATTTCCATTTAATTTTCCGACCGTTCCTATGGCAGCTTATGATTCATCCGATCTTTTAGAAATTTTATTCGAAATTAAGAAATATTTAAAAAATAGTATTCTCAAAAGTAGGAGGTAATATTTAAAACAAAAAAGGAAGCTAGCTTCGGCCAGCCGAAGCTTATATACCCTTGAAGATCATTCCTATTCATTAACAAAAACATTAAATTTAAATTAATTTGCGTATATGTTACAACAATCCAAATTTTAGCTGATTTCGTATTACTGTGGCATTAATTTTTTGATTCTTCCTATGGCAGCTATAAAAATAATATAGCCGTCCAAATTTTCTTAAATTGTATTTGAAATTTTGAAATGTTAAAGAAAAGCCATACCCCAGAGAAGAAAAGAATATAATAAAAATCAACAACGATATAATTTTTTTCTATTAATTTCCATTTAATTTTCCGACCGTTCCTATGGCAGCTATATGATATAGTCATCCGATTTTTTAAAAATTTTATTCGAAATTCAGAAATATTAAAAAAAAAGTATTCCCAAAAGTAAAAGGTAATATTTTAAAAAACACCAAAGCTAGAATTTTTTTTAGTTTTTTTTTTTCGATCCTTCCTATGGGAGCTATAAGATATAGTTGTCCGATCCGGTCGGTTCCGACATATATACTACTTGCAATAGAGAGAAGACTTTTGGGAAACTTTGAGCCCGATAGCTTTAAAACTGAGAGACTAGTTTGCGTAGAAACAGACACACAGACGGACAGACGGACCGACGGACAGACGGACGGACATGCGTAGATCAACTCGTCTTGTCATGCTGATCAAGAATATATATACTTTATGGGGTCAGAAACGTCTCCTTCACTGCGTTGCAAACTTCTGACTGAAATCATAATACCGTCTGCAAGGGTATAATAATAGAGTATTATTCTATCAGACCAATTCGAAAGTGGTCTTACAAACCATTCAGCGTGATCTATTCACCATCATTGTCGGGTCCTTCGAGATCCGGAATACTTCAGCATCTGCATAAGTGAATCTGCACACCATGGAGCAACAGACGCTTAAACGTTTTACCCAAGCATGTAGTCAATTACATCGAGAATCCACCTCCGCAGAGCACTTACTCCGGACTCGATGCCATGCTGGCACGATTAAATCAAGCATTCAGGAGCCTTGAGGAAATCACAGACGAAATGCACTTGTACGATAACGTTGAGTGTTTCGAGGATCCTAACGAAGACTTCCGAGCGTATGAGGAGATGTACTTGCGCGCTCTTACCTTATTCGCGTTGTTAAAGAGCGACCTTCAGCCAAGCGCCATACCTCAAGCAGATTACAACATGGCCACATTGCTGCAACAGCGAAATGAGAACTTTCTGAGAACGGAGCTTCTACCTTGGCCACGCCGCCGCCTGCTGAAGTTTCTTTAACTGAAAACCCGTTGCCGAAAATCTACATCAAACCCTTTGGTGGAGACTACAAGGAATGGCCAGCCTTTAAGGACATTTGGGAGAGCACCGTCCACAACTAGTTTCACCTGGGAAAGATTCAAAAGTTTTACTACTTTAAATCTTTCCTAGTTGGTTAAGCAGCCAATCTTCTCAGTCACATGTCTATTACGAAATCAGCTTATGATTCAGCATGGGAACGCCTCAATGAACGCTTAGACCGCCCAAGGCATATCGGAAACTAATTACTGGACACTTTCATGGAACTGGCTGCTGCCCCAAAGGCGAGGTATCTCGTTCCTGTTATTCTTTCACGAAATTATCATCCTCTTAATTTGCCACGATGTACATTAAATTTTAGACTGCACGAGCCCTTTCTCGTTCTATGTAATAATTATAACAACCATTATCATTTAATTTTCAATTGAACTTCTATCTAGGTATTTAAAACTAATATTTTAACTTATTTTCTTCACTCCTAATTGCTTAATGTGTCCCTTCTCTATTTGTTTTATGTATTCTTCCTCGCGAACTTGAATAAAGGGCCCCGCGCGTAACAAGCACGTGCTTAATGTCGTTGGGCCACTTCTTTGTACTTCTTGTAGTGCATCAACGTCCATCATATATATCTAATCTACGCAAACTTTCATTGGCGGCAATAAAATCATGCATGCTAGATGCAGTTGGGAAGACCAGCCGTGACTGCTGGGTGTTTCATCTTGTACTAACTAAAATTGATTTCGACTCTAGAAAGAAATGGATAAAGGACACCAAAGGCGCTGCGAAATCAACCGTTACAGACTTCTTTAAATTCGTTGATGATCGTTGCGAGGATTTTTAACTAAGCCAAACTACATCGACAATCAAACTTGATCCTGGACAAGCCTGTTAAAGCGAAGCGCGCACTTACCGTAGGGGACCGTGGCAATTGTGGTAAGTGTGGCTCTGCTGATCATCAGCTGAATAGATGCTCTCAATTTAAAAATCTGAACACCGAACATCGGCGCTCCTTTGTGAAAGCAAAGTCGCTTTGCTTCAATTGCCTACACCCTGGCCACCGATTTTCACAATGTCACCCAAAACATTCGTGCAACCACTGCAATGGCCGTCATTATTCTCTTGTACATCCTGAAAACATGGATTCCATGACAATTGTCCAAAATTCGAAAGGTGCTTACACAATTTTCCGTGTGCTATTGGATAGCGGCTCTGAGCTATCCTACGTTCTGAACGCACTTGAGCTCGCACGTTCACCGTCAAGAATATTTGTTTTCGGAATATCTTCCGTCAAGGCGGAAACTACTAGAAGATTGGCCACGTTGCATATTAAATCAATGGTGTCACTGCATCCGTTTGTTTTCGCAGCCCATGTGCTGGGCAAAATCACATCATCACTTCAACAGGACGACATTGACGAAACAGCTTTAAGGATCTACGATGGACTTCAGTTAGCCGATACTTCGTTTAACACATCTTAAGCCTGTAGACATTTTACTGGGAAATGAACAAATTTGGTCCGTTCGGTCTGGTAATTAAAAATATGACTGGCCCCAGAAGAATGCAATACATCAGCCAAAACGTTTTACTTGCTACACCACCCAGTTCTAGGAAAGAAGCTGCGCGTGGTATTTGACGCGTCATTTGAAGACGCAGACGGCCACGCTCTAAATGATGCCTTGTAGTCTAGTCACACTATGTCTAAACACCTATCGAGTAAGCCGTAACCCGATTACTCCAAAAAAGGGTTTCCACAGGGTAAACTTCAAATATCGCGTAATGACAGCTAGTGTTTGTTGTTTTATTTGTTTTTTTTACTAGGGATGGACCTTCAACGATAGGAAAATAAAACAAAATATACCGAAAAAAACAAAAAATACCCACAAATTCCAAAGACCCTTAAAGTACCTCACTTTTGTTCATATCTAGTTGCCTATACAAAACCTATGTAAAAACAAGAATGGAAGCTAGCTTCGGCCAACCGAAGCTTATATACCCTTGCAGATAAAGTAAATACCTATAGTTTAATGCTCACTCTATCGATGCAGTTCCAGGGGTTCCAGAATCTGCGTGCCATTTAAAAATGTTGTTTTTAAGTTGTCAAAAATCAAAACGCCTACTTCCTACAAAGTTACAATGAATTTTCTTATATTTGTTTGATTATTCCTGTGGGAGGCTTAAGATATATATATATATATATATACTACCTGCAATAGAAAGAAGAATTTTTAAGAAAGTTTCATTGCGATAGCTTTAAAACTGAGAGACTAGTTCGCATAGAAACGGACAGACGGACATGGCTAGATGGACTCGGCTATTGGTGCTGATCAAGAATATATATACTTTATGTGGTCGGATACGCCTCCTTCACTGCGTTACAAACTTCTGACTGAAATTATAATACCCTCTGCAAGGGTATAAAAACAGGGTTAGTGTAAATAGGCTATTACACATACTGTCGTATGTAACGTAACCTTTTTCATGTATGCCTTCGATTTCTAAATCACAAGATTGTGTTTTCGGCGGACATAGTCAAAATGTTTCGCCAGATCTGGGTTGCCCCTAAGCACCGCAACTTTCCACGGATCGTATGGAGATTTGCTCCGAGTGATCCTCTTCCACCTTTTCAACTCTGCACAGTTACCTATGGAACAAGCTGTGTACCAGACAAGACGAGCTCCCAATATCCAGTGCGGTTAAGGTTTAGGAATGCAATGGGATCCCCAAGACGACGTCCTGTCCTACAAAGCATCACTTTCTACGGAGCCAGATGCTACTTAACGGCAAGTATTGTCAGATGTCTCACGAATTTTTGATCCTCTAGGTATCCTGGCGCCTGTTGTAGTGCAGTTCAAAATCTGTTTCCAAGAACTCCTGCTACTTGACCTGGACTGGGATTCAAAACTCCTACCGAAGCTGTATGAGTGGTGGCAGACCTGTCGCGACGATATCAACTACATAACAAACATGGAATCCTTATGTACACAACGAATCGGGATAATCGAATTACACGTTTTTTCAGACGCCTTTGCCGTATACAGCCGTGTAAGCAACGCAGACGGCACCTGGCAACAATCCCAACACAATTTTTGACACGCCTGTTCGTTATCACTATACTTCCACCCGATCCAAGTAGTATATAAGCTTGTACCAACTTCAGAATAAATCAGTTATCATCTCATCTTATAACTCCGTGGTTCAACTTTCTGACCTCCGGGAATAGGCCTCGAAACTATCATCAGTTCCAGAGTACGATCTTGGCCACATAGCAGTTAACCGACTGGATTACTGGCAAATTATACAGGCAATGCCTCAATACCTCACTACACCCTAAACAGCGCCCTAAGTGAAATACGGAGAGGAAGAACGTTGCTACTGGGGATATGGCGATCATAAAGGATACAAACACACCCCCCGCCGCTTGGACTTTGGCGCGCGCAATTGAAGTCTATCCAGGCAAGGACGGGCGCCTTCATCCTTTGTACAAGATGACGATGAATTGAAACCTCAGCAGCAAGATATTCTTGTCAACAATATAATAAGAATTAAAGAATCAATAACAGGAACTCTAGATGTTTTTAACGCTTACGTGGAAAAGGTATTTAATATACAGTTGTCATTAGACATAATTAATCCGGAGTTGGCATCCAGTGAAGAGCTGGAAGATTTATGTGTTATTATTCGGGCTCTTCTTCAATCTCTTAGAAGCCCACATCAACAACAAGATTTAAAAGACAACACACTAGATACAACTGGTGGACATCATAGACAGCTACCGCAAATGAAGCTGCCAAAATTTAGTGGCGTATTTCAGAGTACAAAAACTTTGTTGGTCTGTTCGAAACTTTTGTGCATAATGATGATCAATTTCAAACGTAGAGAAATGAACAAGAAGTATTGGGCACAGTAAATGCATTCTAGGTAACGGATGGTAATTATAACAAAAAAGGAAGTTAACTTCGGCAAGCCAAAGCTTATATACCCTTGCAGTTATAATAAGTACCCAAAGTTTAGTCTTCACTCGATCGGTGCTGTTCTTGGGACTCCAAATATATTAAATTGTCAAAAATTAAACGCCTACTTCCTATGCGAGCCATAAGATATAGTGGTCCGATCCGGCTCGTTCCGACATATGTACTACCTGCAATAGAAAGAAGATTTTTGGTAAAGTTTCTTCGCGATAGCTTTAAAACTGAGAGACTAGTTCGCTTAGAAACGGACAGACGGACGGACAGACGGACGGACAGACGGACATGGCTAGATGGACTCGGCTATTGGTGCTGATGAAGAATATATATTCTTTATGTGGTCGGAAACGTCTCCTTCACTGCGTTGCAAACATCTAACTGAAATCATAATACCCTCTGCAAGGGTATAATAATGGAGTATTATTCTATCAGACCAATTCGAAAGTGGTCTTACAAACCATTTAGCGTGATCTATTCACCATCATTGTCGGGTCCTTCGAGATCCGGAATACTTCAGCATCTGCATGAACAAGAAGTATTGGGCACAGTAAATGCATTCTAGGTAACGGATGGTAATTATAACAAGAAAGGAAGTTAACTTCGGCAAGCCAAAGCTTATATACCCTTGCAGTTATAATAAGAACCCAAAGTTTAGTCTTCACTCAATCGGTGCTGTTCTTGGGACTCCAAATATATTAAATTGTCAAAAATTAAACGCCTACTTCCTATGCGAGCTATAAGATATAGTGGTCCGATCCGGCTCGTTCCGACATATGTACTACCTGCAATAGAAATAAGATTTTTGGTAAAGTGTCTTCGCGATAGCTTTAAAACTGAGAGACTAGTTCGCTTAGAAACGGACAGACGGACGGACAGACGGACGGACAGACGGACATGGCTAGATGGACTCGGCTATTGGTGCTGATGAAGAATATATATTCTTTATGTGGTCGGAAACGTCTCCTTCACTGCGTTGCAAACATCTAACTGAAATTATAATACCCTAATTATAATTGTGCAGGGGTATAAAATGTTGATATTAAATTGTCAAAAATTAAAACGCCTACTTTCTACAAAGTTACAATGTATTTTTATATATTTTTTGAATATTTAAGAATATTAAGAAGAAGATACGCAGTACAGACGTGCCAAAAGTGGCTCCTAAATTCTTTTTAAAATATAACACTCTTGGTCCGCGGAAGCCCTGCTGGACGTACCTAAACAATGTCACTTCGAAGGGGCTACATCGGTACCGTAAAATCTCTGGCGAAGCACCCCGGATCCGGCTAAAATCACTTTTCACTCAAACGGACAATTTTTGTTGGTGGAAACCGACGGCAAAGAAAAAAAAACAAAATATAAAAACAAAAAACTCTCAGAAGACCGGCAATGAGTAGGCGCAAATAAAAACTAGTGACGGAACACAACAGCTAAGGAGCAATCACAGTGAGTCGGATTCAAAGCTCTTGCTTATCAAACGCCCACCAAAATAGTTTGTCTAATCTACGGTCCCAGCTTAAGCCAATAGGTGGCGTTTAGCAAAAATATAAAAGCATCGTTTTAGGCATACTGGTAAATTTTTGCACCCTCACATTATATACAAAAATAAATACAAATGTTAGGACTCGCCAGGGCCTCTACTAAGCCTCAGGGTACCGGTCAGGCCGGGACACCTGCTAGCGTCTCGAAACGGAGTCCATCAGACACGCCCCCGCAACATAATCTCACACCAACAAACACAGGCCACCTGGTAGATCTTTAAGATCTGAAATTCATGCTGGAGGGTATGTTCGACTCAAAGCTCAAAGAACTAGCTAAAAATTCGGACGTTAATTCGATTGCCACAAAAATGGATACCATTCAGCAAAATGTAGAATGTCTCTCAACAAAGGTCGATTCGCTAACAGAGGAAAACAAAATACTGCAGGCAGAGAAATAAAATCAATAGCGATAATGAAAACAAACAAGCAAGATTTCTACAACTAGAAGACTCAAATAAACGAAAAAACATAATTATCCGAGGTCTAAAATCCGAAAAAATCCATTTAATTCTGTATCTGACCTAATAAAGAGGAAATTGTTAAAAAAGGGCCGTATGGAGATAGACTTGGTAAAGAAACTGCACGACGCCGACGGAAAAATGGCTGTTCTGGTTGAACTAAACATAGTAAGCGCAGTACAGACCATCCTTAAGCACACCAAAAACCTGAAAGGAACGCTAGTCTCTAGACTTTAAAAACGCGTGATGCTAGGCCTCCGCCGGGACATTCTGGAAAGCCACAAAAACTTTAAGGTCAGAAACGATCGCATGGTTATTCAAGGTAAATGGTTCTACTGGAATAAAGTCGGCAAGCTGATGTGTGGAGAAGAGTTAGCACAAAATGTCCTGGAGAACATATATGGTACCTCATTTAAAATAGCCCTAGACTACGAAGTTATATTGAGCAAACTAAATTCAAAAAACTAAATGTCCCCAATGTAGTAATGTATCGTATAATATAGCTGCCTTATGCGGGTATTTCACCACTTTGTTCGGCTCATTCATTAGACCAAATTTTTCTCAGCCTATACGATTTTACGTAGGTGCGACCAAAACAGATATATGTCGGCTGCAATGAACAATCAATCAGAAAAATTGTAAAAACCGATGGGCATTTTCGATATTTTTTTGAGGTATTGTTAAATACATCCATACGGTATTACCTGGAGCGATGAGAAATGAGCAAAATTGAATCTAAAAAGTACAATTTTGCTCATCTATTAGAACTACTGTCAAATGGATTCAACCACAAAGAAGAATAGTATGCTGTTTTCAGCAGTTTTGAAACTTTTTGCGGCCCCCATGAAGAAAAAAAAAAGAAAAAGAAGGAGTTAACCAGTTAAAGTTGTTTTAATTTTGAATTTTAAATTTAAAGTTCAAATTCTAAGTGACCATGCAATCTTATTCAAACTAATCCCAGTAAATGTACATCCATTTGTCCCTTTCTAAGCCTCTAATGAATGTTATTATGAATGAGTCGAACAATGTCGTGGAATAACCGCATTAGCCAATAAGACATTATTTAAACAATTCTTTAATTTTGTTACACAATTCGACATTGCTGCATTGGGAACCAGCAGTGAGAGTAGCAGCCCGTGGACGGGCCAGTGGAGGAAGTGTATACGGAATCCGAAAGCAGCTGGTGAACGAAGGACGCATTAATTTTACGAGCAAGAAAAACACAGAAGTCATCAAAATAAACACGAAAGACGAAAAACTACATATAATCTCAGTATACATTAACTGCAATAACTGGCAATCAGATTTTTAAAAGGTGTACGATTTCGGACTAACAGCAGGTTGCAATAACCTAATGCACAAAGCACAAGCTACATCAGAACGCACAAATATAAACCACAGGACCAGTAGCACGATTCGTAAATCTAAGGACGAAATCTCAGACAACAAAGGTGCAAAAATTGTTGAGATGTGCAAATCACTAGAACTGACGGTAATAAACGGCAGGACAATCGGAGACCAAGAAGGAGAATATACTGTAACGAAACTTAGTCGCCCGTAGGAGTTCCCAAATTCGCCACTGTTAGCCGAGCGGATACTTTTTAATTAGGTGGGGGTCAATCCACTTTACGACAACGTCAGTCAACTATCAACGCAATAGTTCTTAGGGGTTATTTTTAAGTTTTTATTAGCCGCTTAATTAATCGAGCTTGCAGCATGGCAGACAACCGGAAGAAGAGAGAGAGAGAAGGAAGGCGATCAGTGTGATCGCTATTCTCCCAAAAGGGAGACCAGTCGTGCAGGGTTGCCAGGCGTCTGCTTTGGGTATGGTGCTGCCACTTGGGCAAGTATTGTGGCGCCAACTTTCGTTACATTACCCCCCTCTTAGACTCGAGTCTCCTGGCCGAGTTAGTCCTTAATACTTGACCAGGCGGTTGATGTGAAGGGTCTTTGTCGAACGCTTGCCGGGTAGACGGACTTCATAGATCAGATCGGAATGTCGTCGGATGACTGTGGCTGGACCAATCCAATCCGACTGTAGTTTGGGGCATCGTCCAACTTTTCGAGTGGGAGCGTAGATCCAAACTTCCTCACCAGCGATAAATTCAACAGGATATGATCGGAGGTCTTAGCGGGCTTTGGTGACTTTGGCCGTGGCTAGAAGATGTTCTCGGGCGGCCTGGTGTGTCTTTCGTAGGTTCTCCTGTAAGCGCTCCACGTATTTGGGGTAGCTTTGCAAATTGGGGGACGGACGTCCGTAAATCAGCTCTGCAGGTAGGCGGGGCTTACGTCCCAGCATGAGTAAGCCTGGTGAAAATCCGGTGGCTTCGTGAGGGGCTGAGCGATAGGCCCACAAGGCTAACGGTAGGAGTTGGTCCCAATCGCGTTGATCGGCGGCGACGAATTTAGCCAAATGGTCCAGCAAGGACCGGTTAAACCTCTCGACCATGCCGTCGGATTGAGGGTGTAGCGGGGTCGTGCGGTTCTTTTCTACATCAAGAAGGCGCATACAGGTCTGAAAAACAGTTGACTCAAAATTGCGACCTTGATCCGAGTGGAGTACGAAAGACGCTCCATATCGGCAGAACACTTCCTGCACGAGGGCTTTGGCTACGGTCTCAGCAGTCTGGTTAGGGAGGGCGATGCATTCAGGCCATTAGTAAAATAGCACATGACCACGGCTATGTATCGGTTACCGAGCGATGTTGTAGGCAAGGGTCCCAGAATGTCGATCGCCAGGCGCTCAAAAGGGGCACCAATAGAACTTGGTGTAAACTGGCCCACCGTTCGCCGGGAGGGTCCCTTCCTTGCATTGCACTCGTGGCAGCGTGAACACCAGATGGCCACGTCTGCTGATTGACCAATCCAGTAGTACCGTTTCTTTATCTTGGCAGTCGTCTTCTTGACTCCAAAGTGACCTCCAGTTGGCGAGTTATGAGCGTGGCGTAGGGTTTCCTCTCGCAATGATTGTGGTACTAGCGTTACCTTCTTACCCGTTTTGCTTTGGGTCTTTATGACGCCATCTTCCAAGTGCAGGTTTGTGAAGGAGTGCCAATAGGCTTTTACTTCGGGGCTTTCGCCCCATATTCTTTCCATATTCCAACCAAGAGAGAACCATTGCTAACGTTGGGTCCTTTCGTTGGAGTTGGGCGTAATCGACAGCTTCGATTTGCATGACAAGGACTCCTGGGCTGTCGGACTGCTCAGCTTTTTCGAATACTCTGCATGCGCCACACGGTCTACGTGAGAGCGCGTCGGCATTACCATGCTGTTTACCGCTTCGGTGGTGAATGTCCCTGTGGTATTGCTGTAGGCGTTCGGTCCAGCGAGCTAGCTGGCCTTCCGGTTCTTTAAAGTTGAACAGCCATCGGAGCGACGCATGGTCTGTCCGCAAGACAAATTTTCGTCCGTATAGATAATGATGAAAATGTTTGGTCGAGAGAACGGCGGCTAACAGTTCTCTTCTTGTGACGCAGTAGATGCGCTCTGCCGCGTTAAATGATTTGCTGTAGTATTCCAAGACACGCTCCTTACCGTCCTGGCATTGGCTGAGCACAGCTCCAGCGCCGTGATTGGAGGCATCAGTGTAGAGGATGAACAAACCATCAGGGTCTGGAAAGGTGAGAACTGGTGACGTTGTTAGCCTTACCTTAAGCAGGCTGATGGCGCTTTGAGCATTGGTAGACCACGTGAAGGGGCGGCGGGACTCGGTCAACTTATGCAACGGCCGGGCTATGGTCGCAAAGTCTGGGATGAACTTGCGGTAGTATGAGCACAATCCCACGAACGATCGTACTTCTTTCTGGTTTCGGGGCTGCGGCCAATCGACAACTTTTTGGATTTTGTCGGGGCATGCCTTTAAGCCGCGGTGGATCACGATGTGACCAAGATAATTCACTTCGGAGCGGAAGAAGGCCCACGTCACAAGTGAACGCAGTTTTGGGACGCGACTCCTGATCCATTCCTACTTGCCAGTATCCACTTTGTAAATCCATGGTAGAGGACCAGCGGGAGCCATGCTGGGTAGTCAAAATGTCATCCATTTTTGGCAACGGGTACGAATCCTTCACTGTCATGTCTTTCAGGCGACGATAATCCACGCAGAATCTGGTGGATCCATCCTTTTTCCTTACTAGCACTACGGGTGAGGCCCAGGGGCTGGTGGAAGGGCGGATCGCGTCTCTGGACTGCATATCGGCGATTAATTGCTCCACCTCCGTTTTTCGTGCGAGGGGTATCCTCCGTGGTGGGTGGTGGTGGTCAGGCCGGGCCTGACCGGTGTCGATGGTGTGGTTGGCTAAATTTCTTCGCCCCATGTCATCGTCACCTTGAGCAAGCACTGTCTCGTATCGTTGCAGCAGCTTCTGCCAACCTACATGAAGGCTCGTTGGCAAGTCTGGCGGAAGCGCTGGCGACAACCAACACATACCGTCCGGCTCTGCCAGTTTTTCGGCGGCCGGCAATACTTCGGCTGATTTCACTTGTCCCAAAATGGTGAATATTGGTAGCCGGCATTCCCTGGAACTCAGGTTCAGCAAGTGTAGAGTTGTGGAGTTGTCCTCTCGGTTCACTGCCGTACTGCCTAAGATTACCTCATTAGGTAACTGGGAAAAGGTACCATGCTCCAATACTGCCACGGGACATCGATCTTGTGATTGGCAACAGACTCTTAGAAAGGTGTTGCTGTAGGGAGGAATCCTGGTTTCTACTGTGGAGTACAGTAGGCTATGCAGCGTCACACCGGGGGGGTGCCGTGGAATCGCTCTCCACGGGAATTTGAGGTGCAAAGCCTTTAGGTCCAAGGATGCCTGGTGACGCAACAGAAAGTCGATGCCCATAGGGATCGGGGTGTTGCCTTCCACCAAGAGAAATTCATGCTGTAGGGGCCGGCCAGCTATAACCAGACTGGCTAACACCCGGGCTGTGGCGATGAACTGTTTTGCAGACGGACCTTGTAGAACGACGTGGCACGGGGTGGTGTTTAACCGTTTCCGAAAGTCTCCGAGATTGAGTAGCGAGACTGATGCGCCAGTGTCCACAATAAGTCGTACTGGGGTTTCCTGTAAGAAAATGAAACAGTGTAAGTGCTGACCGCTACGCGAATCACAGGTATACGTAGCTTTAGTTGGCAAGGCGTTGATCTCCTGTTGGGTATAAACCGTGAGCGCAGGCTCACCCTCCTTAGGTGCCGGGTCAGCAAGCAAACGGTCCAAAACGGACTCAGGTTCTTAAGATGGTGTGATGCGTTCGGCGGTTTGTTGGGATGCTGAGTCGTCGATGCTGGCCAAAGCTTTGCATCAACACACGTGAGCGGCGGCGTCAAAGCGTTTTCGCTGAGCGGCGGCTCTTCGAACAGCAGGGCACGGGCGGTTAGTGGCCAGCCGAGTGCATGGTTCGCGGTGGCAGCAACTCGGACTTCTGGCCGTGGTTTCGTTTCCTCCCCCTTGAGCGGCGGCATCAAAACGTATTTGCTGAGCGGCGGCTCTTCAACCAGCTGGGCACGGGCAGCTCCAACTTCCTCTGAAGGGGCGACTGGTGCGGCAATGAACTGCTTGGTGGTTGGTAGCTTTACCGTGGGGCCCTTTACTCGTTCGTAGTTTCCAGTTGCCAGGAATTTGGGTAGTGGTGAATTTGCGTTGGCCGGGATAGTCTGTAATCCGTTGGCACTCTCGCCCGGCAGCGGCATTGCGGGCGCGGGAGGCAGGACGGCTTCGACTCTCGTAAGAGGAAGACTCTGTCGGGCCATAGGCTGCTCGGTAAGCGGCGGTCTCTGGGTGAAGTGCGTCAAGGGATCACTGGTTGTGGGCTCATGTTCACTCGTCCAAACTGAGGCTGGGGGTGTGCTACGTAACCGTTGCATCCAAGGATGAAACTCGTCGTTGATGTTGGGATGGTCCAAGGCAGGCAAAGGGTCTGTGGGGCTGTTGGGATTGGTGGCCAACCTCCGCCCCGAGAGGCTGGCGGCATCTAGTTTCCCGCTTGGTTAGCAGGAGGTGGGGATGACTCTGGACTAGCACGCCTATTCCGGCGTGGTCCTCGGCCACCGCTTCTTGGCGCTGACGGTTGGGTTTCAGCAGTCATGGCCGTGACGTTCATCACGGTTCCGCCTGGGCGACGTCAACATTGTGCTTCTATGCGGATGGCCATATCGAGGGCTCCATTAGTGATCGTGGGTTACTGCTTATAATCGGCACTTGGTAAGCTGTCTCTCGAATCCCATTAATAAAACGCTGCACCATGATGTTGTTGTAGGTCAGCTCAGGCAGCTCGACCAAGGCGTTCTAGTTCCAAAGCGAAGTCATCGAGTGTCTCCTTTGGGCCCTGCCTACGGTTATGGAAGATGTGGTAACCAGTATGAGTCCCTACTGTGAAATGTTCACGCATAGCCGTCTTGATAGCCTCATAGGAACGGAGGGTGGACTCTGGGAGGGTTGCGTGAAAGCGTTGGGCGCGCCCGGGCAGGCTGGTGTACAGCTTTCGGCATCTTTTCCAGCAGACGTCGAAACTCAGACCATGGCCTTGTGCCGTCGAAAATAGGGGGTATCTCTGTCTCGGGCAACTCCAAGAAGTCCCAATATCGAGAAGGAATGACTGATTGCGATGCTTTTGTTGTAGGAGGCTGCGGGTCGTATGAGCGACCAACAGGTGCTGCCGAGGGTTATACCGGGCAATTGCGGCGCGGAGCATCCTCCGCTGATGGTGCAACCAGGCGCGGCGTGCTAGAAGAGAGCATTGGCTCTCCCACTGGCACGGCGGCTGCAAAGGTATGCGCAGCGTTGACCGGTCCTTTTACTACACTTTGCAAGCCATCAAACATGGTCCTCTCGAAGCTCGCCCACATCTGCTTAAACTTTTGCTCGAACTTTCGTTCTAGAGACTTGTCAATTCCACTTACTTTGTCTTCCAGCTTTTGCATGAAAGACTGAATTTGTTGCTGTTGTGCGGCCTCTCCCATATTTCCATCGGGTGAGGGCTTGCGTTGGCGAACTGATTTTTTTGGCATTTTCTTTGGGTCTGGGTTTTCGCAAACCCACAGTACCCCACACCTGACACCAATGTAACGAAACTTAGTCGCCCGTAGGGGTTTCCAAATTCGCCACTGTTAGCCGAGCGGATACGTCAGTCAACTTACAACGCAATAGTTCTTAGGGGTTATTTTTAAGTTTTTATTAGCCTCTTAATTAATCGAGCTTGCAGCATGGCAGACAACCGGAAGAAGAGAGAGAGAGAAGGAAGGCGATCAGTGTGATCACTATTCTTCCAAAAGATTTTGACCGGCTTCTTACAGGTCCTAGGGTGACCAGTCGTGCAGGGTTGCCAGGCGTCTGCTTTGGGTATGGTGCTGCCACTTGGGCAAGTATTGTGGCGCCAACTTTCGTTACAATACCTTTATAAGGGGTGCAGCAAGGTCAACCAAGATTTGGTGGTAAGTGCTCAACCCCTTTCTGATCATATGCCCATCGAAGTCCTTTTAAAAGTCATTCTACATGAACGAGTCGATAGTACCCAGCCAAGACTCAGGCGAAGACTAAAGTGGAAGGACAACCACCGCCTAAGTTACGCAGATGCATTAGTATCAGGAGTTCAACAAATAGAAGATCTGAGTAGGACTACACTGCTAGCCAAACTGCTAAACTTAATCGTAGATGCCTCCAAACCCATGCAGCAGTCACTAAACTTTAGCAGAAAGCACCCGTGGTTCGATGTACAATGAGAAAGGGCTAGGAAACACTATTTTGATTGCCTTAAACAGCTAAGGCGAATCGAAATAACGGGCCATATCTACAAAACGGCAATAACAAATTACAAACGTCTATGCAAAGAGAAAGAAAAACAGTTCTGGATAAATATGAAATGCCAACTCTGCCTCTGCTTTCCTCAGATCATATGGACTCCCCTTTCAGCCTTGCAGAAATAGAAAGCGCTGTTTTAACACTAAAACTAAACAAAGCTCCTGGTAAAGACAGAATAACTGCAGAATTTTTCAAAAACGCGCTGCTTTGTTTTGTACAGAAACTTACCGATGCCTACAATGAATTTTACAGCCATGGAATTTTCCCAGATTGCTTCAAAAAAAGTCTGATCAGCCCAATTTTTAAAAAGGGTGTGGGGACCGATCCCAGCAACTACCGAGGCATATCTGCTCAAAACACAGTCACTAAGATTTTTGCAGGAGCACTGTTAAAACGTATGACGACATGGGTAAACCGAGAAAACATTCTTAGTGAATTTCAGACAGACTTTCGAAAGGGTTTCTCTACAGTTGACAGTGTTTTCGTGCTGTCATTAATCGCCCAAACCTTTCTGCAACAAAAAAAAAATCTTTACATTTTCTTTGTAGATTTTAAAGCCGCCTTTGATACAGTGAACCGAAATAGCCCACTGTATTAACTTAGCCAACTCGGACTCTCAACAAAAGCCATACCAGCACTGTCCAGTATCTATGAGGATAACAAAGCATGTGTGGGCCGGATCAGAGCTTTCGAAATGGTTCGATACTAACAGTGGAGTTAAAGAAGGCTGCATTGTCAGCCCTCTCCTTTTCTCTCTCTTCGCGGACGATGTTGTTGATTTTTTACCAGGTGGAGTGACCGTGAATGGAACCCATGCTAAGACTCTTATTATGCCGATGACATGTGCCTACTGGATGAGAGCCCTGAAACGTAAAGGGACATGATTGCTAGCATATCCGAACACTGTAAAACATGGAACCTCACAATAAATACAAGCAAATCAAAGATTATGGTAGTTAAAGGTACAGGTGGCCGTCACGCTAGGAACGGAGAATGGCAACTGAAAGGAAACCAGATGGAACGTGTTAAATCTTTTAAATACCTCGGTGTAACGCTTACCACAAATATGAGTTTTTATACCCACTTAAAAAATAAGCTCAAGGATGCAAAAATAGCTATGAACGCCACCTCGATAAAACTTTTTAGCCAGAAAAAACGTTAAAATGAGTGCCAAGTCTTTTCCAGTCGACAGTGAAAACAATTATGTGCTACTCGGCAGAAGTGTGGGGAAATCAAGGATATGAAGATGCGGAACGAGTACTAACTTTTTTTTGTAAAAAAGATATTTCGACTGCCACTCCCGACTATGCAATTTTTATTGAAACAGGACTGCCTAGTATAAATTAAAATGAGAAAACTTTGATTTCGCGAGGCGATGTCCGTCACGATTTATTTCCAAAATTCGACTGACTACTAAGTACATAAATTCTTAAAATGTAAGCTAGCCTATGCTCTGAAACTTCTGACCCGGCGTCTCGTGCATGGAGTTGGGCAGCCGCTGCTTACGGCCTCGGACTTTTTGAAACCGTCGATAATAACTTGAAGATCATGCTGGCGTCGGACTCGCTGGCGTCTCTGATAGAGCTTGGAGATAGTAAAGCAGATGGCAAAAAAAGCGATCGCGGCCAGTCCAGATACTATAGGCCGTTTTACCAGTCCCTTTTCCATTTCACCAATGTATCGCAAGTTTTCCATATTTAATTTTTGCATGTATGGTAAGCTCAATAATTCTTGATGACCTGTAATGTTAAAGAGCTGGGTATTTCTCTACGTAACTCTTTAGGTTGCGATATATGGCGTTGTTTACTTTAGCTTCTTCGTCGAATGTAACGGGAAATGTTCCGGTTACAAGTTGTCCGTTGCTCGTAGCCGTTCCGTCGTTGAGAATAATAACGCCGTCGTCGATGATTGTTAGCGGCTCGAGGTGCTCTTGCGAGTCGAACAGTGTGCGTTGCCCCCTGATTGCAGTTGTTGTGCGCACGTTGTGTAGGGCAATTCTTTCAGAATGTTGTTGTAAAGGCAGAGGTGAAGTTTCCAATCGGCATGATTTTGTTACCGCAGTCAGCAATAATATCGCCTTCGGGAAAATTAAGAATAGAGCCGTTGTGTTCAACAGGGTGCAAGATAATTTTTATACCCTTGCAGAGGGTATTATAATTTTGGTCAGAAGTTTGTAACGCAGTGAAGCAGACGTTTCCGACCCCATAAAGTATATATATTCTTGATCAGGATCAATAGGGGAGTCGATATAGCCATGTCCGTCTGTCCGTCTGTCCGTCTGTTTCAATACCGTTTGCGAGCTCAGTTTAAAAGCTAGCGCCTTGAAACTTTCACAGTCGTCCTAAAACATGTGTACGCAGATCAAGTTTGAAAGCCGACCCGATCGGACGTCTATATCCTATAGCTCCCATAGGAACAATCGGATATAGCTTTCACAAAATGAAGATATTTCGCTCAGTGTAAGAGCTATTGACAAGAATCTTTCTAAATCTTATTATTTTACGCATACCTTGATCAGGGTAAAAGCGCGTGCCGATCGGACGTCTATATCCTATAGCTCCCATAGGAACAATCGGATATAGCTTTCACAAAATGAAGATATTTCGCTCAGTGTAAGAGCTATTGACAAGAATCTTTCTAAATCTTATTATTTTACGCATACCTTGATCAGGGTAAAAGCGCGTGCCGATCGGACGTCTATATCTTATAGCTCCCATAGGAACAATAGGGTGAAATCTGCAAGGGTATTAAAACTTCGGCTTGCCGAAGTTAGCTTCCGTCCTCGTTTTACATGCTTTGTATGGCTTAGGATATTTTAATATAAAGTGTAAAAAGTTATTATCTAATAAAACTTTAATTTAAGCGACTTCGTCAGTAACAGTAATATTTTTGGAGTGTTTATTGACTAAGCTTTGTAAATCGTTTGAGTCTAAAATCGCGAGGTTAATTATTCAAATTTTCGCAAGTGTAACTGACAGCATTAAAGCTTCGAGCTCAGAAATAATTATTCTATTTCTTGATAGTAAGTTTTCATATAGATTTTTTGTATTTATCTGTTTTATTTTTGTGTTTTTTACCAAAATGTTTACCGCGTTTGTTATGTCATTTATTTTCTATTGGGTCTTTGTATTTATATTTATTTGTCTGCGTTCTGATTCATTAAGCTCATTCTGTAAATTTTACGTTCTCGCAGTCATCAAAATCCGGAGTACCGGCTACAATTTTTAAAGCGGTACCTAATATATTGATGCTTCTTGCAAGTCTATGGTGAATGTTTACTGTACTTATAAGAGTCCTAAAGTGTCTTAAGTCTGAATCTAATATAGAATGGGGAAAATTATTTCTCATTTCCTCTGTTTCCGTTACTATTTCCGAAAACAGGGTTAAGTTACTTGAATGCTCAAGATACTGGAAATCAAATAGTTACATCCCCGTCTATAATCGGTATGTAACTTGACGTCGTGTAGTCGGTAATTTTTGCTGTTATGGATACGGCGAGAAGTAAAATTGTCCAAAACCTAGTGTGTTGGAGAAAAAAGAAAAATAAGATTTATTTAGTTTACCTCAAATTATCCTTTTGGACCACCCTCCCTTTTATTAAGACTGTGGTCCCAAGTCTGCATCTAATTTTTTTTTTAGAATACAAATCTGAAAGTTTATTCCCCAATCGCTTATTAGATTTTACAAGGACTCTGTCTCCTACCTGAAAGTTTCTATCCTGTCTTGTTTTATTAAATTTTTCTAGTCGACTATTTTGTGCATTTAAAACTTTATCCCCAATTTCTGTGTTAAGATCTATGGTTGAGTGTATTACGTCGACGGGTCTTTTATTCGTTACTAAATGAATGCTTTTGTTGTACTCTATAGTCGCGAGAAGTATTAATTCAACCGTGTCTTTAATACAGCGGTCGGCAGCGCCCTATTAAGTGAGCATAGGGTTTTGTTCTGCTCACGCTCTGCCCTCACTTATACTGTAAAACTGCGGTCTGCACACGCACACTATTGAACTGCCCCGTGCAATTTACTCACACAAATATAAAACAAAATGTCATTGTATGTGTGTGCCGATATGAGGTGTCTCTCAGTGTCTCTTTTGAGGATGTCGGTCATATTTTGCCTTCTGACAGGTTTTGCAATTAGCATAATCTGTTTCACGTTTTTCTGGACGGCTCTATGAGCCCTGTTATGTTCTGACACCGTAATTTCTTTTTGTTCGTTTTTGTCAAAGATGTCAGTTACCATGCGGTTCGTGTAACGGAATATGGTTGTCGGGAATGTTTCTACTAATTTATGTTGGATAAATGCCACTACTGGAAGTTCGCATAAAATTGCTTTGACTACTCTTTGTATAAGTGTTTCTCTATCCAAGAAATACAAGAATGTCGAGTCTTTTCACCGAACATAATCACCGTTCTAACTGAGGCAGTTCCGCTTTCTTTTATTATAATTTGGTTCCGAAAGCAGTTGACCGGCTTGTCTGTTTTTTCGATAGTGTAGATAAGTGACAACTTGCTATGTATTGTGGCAATATCTGACTGTGAATCCTCTTCCAGTGAGTGGATGTGCTGTCGGGACAGCGCGTCAGCGACGTAATTCTCCTTTCCTGGCTTGTAAAAAATTTGGGCGTTGTGCTCGTCAATAAAAGCTTTCCACCGCTTAATTTTGGCGTTTGGATTGCGATGTGAGACGGCGAAAGTAGGTGGTTGATGGTCAGTATAAATGTTCAAATTTTTGACTCCATATAGGTAGTTTCTAAGGCTCTTTAGGGCCCATACAATTGCTAGCAGCTCTCTTTCACTCGTTGCAAAGTTTAGTTTCCTGTCCTTTAAAGTTCGTGATATCATGGTTATAGGTTTTCCGTCCTTCTTAAGCTTCTCGAATGCCTGGCGCTGATTTTGATCAAAGTTAACTGGTATTTTCTTTGATTATCCAACACCCACTTTGCCGTTATCACCTTTTAGGATGTCACTTATAGGTTTTGCAATATACGCGAAGTCTTTAATAAAACACCTAAAGTAACTTGCCAATCCAAGGAATGATCTGACATTAAATAGTGTGGTTGGTTGCTCGTAGTTACGTTATTCCTACTCGTGAAACTACGAAACATAAATACTCTACGCTTTCTTTAAAAAAATTAGATTTCTCACGCGCAACCCTCATATTGGCCTCATATAGTTTGTCCAATACCCATGCTATGTGTTTCACATGTTCGTGCATATTTTCCGAAAAAATAATTACGTCATCGACGAAGACAGCATGATTTCCCTATTTGTTCTCTGAGCACATAGTCGATGGCTCTCTGAAAAATGCTGGGTGCATTCTTCAATCCAAAGGGAAGTCTACAAAATTCGTATTTCGCATTTCTACTAAGAAGGACGTTTTTTCCCTGTCATTTTCGGCGAGTAGTATCTGGTGAAAACCAGACCTCAAATCCAAAGTGGTAAAGTACTTTGACTTGCCTAAATTGGCCAGGATAAAAACTACATTCGGAATAGTAAATTAAGTTTTCTAAAGTCTATTACAAGGCGTTTTTTTGAATTTCCGTGTTCAACAGTCCCTTTCTTATCTACAACCCAAACCGGGTTGTTATATGGAGTCCGAGATGGTCGGATTATGCCGTCTCGTAACAGGACCTGTGTTTCTGTATTTACAAAGTCAGACACACCCATCGGGTATAAGTACAATTTTGAATATATTGGGTCTTCGTTCTCCGTCCGGATAGTACCAATGATATAAGTGTTGTAAGGGAGCGCCTCATTCGGCTCTGCAAATACACCCGTGCGGTTTTCTAACATTGACTGGAATTTTTCCATAACTTCGTGGGGTACTTCTGTATCCTCAACTTTGTAAAATTAACGTTTGCAAATTTCAAAAATTTAATTTCTTCCGAATTGTTGTTAGTTATTAACTTTTTATATTTTAGGTCAAGTAAGACGTCGGTTTTTATACCCGTTACTCGTAGAGTAAAAGGGTATATTGTATTCGTGCAAAAGTATGTAACAGGGAGAAGGAAGCTTTTCCGACCCTATAAAGTATATATATTCTTGATCAGGATCACTAGCCGAGTCGAACTAGCCATGTCCGTCTGTCCGTCTGTCCGTCTGTCTGTCCTTCTGTATGAACGCTGAGATCACGGAAACTATAAAAGCTAGAGGATTGGCATTTTGCATGCAGATTCTTGGAGTTCCTACGCAGCGCAATTTTGTTTCAAAAAGGTGCCACGCCCCCTCTAACGCCCACAATCGCCCTACACCATTTTTTGAAAGATGGCTCGGAAAAGTAAAAATGCAGTTTTAGTCTGTTTAAAAATACCTATGGAAATGTAGAAGAAATTTTTCAAATCGGACCATTCGTTAAAAAGTTATGCCCGATCAAAGTTTTTATCTCCATCTCCCTCGCACTCCCTCTAGCTGAGTAACGGGTATCTGATAGTAGGGGCACCCGACTATAGCGTTCTTTCTTGTTTTTAATAAGTCTAGTCCAATTATTCCGTCAAACGTTGTTAAGTTTGGTAATAAGAAGAATGTTGTAGTTGTGTTAAATAGGTTTAAGATGCATTTTTTGTTTATAGTGTTGTACCCATGGATTGATTTTACGGAAAATGGCTTATTTACGAAAATAGCGTTTTTTAATTCTTTCATAGGTTTGATATAATTTTCGGAAGCTCGGTCTTGTGTATCTCGCACTACTATTAGTGGGTCTTTTATGTGCTGGTCCATGGCTAATGTAAGTGTTGGGTTGAACATTTTGTTGATTGGGTTTTGGGTTTGCCTATGAAACAGACTACTCTGTTGATTTTGCGTTGAATGTCTAGAACGAGATGTACCATCAACATCCATTGGCTGGACTGGATCCTGTCTGAGTGGCTGTCTTGGTTTTTTATTAAAATGGGGGTTTTTACCCTCCAGGTTAGATCTAGAATCTGTTATTGTATTGCTCGTGATTAGCCTCTACTTCTTGTGCTATGGCTAGAGCGGAAGGAAGATCGAATGGTCTAGCCGAAAAAAGAACATCGATTAGCGATTTTTTTGTTCCCAAAATAGATACGCTTTATCTCTTCTTCGTCATAGTATTGTCGTTTGTCTGCGTATGTAAAGTCTAGCCGGTTTATTATGGCTTTGAAGTTCAGAGGTATGTCGAAAGACGAAACAACCATATCGGCTGAACCTTTTTTTTTACTTCTTAGTATTCCTAGTGCTTGGTAGTGTTTGGAACTACCGTCATATTTTTCGTACACTTTATATGCTGTGTGGGCCGCTTTTCTCCATGAAACGTACGTCTCATTTTTACCCTCAAAGTCCGGCAGGGACTTCATAATATCTAAGGTCTCACTACACGAAACACTTATTCTGATTTCGGCACCTTTATAAGTTTCTACTTCTGGTGTGCTGATATTTACGTCTAGTAATTTTTGTTCGAATCTTCTTTCCTGTGTGGCGAGTGCGCTTGCAACTGCGCCTTCTACAATGGCTTTTAACTGCTCGTTGGTCATTGCCATACTGGAACTGTTTGGATTTTCCTGCAAATTTTCCGCACTTCTGAGTTTTAGGAATTCGTTTAACAAGTCTTCTATTTCACTATCACTCATATGTTTTCTTTAACACAAAGAACAAAGATTTTGGTTTTTTTTGTATTTAAATTTTTTTTCGAAAATGTTACGAAATTTTGTCTGAAACTCTTGGAATATGTTAAAGATTATTGTTTTATTTTTAAGTTTCGGAACCACTATTTTTTTAATAAAAAATATCAATGAACACTCCACTTACATGGTCTTCATTTTAATTTTTTTTAATTAAAATGTTGTGGCTGCTGCTGGTGCTCGTTGTAGTTTTTTCTTCTTGTTGTTTTTGCCAGTTCCTGGTATGGCGACGTTGGCGTGTAATGTTATTTTTTTTGTAATGCTGATGCTGCTGCTGTTGGTTTGGGGTTTGCTGGTACTGTTTTCTTTATTTTTTAAAACTGATAGCGTTTTAAAAACAAGAAAGGAAGCTAGCTTCGGCCAGCCGAAGCTTATATACCCTTGCAGATCATTTCTATTCATTTACAAAAACATTGAATTCATTTGCGTATATGTTACAACAAACCAAATTTTAGCTGTTTTCGTATTACTTTGGCATTAATTTTTTGATCCTTTCTATGGCAGCTATATAATATAGCCGTCCGAATTTTTTTAAATTTAATACGAAATTTTAAATTGTTAAAGAAAAGCAATAGTCCAGTGAAGAAGAAAATGTAATAGAAGTCAACAGAGATATAATTTTTTTCCTTTTAATTTTCATTTAATTTTTCGACAGTTCCTATGGCAGCTATATAATATAGTCATCCGGTTTTTTAAAAATTTTATTCGAAATTCAGAAATATTAAAAAAAAAGTATTCCCAAAAGTAAAAGGTAATATTTTTAAAAACACCAAAGCTAGAATTTTTTTTAGTTTTTTTTTTTCGATCTTTCCTATGGGAGCTATAAGATATAGTTGTCCGATCCGGTCGGTTCCGACATATATATTACCTGCAATAGAAATAAGACTTTTGGGAAAGTTTGAGCCCGATAGCTTTAAAACTGAGAGACTTGTTTGCGTAGAAACAGACGGACAGACGGACAGACGGACGGACAGACGGACAGACGGACATGGCTAGATCGACTCGTCTTGTCATGCTGATCAAGAATATATATATATATATACTTTATGGGGTCGGAAACGTCTCCTTCACTGCGTTGCAAACTTCTGACTGAAATCATAATACCCTCTGCAAGGGTATAAAAATCATACCATAAATACTTACAAAATGACAAAAATAATTCTTGATGGTAATGATACGAAGAGAAAAGTTGAGGGTGATAAATTTTCTACACTTCCTTATCATCATAGGGACTTAATAGAAAGGGAACTCATATCAAATGTTAAATTTCTTGAGGGACAGACGGACAGACGGACAGACGGACATGGCTAGATCGACTCGTCTAGTGATGCTGATCAAGAATATATACACTTTATGGGGTCGGAAACGTCTCCTTCACTGCGTTGCAAACTTCTGACTGAAATCATAATACCCTCTGCAAGGGTATAAAATTTGGTTACAACGAAATGGCTTTTATGCCGTCAGGCGGATAGTTTAGTAAAGTTATATTAAAAAATAGATCTAAAATAATTTTTCCCCGTAATTACTGGCTTGCCAGATTCTCCCAGCTTTCCCCATTTAGAAGACTGTGGAGATCCGATTCGCAAAGGGTGATTTTCGTAAAACATGTAAGACAAATCTCTCTCAGAATAGGGCAGACTGCAATGAAGTGTTGGACATCCTCGATTTCTCGCATGTTGCAGAGGCTGCATTCCAGTGATGGGCTGCCATGTAAAGTCTCGGTTCTTGATTCGAAGAAATGCTGTCAAACGGTCGACTGACTACACTATTGATAGTTTTGCAGCTCTAGTGGATAGGCAGAGTCGCCTGCAATCCACTGATTTCCACTAAAATGTCTTTGAAAGTGCTTTCCAATTATTGAATTTTTGAATTTTTTACCTATACCATCGGTCATTTCGATATCAAGCACAGCATTGAGTATGATCCATTCAAGCATTACATCCTTTACACTTTTACGTGGCATTTTGGGTTGTGATATGCAGACATATACATACATATATTTTACACACGTAAAAGCGATTTATTTTTAGTAACAAAAAATTTCAAAGGAAACGCTTCCTTCTACCTGTTACATACTTTTGCACGAATACAATATACCCTTTTACTCTACGAGTAACGGGTATAATGACCTTTCATAATCTGAATCTGAAATTGCATAAAGTTTTATCAGACCGAAGTTACCTTTTCTCAAAGTTACATTTTGATACACATTTTATCAAGACTAGTCAAAGTTTACTTTTTCTTCATTTTTAAAAATAGATTAAAGTAACAGTCTTTATTGTACCAAAAAAGTGGACATGCCATTAATTTCTTTTAAATGTCAAATAATTTTGCCTTTAAGTACAATAATATAGAATTTATTATAATATTTTTTAAAAAATATTTTTTATACAGCTTAAATTTAACCTGATTCTGAGAGATCTTTAAAGATTTCTCAGAAGAGACGGATTTCGCCGATTTCATATTTTACTACAAATTTTTATGAAAAAAAAATTTTCAAATGTGCAAAAATAAAGGTGCCGTTTTGTGCTTTTTTTATAAAAGTTGATAACAGTAACTTAACCTCAAACAAGAGAGAAAGCTATAGTCGAGAACTTCGACTTCGAGGGGATGAAAATATGCAATATCTATTTTGGCTCATAACTTTTTAATGAATGGTTCGATAAAAAATGTCTTCCACATGTTGATATGTATTTTTAAACACAACGAAATTGCATTTATACTTTTCGGAAATCTTTAAAGATGTGAGCGCCAGAAAGTCATTTAAGGCGATTGTGGGCGATTGAGTGGGGGCGTGGCGATCGGCTGAAACAAACTTGCGCTGCGTAGGAAGCCCAAGAATTTGTGTTGTTAATCCCAACTTTCTAGCTTTTGTAGTTCCCGAGATCTCAGCGTTCATACAGCCGGACAGACGGACATGACTAGATTGACTCGGCTTGTGGCCCTGATCAAGAATATATATACTCTATAGGGTCGGAAACGCTTCCTTCTACCTGTTACATACTTTTGCACGAATACAATATACCCTTTCACTCTACGAGTAACGGGTATAAAATACACTTTTAGTGAACTTTTGGCAGCAGAGTTGAAATCTTTTATTGCTTTACCTCTATCGTTTGTTGTTATGGAGATATTTCCCCATTTTTATTTTTTTTATTTTATTTTTATTTTATAAGTCATCCCAACGCTACAAGCTTCGAGCTTATTATTAATGCGCTAGTCACAAAAAACGTTTCAATTAAGGTAAACATATTTAAACTTATTAGCTAATACAGTACTTATACTTAATATTTAATATTTAGGTCGCTTTAAATTTATTAGTTTTGGTTATTATGAAATAAGTTTTAAGGGTTTAAAGGATTTTAACTTTTAAGGTGTGAGATTAATTTTAATTTAAAATGCGTTGTGCTGCTTATATTTTTGATGCTATTAGGTAGCTGATTCCATAGTCGAATAGAATATACAAAAAATTGTCTTTCTGATAGCAGAGACCTGTGCCTGACTGAAGTGATATTGTTTACCCTTCGTGATGTTGTAAATTGTAATTTTTCGTATAAGTAGGATGGTTCTTTATGAATAATAATTTTGTGTAGGAGAAGTAGTACTCTAAGGTTTATCCAATCCATTAAGCTAAGGTCAAAGATTTTATATGTAAAGTTGGAAACATGGTCCGCCCTCCGTAAATCAAAGACAAAACGAGCGACATTGTTCACAGCTACTCTAAGTTTATTCAGGCTGCATGAGTCACAGTTTGCAAAGACTTCTAATCCATAGAAAAGTTGTGGAATTATACAGGTTTTTGTAATTAGTAGACGGATGTTTGTGGGAAGAAAACGTTTTGATATTGACAGAGATCTTAGTGTGCCATAGGTCTTACCCACTGCCCTTGAAATATGGTCATTCCAGGACAGTGTTCTGTTAAAAATAAATCCTAGGTTGGGTGCATTATCCACGTATTTCAAAAAACTATTATTAATACTTAAAGGTAGTATGTTTTTAATTTTAATTTGCTTTTTGTGGATGACCAGACACATGGATTTTGCAGCGTTCAGACCTAGGCCATTGCCTTTTGCCCACTCACTAACACGGACAAGTTCACTATTACAGACAGTTACACACTCATGAATTCTATTAAGAGCACGGTTAAGGAACACAAACGAGGATAATATGTTAGACAATACAACTGATTGGCGACGATTGCTCAGGTACGAAGTCATTAGCTTAATTGCAGTGGTTGAAAAATTATATAAATTTTTTAATTTCGCACATAAAATATTGTGATTTACTGTGTCGAATGCCTTACTATAATCAAGTAAAACTAAGAATGTCACATTGGAAGAATCTATTTGTTCTCGTATATCCTCTGCTATTTTTAAAATGGCGGAAGTGCAGCTCCTGTGTCTTCTAAAGCCAGATTGTTTATCATTGAGCACTTTATTGTCTATTATAAAGTTATTTATTTGTGCCGCCATTAGGTTTTCGAAAATTTTGGATAGGTATGGGAGAATTGATATGGGCCTATATTCTTTATTTTTCTTTGGAATTGGGTGAATCTTGGCAACTTTCCAGCTGTCTGGAAACACGGATGTCATGATCGCAGTATTAAAAATGTGGGTGAGAAATACAAGTATTCGTGGGAGTAAAATCTTTATAAATTTTGGGTTAACATCGTCCAATCCGGTAGCATTCGATTTAATTTTAAGAATACATTCAAGGACATCACATTGACTCACACACACAAACCTAAATCTATTATCACATATATTTTCAGGTACTTGTTGTTGGTTCAGGTATATACTATCAGTGACTTCAGGTACATTGCATTCCGTGAACTGCCGATTCAAGGCATCTACATCTACATCTTCTAAAAGGCTAGTTTTTGCTCTCGATATTCCTAAATTTTTTATTACCTTCCATGTTTCGGTCGATGATTTTGTGTTATAAAACTTGCGACTGTAAAAGTTAGATTTGGCCGAATCGATTAGGTTTGTCACATTCTTTCGTAGCATTTTAAAAGTGGTACACAGTGCTGAAGTATTGTATCGTTTCCACTTGTTATATGCCTCGTTGCGCTTTTTGATGGCTGTCTTGATTTCAGAGTTAAACCATGGTTTTCCGGATGCCCGGAGGATTTTACTTCGTACCGGCACAAATTCGTTATAAAGGTAGCTGATATTATTTTGAAAAAAGGTCACTTGTTGGTCTACTGATGGTAAACTATAAATATCGATCCAAATGCACAAATCAAATTCCACGCCTAGATGGTCATAGTCTATATTTTTAAAGTCCCTAAATATTATTGTTTTGTCAAGAACTGGCAAGTCAAAGTTATACGTCAAGAAGATTAGGTCATGTTAAGAGAAGGACGGCACAATCAATTGGTCATAGATAACTACTTTTCCAATGTTGGTCACAAAAAATAAATCTAACAGTGTGTTGCGCGATTTGGTAAAATGTGTTAGAAAGGATGAGTTCACCAGGTTGATTCCTAGTGATTCAATGCTATTTTTCAGATGGGTTTCTCTTAGGACATCACTATTGAAATCACCTGCTAAGATGATATTACAGTAATTAACAGAGATATTTGACAGCAAATTGATGAGATCATCGTAGTTGACATTAAAATGAGGGCGATAAGTACACCCAATTAATATTTTTTCAGATTTATTTCGGCTGCTAATTTCTAGAAATACATATTCTATTGCACTGTTCTCGGGATGTTTACATATGGACTTGGTAGCTAATTTATTGCTGACATAAATTGCGACTCCTCCCCCGTGACTGTCACGATCTGCTCGAAAAAGATTGTATCCATCACACGACACTAACATATCACATAAATTCGGGAAAAACCATGTTTCAGAAATACATATAACATCTACGCACGAATTTACAAACAAATATCTAAATTCTTCAATTTTCTTAGTCAGACTTTGCGCATTAATGTGACAGATTTTAAGGCCGGATCTCTGCTTCGTAAGAACTCTTAATAAGGAAAACGTATTCGATTGATGTGTGTCCAAATGATCACCCATTTTGTATAAATATGAGAATAAATAAGCAGCGGACGCAATTAAAATAAATAATTATTAAACCCATGGAGCGGTGAAAATTTAAAGCGACTGGCCCTACTCTTAAATCTAACAAAATGTATCTTAATTGAACATATACTATTATTAAAAGAAGTGTATTTACTCGCGAAATGAATTACTACCGATATTATCCGCCAGATTGGTAGAAGCTGTCATCTCTGAAAGCTCCCTTTCGGTCTGCACGCACAAAGCATTCTCTCCTGTACTCAGCTTTACAAATACTTCTCCGCGCCGAGTGAAAACAGCTGTTAGGCGCTTTTGCTTCTTGAGACGCATTCCAATTTTGAACAACTCATATTTTGGTTTTGTCAGCTGTTCATTTAAGTATATAAATGCAGGCGAGTCAAGACCTATAATCTTTAAGCTTAATTGTGTTTTCGTTGTCCGCCGGTATGACCCAATTGCTCGTAACAATAATGCCTTTTCGCGCACGTGATCCATTCTAATAATAATTACCGGATCCACGATAGAGCTGACCGCTTGGCGGGTACGTACGCGGAAAATCGATCTTATTTTCGGTGGTGGTGTAATGTTAAGTGAGAAACATAGCTTATGGAAAAGTGTTTTGAGGTTCTCGTCTTCCACACGCGGAACCCCATGCCAGCGTAGATCGCAAGCAATCTCTGCTTCTTCCTGTGCTGCGCAATTGGCAGCAAGCTTGGCTTCCAGATCGCAGACCTGCTGCCTGAGTGGACCCACCTCTTGTGCTGCATAGTTGGTTGCAAGTTTTGCCTCTAGATCGCAAACCCGCTGCTTAAGTGGGGCAACATCATTTTCCAGCTGATTGACCCTTTCGGAAAGTCAATGGAAATCCTCGGTGACGCCCGTGAACCTAGCTTCCAAGCTCGTGAGAAGACGTTCGTGGAGTTCATTGCAGAGGCCCTCCCGAAGTTCCAATAGTCGCTTGTCGATCTCCTGTAGCAGCTTGGTTGGAGCAGTATCAGTTCCCTTAAGATCGGGATTAGTTTTCTCCCTTAGGCGCTTGGCTGAGGACATGTTGTTGTTTGTGTAGCTTGTGATCAGCTGAGTGGTTTTGTGTTATTATATGTATGTGTGAGTGCTGGATCGTTGTTTGTTGTTTGTACGTTTACTTCTGTTTTGCACAATTATTCTGAGTGATTTTATCTTTCTACTGTGTATTGCCTTTGGCTTGTGTCGGCGCGAATAATTTACTTTTAGTAATTAGGAGATTGATATTGTTGTGTAAATTGTTGTGTGGGCCGTCGAATGTATTCCGTGTTCCCGAGAATTTTAAGCTTTAATTTAAGACTTTGAGCACAGGAATTTTGATAAATATTAGATTATTTGACGAGCGCAAAGAAAACACAACCGACTTAGTTGCCAATGACTTTATGCTCCATTGTGCATTTTTAAGCCAAAAAGGTGCACTTACTTTGTTCGTGAACGCTTGCAGCTTTAATCATCTCTATCATATCGGCGCATAATGCCATCTCTATTCTATTCTATATACTTAACCTAGGTACATGAAAACATGTATACATACACAATATCTCTTTAGTTGCTGGCAACGCCGCTAAGATGGCGTAGTTTTGCGAAATTCAATTCAGTGTCAAATAGGCTTCGCAACTGGCAAGAATAAAAATTAATACAGTCCACACATACGCAACTCAACTCGTTCTTATTTCTGACCATATTGTTGGTCCTTCGTTCCCGGATTCTTGGACAGTTAGTGAAGTGCTTTGACTCTCAGGATAATTGTTTGCTATGGAACAATTAAAAGCATTTATGAAAGGTCGTGCCAGGCTCAAGGCCAACATCACACGTTGTCTCTCATGGGCTGAGCAAGCGGAATCTGCAACACAGGCAGAGATCACCGCACGCACACAACTTCCCCAAGAAGTTTGGAAGGAGTTTAATCATTGTGGCGATTGTATTGCTGTCCACGAGGAAGTGAAAGGTTTCGTCGATCCGGAGATCGATAATGCGATTTATAAAGAAAAGTACCTTAGGGCGAACGCAATTCTCAAGGACAGAAGTGATGCTCTACAACCGAGTACATCTACAGGCATTGCAAGTGGTAGCAACGGTGTGCACTCCAACGGCGACGCAATTATAAATTTGCTACAACAAAACCAACAACTATTTGAGCGACTGGCTGCAAATCAGGCTAATTCGAGCACGCCGGTTCATGTTGGTGGTGACGTCTCTTTGGCGAATTTTAGTTCGGTACATGCGGCGAATTCCAATCTGAGTGAATTTCCGAAAATTCAAATTCTAATTCAATTCTCTGGCAACTACACAGAGTGGCCCTCCTTTCAAGACATCTATGAGAGCACAATCCATAGCAAGCAACATTTGTCCAACACCCAGAAGTGAAAACACTTCTTGTTGATGAGGCTGCCAACTTGGTACGGCACTTGGCCATTACGGATACAGCTTACAACACTGCTTGGGAACGTCTTAAGGAGAGGTACAATCGTCCACGGCACATTGTAAACTCATTTTTAGAGCAGTTTATGAACCTACCAACAAAGGTAGATCCATCGATTCTACGGAAGGTGTCAGACGGAGCAAACGAAATTGTTCGCGGATTGGATGCGGTCAACCAGATGGGACGCGATTGCTGGATTATCTATCTGGCCCTGGAGAAACTTGACGCTGACACGCAGGTGGATTGAGCGCAGCATGGACACAGATTCCCCCACTCTCGAGGAATTCTTCAAATTTTTGTATTCTCGCTGCGAGGAACTGGAGCTAAGTAAAAGGGAGCTTGCTACTGGAGGCAAGACAACAACACATGCAGACAAACCAAAAAGAGTCACACAATCGATGGTTGCAGTCGAAGGCAGTGGCTGCACCAAATGTAATTCTACAGAACACACTCTGTACGGCTGTCAGCAGTTCTTGGACATGTCCGGGATGCAGAGGCGATCCTTCGTGAAGGAGAAATCACTGTGCTACAACTGCTTGCGATCTGGTCATGGGGTCAGCAAGTGCAAGACGACGTACAAATGTATGCAATGCAAGGAATATCATCACTCCCTTCTACATGTCCAAGCGAATCCACAAGCTATTGGGAATCTTGCCCAGATAGCAGGAGAGGACGAGCGAAACTTAAGCGCGTCCAATAACACTTCGGTGACTCTTAGTCATTTCGCCCAAGGAGAGGGCACTCAATCGGTTGTATGTGCACAGGGCACTGCAAAATCTGCACAGGAAACGGAAATAAAGCGAAGCATATTACCAACTGCCATGGTTTATGTTCAAAACACAAAAGGTGACCACGTAACATGCCGTCTCTTATTGGACACAGGCTCGGAGCTTTCCTACGTATCCGAGCGTTGCATCCAAGCTCTCGGATTGACACGGTCGGCATCACGCATCTTGGTTACTGGAATCTCTTCGGTAAAAGCAGACACGACAAGGGGATGCAGCACCTTGCACATCAAGTCTCGTATCTCCGAGGATCATTTGGTTGTCTACGCCCACGTGCTAGGGAGGATCACTTCTTCGCTAGAACGGCAAAACATCGATGCATCGGCACTCAAGGTTTTCAAGGATCTGCAGTTGGCGGATACTGAATTCAACACAAACTCACCTGTTTACATTCTATTGGGCAGCGAATACGTATGGTCAGTGTTCACAGGACGAAAGATGTACGACAGCAAGGGAAATCTTATCGCCATTTCTTCGGTGTTCGGATGGGTAATAACCTCACTCATCACATCGATTCCAAGCAACGCTATTGCACTGACTACAACAGTGGACATAGGCGCCACACTTCAGAAGTTTTGGGAACTGGAAAACGTTCAAAGCAGCGCAAATTGGAACCGGAAGATGAGCAAGTCGAGAAGCACTTTCTCGCCACTCACAGTCGCGATGAAAACGGGAAGTATATCGTGGAACTTCCATTCAACACTGAATGCCCCGAATTCGGAGAAACTCTACAAGGAGCGCTTAAACGTTTTAAATCGGTTGAGCGGCGGCTGCAACAAAACGAGCAGCTGCATACACAGTACGTACACTTTATGAGGGAGTACACAAATCTTGGGCACATGCGAGAGGTGCCACCTGAGGAGAACGCTACTGGAAATCAGTTTTATCTACCACACCACCCAGTGCTGGGTCGGAAGCTACGAGTCGTTTTCGATGGGTCATTTCGCGACGCCAATGGTAAGGCTTTAAATGACAACCTATTTACAGGGCCCAGTATCCAGCGCGATCTATTCGCTGTGTGCCTTCGTTTTCGAATGTACAAATTCGCATTCTCAGCGGACATCGTAAAAATGTTCCGCCAGATATGGGTACACGAAAAGCACAGAAACTTCCAGAAAATCGTTTGGAGAGAAGATCCATCCGATCCCATCAAGCATTTTCAGATGTGCACGGTAACATAATAATGATGGACGTTGATGCACTACGAGCAGTACAAACAAGTGGCCCAACGATACCAAGCACGTGCTTGTTACGCGCGGGAAAATATATGAAACAAATACTACAAATACTACAACTAAGATTGAAGCAAATGAGATAAAATTTTAGTTTTTAATACAGGGATAGATGTTGAAGTGCAAATTAAATGATAAAGATTGTTATAATTTTTACATAGAACACGAAAGGGCTCATGCAGAGTAAAATTTGATGTACATCGAGGCAAATTAAGAGGGTAACCTACGGAACTTCGTGCGCGCCATTCCTGGCGGTGCGAGTGCTGGAACAACTTGCTATCGATCATCAAGAGGATTACCCAACTGCTTCGAAAATCCTGCTGGAGGATTTTTATGTCGATGACGTTCTTACTGGCTCAAACAGTGAGGATGAGCTACTTCGAAACCGAAACGAGCTGGTTCAGCTGATGTCTCGCGCCAACCTTGAGCTCGGGAAATGGGTATCGAATACACCATGTATACAAACGAACGATACCGATACACAATCTGCACAAACGTCACCAGTAAAAGTTATCGGACTGTACTGGCATCCTGGGAAAGACATTCTAACGTACAATGTCGGTCTAGCTGCAAATCCTGATTGCACAAAGAGGCAAGTCTTGTCCGACGTCTCGAGGATATTTGATCCTCTCGGACTCTTTTCACCCATTGTTGTCCAATTCAAGATCCTTTTCCAAAAGGTCTGGCTCTTGAATTTGGATTGGGATGACCCACTCCCAACCAAATTGGCGGATAACTGGCTGAAGTGGAGAGTAGATCTGGAAACTCTTCAAACATTCCAACTACCACGATTTGTGGCCAACGACCCGAACGACATCGAACTCCACGGATTTTCGGATGCGTCAACCAAGGCGTATGCTGCTGTGGTGTACAGCAGAGTCACACATGACGATGGCTCAATCTCGGTGTCCATTATGGCTGCGAAAACAAGGGTGGCTCCACTGAAGCAACAATCCTTGCCACGTCTTGAACTTTGCGCAGCGCTTCTCCTCAGCCAACTAATTCGCTCGATCACATCTGGATTACGCCACAAGAACATAACTGTTTTTGGCTGGTCCGACTCTTCAATAGTGCTCCCCTGGTTATCGAATGCGCCAGCAAAACTCAAGACATTTGTTGGAAACAGAACCTCGGAAATCCTTGATACCATTCCAAGGAGTGCTTGGCGTCACGTGGACTCCAAAACAAATCCAGCTGACTGTGCGTCCAGGGGACTGATGGCTGCTGATCTCATCGACTTCCATTTGTGGTGGAATGGGCCTCTATGGCTACGGGACAAGGATCAGTACCTGGTAAAGTTAAACGACTCACGGTTCTGTTTATCTATTACAAACAAACGCATTCAAGGAGAAGTCAAATCAAACTGTTTGGCTACACTGGCTGAAGCAACCCCGATTCATATACTTGATGAACTAATCCAACGAGTGTCTTCTTGGATCAAGCTCGTTCACATTGTCGGCTACGTGTTGCGGTTTATTCAACGTACTCGAAATCCATCTCGCGAAAAGGTATCCAGAGCACTCTCGTTTGACGAGATCAAGGCAGCAAGGATTCTTTGCATAAAGCACGCACAAGGTTGTTTCCGCGACGATTACCAATTACTCCTTGGTAAAAAACCCTTAAGGAACCGCTCACAGCTGATCAAACTGGCACCATTAATCGTTGAAAACGATTTGCTGAGGGTAGGCGAACGACTTCACCATTCTGGATATTTGGAGCACGTAATCTAATTCGCAAAATAACACACGACTGTTTAGCTTGCTTTCGTCAACGCCACCACACATCCCTGCAACAAATGTCTAATTTACCCAGCGAACGCATTACTCAAGCGCTTCCATTTATATATACTGGTTGCGACTATGCAGGTCCAATCCTTCTGAAGGATGCAAAGGTTCGGAAGCCACGTATCAGCAAGGGCTACATATGCTTATTTGTGTGCATGGTCACCTCGTCCATCCACCTGGAATTTGCCACAGACCTGACAACGGAAACTATCTTGGCTGCCTTGCGGCGCTTTATATCCTTTCGTGGCAAGTGCACTAAAATCTATAGTGACAATGGTACAAACTTTATTGGAGCTAAGCGAACCCTCGACGAGATGCAAGAATTGCTTTCTTCACAAACACACAAGAACACCGTGTCTAGCACACTAGCGGATGATGGTATCCAATGGGTACTTATTCCCCCGCGAGCCCCTCACTGGGGAGGGAAATGGGAGTCGGCAGTTCGTTGTGTCAAGCTACATCTGCGCAGAATCACTGGAAACTCAACGCTCACCTTTGAACAGATGCGCACACTTCTTGCTCAGATAAGCGCAGTGATAAATTCACGCCCCTTGTGCTACACACCGGATACGGAAACGAACTACCTATTACCCGCTCACTTCTTAATTGGGCGACCATTAACCACAGTGCCAGATCCCGATTTGAGTCACATCCCAGTGGGCCGATTAGGATATTGGCAAAGCATTCAGTCTATGCTTCAAGGATTCTGGAAGAAATGTCATCAGGAGTATCTGACTACTCTGCAGCAACGTCCAAAATGGACTAACTCAACACCCAACATCTCCACCGGTGATGTTGTGCTCGTAAAAGAGTCCAATTCACCACCTGCATCCTGGCACATCGCACGGGTTATGGATACCTATCCAGGAAAGGACGACCTCGTTCGAGCAGTCAAACTGAAGACCCCGACAGGAGAGATGACCAGACCGATCACGAAAGTTGCTGTATTGCCCCATTCAGAAACTGTGTTTCAGGGCGGGCCGGGATGTTCGTGAACGCTTGCAGCTTTAATCATCTCTATCATATCGGCGCATAATGCCATCTCTGTTCTATTCTATATACTTAACCTATGTACAAGAAAACATGTATACATACACAATATCTCTTTAGTTGCTGGCAACGCCGCTAAGACGGCGTCGTTTTGCGAAATTCAATTCAGTGTCAAATAGGCTTCGCAACTGGCAAGAATAAAAATTAATACAGTTCACACATACGCAACTCAACTCGTTCTTATTTCTGACCATACTTTATAAGCTTTTGTGGGTGAATTATATGACCAATCCCAATCAAATTAGGCTCTAAATGCAATAGAATAAAATGAAAAAAGAACAATAAGGTTAACAGTCCAGTCATGCTTGGTTGATTTGATTCGCACTTTTGGCCTCTGTTACCCCACTGTGTGATGTAAGGATATTACTGGTTAGTATAAGTGGATATTGCGCAATTAACTTTAGCTAACTTTTTTGGATGTGGCTTTAATCAATCGGAAACGTTGTACAAAGCTGTCCTCGTCCTTTCTTTCCCAACACTCTATCATTATTAATGTTGACATCATCGCCTTCCTCTCCAAACTCAAGTCCCTGTCCAAATTAAGCCAAACTCCATTGTTTTCCTTTCATTCAAATTTAAAACAACAAATAAATAAAAAAAAATAAATAAATAAAATAAAATTGCATTGATAAAATTGTAACTTATAGAAAGTATACAAATTCACGACTCTCTCTTGAATCACATTCATCTCTAAAGATTATAGAATAAAAAACTTATTTTTAAGGGGAGAGCTAGCTAGCAGGCAAACGTTTGCACAGTATTCCATTGGACTAAGATCCACTAAGATCCGACATGTCGCCCCAGTGGCCCTAAAGAGCTCCAACATCAATATTTTAACAAAAAAATTAGATTTATTTAAATCAGGAATCGTAAATAAGAGTTAACCTGTTCAAAAAAAAATGACAATTTAGTCTTATTTTCCAATTTTAAATAAAAGTTAACAAATAACTCTTATGCTTCAATTTTTATACTCTTGCAGAGGGTATTATAATTTCAGTCAGAAGCTTGTAACGCAGTGAATGAGACGTTTCCAACCACATAAATTATATATATTCTTGATCAGCACCAATAGCCGAGTCGATCTAGCCATGTCCGTCTGTCCGTCCGTCCGTCTGTCCGTTTCTATGCGAACTAGATTCTCAGTTTTATCCCAAAAGTCTTCTTTCTATTGTCGGTAGTACATATGTCGGAGAGAGTCGGATCGGACCACTATATCTTCAGGCTCCCATAGGAATAATAAAAAAAGTAAAAGAAAATTCAATGTAACTTTGTAGGAAGTAGTCGAGATTGCATCTTAGATCATTAATTTCAGGGCCGAAAAAGAGCGTTCCACGGAGACCTGAGTATCAGGAACGCACTGTACAATTTTCGCCAGTCAGTATAAGTGTGGGTAGGTGAACTTTTTCCCTTCCCAATACTCCATTATGTCCGTTTTCAAATCAATTCTCTTTGGAAGGTAAGTATACCCGTACTCGTAGAGTAAAAGGGTATATTGTATTCGTGCAAAAGTATGTAACAGGGAGAAGGAAGAAGAAGCCTAGATAGAAATCTTAGATTCCGATAAAATCAAGAATTTTTCTAAAATAATTTGACGGAATTTTGATCAACGCATACTATATACGTCTCCAGTTCATATCGATGCTAGGAAATTATATAACCACCTGCGTGTGGAGCAATGGTGTAACCACCGAAGGAGTCGATACTTGCGCATGTCATTGAATTTCGATTTATTGAGAGGAGACACTAAACATTTTGGGTATATATTATAATTTAGAGAAAAGAATGAAAAAAGAGTAAAGAAAATAAAGGACGTTTTTTTGAAAAATCGTCAGCTAATTAATATTGATGAAATTGATTGTTCGATCCTAAACAGAATTAAGGGAAACCGATTTCCATATTGTGAAACTCATCTGAAGATCGGGGTCTGTGCTCTAAACAATTCATACATTATTTTACAATTCTTTAATGCAATTCGATATCAAGAAAATAATTTTATATCCGTAATTTTAAAGTTGAGACTAGGTGTGTAAGGATCTACAACAACAGAATACTAATAAAATGAAATTTCACAAGGATATTGATCAATTTATGGAAAACTCTAAAGGAAGGATAATTGGCCAGCATTTTTAACATTTCCTAAACACAAAAAAACGATGTTCATGTATCAAGGAGGACATGATCTCAAAGCTACGAATTTTACATTCTGTGATCCCGAATTGACATCTGAAACATGCGCCAGCCTCTTCTATGCAAAACGCTGGAGTGGAGCGAGAAAATTAATTTTAATATATAACAAGAAAGAAAGCTAGCTTAGGCCAGCCGAAGCTTATATACCCTTGCAGATAAAGTAAATACCTGTAGTTTAATGCTCACTATCAGTGCAGTTCCAGGGATTTCAAATTCTGCATGCCTATTTAACATTTTGTTTTTAAGTTGTCAAAAATCAAAACGCCCACTTCCTACAAAGTTATGAATTTTCTTATATTTGTTTGATTATTCCTATGGGAGCCTTAAGATATAGTGGTGCTATTCCGGCTCGCTCCGACACACATATGTACTACCTGCAATAGAAAGAAGACTTTTGGGAAAGTTTAATCGCGATAGCTTTTAAACTGAGAGACTATTTCGCATAGAAACGGACAGACAGACATGGCTATATGGATTCGGCTATTGGTGCTGATCAAGAATATATACTTTATGTGGTCGGAAACGTCTCCTTCACTGAGTTGCAAACATCTGACTGAAATGAAAAGGCTCTCGATGCGTTAATACGTGTATGTGATAATGAGTGCCTAATATTTTACTAAGGTGTTTCAAGGCTATTTGATTTATCTGGCATACCCGGTGCATCTGCTTCGTCGTTGAGGACTTTGATTGACAATGTCAGGGCAATTAATAAATCATTGTTGTCTGTTGGTAACGACAGTAAAATTGTTAACATCATGTTGATTCATATAGTCATGTCAAAGGTAGATGCGGAACGCGAGCTAGATGGGAAGAGGGACTTCATTATTTTAAGATTCCCGCATGGAAGGATTGTGAAGATGAGATGAATAAGCGGTTTCAACATTTGAAGAATCTTTATCGAATAAAAGAAAAACCAATAAGGCTTATCGAGATAGCCGGCAGAAGAAAAATACTACTACATTATTAACAGTTAATCAAATGGAGCATCTTCAGATCACCAAGTGTGTGTTTTGTAAGTCAAAGGATCACGCGATCACTGCCTGTTTCATACTTGTTGTAAAAAAGGCCACCCAGATATCATAATTAAATAGGAAGAACTCTTTGGTTAACTTAAACTTATAATTCTTCAGTTTATTATTCACGGGTTTTAAGTAAACTTGTCCGTTCTACGTCGAAATCAAAAAGGCAAGAGCGAGAACTCTTTTAGTGTTACCAGTTTCCGTTTGGTCAATTATCTTTTGCTCCTGGAAATATCGAAATGGTATTTTTCCATACACCTCCTCAAAATATACATTGAAATATTATTCTTATTCGGACAGTTGTATATTCTATGAACAGTAATAAATAATCCATATTCATCTAGAAATAGTTTTTCGATACAAAAACAAACTAGTTCTAGGATTAAGGGAAACCCAATAAAACCTTAATTGAAACATTGGTTAATTTAAAAAAAATGTTAAACTTCATTCGACAAATTCAATGTTTCTTTAATTACTAGTAAACAACAAAATATAAGTTTCATTAAATTAAAATTCCACTTCATTATTTACTTTAAACTAAGTTCTAAATTAAATATCAGTTTCAATAGTTTCATTTGGTTTGATTTTGAATGTAGTTTTTGTAGATAAGGTATAGTTTAAGTTCTTGAGACCCATTTCGTTCCTTAGGTTCAAGAATCTGGCAGCGGGCAACGGCTTCGTGAGGACATCTGCCACTTGGTGTTCTGTGGGAATATATTCTAAAACAATTAGTTTATTTTCAATTTGTTCTCTTGAGAAATGGTACTTAATGTCAATATGTTTTGATCGTTTGTGGCATGTAGGATTAATAGCTATACTAATGCAACCTTAATTATCTTCTAGTATTTTGATTGGTTTATTTAATTCAAATTTTATACTAGATGCTAACGATTTTAACCATAAAGCTTCTCTTACTGCTTTGAATAAAGCCGTATATTCTGCTTCTGTGGATAAAGCAGCACCTGAATTTGGTTTATTTGTATTCCAGCAGATTACATTTGAGTCAAACATTTCAAATATAAAACCTGTTGTACTTTTTCTATCGGTTTCACTTCCTACCCAGTCAGAACCAACAAATCCAATAATTGTGTCATTAAAATCTGCATTTTTAATGAATGTTAATTTTAGATCAACAGTGCACTTTAGATATCTTAAAACCCTTCTAAGATTTTTCCATTATTTTGAATAATTCTACCAATCTGGCCTTATTCTTTATATGCTGGCCATTCTCATTAATTTTTATAGTAAACCCCCACCTACAATTAACAATGTTTTCATCCACAAGCTGATCAACTAAAGTCCAAATTTTATCATATAAATGCGAATCTAATTCTTCTTTTACGGCTTCTTCCCACTTAGTTCTGTCTGTTCTATTTTTAATATTATTGAAATTACTTGGGGTGTCACCCCAAAAGGTGAGCGCATTCATTAAACATTTGTTTAAGAACCGATATGATGTTTTTGGCTTATCCTTTAATCTTTCACTTCTTCTGACTTCAATTTCATCTACTTTTAATGGCAATCTAGGCAATTCTTCACCAATAATTACAATTAAATCGGTATTTTTGCAAATGGTTGTCTCACTAGGCTGTGTATCTGATTCAAAATGATCAGATTTTCCATCCGTACTCTCATTCGGGATATTTGACTCCTCCGCTTCTGAATTCATTTCAGGAGACAATTGAAGATTATTCATACTATCATTTTGAATACTTTATACCAGTTCCATACTTTCATTCTGGAACTCTAAGTCATTTACCACAGTCCTAGTATTCTTCTTATTGATTTCATCAACAACTACGTCTCTTGCCACCACAAATTTTTTTGAACTTATGTCCCACAACCAGAGTTTGTAAAAAAGGTCTCACTTGTGCTTGTTGTCAGAAAAAAACACATACTGACCCCATACGAACCTGTCAGAGAGAGACCCCAAAATGTCGTTTGCCCATGGGTTGCTCCTGCTCAACCGATGAGCCATTTGGGTTGCTCTATCGGGTCTGTGTTCACCCGAGACCCTTTTCGTCGAAAATACTCGGCAAAAGGTCTTTTACACTGCTTGCTTTGTTGCTCTCGTATAGCTGAATAAAAATTGGGATGCTCTTTCTCCACCTAGCAGCCTTAATGATTCTCAGGGGTCATTTCTTTTTTTCACCATTCTGGATGGTCAAACCTATACACGGAAATTGAAAATTGTGCTTTGTTTCATGGTCGCCCACCATTAATGACCAACAAAATTAATTTTTCTGGCTACAATTTAAGTCACCTTATTTGAAGGAAGTTGCGAAAGTGGTGCTAGTCTCACTTGCATAACAAATATCAGTGGAGAGGTAATTTTCAACCCTTAATTTCATCCTCAACAAAAGACATTAAATCTTTAACAATTTCAATGCTTAATTTGTAATTTTAAATATATAAACATGAATAAATAATAATAATAATTGGGTTATTTCATTATATAACAAGAAAGGAAGGTAGCTTCGGCCAGCCGAAGCTTATATACTCTTGCGGATCATTCCTATTCATTTACAATATCATTAAATTTAAATTAAATTGCGAATTTGTTACAACAATCCAAATTTTAGCTGCTTTCGTATTACTTTGGCATTAATTTTTTGATCCTTCTATGACAGCTATATAATAAAGCCGTCCGAATTTTTTATAAATTTAATACGAAATTTTGAAATTTGAAAGAAAAGCCATATCCCAGAGGAGAAGAGAATGTAATAAATGTATAATATAATTTGTTCCTATTAATTTCCATTTAATTTTCCGACCGTTCCCATGGCAGCTATATAATATAGTCATCCGATTTTTTAAACATTTTTTTCGAAATTCAAAAATATTTAAAAAATAGTATTCCCAAAAGTAGAAGGTAATAACAAAAAACACGGTTTTTTTTCGTTTTTTCCTATAGGAGATATAAGATATTGTTGAGAGATTTTGAATTTGTACTTGAAGTTTGAAGTTTAGTGTAAGTTAGTTTAGGACGAAGGCGGGTGCACAATAAAGTTCTCTCTCGCTCTCTGCGAATTCGCCCCGTCTTCGTCAACTGTTGTTAAGCTGGGCTCTAAGAACTTTGTTAAAATATTGTCGTCCAATCGTTGAAATTGATTTAGATCGACCACACGTATTTTTCTCATTCTCGTTTTTCGCTTTTGCCTAAAATTAAAGTTTATTGCCACAAGTTTTTCGGTTTTCTTGTTTATATATATTTAGAAAAAATATTCTAAAATTTCATGGCGCCCCCGGGTGAACTTTAAACTATTAATAATTAAAGGCAACATGTGACAGTGACACAGTGAAAACACAGCAAGTGATAGCAAACTTGATTTGCATTCAAATTAATAAAAATACACAAAATTGTGTGTATCGTTGCCCGCGGCGAGTAAAAAGTTAAATACATAGCAGCTTTGCTCAATTTATCGTGCCGGTCGCGAAATACCCTTTTAATCCGCCAGTACTGCCGTTGCCAAGGGATGCTCTGTGACTGTTCGATGTGTAAAAGGAAAGTGGCAGCTGGATTAAAAGACCCCAACGCAGAACCCGAGGTATTTGTGCAAAAAATTGAAAGCTAGAGTTTGTTAACAAAACAATCTATTTGTTTCTTGTCTTGTGCTGAAAAATTGCACCTCGCTTTCAATTCTTGGCACAGACGTATCGATATAGTAGAGCTAGTTGTGCATGCATTAATTATAATAAAAATGAAAAAATTGCAAACTTACACATTTACAGAAAAAATAAATACAATTTATATTATATTTATTATATACATATACACATATACACATACACATTACATAACCCATTTGAACCGCCCTTGGATGCAACATTTAATTTGTGTTTTCTTACGAAAATTATTGCAATCACTGTCGCCCCCCCCACTACATTGTGTTAAAACTCGAAAAATTAATAGTTGGGAAAATTCATCCCAGCCGCTATACATAACCAATACATAGGCCCTTATATACAAGCAGCTGCAGCGGTGAATTTTTTCGTTTTCGCTTTCGCTTGTCCGACGCTAGCAACGTTGTTATTGTTGTAGGATTTTGGTTTGGCGCGCTGACGATTAGCTGACCGTTAAGTGACGCGCTACCCTGCATCCGGTCGGGTATACTGATTTGCCGTCACCACTATTAATTTGATACTACGTGGTTTGATTTAATTAAATATTTTTCGTCGCTTTGTTGTGACGCTTTTGGTAACAACATTTTCTAACAAATTTAATAATTATAGACAAAATTATTATTAACTCTCGTTGTTTTGTTTCGAAATTTATTTCATCACCATTCTAATTTGAATTATACTTTTAAATTAAATTTATTCAATTTAATAAATTGTTGCTGGATATAATTTATTCTACATAATTATTTATATATAATTTTTTCGTGGCCTATATATATATAAATTAATATAAAAATGAGTCCAGATAAGCCAAAAAGTATTGATCTTCTTGCTGACCTTAAAAACAAGCTCAAAAAGCCAGTAAATAGCATCCGCCGATTAAATAATCGGCTAGAAGCCGGCCAGATTCCGATTCTGGATGACGAATTAAAATGTAGGCTAGAAAATTTAAATGATGTAATTAACAAGGCAAATCAATTACAAGAAAAGATAGAAGATTTAGATGATAACGATGAGTTTGGAGAAGAGTTGGAAGAGCTTTCCATAACAACCAAGGCAAAAGTATTGTCGTTTATCTCGGCCTTGAAGACAGCTAGCGATACCAAAACTCTTGGGTCAGCTTCTGTAGTCCCAACTCGAGCTCGACTTCCGAATTTGGCATTGCCGAAATTCAGCGGCAAATACTCGGAGTTTAAAAATTTCATAAGCCTTTTTGAAACTCTAGTTCATCAAGACGATAACATTCCCGTTATTGAAAAATTTAATCACTTAATCTCTTGTCTTTCTGGTGAAGCTTTGGGGACTATCAAGGCCTACCAAGTTACAGAGAGCAATTATGAGAAAGCTTTAGTCAGCTTGAAAAAAGTGTATGATAACGAATGTTTAATTTTTATGAATAATATTTCAACATTGTTTAGTCTTCCAAAATATCGCAACAGTCTGCGTCGTCTCTAAGGAATCTTATCGATACCGTGTCATCGATATACGGTTCTTTGTTATCGATAGGAGACGATACCAAGATTTCAAATGCAATGTTGATCTATCTCGTCTTGAACACAGTCGACCCAGTGACCAAACAAAAATGGGAAGAACAGTTAGATTATGAAAGATTACCTCTTTGGTCCGATTTTGAAAAAATGTTAAATTGCAGATATCAGCATTTATCTGCTGAAGAATCGACGAAACCAAAGCTAGATAAAGTTACGTCGAGCAAGCCACATAATCATAGCTCATTTACATGTTCTTCGTCCAACAGTAAATCCCAGCAAGGTTGTAGCTATTGCAATGCAGACGACCATATCCTAGCGAACTGTGGTCCGTTTGGTCGTCTTTCCGTTATGCAAAGGTTTGACTTTGTAAAATCTGCTTCATTATGCATCAATTGAATGCGAAAGGGGCACACTGTCTCGAAATGAAAATTTAACAAATGTCGAGTTTGTGGACGCTCGCATCACGTTTTACTGCATAGATATACAGTTTCCGAGAACAGTTTAGCGTTGCCACCACCCCAAGAGATTCTTACTCCTCCTTTAAATCAAGATCAGCCTTCCACGTCACATGTTATGCATGCGACATTATCGGACAGGGTGATTTTTGCCACGTCGATCGTAAGTGTACGAACCAAAAACGGTGAATATATTTTGGACCGAGCACTTCTTGACTCTGGGTGCCAAACTAACTTTATAACAGAGGACCTTGCTCACCGCTTACAGATCCGTAAAGAGGAGTCCTGTATCAACTTACTTGGTATTGGCGAGTCCAATTCTCAAGTTAAGAAAAAGGTACATACAGTGGTGAAGTCGCGTATAAATGGTAGTGAGCTCTCATTCGATTTTTGGATTTTAAAATCAATATCAGGATACCATCCTGACCAGTCTGTTAATATCAATGACTGGAAAATTCCAAAGAACCTACCTTTAGCGGACCCATATTTCTACAAGCCACAAAGAATAGATTTGTTAATAGGAGCAGAATCTTTTTTCGAATTATTAGCTGTTGGACAAATTAGACAAGGTCCCGACTTTCCAACTTTGCAGAAAACCCTCCTAGGATGGGTTGTATCAGGAAGATATAAGGCATCTTCCCCTACAGAAGTTGTGAAAAGTTTTAGTTGTAGTGAAGAGCTGTTAGTATCTATTGACAGCACACTACAGAAGTTTTGGTCACTGGAAGAAATGCCGTCTCTAAAGAAAATTCTGTCGCCTGAGCAAAAGTTATGTGAAGAACACTACCGGAAGACTACTCAGGTTTTGCCATCAGGTCGGTTTGAAGTAAGGCTGCCGTTTAAATCTGATCCAAATGGGTTGGGAAACTCCTTTGAAGTTGCAAAACGGCGGTTTTTGTCGCTTGAAAGAAGGTTGTCTCGAGACCCTGACATGAAGAAAATGTATTTTGAATTTATGGAAGAGTACCTTTCCTTAGGTCATATGTCTCCTACAGATAGAATTCCTTCTGCTCCACATTATGTTATCCCACACCAATGCGTTCTGAGACCCCAAAGTACGTCAACCAAGTTACACGTCGTTTTCGATGCTTCTTGTAAATCGTCAACTCAGATCTCTCTAAATGATGTTTTGATGGTTGGGCCGACAATCCAAGATGAGTTGTACTCAACGCTACTTCGCTTCCGGCTGCATAGGTTCGCCTTGACCGCCGATGTAAAGAAAATGTATCGCCAAGTGATGGTAAATGAAGCGGATAGGCAGTTTCAACTTATAGTGTGGAGAAGAGACCCCTCTGAGTCCTTGAGATTATATAAGCTCAACACCGTAACCAGCCCCATTTCTGGCAATTCGGTGTTTAAAAAGGTTAAGCGAGTCTGCCAAACTTTCTTTTCCTAGAGCTGCTGAAGTTATTGGATCCGACTTGACTGGTGCTGCATGCGTAGAGGAGTTAAAGACCATTAAGTCTGAAGTGTCTCAGGTTCTTCAAACTGCAGGTTTTGAATTGACAAAGTGGTTTTCAAACTCACCTGACGTCACCGCATCTGAGAGCACAGCTAAATCCATACCCATCTCGGACTGAGAGTCTACAAAGGCGTTAGGAATATCGTGGTTGCCCAACGAAGATGCCTTTAAGTTCCAAATTGACAATGCTGTCATGGGTCTCCGAGCGACAAAACGAAACATACTATCGGTGACATCGAAGCTGTTTGACCCCCTCGGCTTATTAAGTCCAATTGTAATTAGAGGAAAGATCCTGTTGCAGGAACTCTGGCTCAATAAGTTAGTTTGGGATGAGTCGATTCCAATGCATTTGGAAACAGAATGGAATATGATACAAAATACACCGTCTAATTTAGAAGAAATATCAATTCCTCGGTTTGTGCATACCGATCCGATGTCACCGGTCCAATTACATGCCTTTGCCGACGCATCCTTAAGAGCTTACGGAGCTTGCGTCTACATTTGTAGCAAAACTGCAGAAGGTTATAAAGTATCATTGTTGACGTCAAAGTCAAAAGTAGCGCCGCTCAAGACTAAGACTCTTCTAAGTCTTGAGTTATGTGCCGCTCACCTTCTTGCAGATCTCTGTCACAGAATCAAGCCCCTATTAGAGGTACCTATCGAACAAATTGTTTATTGGTCGGATTCTGAAGTTACGCTTCATTGGATCCGGTCTCATCCGTCTTCGTTGTCCACATTTGTATCGAATAGAGTTGCGGAGATTCAAGAGTGGTCAGGTGAAGCTACATGGCGGCATGTCCCCATGAAACAGAACCCAGCAGATATCGTATCAAGAGGTTGTGACGTCGACGAAATCATACAGTCGATATGGTTTACTGGACCAGCGTATCTAACGGAAGGAGAAGAAAACTGGCCCCAAAATGCACACTTTGACCTAGATGAACAAGTCCTACTGCAAGAATCGAGGAAGACTGCGGTCGGGCTGACCGCTGCTGTACAAAATTCGGACTTGGTTGATGTCATCCAGGGATTTTCGTCACACCTTATACTGCTTAGGGTATTCGTTTACATGTTCCGCTTCATTAGAAAATGCAAAGACTAAAGTAAAGTATTTGAAAAAACTTTGTCACCCACTGAATATAATGAAGCCTTTTTGAAAATTGTCGAGGTATTACAAAAACACGAGTATCACGAAGAAAGGGAAAAAGTCCGTAAAGGCTCCAGAGTTGGCCCAAGTCTTCAGCGATTGAATCCATTCATTCATGAAGAAAAGGGGACTTGGTGTTACTTTTCGTTGTTGCGAGTTGGGGGGCGACTAGCTAACGCTCCTATATCATACGATGCCAAGTTTCCATTGTTGTTGACGAAACGCTCCCAATTTGTGCAGAGCTATGTCCGGCATCTGCACCATTGTAATTTTCATGTTGGTCCACGAGCACTTGTGAGTCTCCTTCGACAGCAAATTTGGATCGTAAACGCTCAGGAGTCAGACAGTTCGATCATGTATCCGCTGCTTCAAGTGCAAGCCTCGACTGATGACACAAATTATGGGAAATTTACCCGCAGATCGTCTCCGTGCTCTCCGCCCATTTGCTATATGTGGCGTTGATTTTTGTGGCCCTGTCTATACAACACTGAAAATTCGTGGTAGGCCTCCGTATAAGTCCTACATTGCGCTCTTTGTTTGTTTCGCGTCCAAGGCGGTTCATCTAGAAGTTGTTTCAGATTTAACCACAGATTCCTTTTTATTGGCTTTTCAAAGGTTCGTTGGGCGCCGAGGATGTCCCCAAGTCGTCCATTGCGACAACGGGACGAACTTCGTCGGAGCCAGTCGCCACTTCCAGGCCCTTCGAGAGCGGATCGAGGAAGAAGCCGACGCGATACGCGAATTCGCATCAAGAAGCGGATGCGAGTTTGCGTTCACACCGCCTCGGGCTCCGCACATCGGCGGACTATGGGAGGCAGGTGTCAAAACTGCCAAGAACCTACTCCTACGGGCGGTGGGCAGCGCGCTCCTAAGCGCAGAAGAGCTGGCGACAGTGCTCGTCGGAATCGAGGCGGTGATGAACTCCCGCCCGCTCGGAGCGATAAGCCAGGACACAAGCGACGGAGAGGCGCTGACTCCCGGGCACCTGCTGACAGGCGGGCCGCTGCTCACCACACCAGCACTCCGGACCCCGGACCAGGAGGGTCTCAGCTGCTTACGGCGATGGCGGCTTGTCTCGTCAGTCAGGCAAATGTTCTGGCGGCGATGGTCCCGGGAATATGTCCTGGGCCTACAAATTCGGGGCAAGTGGCACCAGGAGCAGCCGAACATCAGCGAGGGAGATCTCGTCGTCGTGGCCGAGGACAACCTTCCGCACCAACAATGGCTCCTGGGGAGAATCATCGCCAGGCACGCAGGGGAGGACGGCATGGTCAGGGTCGTCGACGTTAGGACGGGCGCAGGAGGCGTTTTTCGGCGAGCCATCCATAAATTGGCGCCGCTTCCCATTTGTTGAAGCCTGAAGCGTTCAACGGGGCCGGTGTTGAGAGATTTTGAATTTGTACTTGAAGTTTGAAGTTTAGTGTAAGTTAGTTTAGGACGAAGGCGGGTGCACAATAAAGTTCTCTCTCGCTCTCTGCGAATTCGCCCCGTCTTCGTCAACTGTTGTTAAGCTCGGCTCTAAGAACTTTGTTAAAATATAGTCGTCCAATCGTTGAAATTGATTTAGATCGACCACACGTATTTTTCTCATTCTCGTTTTTCGCTTTTGCCTAAAATTAAAGTTTATTGCCACAAGTTTTTCGGTTTTCTTGTTTATATATATTTAGAAAAACTATTCTAAAATTTCAGATATAGTTGTCCGATCCGAAAGTTTTGGGAAAGTTTGAGCCCGATAGCTTTAAAACTGAGAGACTAGTTTGCGTAGAAACAGACAGACAGACAGACAGACAGACGGACGGACAGACGGACATGGCTCGTTTGACTTGTCTAGTGATGCTGATCAAGAAAATATATACTTTATGGGGTTGGAAACGTCTCCTTCACTGCGTTGCAATCTTCTGACTGAAATTATAATACCCTCTGCAAGGGTATAAAAATGTATCTACAAAATATTAAAAAAAAAAATTAAATATTAAAATATTTGAATATCAAGTATTTTTTGCCTCTATATATTTATCTTTTATTTACCCTATAATTTTTGTTCTCTCTCTATCTCGCTTTCGCTCTCTCTCAAATGCTTCTCCTGTCGTTGTGTTGTAGGAACCCTTTTGTTGTCTTGCTCCCCTACCGACTGTCAATATATGAGCGCCGAACGATTTTGTGGCTCTGCGAAATAAGTCCCCAAGAAATAAGTACCCAAAAAATAAATGAAATATGTCCCCAAAAAATATGTATGGGGACAACAACAACGATTTTAGATGTCATTTTGGGGAGGTATTTCATTTTTTGGGGAAAAAAAATTGGGGACTTATTTCATATGCAATAAGTCTTTTGGAAAACGGTACCTGCGAACTGCCTACAAAATATATTGAACACTAGCTGGGTCGGTAGCACGCAGCTTCGCCTGCGGAAACTAAAATTGAAAATTAAGCTAATTATTATACCCGTTACTCGTGGAGTAAAAGGGTATATTGTATTCGTGCAAAAGTATGTAACAGGGAGAAGGAAGCTTTTCCGACCCTATAAAGTATATATATTCTTGATTAGGATCACTAGCCGAGTCGAACTAGCCATGTCCGTCTTTCCGTCTGTCCGTCTGTCTGTCCGTCCGTATGAACGCTGAGATCTCGGAAACTATAAAAGCTAGAGGATTGGATTTTTCATGCATATTCTTGGAGTTCCTACGCAGCGCAAGTTTGTTTCAAAAAGGTGCCCACCCCTTTAACGCCCACAATCGCCCTAAACCATTTTTTGAAAGGTGTCTGGCGCCCACCCCTTTAAAGATTTTGGAAAACTAAAAATGCAGTTTTATTGTGATTATCAATACCTATCGAAATCGGACCATTCGTTAAAAAGTTATGCCCGATCAAAGTTTTATATATCCATCTCCCTCGCACTTCCTTAGCTGAGTAACGGGTATCTGATAGTCGGGGCACCCGACTATAGCGTTCTCTCTTGTTTTAAATTTAAAAATGACTTATTTTTAGCCTATAAACCGAGAAAAGATTTTATCAGAACTTTTTTCCTTAATTTTGGTAGAAATAACAGTATTTTGTCCTATGCAAACTACTTAAGGAAAATACAAAAATTTGAAAAAAACCATTATGTGTTTTTTTTAAATCTTTCTTAAAGAATAAATAAACTTAATTTCTTACAAAAAAATAAAAACGAATTGCTTAAAGATATACATAGCTGTCCAACAACAAATATGATAATTTTGGTTAAGATTTACAAAATTTGAAACGTACAAACCCATCTAAAATGTGATGCGATGTTCATCCTTTCGCAGTTGAAAAAATTACTGTATCCAATTCTAATTTTAATAAATTGAAGCAATACTATTGCCCTTAATTGGACGGACACTCATATTATAAGTCTTAGAACATTTTTGAAAGAAATGAAAATTTTAGTCTGGATTTTATTTTATCAGTCCTTCAAAACAAATCCTGTTGATCTTGGCCTTGCTACCTCGTTTTACCTTTTCCCCTTTGTTAATTGTCCCTGCATTTTTTGTTTATCAAAGACTGCATTTTAAAACTATTGTAGGGGGGGGGGGGGGGTTATTGCACGTCGCGACGTGAAGCTTTAAATCGTTCTCCTGAAAAGTATGTTATTTCAAGTCGGTGAACATTGTCCATCGAAATCTAATGTACCGATCGTTCTGAAATTTTGCACATAATTTCTGTACCTAAATCCGCAGGTAATCAGGTCGATCTTTTTTTTTTTTATTTTTTATAATAACTAATATATCCAATTTTTTAGGCTAAAATCACGTTTTTGACTTTAAAGTATTACCAAAAATCCAAAAAATTTAAAAAAAAAAAACTCGACCTGATTACCTCAAGAAACATCTTAACTAATGGACATTTTTTTTATATATTTTTAAGATGATCCAGTAATGAGTTATGCTGTTCACCGCAAAGGCTCTTTTTTTGGAGGCGCCTACGGAGATTGGCCGCAGACGGCTCATTTTTAAATTTTTTTCAATGAAAATTTCAGAAAATATAGTTTAAGTGTTGGACTTTGATATAATAATAAAATAATTTATCTAACATTAACCGTATCGTGTGAAAAAATTCATGAAAATATGCCTTTTTTCGGCCGAATTAACCATACCCCCCCCTTAAACCGAGTTCCGTTTACTTCTTTTGAAGATGTTACATCTTGATAATTAATTAATTACCTAAGAATGAAGCCAAGGTAATCTATGCACAAAGGTAACGAAAAGGTAAATAATAACCAAATACTCTTGGCGATTTTGCTACCACAGTAGACAACTCTTACAAAGGAAACAAATATGTATGCGATGCAATGTAAGAAAATCAATTTCTGTTATCATTCATTTTTCACCTTAATTAGAATTATATTAATAACGACAGGAAGCCACCTGGGGATGACGTGAATCAAATTGTTTAAACATCTCCCCCTTCTAAAATGGATCGTCCCGATTCAATATGAAATTCATTTAATTGATCTCTTAATTCTGTTAAAAAAATTTATTGGTTAATAGATTTTTCTGGTTCTGGCCGTTGTTTTTTGGTTACAAATAATATAGCATTTCTGTATTCTATAATAAGTAAAAAAATCAAATATATAATGATAAAAATTAATAATATAAAGGTAAGTGATATTTTAGTATTATTAATTTTAATGAAAGGATTTAAGATATTTATATTATCTAAAGAGAGTTCCGAGTTATTTGATAAAATGTAATCGGATATTTCATAATTTTTAAAGTGGTTCGTAGTTATGTAGTCAAGAATTTTGTTTTCCAAATTGGTATATGAGATATTATTAATTTTGGTTGTACCATTAAATGTTATTAAATATGACCCGTTTAAATGGGAGTTGTTTACAATATTGTTACCATTTATAAGAATGGCACCATCTTGTATAATGTCTATTTTTTTTATTTTTTTCTCTTATTTTTTTACAAGTTGATCTCTCACCATTTAGTAATAGGGTAAAACAAGTTTTTTCCTTAAGTAAAGTGCAATAATTATTAAAAAGTTCGTTCTTAAAGTAAGACATTTCATAAAAGATATTTGCGCATTTTGCGACTTGATTATTTAATACTAGTTTCCCATCGATTTGAGAAATCGCTGTGGCGTGATATATTTCGCATCTATTTTTTATTTTTGGGTATTTTATATAAATTATTAAAAGGTCTTTATGAAGTGCGATTTTAAAAACAGAGATGTCCAATAAGTCAGCGATAATTACTGGTTTTTGTTCATGTTTTAATATTTCCATGATGTCATCATTGTTTAAAATTTTGGTATTAAAAACGTCAATTTTTGCAAGTGTGATTGTGTCAATTAAATTTTGCAGATCAAATATTATTGTTATACCCGTTACTCGTAGAGTAAAAGGGTATATTGTATTCGTGCAAAAGTATGTAACAGGGAGAAGGAAGCTTTTCCGACCCTATAAAGTACATATATTCTTGATCAGGATCACTAGCCGAGTCGAACTAGCCATGTCCGTCTGTCCGTCCGTATGAACGCTGAGATCTCGGAAACTATAAAAGCTAGAGGATTGGCATTTTGCATGCATATTCTTAGAGTTCCTACGCAGCGCAAGTTTATTTCAAAATGGTGCCACGCCCCCTCTAACGCCCTCAATCGCCCTAAACCATTTTTTGAAAGGTGTCTGGCGCCCACACCATTAAAGATTTTGGAAAAGTAAAAAAGGAATTTTTTTGTGATTATCAATACCTATCGAAATGTAGAAGAAATTTTTCAAATCGGACCATTCGTTAAAAAGTTATGCCCGATCAAAGATTTTATATATCTATCTCCCTCGCACTCCCTTAGCTGAGTAACGGGTATCTGATAGTCGGGGCACCCGACAATAGCGTTCTCTCTTGTTTTCAATTAATTCATTGATTTTATTTTGAACTGTAATAAAATCATCATGATCCGCAGTTCCAGCTAACCATTTCCACTCAGTGCCTAACTCATTTATTCCCCTTTTTGATCTAGGTGAAATTAATTGTGATAAAATTAATTCTTTTACTTCTAAATCATATTTAATTTCCCATTGTGATCTTTTATTAGTATCCCTTTTGATATTATCTGATTCCAATTTTATTATTTCTTTATAAAAACGTAAGTTAGTTACGTGGAATAAGTCTGCGTATGAATCATACGTCAATACGTCTTTATTATCTCTAAAGATTATAAAATCCTTGAATAAAAGATACTCGTGACTTGTATAGTCAATTATTTCGGATTTTGTAAATAAAATAAGGTGTAGTATGAGCACCTGATAAAACATTTTCTGGAAAGGGTAAAATAAAAGTAATATATAAATATTTAGAATTTTATATTATCTTTGTGAATAATTCTATTTCTACTGTTGATTATAATTTTGTTAGGTAAATTTTCCTTAACTACCTGTTTTTTATATCTAGTTTTTAGTTTATTTCTTTCTCCGTGTTTTTTTTTCATAGACTACCTTTTTTATTTTCATTATGTGTTTCTAACATTTTCTCTTGTGTATTTTTTAAAATTTGAGCAATATTATCGTGCTCTATTTTATTATATAGATCGTCAAAGGGTTTTTGGTTCGTCAAAGAATGAATGCTCTGATTATATTCTTGAGCGGCTCTAATTACTATTTCGGAATAGTCGGTTAAATTAAATTCTTCTTTTATGCATCTAGCTAATTCTGTTAATGTAGAATGTGCCCTTTTAACTTGTCCGTTTGAGGTACTGTGCCTCGGGTCTGCGTAATGTAGACTTAAACCGCACCTTTGTGCAAAAGATTTAAATTGGGCCGAGGTAAAACTCGGTTCATTATCGGTCATTATTACTTTGGCTCGTGGAAATTGTTGAAGTAATTCCATTACTTTGTTTTCGATATTTAATTTATTTTGGATTTCTTTTACTACTAGAAATTTTGGATAAGCAAGTTATGAAAGTAAGACTTTGCGCGTAATATATGTCAATGTGTAAATTTTCTCCTTCTTTACTTGGGATTGGGGCTTCTTCAATTGGAATTTTAATTGGATGTCTGTTATATTTGTTTTCATTGCAAATTTTACAATTTTTTATATATTCTTTTAATTTTGTGAGTAAGTTTGGCCAATAATAAAACCTATTAATTTGTTTATAATTTTCATTTTTTCAAGTCCCCTGTGTGCTCTACAATGTGTTTCTTCGATTATAAGTGCTCTGTCTTCAGGATTTTCCACATCTTTGACAAATATTCTTGTATACAAAAATTTCATAAAATTTTCCTTACGTGGTTTTTGAATTCTATAAAAGTCCTCTAAAGTACAATGAATACCTACTGTTATATTAGGAGGAATGTATTCTCTTAAGATTGATATTAAATTTTCGGGAGTGTCAAATTCTACTATATGTCTGGTATTTTCGAATATATTAATCGACTCATGTATTGTATACCTCCCCGTTGCTATTAGCAATTGTTGCTTAAACTGGTTTAAGGGTATTCGGGTTTCTTGTATAACATTCTCAAAACTACTCTCTGCTGAATGCTGGGTGTTTTGATCTGAGACCGATTCGTTACTTTCAGTTAAGTGGTTAATCTGAATCCTTGATAAAGCGTCTGCAACTACATTAGTTGTACCTGGTTTATAAATTACTTTTGGAGTGAAACTTTCTATGAAGGAATACCAGCGTTTCATTTCTATATTAGGATTTTTATCAGAGATTGCGAAAGATAATGGTTGATGATCGGTTTGAATTTCAATTCCAATCACACCGTATAAGTAATTTCTTAGATTTTTGAGAGCCCATACTATAGCTAAAAGTTCTTTCTTATTAGTTGCATAAACTTGTTCTGTTTTAGATAAGGTTTTTGAGATAAAAGTAATCGGTTTACCTTCTTGATATAAAACTGCACCAATTGCGACGTCCGAAGCGTCGGTGGTTAGGGTACATTTTTATACCCGTTACTCGTAGAGTAAAAGGGTATATTGTATTCGTGCAAAAGTATGTAACAGGGAGAAGGAAGCTTTTCCGACCCTATAAAGTATATATATTCTTGATCAGGATCACTAGCCGAGTCGAACTAGCCATGTCCGTCTGTCCGTCTGTCGTCTGTCCGTCTGCCTGTCCGTCTGTCTGTCCGTCTGTATGAACGCTGAGATCTCGGAAACTACAAAAGCTAGAGGATTGGCATTTTGCATGCAGATTCTTGGAGTTCCTACGCAGCGCAAGTTTGTTTCAAACAGGTGCCACGCCCCCTCTAACGCCCACAATCGCCCTACACCATTTTTTGAAAGGTGTCTGGCGCCCACAACTTTAAAGATTTCGGAAAAGTAAAAATGCAGTTTTATTCTGTTTATCAATACCTATCGAATTGTAGAAGAAATTTTTCAAATCGGACAATCTATTAAAAAGTTATGAGCAAAAAATGAAACAGCCACTAGATGGCGCTAGTAGCTTTGACGCGTGCATATATTAATCTCTCTCCCACTCCCTTTAGCTGAGTAACGGGTATCTAATAGTCGAAGTACTCGACTATAGCGTTCTCTCTTGTTTTTTATAGTCCGGTTGAACTAGTTCTACTTGAGCAATGAGATTTTCTTTTAGCTCGTTAAAAGCTTTAATAGCTGGGTCATCCAGCTGAATTAGCATTTTTGTTGACATTTTCTTTTAAATTTTGCCATTATGACCGCCAAGATATTTTGTTAGAGGTTTGGCTATAAGGGCGTAGTTTAAAACAAATTTTCTATAATAGCCTGTAAGGCCTAGGAAACTTCTTAGTTCCCGAATATTTTTTGGAAGCGGATATTTAGTAATGGTGTCAATTTTTTTTGGGTCTGTCTTAATGACGTTATAAGATACGATGTATCCTAGAAAACTGGTTTCACGTTTAAAAAACTTTGATTTTTCTAAAGAGATTTTCATGTTTGCATTTAATAATATATTTATAATGTTGTTTAAGTCTTCATAGTGTTGTTCAATCGAATTTGAGAATATTATAGTGTCGTCCATGTAGACATGACATGTTTTCCCTATTTGTTCTCTTAGGATGTCATCCATTGCTCGCTGGAAAATTCTTGGCGCATTTGTTAATCCGAATGGCAATCCTAAAAATTCGTATTTGCCATTATTTATTGAAAAGGATGTTTTTTCGACATCAGATTCTTTCATTAATATCTGATGAAAACCTGATTCTAAATCTATTGTTGAAAAATATCTTGCTTTCCCCAAATTAGATAAAATCACTGATGGGTCTAGCATTGGGTACCTGTCAGGTATGGTACTTTCATTTAATTTTTTATAGTCAATAATGAGTCTTAACTTACTGCTTCCGTCTTGATTCTCTCCTTTCTTTGGGACTACCAGAACTGGTGAGTTATAAGGACTTCGGCTAGGCCTTATAATTTCTTCTAATAACATTCTACTGATTTCGCTATTCACAAAGTCGGTGACAGAAAAAGCATACGGATATTGTTTCCCGTATATTGGCCTGTCGTGAATAAGATTTATTTCCCACTTTATGTCTGTTCTTAAAGGAATTTGCATGTATATCTTTGAATGCTCTTTTTCAATATAGTGAACTATTTTTATACCTGTTACTCGTAGAGTAAAAGGGTATATTGTATTCGTGCAAAAGTATGTAACAGGGAGAAGGAAGCTTTTCCGACCCTATAAAGTATATATATTCTTGATCAGGATCACTAGCCGAGTCGAACTAGCCATGTCCGTCTGTCCGTCTGTCGTCTGTCCGTCTGTCTGTCCGTCTGTATGAACGCTGAGATCTCGGAAACTACAAAAGCTAGAGGATTGGCATTTTGCATGCAGATTCTTGGAGTTCCTACGCAGCGCAAGTTTGTTTCAAACAGGTGCCACGCCCCCTCTAACGCCCACAATCGCCCTACACCATTTTTTGAAAGGTGTCTGGCGCCCACAACTTTAAAGATTTCGGAAAAGTAAAAATGCAGTTTTATTCTGTTTATCAATACCTATCGAATTGTAGAAGAAATTTTTCAAATCGGACAATCTATTAAAAAGTTATGAGCAAAAAATGAAACAGCCACTAGATGGCGCTAGTAGCTTTGACGCGTGCATATATTAATCTCTCTCCCACTCCCTTTAGCTGAGTAACGGGTATCTAATAGTCGAAGTACTCGACTATAGCGTTCTCTCTTGTTTTTTATAGTCCGGTTGAACTAGTTCTACTTGAGCAATGAGATTTTCTTTTAGCTCGTTAAAAGCTTTAATAGCTGGGTCATCCAGCTGAATTAGCATTTTTGTTGACATTTTCTTTTAAATTTTGCCATTATGACCGCCAAGATATTTTGTTAGAGGTTTGGCTATAAGGGCGTAGTTTAAAACAAATTTTCTATAATAGCCTGTAAGGCCTAGGAAACTTCTTAGTTCCCGAATATTTTTTGGAAGCGGATATTTAGTAATGGTGTCAATTTTTTTTGGGTCTGTCTTAATGACGTTATAAGATACGATGTATCCTAGAAAACTGGTTTCACGTTTAAAAAACTTTGATTTTTCTAAAGAGATTTTCATGTTTGCATTTAATAATATATTTATAATGTTGTTTAAGTCTTCATAGTGTTGTTCAATCGAATTTGAGAATATTATAATGTCGTCCATGTAGACATGACATGTTTTCCCTATTTGTTCTCTTAGGATGTCATCCATTGCTCGCTGGAAAATTCTTGGTGCATTTGTTAATCCGAATGGCAATCTTAAAAATTCGTATTTGCCATTATTTATTGAAAAGGATGTTCTTTCGATATCAGATTCTTTCATTAATATCTGATGAAAACCTGATTCTAAATCTATTGTTGAAAAATATCTTGCTTTCCCCAAATTAGATAAAATCACTGATGGGTCTTGCGTTGGGTACCTGTCAGGTATGGTACTTTCATTTAATTTTTTATAGTCAATAACGAGTCTTAACTTACGGCTTCCGTCTTGATTCTCTCCTTTCTTTGGGACTACCAGAACTGGTGAGTTATAAGGACTTCGGCTAGGCCTTATAATTTCTTCTGATAACATTCTACTGATTTCGCTATTTACAAAGTCGGTGACAGAAAAAGCATACGGATATTGTTTCCCGTATATTGGCCTGTCGTGAATAAGATTTATTTCCCCCTTTATGTCTGTTCTAAAAGGAATTTGCATATTTATCTTTGAATGCTCTTTTTCAATATAGTGAACTATTTTATCCTTTAGATTTTCTAATTGATCTGTAACTATATTATTTATCTGTTGTTTGTCGGATACCTCAACGACGCGTCGTCGCGACGGCGGGCTTGAAATTTTTACATTCCAAACGATTTTTATTTATTCGATTTTTGACGGTATTTTCTTCGTCGGCACTCTCAGGATTTTTAATTCCCAAGATATTGGTATTATTATTGACGGATATTTCTACGTCGGCGTTCTCAGGATTTTCGAATCCCAAGTTTTTCTAATTTTTTTCCACAAATAATGAATCTGTGTCATCGCTACTTTTATCATAAAAATATTTCTTTATAATAAATTTTTTTAAAGGAAGAATATTATTTTTTTCTTCAATTAAACTTATTTCATTTTTTTCCTCATTATCATAATATTTTAACTTTTCTGTTTTCCCTTTATATTCCAATTCTCCCTTTTCTATATTTATTATAGCTCCAATTTTTTTTAGTAAATTGAATCCAATTAGAAGATCAGATTCTAATCCTTCTTATTCATAAAATAAATGTCGTGTTTCAAAAATATTTATATTATGGTAATACTTAATGAACTGTAGTTACCTTTTTATGTATTGATAATTCATTTTTATTTTCATAAATTTCCTTTTTTATATAACAAGCAGTGGCTCCAGTATCTATTAAAATTTTTAACTGCTTCTTGGTTTTCCTGTCTATCCTATTTAAATAAGGCATTCCCCTGTAGATGTCTCGTCTAAAAAATAATCTTCATTAATATTATTTGATCGAGTTACTTTATTCGCTGGCTGATTTACAGTTCCATCTGGTTCTCTTTTTTGAGCTTGAGTTTGCTCTCTATTTTGATTTGGGCGATAGTAATTTGAACGATTATTATTTTGATAATAATTATTATTATATCCTCCTTGATTATTATTTGCCTGCCAATTATTATTCGGCTGCCGATTGTTTTTAGGTTTATTTTGGAGTTGGATCGATGGATCAACATCCATTGGCTCGACAGCTTGTTGCCTTTGAGTGTTATTTTGGTTATTGTTTTGCCAAAAATTTCCCCTTTGCTGCCAATTATAATTTTGGTTATTATCCCAATGATTGCCCGATTTATAATTATTATACCCTTGCAAAAGGTATTATGATTTCAGTCAGAAGTTTGCAACGCAGTGAAGGAGACGTTTCCGACCCCATAAAGTATATATATTCTTGATCAGCATGACAAGACGAGTCGATCTAGCCATGTCCGTCTGTCCGTCTGTCCGTCCGTCTGTCCGTCTGTTTTTACGCAAACTAGTCTCTCAGTTTTAAAGCTATCGAGCTCAAACTTTCCCAAAAGTCTTTTTCCTATTGCACGTAGTATATATGTCAGAACCGACCGGATCGGACAACTTTATCTTATAGCTCCCATAGGAAGGATCAAAAAAAAAAACCGTAAAAAATTTTAACTTTGGTGTTTTTTGAAATATTACCTTTTACTTTTGGGAATACTATTTTTTAAATATTAAATATTAAATACTGAATTTCGAATAAAATTTCAAAAAAATCGGATGACTATATCCTATAGCTGCCATAGGAACGGTCAGAAAATTAAATGGAAATTAATAGGAAAAAAATTATATGTTTGTTGACTTTCATTACATTATCTTCTTCTCTGGGATATGGCTTTTTTTTAACATTTCAAAATTTCGTATTAAATTTTACAAAATTCGGACGGCTATATTATATAGCTGCCATAGGAAGGATCAAAATATGAATGCCGAAGTAATACGAAAGCAGCTACAGTTTGGATTGTTGTAACATATACGCAAGTTAATTTAAATTTAATGTTTTTGTAAATGAATAGGAATGATCTGCAAGGGTATATAAGCTTTGGCTGACCGAAGCTAGCTTCCTTTCTTGTTTTTATTTTGTCGTACTTGATCAAATCGTAAGTTGTTTCCCTGATATTTATTTTCATTTCTAAATCCATTAAACCTGCTTGCAAATTGAGCACGGAAATTGTTTGATTCTAATTCCTGGACCTTTGCCAAAGCATTGGGCAAATCTGGTGGATTTAATGAGAAAAGAGTTTCTGAGATAGATCCATTTAATCCGGATATAAATATTCGTAGAGCGTTGCTCCTTATTGTTTTGTTTGTTTCTTTGGTAATTAGCTGTCCTTTCCGTGTGTCATTATGTTTTTGTTTATAAGTAAAGTCATTTTTTTATTAACTTCGTTATAGTAGTCAGTAACTGTCATTCGTCCCTGCCTGAGAATACTTAGTTCTGACTCTAGAATATGTATTGGTCGTTTATCGTTATATATAAAATCCAATCTAGATAAGATTGCTTGAGAATGTAAAACGGTGCCATGATTGGTAAGACCATCATGGGCAGCTCCCATAATTTTATTTCGAAAAATTGTTAAAGCAATAAAGTATTGTTCACTTTGAATTTTATAAAGACTCATAACAGTTTCTGCAGCTTCCCTCCATCCTACATATTGTGTTGGTTCCCCGGTGAATTTTGGTAAAGATTTTACCACTCAAAGCGTTGTTTCACACTTTATAGTTGGGTCGATTGTTTGTAATTTATAATCCTCCACAGTGTTTGCATCTGTGGCTAATCTGCCTTCTAAGCCTTCTATTTTCCTGCTCACTTCATTCAACTGAACATTTATTAATCTATTAATTAATTCCACTGTTAGGCCGCCAGCTGTGGCTTTACTACCTGCAGAAAAGTTTTGTGCTGTGCTTTAATTCACCAAAGCTATTTATTAAATCCTCCAGATTGTTTCTCGATGATATTCTTTAATTCGCTAATCTATCTTATTGTTTTTATCAATTATATTAGTTTTCTCTATTCCATGAGCTTTTTCTCTATTCCATGAACTAAATTTATAATTTTTAATTTTATATTATTTTTGAATTAACTTCTCACGAAATTGTCCCGATGGGGTCTTCCTTCTGTGAGGTTGATCTTCCTTCCTTAGTTTGTATATTCGTTATCGTGCCAATTTTGGCGAGGGAATGCCCTTCAGCCCTTCCTTCTTTCTTAAGTTTTTATTTATTTGTTGTCGTATTGATTTTGGCGAGGGATTGCCCTACAGCCCTTCCTTCTTTATTATTAATAACACTGTGCAGCATTTTTAGAGCTTTTTAAATTTACCTCGATGGATGCTATATTTTTGGATTCGTTACGAATTCCCAAGTTAAACTGCGTTTTCCAAAAAGTTCCTCGACGCAAGGATTCTTAGCAAAAGGACCTCAAAGTTCGAAAAATGCTGAAATTGGACAACTTTCCAGAGATCTCAGAGGCAAACGGATGCATGGTTTGATTCGATGTTAAAGTTTTTTAAAAGATACACTCTTTATCTTTCAAACCCTATACTTAGAATAATTTTAGGATTTTTTTTAAGGCAGAAACAAATTCTAGAAAACATAGTCAAAAAACATAAAAGTATACAGCTGCGGTCAAAATAGTAGTAGTGTTGCTGAATCCAAAAATAGAGCATCCATCGAGGTAAATTTTTGATGCTGCATAGTGTAATCTATGATCTAATTTGTCAAATATTCTCTGCCATTCTCGATGTAAAGATTCAGAACCTTTAGGTTGAAATGAGCTTCACTCTTTGCGATGGAATCGTTAAAGAAATAAAATACATCCGATTTATAAGTCAGGAAATAAGTTACACAGTAATGTGTATATTGATCGACAAACATAACATAATAGTTTCTTCCATCAACACTAGAAGGAGTTATCGGACCACAAACATCGGAATGAATTATAAATAAATGCCGCTTAACATATTCTTTATTCTTTACTTTCTCAAAGGGAAGTGTAATATGCATGTATTGTGTATCGAGTACCCACTATACCAATACTAACATTGTGCAACAGTGTACTAAAATATATAAAAAGTCCCGGCCATCAAACTCAAGTGGCCAGCCGAAATATGATCATGCCTCAGAGCTTAACATGTGAAATGCAAGTGTCAGCATATTCCCACTGCCTGAGTGCACATATATACAGTACATGTGTATACAACTTCTCTCGCGCTCTTATCCTTATGTGTGAGCATAGATATTCATATACATTGTTCTTATATATATGTGGCCGCTAAATACTTATTGTAAGCCATCACTCTCAATCTAAAACTCAAATAATAAAGAACAATATTGGCCTGTTGGTCATCGAATATATTTTGTGTTCATTTATATTTAAAACAACTGACTGAAATATCTCGTGGCAACTTCAGATCTCACATGGCGACCGTGACAGGTGCAGTGAACTGCAAATATAAAATACACTACTAATTTGACCTGCCTGTGTGTCTCTTATTTTAACCATTTCAATACATTTAAAACTTCGACACTAAAACACAAAATGTGAGAAACTTAAAAACAATGAAGAAAACAAACGAAAAAACCAAAAAAAAAAAAAAAAAAAAAAAAACCAACAAAAATGAACATTTAAAACTTCTACACAAAAACACATAATGTGAGAAACTCAAAAACAATGAAGAAAACAAACGAAACTAACAAAAACAAACCAACAAAAATTAACATTTAAAACTTCTACACAAAAAACACATCAAATGAGAAGGAAACCATCGAAATAAAATAAAGTGTGGGAGGTATGGCAAAGCCGCCTACACCTACGTGGGAAAAAGAAGACGCTGAACTACAATACGCTGCTCCTGTCGAGCAAAGGGACGCACCGAGCCTAAAAGAAGCTCTAGAGGTGTGTCCAACCGATGGACCACGCCCCCTCACAATAGCTGAGTACAGGGCACGGCAGCAGAAGAAAATCAAAACAAAGAAGAAGAGGAGCGGCAGGAGACACAATCTCTTGCGCCAACGGAGATTGGCTAAAGATCTAATAAAGACGGCAGCGACAACCCAAGAAGCAACACAACACGAAGAGCAACTAAGAAAAATCGAAGCCCAACTTCGCACTGGTGCGAAGTAACGTAACAAAGGCTGCATTAATTGCCAATGCCTAAGTTACCTTTAATTTAAAAACACTTCTAATCAAGCCGATGCGTGAAAACGCTGCTTGAAAATTACTAACCTCTGTTAGGCTTTCTTACTAAAATCATATGGCAGATATTTTAATTATATAGAGCGAGACTTTGTAAATCTGCCATGTGAAAATTTAACACAAACTAAGAGCAACTAAGAAAAATCGAAGCCCAACTTCGCACTGGTGCGAAGTAACGTAACAAAGGCTGCATTAATTGCCAATGCCTAAGTTACCTTTAATTTAAAAACACTTCTAATCAAGCCGATGCGTGAAAACGCTGCTTGAAAATTACTAACCTCTGTTAGGCTTTCTTACTAAAATCATATGGCAGATATTTTAATTATATAGAGCGACACTTTGTAAATCTGCCATGTGAAAATTTAACACAAACAATTTTTTTTCTTCACTTTTTCAAATTCCAATAAATATTTTTTTTTTCAAAAAAAAAATTTTTTTTTATGAATAATAGCATCAGTAAAGTATACAAAATTGAAAGTAATAATCAGCCATATATACTTGGCATAAAATATAGAACATTGGAAAATATTCACACGATGGGGATTGTAGACACGAAAGTAGTTGACTCTACGGCGAACGTCGTCAACAAAGTAGAATCCGAAAAAGTTGATGTAGAAACTATAACAATACTTTTGATAATAATAGTAATAATAATGTCAGCAAGTGTTTTTCTCAAACTTTATAAATTACACAATAGGTGTTTAAAACAGAGATTCCAGAGTCAAGCAAATGACCTGGACAAAATATAAATAAAAACTTGCCTAGTTATAATTTCAATTATTATTGAAAGAATATATAAAAAAAAACAATATTAAATAAACAATTTTAAATAAACAAAATAAAATGAATATAGTAGAGGCAGTAATTGAAACATACATGAGAGATCCTAATTTTAGTGAAAGAATAATAGCCCTGGTCTCAACGACCCCCAAAACCATCTATCAGTTAGAATACTTATATATGTCTACATACAATTTAGAGACCTCACCATTAATACATTGCTCTACTAAACAAAAAGCAATGATATTGAGCACCATCCCAGGTGTACATGTGAGAACAATTATAGAAGATAACGACCTATTAGGCAGAGCTCTAATTCCTGTAGTTTACAGAAACTAATTCATGTTTATAATATAATGGAATGGGATGAAATATATAAGGAATTAAATACATTTAAAACTGATTTTGACAAATCGTATAAGTCGTTAACACAAAAGCGACCAATACAGAAAAATACAATAAGCAAGCATACAGAAATATTAGTAACCAGCTTTAACAAGGCGCGTATACTAATATATGAGCACAGAGATAGAAATCATTGGTCTAAGGTATCAAGGTTTCTGACTAGACTACGACTGAATTTAATAACCATAAAGGAAAGGTACAATTTAAATATTGCAATACCAAATATCCTGAACACGCCCTTAACAGTAGAAACTGGAGAAGAATCAGACCCACCAGCATTCGACTCAGTACAAGTAGAAGACTCTGACTCTGATAGCCCAGAAATAGAAGAAAAAGATTTAAATAATCTTACTATCCCAGCTGTACTCTTTCGACCTGAAATATCAGATCAGGAAACAGCAGATTCCGATAGCGAATTAGAACAAAAACCAACAATAATAATGGCAGACGAAACCGTTGCCCAACGGGCATACATCAAGGATATAGTAAACGCTATACCTGAATTTAACGGACAAAAAATTCAACTTCACAGATTTATCACAGCCCTGAAATTGGTAAACCTAACAAAAGGCACATTTGAAGCGATAGCTGTTAAAGTAATAAAATCAAAAATAGTAGGATCAACCCTGTACAAAGTACAAAATGAATCCACCATAAACGGCATTATAAAAAAATTGCAAGACACTATTATCGGAGAAACATCCGACGTAGTTAAGGCAAAAATGGCAAAAACTACTCAAAAGGGTAAAACGGCAGAAAAATTTACAACTGAAATTGACAATTTACGAAAGCTACTCGAAGCATCGTATATTGACGAAGGACTACCAGCCGAACATGCGGATAAATTTAGCACAAAGGAAGCTATAAACACAATGGTAAAAAATTGTGAGCATAGCCGAATAAAAACCATTCTCGAAGCAGGAAATTTTTCAACAATAAATGAAGCAGTCACGAAGTATTTACAATGTAGTACTGAAATGACTGGCAGTACAAATACTGTTTTCTATACCCGAGGAGGACATTCAAATCGCAATAATAAATTCAGAGGAAATTATAGCGGTAGAGGAAATGGCCGTGGCAACTACCACAATAATGGCTATTACCAAAACAACGGATACTACCAATCAAATGGTTATAATCAAAGCTATAATAACTACACCAATAGAGGTCGTGGAAGTTATAGAGGTAATAACCGTGGTGGATCCAACAATAATAATTATAACAATAATAACAATGCCAACAACAACACTAATAACAATACAAATAATAACTCAAACAGACAGAACACTAACGTTCGTCAAATACAAACTAATTCGGAAAACCAATAAAAACCCTTAAGATAGAAAATACAATAAAAAATACGGTTCATACTCTTAATTTAAATTTCAACCTATTTGTTTCTCTAAAAAATGAAAAATCACGTAAATCATATACATTATTAGTATATACAGGTGCAGACATATCATTATTAAAAGAAAATACAGATTCATTTCATGATATAGATTGCACAGAAATTTCACAAATATCTGGTATTGGAGAGGGAACAACAAACTCAAAAGGATTAGTATCAATAGAACTACTTTCAAATAATTTCGCTATACCACACAATTTTCATTTAGTAGATGCACAATTTCCGATTCCATGCGATGGAATAATAGGAATAGATTTTATGAAAAAATATAATTGCCAAATAGACCTCACACCAGAAAGCGATTGGCTTATCTTGAGACCAAGCAATATTTGTAATACTATCAACATTCAAATACTTCATACACTTGCAAACAATTTAACAATTTTACCAGCTAGATCCGAAGTTGTCCGAAAAATTAATTTACAATCAGCAACCGGGTATATATTCATACCAAACCAAGAAATAGAAAATGGAATTTTTATTGGAAACTCCATCGCAGATTCTAAAAATACATTTGTCCGAATTCTTAATACAACTAATAAAGACACAATAATTAAATTAGATGCAATAAAAATTGAACAGCTAGATAATTACAATATAATAATTCCAGATAAAAATCCCAACCACATAGAAACCCTAACCAAACTGAAGAAAAACTTTCCATCTCAGTTTAAATCAGTACTTACAGAATTTTGCACCAAATATACAGATATTTTCGGAGTAGAATCAGAATCAATAACTACTAACAATTTTTACAAACAAAAAATACGAATGAAAGATGAGGAACCAGTATATATTAAAAATTACAGAATTCCACACAGTCAAAAACAAGAAGTAGAAAAACAAGTCGAAAAACTTATTAAAGATAAAATAGTAGAACCATCAGTCTCAGAGTATAATAGCCCACTATTAATTGTACCAAAGAAATCTCTACCAGATTCAAATGATAAAAGATGGCGTTTAGTAATCGACTATCGCCAAATAAACAAACAAATTTTATCCGATAAATTTCCACTCCCAAGAATAGACGATATTCTTGACCAATTGGGTAGAGCTAAATACTTTTCATGTCTAGATCTGATGTCAGGATTTCATCAAATAGAACTCGAAGACAATTCTAGAAATATAAAGTCCTTTTCCACCAGTAATGGCTCTTATCGTTTCACTAGATTACCTTACGGTTTAAAAATAGCACCTAACTCTTTTCAAAGGATGATGACAATCGCATTTTCAGGCATTGTACCTTCTCAAGCATTCTTGTACATGGATGACCTAATTGTCATCGGATGTTCTGAAAAACACATGATTAAAAACCTTACAAACGTTTTTGATTTATGTAGAAAGCACAACCTTAAATTACACCCCGAAAAGTGTTTATTTTTCCGCATTAAGTAACCTTCCTAGGTCACAAGTGCACTGACAAAGGTATTCTACCAGACAGTAAAAAATATAGCGTTATAGAAAAATACCCAGTCCCAACCGACGCAGACAGCGCTAGAAGATTCGTAGCATTTTGTAATTACTACAGACGTTTTATTAAAAATTTCTCCGACTACTCACGTCATATAACAAGACTGTGCAAGAAGAATGTAAAATTCGAATGGACAGATGAATGTCAAAAGGCATTTGATTATCTGAAAGTCCAACTGATGAAACCCACATTATTACAATACCCCGATTTTGATTAAGAATTTTGTATTTCAACCGATGCAAGCAAAAAAGCATGCGGAGCGGTTTTAAGTCAAAACTATAATGAAACACCACTACCAGTTGCATACGCATCAAGATCATTCACAAAGGGAGAAAGTAATAAAAACACAAAAGAACAAGAATTTGCAGCTATTCACTGGGCAATAAACCATTTTCGTCCATATATTTATGGCAAACATTTCACAGTTAAAACAGATCATAGACCACTAACATATTTGTTCTCAATGACTAACCCGATTTGGAAGAATACGACTTTACCGTAGAATATCTTAAGGGGAAAGACAATCATGTAGCGGATGCATTATCCCGCATAAATATAGACGAACTAAAAGAAATAAATAGAAACATATTGATGGTACAAACTAGATCATCAAAAAGACAGGAAAACATCTGGCCAGATGAAAACAAAAAATTGCATACAAATATAAAGGAACCCTATCAAATGATAAAGGAGCCCAATAAAAATATAAAAGAGCCAAATGTCTATGAAGTCGTTAGTAATAACGATGTAAAGAAATTCGTGAAACTAAAAATAAATCATTCCAAATGTTTATTTAAACAAGGAAAAATAATTATTTCACAATTTCCAATTAATGATTTGTATTCTAATGAGAATCTTGACCTAGCTCAATTTTTTCAAAGGCTTAATTCAGAAGCCAGTTTACAAAAAATTGTTAATTTACAGGTGTCACCAAGTGAACAAATTTTCGAATATGTATCACTCAACAATTTTAAAAATATGGGCAATGAATTATTAAAAAATTTAAAAGTAGCGCTACTAACAAAAGTGACCCAAATAGACAAAAAAGATACAAATCTTATAAATGCAATCCTGTCAAAATACCATGACGATCCAATCGAAGGAGGCCACACAGGAATTACGCGTACCCTGTTAAAAATCAAAAAATTATACTATTGGCCCCAAATGACTAAAACAATAACAAAATATGTAAAAACATGTATGAAATGCCAAAAAGCAAAAACAACAACACATACAAAAGCACCAATGATTATAAAAAACACCCCTGACAAAGCTTTTGACACTGTTCTTATAGACACCATTGGACCATTACCTCGTACGGAAAATGGCAATGAATACGCAGTCACTATAATCTGTGACCTCACCAAATATCTTGTTACTGTACCAGTTGCAGATAAAAGCGCAAAAACAGTTGCTAAAGCAATATTTGAATCTTCTGTACTCAAGTACGGTCCTATGAAGACGTTCATAACGGATAAAGGTACTGAATACAAAAATGAACTAATACAAGACTTATGCAAGTATATGAAAATAAGTAATATACAATCCACAGCTTATCACCACCAGACTTTAGGAACAATAGAACGAAGCCATCGAACATTCAATGAATACATTCGTTCGTATATTTCAATTGATAAAAATGATTGGGATATATGGTTGAATTATTTTACCTATTGTTTCAATACTACACCTTCGACAGTCCATGAATACTGTCCTTACGAACTAGTTTATGGAAAAATGCCAAAACAGTTCCAAGAATTTGACAAATCAACTGTAGTCGAACCAGTCTATAATATAGATGACTATGCAAAAGAATTTAAATTCAGATTGCAAATGGCACAAAACAGAGCCAAACAGTTTATAGAAAAAGAAAAAGTAAAAAGAAAATCTGAATATGACAAACAAATTAATGATATACAATTATAAATAGGAGATTTAGTTATGCTAAAAAATGAAACAGCTCATAAGCTTGAAAATAGATATTAGGACCATACAAAGTTATAAATGTAGAAGATAGAAATAACATTAAAATAGATACAGGAAAAAAGAATTTCCAAGTAGTAAATAAAAACAGGTTAAAAATTTATAGACATTAACATCCGTATATATAAAAAAAAAAAAAAAAAACGGCCTGATCAACCGGAACACAAAAATATAAATACAAAAATATTATTAATTAACATTTTCTGATTCGAAAGAAAAATTTTACAAATATATAATAAAAATCAAAAAAAAATATTTTATCTATATTTTCCAATTTTTATATTTTTTATACAAAATAATTTTTAACAATTTTTAAATTCTAAAATATATATTATCACAAAAAAAAAAAAATTTTTTTTATTTTTTGATAAATATTTTCAAACATACGTTTTATGACTAGAAAATAATTTTATTTTACTACACTTAAAATTTTTATACACATATATCTATATTCCTATTAAAATAACTTCATAATATTACGTTATTTTTCAAAAGGAGGGAGATGTAATATGCATGTATTGTGTATCGAGTACCCACTGTACCAATACTAACATTGTGCAACAGTGTACTAAAATATATAAAAAGTCCCGGCCATCAAACTCAAGTGGCCAGCCGAAATATGATCATGCCTCAGAGCTTAACATGGGAAATGCAAGTGTCAGCATATTCCCACTGCCTGAGTGCACATATATACACACTCATAAAAATTTATTTCTCAATTTTAGAAATCTCGCCATTGAATCGGCTTACCCTTGAAAATGGAAAAAAAATTTCTTGTAATTAGAAAATTTGCCTTTAAATATAGAAAACCTTTCTTGATGGAAAAAATTCAAGAAATAATTTTTCTTGAAAATAGAAAAATGAAAATCTCATATGTTTGTTTTGCCGTCGCAGCCAAAACATTTTCTACGTATTTAATGGCGAAATCGCCTTTGAATATGTGAAAGAAATGTCCCTTGAATATAAGAAAGTAGCCATTGACTTCCTTCGGATACCGAATGTTGACGACAGAAAAAAACGAAGTAAGACGAAGGGCCTACTCGGCCCGACTACTACCCGGCCACCGACTTCTCTGATCATCCGAGCGTCAGTTGTGAAAAAAGATTCGTAAGTGATGGACGTGATTTTCAAGCGGATAAAGAGTGAAGCCTTTTCCAATTATTCAAAGGTATGTACATATATAATTTTTTGTATAGCGCGCATACAAATGTATGTATCTAATTAAAGGAAAAATTCGAAATCTCTAAACCAAGTTTTACACAAACTTATTTGAATTGTTTTCTAGCTAAAAGCTACGTAAATACATACATTTTTACATCTATTTGTAGATGTAGAGTTATATAATAACTTAGCCTTATTACTTGCATTATATTTATTTTTCAGAGTGAAACATGTCGGAGAAATCTCCAAAATACCTGCAGTGAGAGCCGTTGCATCTGCCAAATAAATGGTTTGGCGAAGCTGTAATTTTATTTTAAAACCTTCTAAGGTAAGTATATCAAAAAGAAAAATATGTTGTATTTGTTTGACATACTTAGGCATGTAAATATGTATGCAGGTACGCGGTTCACCCGATCTGAAAGCCGATTTTCAACCCTTCTATCTTTTGCTCTTCTCTCTCGCTCTCTTGACCGACGTTTCTCTCTACTATGTACTTCTTCACACGGTCATGATCTGGCCTGCTTACATTCGGTCTTCCTTCGCTCGTGCGTGTCTCTCGCGTGTCTCTCTCTCTCTGAGCTTCGATTTTCAACCCCATCTTCGAGTTCTATCTGCCTTGCCTCTCTCTCTCGGTCTTTTGACCAACGTGTTTGTATTTTGGCTATTATTAACACTACATTATTTCTAAAAATGTTGTGTATCTAAAAATAAATATTTTATATCCCAATAACTCTTTTTTTTCCAGATGAAGGAATGCGAATATATACTGAGTTTTGTGATGACCTTATGTCATATGAAGTTCAAAAGGCCATGTGGTATACAATAGTTAAAATATGTGAATTAAATACACCACCAATAATAACACATATGCTAATATGCAAAAATTTGATAATTAAAAATGTTTAATTGTTAAGTGTTATGTGTTTCAAATGTAATTAAATAAAATATGCAATATAAAAAAAAAAAAATCTAAGTTACATTTTATTTTATATTTGAGGGTTAATGTAAAACTTCCTTTCAAGAAATATTATTTCTTAAATCAAGAAATAAAATTTCTTGATAGAAAATTTTACAAAAAATTTCCTTGTTTGAAAGGTGCCTTTTTAAAAAACCATTTCTTGTTTTAAGAAGTTTAATTTCTTGAAACAAGAAAGAAACCACCTTTGAAAAAAGAATCGCCTTTCTTGTTTCAAGAAATATTTTTTCTTCTTTTAATGGTGGCTTTCCAAAAAACCCTTTCTTGTTTTAAGAAATTTAATTTCTTGTTTCAAGAAATATTTTTTCTGGTTTTAAAGGTGCCTTTAAAAAAAAACATTTCCTAAAACAAAGGTGAGGTCGCCTTTGGCAAAAATTCAAGAAAGAATTTCCTTGATTTAATGGAAATTCTTCGATTTTTTTTTATGAGTGCAGTACATGTGTATACAACTTTTCTCGCGCTCTTATCCTTATGTGTGAGCATAGATATTCATATACATTGTTCTTATATATATGTGGCATAAGCCGACAGCGCAGCCGCTAAATACTTATTGTAAGCCATCACTCTCAATCTAAAACTCAAATAATAAAGAACAATATTGGCCTGTTGGTCATCGAATATATTTTGTGTTCATTTATATTTAAAACAACTAACTGAAATATCTCGTGGCAACTTCAGATCTCACAGAAGTCTAGCTTGCTTACCATTTATGCAAGCTTCGCATAATTCATTATTAATCTTAATATTTTTGACTAGTTTTACATCTTCAAACATGTTATATCGAACAATTTCTAAAAACTTTCCCCTGCTAATATGTCCTAATCTTTCATGCCACAAACTATACCTTTGATTACTATTTGAGTCAGTTGCATATGCTTTATGGTTCATTTTAAAATTAACAATCGATACATTGCTTTTACACATACCTTTTCCCTTTGAATTGAATTCAATTGGCAATCTTGCAGCTTGCATCTTAGAGAAGCACAGTAGATTTTGTGGAACATCTTTGCAGAACAGAACATTTTCCAGTGTAAAGCTCGAATTGTGATCTGAAGCTCCCGAGTCCAATATGAAGGATACATCAGCGTCACCTGTATAACTTTTGCCCTGCCTCAACATGAATGCAAAGGATCTACACTCAAAGAAATTTTTACCTAAATACTAGAAAAGTCGCCCTAAAACAGAGGTCGCCCTAAAACTACGAAAAATTTTCTTATTATTAGGGTAGCTAGCCCTAAAAATAGGAAAAATCGCCATGGAAAATATTTTTTAGGGTTAGGCAAAAATGCCCTATTATTTAGGGCGAATTTTTATGAACGAACTCTGATAGAATTTCCTTCTTTTAAGGGCGAAAAAGTAGAACAAAATACACCAAAAATTGCCCTAAAAACTACGAAGATTGAAACGAAAATTTTAATACGCAATAAATGGATACATACATGTAAAACGTGTTACGTACATGTGTGTGTAGTTGACACGTCAAAACAAGTGAGTTAGAAAATCTAAGGCGAATCGCCTTAAAAAAATTACAGCAAATGTTTGAAAATGGGTAGCCCAGCGGTCTAAGCACTCGCACTTTCAGCTTTACTAACTGTTTGAAAATACAGGTCGTTGGTTTGATCCCTGTGTGAGTCGACTTCTTTTTTTTTCTTTGAGTTTTTGTTACTATTGATATTTTTTCGCCCGCATGTTAAATTTAAAGTATTCTTTAAACCTTAAATACGTATGGATATTCTGAGTTTAAAGACTAAATTATGTTAGGCATGTGAAGAAACGACCGAAAATATCCCACCCATCAACAAAAAGAATACAAGTTTTCGTTCACTTTAGTCAAAATATAACTTAGACCTCAACAAAATAAGATGTGTACAGTGTTTGTACGTCGCTTAGCGCGATGGGACTGTGGTGCAGCGGTAGAGCGTTAGACTCTAACCCAAGAGGCCGTGGGTTCGATCCCACGTAGTGACATGACCGAAAGTTTTTCTCAAGCAAGTTGTTTTTATACCCGTTACTCGTAGAGTTAAAGGGTATATTGTATTCGTGCAAAAGTATGTAACATGTAGAAGGAAGCGTTTCCGACCCTATCAAGTATATATATTCTTGATCAGGGTCACTAGCCGAGTCGATCTAGCCATGTCCGTCTGTCCGTCTGTCCGTCCGTATGAACGCTGAGATCTTAGAAACTATAAAAGCTAGAAAATTGGGATTACCCACACATATTCTTTGGCTTCCTACTCAGCGCAAGTTTGTTTCAGCCGGGGGCCACGCCCCCTCTAACGCCCACAATCGCCTAACGCCCACAATAAACGAGTTAAAAAAGTGTCTGCCGCCCACACCTTTAAAGATTTGGGAAAAGTAAAAATTCAGTTTTATTGTATTTATCAATACCTATCGAAATGTAGAGGAAATTTTTCAAATCGGACCATTCGTTAAAAAGTTATGCCAGATTACAAATTTTATATCTCCGTCTCCCTCGCACTCACTTTGGCTGAGTAACGGGTTTATGATAGTCGGGGTACCCGACTATACCGTTCTCTCTTGTTTCTCCTTATATATATCTCATTAATTCGATTACAAAGATGATTTTTCAGTTCTAAACGCGGTGTTGCATAGGTAAGCCTTCCAACCGCATCTTTCCCAAATACGGTGAAGTCAAGTCCAGTTCCTAGGACCTACGCGGCTTAGTATAAAGTCTATGCCAGGCATAAGAGGATCTCTCCCATATCCCATATGGGAAAAATAGATTTTTTTAAATGGTTTGATTTTTAGGGCGATTCGCCTTTAAAAACAGAAAAAAACCCTAAATATAAGAAAAACACCCTACATAAAAGAAAAACTGCCTTAAGTTTAGAGGTCTTTTTCTTATTACCAAGAACATTCGCCTTTAAATCCAGAAAAACGCCCTAGATTTATGAAAAGCTGCCTTTAGTTTAAAGGTCTCATTTCTTATTTTCAGGGCAATTACCTTCAAAAATAGAAAAATAGCCCTAGATCTAAGAAAAATCGAGCTAAATGTATGACTAATTCACCCGTATTTTTAGGGTAACTTATTTCATTGCCTAGTCGCCATTGACCCCGTTTTAGGGCGACTTTCCTTGTTTTTAGGGCGATTTTACCGGAAAATTTCTATGAGTGTACCTGTTTTGGCAGCTACCTGGGCTTGTTTCTCCTTATCTTTATTATCCAAGCTTCTTTTAAAACTGAAACAATCTTTCTTGAAGTGCCCTTTTGTACCGCAATGTGTCATTATAAATTGGATTTTAAATTCTTCGAGGGTTTGGCCTTGGATTTTAGATGCAATACCTTGGGCTTGCTACTATTTAATGACACAGCTTGCAAAACTTTATTGCTTGTGTACTTACTTAAGTTCTTCAGCTAAATGTCGTGGTCAGAGGGCAATGTTAGGAGAAGATGTGCCACTTTATCCACCTCCTCGATTTTGGCTCCTGATGCCATTAACTCACTGATCAATTCGTCAAATTTATTGAAATGTATAATAGGAGGAGTGTTGCCATATAATTTAAACGTTAATAATTGCTTCCGTACAGAAAGCTGCGTTGCCAAACTTTTACCATACACGGAATCCAATTTTTGAAAAAGTTCTTTATCGGTCGAATTATTGTCAGCAAAAGAAAGATATTTCTGCCTCTGCCCAGGATTCGCCTGCATCTTTTGGCATCTCCGTCTCAATCACAAATAATAAATAATTTTCTGCTAAAAGTGCCTTCACACAAAATTTTCAAACGGAGTACTTCTCACCACGAAAGGGGGAAATATTCTTAAACTTATTCTCCTTATTCATTTTTATTCTATCCTTTATTGCAATTTTTTTTAGGCTTTTATATCCTTTGTAAGGGTATTATAATTTCAGTCAGAAGTTTGTAACACAGTGAAGGAGGCGTTTCCGACCACATAAAGTATATATATTCTTGATCAGCACCATTAGCCGAGTCCATCTAGCCATTTCCGTCCGTCCGTCTGTCCGTTTCTATGCGAACTAGTCTCTCAGTTTTAAAGCTATCGCGATGAAACTTTCCCAAAAGTCTTCTCTCTATTGCAGGTAGTACATATCAAATAAAAACACCTCTTAACGAGGTAGAAAACAAGTGACGATCGCACCTTCAACATACAAAAATTTTGATATCAACATTTGTGGCGAAAAATTATTACACTCGTCATTAAATTCACTTTCTAACATTTTCTGATTTGTTTGCAGATTTTGGAACAGGTATAATTTTAGCTAATTTCCAAGAGTCGCAAAATATTGATTGTGTCAAGGCAGTATTATATTTAAAAGTTATGTATGGTAATATTTTTGGCAATAGTATATTTATAAATTTTGGGTTTATGTCGTTGACTCCAGTAGCATTTGACTTCATTAGTAACATTGATTTAAGAACATCAGACTCAGTTACACACACGAAACTAAAACTACTATCACAGGTACCATTATCAAAGCCGCAATTTATATTATCACAATTTCGATATGTATTTTGAGGTAAGTGATCAATATAGTCATTTTTAGTTACATCAGGTACTTTGCAGTCTAAAAATATTTGGTTTAGTTCATCAGGATTTGCATCACATCGGGTAATGTTGGTTTTACCAATGCCTATAGGCAAACTATAGTTTTTTAATATCAGCCCATTTCTGCTGACTCGTTGTTGCCCTATTAAATCTGTTAAAGAAATATTTGCGTTTCTCTTGATTAATCAATTGTGATAAATTTTTTCTTAGAGTTTTATATTCGGCTGCGTGTTGGCTTGTCTTGTATCGCTTCCATTTTTTAAATGCAGTATCCCGTTTGTCAATAAGTACCTTAATTGCTGAATTGAACCATGGATTTTCACGGGGCTTGGTCATTTTCGTCACTAATGGTACTGATCGATTATATAAGTATATTATATTATTTTGTAGGACAGTCAATTGAGAATTAATATTTGTATGGTCATAAATAGATTCCCAGTCACATAAGTTATAGTCGTTACTTAGCAAGGCGTAGACAATATTTTTAAAGTCCCGATAAACTATATGGTTTTCAGTAAAGTCAGTATTAATATTATAAATTAGATAAATTAGGTCGTGATTTGAAAATATTGGCATTGAAAGTTGACTATACATGGACATTTTATGACAGTCAGTTACAAAAAATTAATCAAGTAAAGTATCACAGTGGTTTGAGAAATGTGTAGGTACTGATGAGTTTACTAAATTTAAGCCAATAGATTCGATGTCGTCCGATAATTTATTTTCTTTTAGAATATTGCTGTTAAAATCCCCAGCAAGGATAACGTCCGAATATTGGATAGACATAGAGGACAATAAGTCATTTAAGTTTTGGTAGTCAATAAATCGGTTTGGTCTATAAACACAGCCTATTAGAGTTTTTGATGAGTAGTTTGTGATCTGAACAAATATCCATTCAACGGAGCTATCACTCGGATGCTTACAGACAAACTTTGCATTAAGACGTTTGTTTACATATATGGCTAACGAAGGATATCATAACCATTACACTCTACTAACGAATCACTGACATACGACGAAACCACGTTTCGGACAAGCAAATAACATCAATGTTAGAATTAACAAATAAATACCTAAATTCTTAGATTTTTTCACTAAGCTTTCAGCGTTAATATGGCATACACGAAGGCCATTTCTCTGATTATCAAGTACTCTAAGCATCGTATAGCTGCTCGCACTCGGGGAACAATCATTGTCATCCATCATCGACAGACTAGACAATCAGTAACGCATACGCACCTATTGCTTTTGATATAAAAATTAGTCTACGCACCACTATTAAATACAAAAAAGAGTCTTGAGAGAGTGTGAGATACCTAATTAAGAGAGTCGTATTTTTAAGAGTTTGGAAAATCTTATGTCTAATATAGAAAAAGTACCTAGTTATAATTAGATTAAGATACAGGAACATATCTGCGGCGAAATCCCTCACAATTCGCAGCGATTCCGTCCACCGCTGATGACGGTGTTGCAGCGCGCGGAGATGAAGGTAATTGAGGAGAGCGATAGGAGGCTAGCTTATCAGCATCTTGCGAGAGCGCCAAAAGCTGACCATACTCTCGATAGGGTTGGTTAAAAAATCGATAGCACTATCGATACTATCGATGGTTTACAAATTTAGGAAACATCGATGGCTTAAACCCACAATCGATACTATCGCTCAGAAAAATAATTCCATTTTACTTTAATTTTTGGTATATTTTAAGAAAAAAAAGTTTTTAAGTATATATTTTAGAACACGACGGTATTTTTATCGTTAGGGCTCAACATTAAATTTTGTTTCACTTAAATCGCAGTAAAATTAAGATTGTTGTTTTCCCCATACGCTTTATGATACAAGCATAAATTTTTGAAACTTTTGTTTCTAATTATTTTTTTTTTAATTTTGTAATTTGTTTTTTATTTTCTTTAATTTTTGATACTATCTATATAGTGCTCTCTAAAAAGCTGCTCATTGACAAAGAGAGCAGCTTGTGAGTCGAAGCCCATCATATGCAAACTTAGTTGTTGGTTTACTGCGCGACGATAAGCTCCGATACAGCGCAGCAGCGTGATGTTTATACCCTTGCAGAGGGTATAATGATTTCAGTCAGAAGTTTGCAACGCAGTGAAGGAGACGTTTCCGACCCCATAAAGTATATATATATATATATTCTTGATCAGCATGACAAGACGAGTCGATCTAGCCATGTCCGTCTGTCCGTCTGTCCGTCCGTCTGTCCGTCTGTCCGTCTGTTTCTTCGCAAACTAGTCTCTCAGTTTTAAAGCTATCGGGCTCAAACTTTCCCAAAAGTCTTCTTCCTATTGCAGGTAGTATATATGTCGGAACCGACCGGATCGGACTACTATATATTATAGCTCCCATAGGAAGGATAAAAAAAAAAACCATAAAAAAATTCTAACTTTGGTGTTTTTTGAAATATTACCTTTTACTTTTGGGAATACTTTTTTTTTAATATTTCTGAATTTCGAATAAAATTTAAAAAAAATCGGATGACTATATCATATTGCTGCCATACGAACGGTTGGAAAATTAAATGGAAATTAATAGGAAAAAAATTATATGTTTGTTGACTTTCATTACATTCTCTTCTTATATGGGATATGGCTTTTCTTTAACATTTTAAAATTTTGTATTAAATTTATAAAAAATTCGGACGGCTATATTATATAGCTGTTATAGGAAGGATCAAAAAATTAATGACAAAGGAATACGAAAGCAGCTAAAACTTGGATTGTTTTAACATATGCGCAAGTTAATTTAAATGTAATGTTTTTGTAAATAAATAGGAATGATCTGCAAGGGTATATAAGCTTCGGCTGGCCGAAGCTAGCTTCCTTTCTTGTTTCATGCTGATTTTCCATGCGTATTATGACCACCGGGTCAACAGAAGAGTTTTGTGTTTTTCTGGCCCGGAATAGCTCCTTGATTTTCGGTGGCGGTTCTAGCTTAAGTGAAAAACAGAGCTGGTTATACAACACCTTCAAGTTTTTCCCCTCAATAAATGGAATTCCATGTACGCGTAATTTGCCATACGCCTGATTTGCCATTTGTTGTGCTGCCAGTTTTGCCTCGATCTCTCCCACTCTCTCTCTCAGGGTGGTCAGCTTGCCAACCTCCCGATCCAGATGCTTGACGCGCTCAATCAGCTGATTCCTCCCAGCGCGTAATTGTGCCACTTCGCCCTCCACGATGGTGACACGCTCCCCAAACTGCTTCATCTCGGCTGAAATGCAATCTAAGCGGCTCGTAAGACCGTCTAGAATACGTTCCTCTGCGTCCCTCACATAGGATGCTATTTGCTCAGTTCGTGTGGTCAGATAAGTTCGTCGGTGGTAAGTTCGATGTTCGTGCACAAATATGGATGCGGCGTTCAATTTTTATTTGTTTCTTTAGTAATTTTAATCAGTTTATATGGCAACCTGGCCGGAATCCAAGAAGACTTGCAATATTCACAGTGAAAGCGAGATCTTAGTACCCTTTTAACTGGTGTCTACGCTTAATTTAACTATAAGTTCAGAGTGAAAACTATTTTTCTTTGGAGCTTAGATAAAACACGTCCGTTCGTACCGAAATTAAATAAAAACACCTCTTAACGAGGTAAAAAACTAGTGACGATCGCACCTTCAACATACAAAAGTTCTGATATCAACATTTGTGACGAAAAATTATTACACTCATTAAATACACTTCCTAACATTTTCTGATTCGGCCCGTCCTAGCAAACGATTCCAGCCTTTTTTTCTTCACATGCATTTTCTATTGCAGCGTTCCGAATGAGAAAGTATTAGAAAGTGTATTTAATGACGAGTGTTATAATTTTTCGTCACAAATGTTGATATCAGAACTGTTGTATGTTTTCTGAGCTGGCAAAAGTGGCTATTTTTGTTTCTGAATAACTTTTAAACTTTTTACACTTTTTAACTTTTTACCGTAATGTGTTATATATCAAAATTTAAAGAATCTCAAGGGCTATATAGTTTAAAGTTTTAAAGAAAATCGTACGAGCCGTTTTTGAGAAAGAATAAAAAAATCTAAAAATACCCTTAAAAAAATAGTTTTGTGCATAACTTTTTAGCTATTGCATATACACAAAAAGGGTTGAGAAGGCGCTTATTGTACTTCAAAATACCTTTAATATGAGGTAAAGCACAAGTCTGTAGCTTAAGTATATCGCAAGTAATGGGCTTACGAAATTTAGCCATTTATAGCTGTTTTCCCGGTAAACTAGCGAGTTTTTCCAAAAGTGGCAGAACTAATGTTTCATATATCGAGCTGTTTAACACCATATAAAATTTCCAGGATTTTAAACTAACGTTTTGGGACAAACAGACAAAATCACAAACTCACAAACTGACAAACAGAATTAAATTTTCATTGCATGTGGGCATTTATCCCCACCGGCCCCAACAGCTCCAAAATTCGAAATTTTCACATTTTTACTCTCTCTGCTCTCTCTTCCAAGCCAATTTCTGAAAGTCTTGGTGTGCAATCCTGTTAGTTTTTGCGATACCTTTCGACTGGTGTATCACTCATTATGATCGGACCATCACATCAGATTTTCATTTCTTCGTGTATATAAAGTAGTCGCCTTCGCACACTCTCCTGGTGCGCTTCGTCACTACATAGACTGCCGTCCATAGTGATGTTGGAGCGAGCTGGATCGGACCACTATATCTTAAGGCTCCCATAGGAATAATCAATCAAATATAAGAAAATTCATTGTAACTTTGTAGGGAGTAGGCGTTTTGATTTTTGACAACTTTAAAACAAAATTTTAAATAGTCACGCAGAATGTGGAACCCCTGGAACTGCACCGAAAAAGTAAGCATTAAAATATAGGTATTTACTTTATCTGCAAGGGTATATAATCTTCGGCTGACCGAAGCTAGCTTCCTTTCTTGTTTTTTTTTTTGTGAGGGGTAAATGAGGTTTCTATGTGGATCTCTGGCAGTAGAATGCAGGGCAAAAACCATTGGTTTTTCTCCTTCCCGAAAATTAGGTTTTCCACATGTACTCAGTTTTATGTTTCCTCTACCTGCAATATTTGGTTTTCCACACGCTCAAAGTATTGGTGTTCCAATGCTTTGCAGTATCTGATTTCCCACAATAAAAATACATATTTTCATGTTATATTTGTACGTGTATTTATTAATAATATTTGCAGTAGAAGCATTTGAATTAAAAATTGTTAATGTCTGAAGCATTCCCGGTTTTCGCTTGGACGAATGGAGGTCTTAGGTATCCATGTCTTGTAAGGCTGTCTTCTGAAAATATCAAAAATAATTAAGATATGAATGTGATATGTGATATGAATATGAATGACCGTACATCATATATTTCATAATACCAACATTCCGAGGAAAGATAATAGTTGGTCATAATTTCATTGCATCTTAAGGTCACACTTTGCCGCGAATAAATATTTCGTTTAAATAATATTTTTCAGGGACCGTAATCATTAAAGGTTACGTATATTAAAGGTATATTAGGTATTTTTCGCCAATTCAGTGTACTACCAAATGAAGTTCTATTATTTAACAACACTTAGAAAATGGCGTAGGCCACGATCTGACGATCAAATTATTTTATTTCATAAACAATTTTAAAAATGTTAAAAATCAATAATTGATTTCTATGTAAGTTAATGGCAATCCTTATAAATTTGATCGTCTGACCGTGGCTTTACTCTACAATTTTTTTTAATTTCATTATCTTAATTATCATTATGTGTATTATTTGTTGAATATTTATGAATATTTTACGAAATCCAGTTTGTAGCTTTAAGGTCGCGTAACATGGATTTGAAATCAAAATTGGCACACAATCTCATTCATCTCGTGTGACATCTAAGTTTTGTTTTTGAGTAAAATAAATGAAAATCATCAAAAATTATTATGGTTACAATAATTATTATTGAATTTCATTTATTAGATAACAACAATTAATATCTTTTTTACATTTTTAAAAATTATAAGCAAATAAATATAAATGTGAGAACAATATTATAAATAGCTGATTTTTTTGTTAAAAAATATTACAATCGGGATGACACAGAAATCACACAGCGCATAAGTGGCCTGAAATTAATGCTATTCAGAAACCCACCCCATTTAGCGCTCCGAATTTATCTATCCCCTCACCACTGCCTGCTAAGAAAAATAGGATTTCTAGTACACTAAAAACCAACTTCTCACTTTTCCCTCACTTATAATATTGTTCTCACATTTATATTTATTTGTTAAAAAAAAACGTAAAGAAGATAATAATTGTTGTTATCTAATAAATGAAATTCAATAATAATTATTGTAACCATAATAATTTTTGATGATTTTCATTTATTTTACTCAAAAACAAAACTCAGATGTCACACGGGATGAATGAGATTGTGTGCCAATTTTGATTTCAAATCCATGTTACGCGACCTTAAAGCTACAAACTGGATTTCGTAAAATATTCATAAATATTCAACAAATAATACACATAATAATAATTAAGATAATGAAATTAAAAAAAATTGTAGAGTAAAGCCACGGTCAGACGATCAAATTTATAAGGATTGCCATTAACTTACATAGAAATCCATTTTTGATTTTTAACAATAATGAATGAAATAAAATAATTTGACCGTCAGATCGTGGCCTTCGCCATTTTCTAAGTGTTGTTAAATAATAAAACTTTGTTTGGTAGTACACTGAATTGGCGAAAAATACTTAATATACCTTTAATATACGTAACCTTTAATGATTACGGTCCCTGAAAAATATTATTTAAACGAAATATTTATTCGCGGGCAAAGTGTGACCTTAAGATGCAACGAAATTATGACCAACTATTATCTTTCTTCGGAATGTTGGTATTATCAAATATATGATGTGCGGTCACATTAGTATAAAATTTCGTGAAAAACGTGGAAAAATTTTAGTTAATTCCAAAAAACAAGAAAAAGGTGAGTAATAAAATAAATGTTGTCGTTTAATAATCTTTATTTCAGCGTTACAGAGGTTAGTACTAAAGATAGTTTTCGCCATTAATAAATAAATTCACCTCTAGGTGCTATTTTCAACACAAATTCTGCATTTCAGTGTCACTTGAATTGTTTTTAATCTTCACCAGTGGTAAATGGTGTGCGGTGTTCATTAAATGGTTGTATAAACATAGTTATTTAACATATGTAATCAAAATATTACATTTATTTCAGCCAGGCCGATTGAGACTTCTTGGGACCAGAACTGTTGCGCCTGCATTTGCCATATTTGATTTTTTCTTCTCATAGTTTTTGTTGTAGATACCCGACATAAAACAGCTGATCAGAGGGTAAATGATCGGCCATGGCATAATTTCTGGAGAGATCCCTTAATTTTGTACGGAGATGTAATAATGGTAATTACTCTTATTATTATTCCTAGTCTTACATTCATATCTTAATTATTTTTGATATTTTCAGACGACAGCCTTACAAGACATGGATACCTAAGACCTCCATTCGGCCATGCGAAAACCGGGAATGCTTCAGACATTAACAATTTTTAATTCAAATGCTTCTACTGCAAATATTATTAATAAATACACGTACAAATATTACCTGAAAATATGTATTTTTATTGTGGGAAATCAGATACTGCAAAGCAGTGGAAAACCAATACTTTGAGCGTGTGGAAAACCAAATATTGCAGGTAGAGGAACACCAAAACTGAGTACATGTGGAAAAGCTAATTTTCGGGAAGGAGAAAAACCAATGGTTTTTGCCCTGCATTCTACTGCCAGAGATCCACATAGAAACCTCATTTACCCCTCACTTTTTTGTGTCACCCCCGTGTATTTTGAAACGAGAGATGGAAGAAATGTAAGGGGGTAAGGAGGTTTTTTCCCTTCCGCTTGAAACAGTAGTTAGGAAATGAGAGTTCTGGATACAAAAGCTGGATACAAAAGTGGAAGGGGAGGTAATTAATTATGCTAATTAGGGTAATTAGGGTAATAAATGGGGGTAATTAAAGTTAATGGTGCGTGACGAGTGATCGTTAATTAGGGTGATAAATTGCGTATATCCAGGAATTGTATCCAGAAATCCTATCCAGAAATCGGGGATTCTAATTAAGCGGGGAGAAGTTACTGGGGTGTGACGGGTGGGGTGACCTTTGCTTAGATTAAGAAAGTGTGGTGCTCACACGGTGTGACGGGTGATCATAGCGTTATATTTAGGTTTTCCTAGTTAATGGGGGGAGAAGTTACTGGGGTGTGACGGGTGACTTTTGCTTATCTGGGTTATCTTAGTTAAACAGGGAGAAATTACTGAGGTGTGTCAGGTGATCATAGCGTTATATTTAGGTTTTCCTAGTTAATA